>CP136057.1:323014203-323614203 GCA_032464435.1 Aegilops umbellulata
TGCATCTACATACCCTTGTAGATCGCGAGCGGAAGCTTTCAAGAGAACGGGGATGATGGAGTCGTACTCGCCATGATCCAAATCACCGATGACCAAGTGCCGAACGGACCGCACCTTCGCGTTCAACACACGTACGGTTGGGGCAGACGTCTCCTCCTTCTTGATCCAGCAAGGGGAAGGAGAGGTTGATGGAGATCCAGTAGCACGACGGCGTGGTGGTGGATGCAGCGAGGATCTCGGCAGGGCTTCGCCAAGCTCAGCGAGAGAGAGAGGTGCGAGAGAGAGAGGTGTTACGGGAGGGAGAGGGAGGCGCTAAGGCTTAGGTGCGGCCGCCCTCCCTCACCCCTCTTTATATAGGCCCCTAGGGGGGGGGGCGCCGGCCCTAGGAGATGCATCTCCAAGGGGGGGGGGGCGGCCAAGGGGGGTGGCTTGCCCCCCAAGCAAAGTGGGGCGCCCCCACCCCTAGGGTTTCCCAACCCTAGGCGCAGGGGAGGCCCAAGGGGGGCACACCAGCCTACCAGGGGCTGGTTCCCCTCCCACTTCAGCCCATGGGCCCCTCCGGGATAGGTGGCCCCACCCGGTGGACCCCCAGGACCCTTCCGGTGGTCCCGATACAATATCGATTACCCCCGAAACCATCCTGATGGCCGAAACTTGACTTCCTATATATAAATCTTTACCTCCTGACTACTCCGGAACTCCTTGTGACGTCCGGGATCTCATCTGGGACTCCGAACAACTTTCGGGTTATTGCATACTAATATCTCTACAACCCTAGCGTCACCGAACCTTAAGTTGTAGACCCTATGGGTTCGGGAGACATGCAGACATGACCGAGACGACTCTCCGGTCAATAACCAATAGCGGGATCTGGATACCCATGTTGGCTCCCACATGCTCCTCGATGATCTCATCGGATGAACCACGATGTCGAGGATTCAAGTAATCCCATATACAATTCCCTTTGTTAATCGGTACGTTACTTGCCCGAGATTCAATCGTCAGTATCCCAATACCTCGTTCAATCTCGTTACCGGCAAGTCACTTTACTCGTACCATAATGCATGATCCCGTGACCAAACACTTGGTCACATTGAGCTCATTATGATGATGCATTACCGAGTGGGCCCAGAGATACCTCTCCGTCATACGGAGTGACAAATCCCAGTCTCGATCCGTATCAACCCAACAGATACTTTCGGGGATACCTGTAGTATACCTTTATAGTCACCCAGTTACATTGTGACGTTTGGCACACCAAAGCACTCCTACGGTATCCGGGAGTTACACGATCTCATGGTGTAATGAAATGATACTTGACATTGGAAAAGCTTTAGCAAACGAACTACATGATCTTGTGCTAGGCTTAGGATTGGGTCTTGTCCATCACATCATTCTCCTAATGATGTGATCCCGTTATCAATGACATCTAATGCCCATAGTCAGGAAACCATGACTATCTGTTGATCAACAAGCTAGTCAACTAGAGGCTCACTAGGGATGTGTTGTGATCTATGTAATCACACATGTATTACGATTTCCGGATAACACAATTATGGCATGAATAATAGACAATTATCATGAACAAGGAAATATAATAATAATCATTTTATTATTGCCTCTAGGGAATATTTCCAACACTTATTGAGTCCAAGCAGTGGTACCCGCATTGGCAGAAGCTGGTGTACGGAGTTTTCATGGCAAGCCGGAAGCTTAAGCAATATTTTCAGGGTCATCCCATCACTGTGGTCAGTTCTGCTCCTTTGGGGGATATAATCCAGAACAGGGAGGCAACTGGCCGGATTGCCAAGTGGGCTATTGAGCTTGGGCCTCATGGGCTAAAATATGTCCCTCGGATGGCGATCAAATCTCAGGCACTTGTGGACTTCATCAATGACTGGACAGAGTTACAGGCACCAGAAGAGAAGCCGGATCATACTTATTGGACTATTCATTTTGATGGGTCCAGGCAATTGGAGGGCTCGGGGGCTGGAGTTGTATTAACTTCCCCATGAGGTGATAAGTTTTGTTATGTTCTCCGTTTAATGTTCCCTTGTACTAACAATGCAGCAGAATATGATGCCTTACTCCACGGTCTTCGAATGGCTAAGGAAATGAATTTAAGCTGGGTTAAGTGCTTCGGCGATTCGGACCTAGTGGCTCAACAGGTGTCTGGTACTTGGGATTCCAAGGACCCACTCATGGCAGCATATCATCGAGAGGTGGATATTGTTGCAGGTCACTTCAAAGGTTATCAGTCGATCATGTGGTCCGGCAGAAGAACGAAGCGGCGGACGCTTTGAGCCGTTTGGATTCCCAACGTAAACCGGTTCCACCCAATGTGTTCCTGGATGTGCTGCATAATCCGTCTATCAAGCTCCCCGGTGAAGAGGATTTGGCTGTTCCTGATTCAGAGGCTCAGTTGGTGGCGGCTCTTCATGTTATCCCGGATTGGATGGTTCCTTATTTGGCGTATATGAACTGGGGTGAGTTACCAAAGGATGAAACTTCGGCCACGCAGATAATCCAGCGGTCCAAGTCCATGACTATTATCAATGGAGAGTTACATCATTGCAGTGTGACAGGGGCGTTTCAGCGTTGTGTATCTCCTGAAGAAGTCCGCAAAATTTTGCAAGAGATCCATGAAGGAGATTCTGGTCATCACGCCGGTTCAAAATCACTGGTAGCCAAGGCATCTCGTCACGGTTTCTATTGGCTCATGGCTCATGCTGATGCTGAGGACTTTGTCAAATGATGTGATGCATGTCAAAAATTCTCACGACGCGCTCATGTGCCGGCTCAAGAGTTGAGGATGATTCCAATCACTTGGCCGTTTGCAACTTGGGGGCTAGATATGGTCGGGCCCTTTAAAAGATCCAAGGATAAGAAGACCCACCTATTGGTGGTAGTTGATAAGTTCACCAAATGGGTGGAGGCAGAGCCGGTCAGTAAGTGTGATGCAGCTACGGCGGTTCAATTCATCAAGAAGGTGATTTTCTGGTTTGGCTTTCCACACAGCATTATAACCGATAATGGCACCAATCTGTCCAAAGGTGCTATGAAGGAGTTCTGTCAACGTGAGCACATCCGGCTTGACGTATCATCAGTGGCTCATCCCCAGTCTAATGGTCAAGCGGAGAGGGCCAATCAAGAGATCTTGAGAGGCATCAAGCCCCCGCTTATGGTTCCTTTGAAGCGGACGCCGGGTTGTTGGGTGGAGGAGTTACCTTCTGTGTTGTGGAGTATCAATACCACGCCTAACAAATCCTCGGGTTACACACCCTTTTTCATGGTTTATGTAGCAGAGGCGGTTCTCCCTAGTGACATCCGTCATGATTCGCCCCGTGTGGCGGCGTACGTCGAAGCTGACAATGAGAAGGCACGACAAGAAGCACTTGACCTCTTAGATGAGGAAAGAGACATTGCAGCAGCCCGTTCGACGATTTATTAGCAAGATCTGTGGTGTTATCACAGCCGCCGGGTTAGAACCGGAACTTTTCAAGAAGGCGATCTGGTGCTCTGACTCATCCAGGATCAGACGGATATGCACAAGTTATCCCCACCTTGGGAAGGACCTTTTGTGGTCAGCAAGAATCTGCATAACGGGTCAAACTACCTTATTGATGTTCGAGATCACAAAGACTCACGTAAATCAGAGGAGGAGACTCGCCGGCCGTGGAATATCGCTCATCTTTGGCCCTACTATACCTGAGCTATAGGCTCTGCTTATGTACATAGTTATGACCATGTATACATTATGATCAATATAATAAACCGGAGCCTCAGCTAAAGCGGGGTATCTGTTGTTTTCTTATATCATGTGTGGTTATATGGGGGCTTCTGTTCATAGAGCGGCGTCCATTTTACACCTTGATTCAGCTTATAAAGCTTTATAGACAAATCACTTGGGGGCTTGGTTGTACTTAAACCATAGCTACACCTCTTGATCAGCGTAATGCCACTAGAAAAATCACTTGGGGGCTTGGTCGTATTCGAACCATAGTCACACCTCTTGATCGGCTCAAAGCCAAATTACTCCGGGGCCAAAGAGAGTGTTGCAAAAGAACAACTCAAACATAGGCACCCACTGAGCACAACTCAAAATATTGTTTGGGGATTCCTTGCTATCGAAAATGAACAAAGAATCTACACTTGTAATAGGCTATCAAGCCACGACTTGGAAGCTTGGTGTATACACCTAAAACCCCGGGTTAGCCTACCTTTTTAAGTAAGTCACTCCGTCTAGGTAAACCTGGTATGACCCGTCAAACTATGACAAGTCAATCTATATGAGACCCTGAAATTGTCAAAGTTAAAATGACGATTGGTTAAGGATTGAGGACCATCTTAAAAGGCTTTGTGAGATGGTTTAACTCAGTGGCCTGGCAGCCCATGAAAAGCCTCGAATTTGGGGCCTGGCAGACCATGAAAAGCCTCGACTACAAGTTTTCATTTGCTTTTTGCCAAGTTTTTATCTCTTTTGATAAGACTTATGATGTTTTTTGATAAACCGGTGTTCATCAACCCGGCTAGGCTGTCAACTACAAGTTGTCAGTACGTAATCACTTATAACCCGAAGTTTCTTAACCCGGTCTGGTTTCAACTCTAAGTCACCAACAGTGAATAAACTGGTGTTTATCATAACCTAGCACAGTTTTATCATAAACCGGCATGGTATGAAAGGATTTATCATTACTCAAGATTGGGGTTATCACCCTCACTACCAACGTTGGTCAGCCAACGTTGTGATTCAAGGTTACAGGAATAGATCGCTACGGATTATGAACATAATATGTCTTAAGCATGGCGGATTAACAAGTGTCAAGCACGAATAAATATGCACGAAGGCATAACAGACCAAGTGTTTTAACTAGCCTATTACAAGGCGTTTCAGTGCCCAAAAGGATAATTGTTCCTCAATAAGCATTGCAACACGTGGAAGACTAAACCGGCCTTCGGATCATGATTCGTCTCCAGCTTGACCTGACGGCTGCGGATCATCTTGCACCGGTTCATCCTCTTCGTCTCTACCCAGCGGCTGGAAGTCAATAGTTGTCCAGTCGATCCCAGTTAGGGCTTGGAACACAGCTTCGTCGCTTATATGGGTGGACGGTTCAATGTTAGGGGCATAAGTGTGCTTACGAATTGGCGGGATGAGATTTTGAACCTCAGGAGTTGGTGCGGCAACCCGTTTGTTGTTAACGTCATAACTTGCCTGATAATGTGAAAGATCAACTTCTTCAGCTAATTGGCAAGCCAGCGGACGTACTTCCCGGTTTATGGCTCGGAGGTCCTCATTGCCAAATTCTGATTCGTCTTCTTTCAAGCTCGGATTGCCTTTGCTGACATCTTCCGGATCAAGATCGGGCACCCATGCTTTTTCACGGGTTAGCGTGGTGAGAGCACCAGCTCTTGCAGCAGACCTCTTTAACTCTTCTACCCAGGCAAGCAGCATTGACAGCCTTTCTAAGGTCTCCTTGATTAAAGTTGGGGGCAGTTTGTTGTGAGAAGCGGTGCAGATAATCTGTTGCGCGCTGGTATATAACTGCTCTATAAGAGTATAGGCAGCCTTCAGCTTCTTCTGTACATCAGAGCCCAGATGGCTATGCGAGTTCCTGTATCGTTCCAAACATCAGTAAATTGGCAATGAATGACATGATGAGGAGTTAAAGATGGGAGGCTTACCAAACACAGGAGCAGTCATAGCATGTACTTGCCACTTTACACTAGTCAGCTCATCTACCACCGGTTTAAGAGCTACTTCTGCGTCCTCGGCTCTTTTCTACAAAGCGGATTTTTCTGTGTTCCAATCCTCCCGCTCCTTGTTGAAACTCTCCTTTAGCTTTTCCATAGCGGCTAAAGCGCTAGTCAGCTCATCCTTTGCCTTGGAAGTTTCGGCTTGCTGGGACTTGATATTTTCTTGCAGATCGGAGGTTTGAGATTCCTTTTTGCTCAGCTCAGCCTATAAGAAACAGACATATTATGAGTTGACGGTATATATTTGAAGTACCAAGCACATAACAAGTTATGCACCTGATACTTGGGGGCTAATGCATATTTGCTTGTTCTCGAAAATTTCTACAAGTCCCAAGTACAATACACGTATTACTCTTGGCACTTGGGGGCTAATGTATGTTTGCTCAAAATACTGACATGGAAATTCTTTTAAAAGTCCCGGTTCATCTTTATCAAGTTAAACCAGCCCTTGGGGGCTACACCAGTGAAAGATACAGTATTGCAAATATAAAGTTATTACTAAGTCCCGGTTTGGATTGATATCATAAACCGTCACTTGGGGGCTACTAGAGTGGATATTTTGAGTTTAAAAGAGAAACATTTATGCAGAGTTGAGCATTAGTTACCTTGTATCGCTCTTTCATCAAGTTTACCAAACCGGCTTCATAGTCGCGGCTGGTGTACAGACGGTTCAAGAAGCCAGAGTGAATGTCTTGAGCATTGAGATAGGCATAGCTTGACAAGTCGGCATTCCATTTGCCTTTGCCGATAGCAGAAAGCTCGTCCTTGGTGCTATGTTTAGATAAAGCGACCGGATTGCCGGGAGTGGTGTGGCCAACGCTAGTAATCATGATGTCATCTTCTTTATCACCAGCAGCCTTCACTGGAGACGACGGTTTATCAGCAGTTTTCACTGGACTTGCCAGTTTATCATTAGTTCGGGCCGGGCTTGTCAGTTTCTCAGTGTGGCCTCTGGTGTCTACTTCTACTTGTTCAACAATGAAATCATAATCTTGAGGTGGCGGATCGTCATGAATAACATCAGCATTGGTTCCCTCCAGATCTGGAGTTTTCTCCGGTTCAATATCCACATTATCATCAACCGGTTTATTTAGCCGAGCCTTCTTGCTGGGTCGAGGCTTGGCATTGAAAAGAACAAATATAAAAGGTCAATACATCAGGTGAATATAAGGTATTAAGAGTCAGTTTAAGGCATAACTCACCCAGGAACTGTCTTGAGGGCAGGAAGTTCTGTAGCTGTTGACTCGCCAGAAGATGAGTGATGTGTTCCCTGATAATTTGAATCAGACGGATTAAGAGGCTGTCGGAAACAACCCTCCTTGGGGCAAGAAGTGTCAAGGGTATAAGAGACCTCTAATCAGCATTTTTGAACCGGAGTGTTCGGTAAACCGGCGGAGGTAACTACCTGGCCGCTGTGTCGGGTTGTGCGGCGAGCTTCGTGTTGCTGCGTCTTCAAAAGAAAGTTTGGGTCCAAGTAAGCAAGGGGGTGAGAAAATTTACTTTCCGGTTTGCTCGACGGATTTTTGATGTTAGCAGAGGATCTGAATCGGAGGAAAGAATGATTACCTCTATGTCATCAGCTTGACTGCCTTCAGCGTCGTCTTGATAATAGTCATTGTCAATGAGGTGTATGAAAAATGAACCAAGAGAGTCAAGTTCTACCTCTGAGTCCGGATTAGCTACATCGGCATCAGCATTTGGCTCGAAAGACGCAGTGGTCCTTTTCTTGGCAGGTTTTTTAACAACCTTGGTCTTCGGGCGAAGTGGCTTTACCGGTTTGTCTTGTGGTTTTGCCGGATATCCTGTGGTTTTTTCTTCCAGAACGGATCATCACCCTGGCAAAGATGAACAAAATTTTGAGAGTATATTTTAAGGGATTAAGATGAAAACAAAGAAGTCATATGATTCTTACAGCTGGCGGTTTGTTGGAGGTGTAGAAAGGACTTAATCCGGTCTGGCTACAGGCAGCCTCCGGTTCATTCAACATCTTTTTCACAGTCTCGGTAACTTCAGCATCTATAAGCTGAATATCAGTGTGTCGTTGAGGGTCTTTCAAGCTCCCGGTGTATTCACACATCAAACCGGGGTGCCAGCTTAAGGGCAGAATGCTCCAGCTTATCCAACAGTGAGCAAAGTCGACACCTGTTAAACCGTTCGCCATAAAGGCTCTAAGCTTTGACGGCTGTGGGGCATAGTTGGCCCTTTCCTTTGCAGTTAACCTCCGAGGAAAGGGATGTGTATTGCTAAGACGATGAGGGCGGTAACCCGGCAAAGTGTTTTCATCAGTTGGAGATGTGTCTTTGCAATAAAACCAAGTCTGGTTCCACTCTTTGGGGTGACTGTGAAGCTTGGCATGATTGAAGCTGACTCCCTTCCTTTTCTGAACCGCCATTCCGCCAAGTTCAGTATTGGGTCCATCTGTGAACTCTATACGACGGTTTAAGTGGAAGAAATCCCTAAATAATTCAACTGTGGGTTCCTCTTGAAGATAAGCCTCACAAAAGACTTGGAAATGGCAGATGTTGGACACAGAGTTTGGACCAATGTCCTGATGGTGAAGTTGAAAATTGACAAGCACGTCTCGGAAGAATTTTGAACCGGGAGGGCTAAAGCCTCGACCCAGATGGTCAACAAAAACGACTACCTCTCCGTCCTTGGGTTTAGGAGGATTTTCCGGACCACGGGCCCTCCAGTGGATGACCTCCTTCTTGGCTAAAGCGCAGTTGCGACACATCTGTTTAACTGATCTTCAGTGACCCGGGAAGGAACCCAGTTGCATTCATAGACTTGTTTAGCCATCTCAAGGTAAACTGAAACATAGTTATTGCCGGTTTAAGATTTATATAGAACAAGTATAAAGCAATACAAGTTAAAGCAGAGGTGTGCGCATATTGTTAAACCAGAATATGACATTACTAAACCAGAGTCTGATATTTCTAAGCCAGAATCTTACGATGGAGAAGGTGCAAAGATAAATGAATCGGCGGTTCACGAGGGGATTAATGGTACCTACCGGATTATCATTTTTTCAAAGTTAAACCGCCTAAATTGCTATGAAAGGTATAGATCTAAAGTACTTAAGTGAAGGAAAAACAAGTTTCGCAGATTGAGGTGATAAATTTCAGATCTGCGGTATGATAGAAAGCTAGAAAATATCCAGACCTAATTTCAAGTGCTTAAACATATTATCAAGTTCATATGAGTTTTGTATATAAGGGAGATGCTCCAATAAGGAAAAAGGGGATTATGGCTACGGCCACACAAGACGTATCAGATTCAGCCGTTTGTGTTATTAAGAGCATGGAAGAACGGCGTCGGAGCTTCAGTAAACTCTGATGAACACTGAACCCTAATGGTGGATCTACAGCAAGGATAAGAGGAACTTACTGATGCCGAGGAAGCAGCGGAGGAGCGCCGCCTTTCTCTGGTGCGGTCAGGTTGATGCAGCGGCCATTGTGGAGGCAGATGCGAAGATCGATGGCGGCGGCAGGGCTCGAAGGCTTGGTCGGCGCGAGGAAGAAGACAATGCAAGGAGGCATGGGGGGGGGGGAAGTGAAAAAGACCCCTCGGCCTTATTTATAAGGAGAATGGATAAGTGGCAGGCACGAGAATCGAGGAGCTCAAAAATGGGATATGTGACTGTTGGGGAACGTAGTAATTTCAAAAAAATTCCTACGCACACACAGGATCATGGTGAGGCATAACAACGTAGTAACTCCTTCTTTGACTGTTCCATTTTGAACTACTTCAAAATCTTGTCAAGGTTTTTACTTGCTGAAAAATCTTATCAAGCGTCTTGATCTATCTCTATAGATCTTGATGCTCAATATGTAAGCAGCTTCACCGAGGTCTTTCTTTGAAAAAACTCCTTTCAAATACTCCTTTATGCTTTCCAGAAAATTCTACATCATTTCCGATCAACAATATGTCATTCACATATACTTATCAGAAAGGCTGTAGTGCTCCCACTCACTTTCTTGTAAATATAGGCTTCACCGCGAGTCTGTATAAAACCATATGCTTTGATCACACTATGAAAATGTACATTCCAACTCCAAGATGCTTGCACCAGTCCATAAATGGATCACTGGTGCTTACACACTTTGTTAGCATCTTTTGGATTGACAAAACCTTCTGGTTGCATCATATACAACTCTTCTTTAAGAAATCCATTAAGGAATGCAGTTTTGACATCCATTTGCCAAATTTCATAAAATGCGGCAATTGCTAACATTATTCGGACATAATTAAGCATCGCTACGAGTGAGAAAATCTCATCATAGTCAACACCTTGAACTTTGTCAAAACCTTTTTCGACAAGTCTAGCTTTGTAGATAGTAACACTACTATCAGCGTGCGTCTTCCTCTTGAAGATCCATTTATTTTCTATGGCTTGCCGATCATCGGGCAAGTCAACCAAAGTCCATACTTTGTTCTCATACATGGATCCCATCTGAGATTTCATGGCCTTAAACCATTTTGCAGAATCTGGGCTCATCATCGCTTCCTCATAGTTCGTAGGTTCGTCATGGTCAAGTAACATGACCTCCAGAACAGGATTACCGTACCACTCTGGTGCGGATCTTACTCTGGTTGACCTACAAGGTTCGGTAGTAACTTGATCTAAAGATACATGATCATCATCATTAGCTTCCTAACTAATTGGTGTAGGAGTCACAGGAACAGATTTCTGTGATGATCTACTTTCCAATAAGGGAGTAGGTACAGTTACCTCATCATGTTCTACTTTCCTCCCACTCACTTCTTTTGAGAGAAACTCCTTCTCTAGAAAGGATCCATTCTTGGCAACAAATGTCTTTCCTTCGGATCTGTGATAGAAGGTGTACCCAACTGTCTCCTTTGGGTATCCTATGAAGACACAATTCTCCGATTTGGGTTTGAGCTTATCAGGATGAAAACTATTTCACATAAGCATCGCAACCCCAAACTTTAAGAAACGATAGCTTAGGTTTCTTGCTAAACCACAATTCATACGGTGTCGTCTCAACGGATTTAGATGGTGCCCTTTTTAACGTGAATGCAGTTGTCTCTAATGCATAACCCCAAAACGATAGTGGTAAATCAGTAAGAAACATCATAGATTGCACTATATCCAATAAAGTACGGTTATGGCGTTCGGACACACCATTATGCTGTGATGTTCTAGGTGGCATGAATTTGTGAAAACATTCCATATTGTTTTAATTGAAGACCAAACTCGCAACTCAAATATTCATCTCCGCAATTAGATCGTAGAAACTTTATTTTCTTGTCACGATGATTTTCCACTTCACTCTGAAATTCGTTGAACTTTTCAAATGTTTCAGACTTATGTTTCATCAAGCAGATATACCCATATCTGCTCAAATCATCTGTGAAGGTAAAAAATAACGATACCCGTTGCGAGCCTCAACACTCATCGGACCGTATACATCAGTATGTATTATTTCCAACAAGTTTGTTGCTTGCTCCATTGTTCCGGAGAACGGAGTCTTAGTCATGTTGCCCATGAGGTATGGTTCGCAAGCATCAACTGATTCATAATCAGGTGGTTCCAAAAGCCCATCAGCATGGAGTTTCTTCATGTGCTTCACACCAATATGACCTAGACGATAGTGCCACAAATAAGTTGCACTATCATTATTAACTTTGCATATTTTGGTTCCAATATTATGAATATGTGTATCACTACAATGGAGATCCAACAGAATATTTTCATTGGGTGTATGATCATCGAAGGTTTTATTCATGTAAACAGAATAACAATTATTCTCTGATTTTAAATAAATAAACGTATTGCAATACACATGATCAAATCATATTCATGCTTAACACAAACACCAAATAACATTTATTTAGGATCAACACTAATCCCGAAAGTATAGGTAGTGTGCGATGATGATCATATCAATCTTGGAACCACTTCCAACACACATCCTCACTTCACCCTTAACTAGTCTCTGTTAATTCTGCAACTCCCGTGTCGAGTTACTTTTCTTAGCAACTGAACTAGTATCAAATACCAAGGGGTTGCTATAAACACTAGTAAAGTACACATAAATAACATGTATATCAAATACAGATTGTTCACTTTGCCATCCTTCTTATCCGCCAAATACTTGGGGTAGTTCCGCTTCTAGTGACCAGTCCCTTTGCAGTAGAAGCACTTAGTCTCAGGCTCAGGTCCAGACTTGGGCTTCTTCACTTGAGCAACAACTTGCTTGCCATTCTTCTTGAAGTTCCCCTTCTTCCCTTTAGCTTTTTTCTTGAAACTAGTGGTCTTGTCAACCATCAACACTTGATGTTTTTCTTGATTTCTACCTTCACCAATTTTAGCATCGCGAAGAGCTTGGGAATTGTTTTCTTCATCCCTTGCATATTATAGTTCATCACGAAGTTCTACTAACTTGGTGATGGTGACTAGAGAATTCTGTCAATCACTATCTTATATGGAAGATTAACTCCCACTTTATTCAAGCGATTGTAGTACCCAGACAATCTGAGCACACGCTCACTGCTTGAGCTATTCTCCTCCATCTTTTAGCTTTAGAACTTGTTGGAGACTTCATATCTCTCAACTCGGGTATTTGCTTGAAATATTAACTTCAACTCCTGGAACATCTCATATGGTCCATGACATTCAAAACGTCTTTGAAGTCCCAATTCTAAGCCGTTAAGCATGATGCACTAAACTATCAAGTAGTCATCATATTGAGCTAGCCAAACGTTCATAACGTCTGCATCTGCTCCTGCAATAGGCGTGTCACCTAGCGGTGCATCGAGGACATAATTCTTCTGTGCAGCAATGAGGATAAACCTCAGTTCACGGACCCAGTCTACATCATTGCTACTATCATCTTTCAACTTAGTTTTCTCTAGGAACATATAAAAAATAAAACAGGGGAGCAAAACGTGAGCTATTGATCTACAACATAGATATGCTAATACTACCAGGACTAAGTTCATGATAAATTAAAGTTCAATTAATCAAATTACTTAAGAACTCCCACTTAGATAGACATCCCTCTAATCCTCTAAGTGATCACGTGATCCATATAAACTAAACCATGTCCGATCATCACGTGAGATGGAGTAGTTTCAATGGTGAACATCACTATGTTGATCATATCTACTATATCATTCACGCTCGACCTTTCGGTCTCAGTGTTCCGAGGCCATATCTGTTATATGCTAGGCTCGTCAAGTTTAACTTGAGTATTCCGCGTGTGCAACTGTTTTGCACCCGTTGTATTTGAACGTAGAGCCTATCACACCTGATCATCACGTGGTGTCTTTGCACGAAGAACTTCCACAACGGTGCATACTCAGGGAGAACACTTATACCTTGATAATTTAGTGAGAGATCATCTTATAAAGCTACCGCCGAACTAAGCAAAATAAGATGTACAAAAGATAAACATCACATGCAATCATTATATGTGACATGATATGGCCATCATCATCTTGTGCCTTTGATCTCTATCTCCAAAGCATCGTCACGATCTCCATCGTCACCGACATGACACCATGATCTCCATCATCTTGATCTATATCAACGTGTCGTCACATGGTCGTCTCGCCAACTATTGCTCTTGCAACTATTGCTATCGCATAGCGATAAAGTAAAGCAATTATTTGGTGCTTGCATCTTATGCAATAGATAGACAACCATAATGCTTTTGCCAGTTGCCGATAACTTCAACAAAACATGATCATCTCATACAAAAACTTATATCTCATCACGTCTTGACCGTATCACATCACAACATGCCCTGCAAAAACAAGTTAGACGTCCTCTACTTTGTTTTTGCAAGTTTTACGTGGCTGCTACGGCTGAGCAAGAACCGTTCTTACCTACGCATCAAAACCACAACGATAGTTCGTCAAGTTAGTGCTGTTTTAACCTTCTCAAGGACCGGGCGTAGCCACACTCGGTTCAACTAAAGTTGGAGAAACTGACACCCGCTAGTCACCTGTGTGCATAGCACGGCGGTAAAACCAATCTCGCGTAAGCGTACGCGTAATGTCGGTCCGGGCCGCTTCATCCAACAATACCGCCGAACCAAAGTGTGACATGCTGGTAAGCAGTATGACTTGTATCACCCACAACTCACTTGTGTTCTACTCGTGCATATAACATCTACACATAAAACCAGGCTCTAATGCCACTGTTGGGGAACGTAGTAATTTCAAAAAATTTCCTACGCACACACAGGATCATGGTGATGCATAGCAACGAGAGGGGAGAGTGTAGTCTACGTACCCTCGTAGACCATAAGCGGAAGCGTTTATCAACGCGGTTGATGTAGTCGTACGTCTTCACGATCCGACCGATCCAAGTACCGAACGCACGACACCTCCGAGTTCTGCACACGTTCAGCTTGATGACGTCCTCGCCTTCTTGATCCGGCAAGACGGGCGAAGTAGTAGATGAGTTCCGGCAGCACAACGGCGTGGTGACGGTGTTGGTGAAGAACAATCTACGCAGGGCTTCGCCTAAGCACTACAAAAACTATGACGGAGGATAAACTAGAGGGGACGGGGTTGCCGGCACACGGCTTGGTGTTTCTTGATGTGTCTTGGGTGCTAGCCTTACCGCTCTATTTATATGTTGAGCCTTGGGGTCGAAACTTGGAGTAAAAGCCTCCACAAAGTCGGTTTCACCGAAAGGCAAGAGTCCTTCTTGGACTCCAGGGCCAGAAGCTAGGGTTCCCGGCGTCTGGACCCAGACGCTAGGGACCCTGGCATCTGGCCCCTGGACTCCGCAAAACTTCCTTTTGCGCTTTCCAAAAACCTTGTGGGCTTTCCCCTTTGGTCCAGATAAAGTGTTCTCGTGCCCAAACATTTTGGGAAGCATCTGGAACCCCTTCCGGTGGATTTCGGAACCCTTCCGGAGATCAAACACTACTATCCACATATCAATCTTTACTTCCGGACCATTCCGGAGTTCCTCATCATATCCGTGATCTCATCCGAAACTCCGAACAACATTCGGTCACCAACATACATAACTCATAGTACTATATCGTCAACGAACGTTAAGCATGCGGACCCTATGGGTTCGAGAACTATGTATACATGACCCAGACACCTCTCTGGTCAATAACCAATAGCGGAACCTGGATGCCCATATTGGCTCCTACATATTCTATGAAGATCTTTATCGGTCAGACCGCATAACAACATACGTTGTTCCCTTTGTCATCGGTATGTTACTTGCCCGAGATTCGATCGTCGGTATCTCAATACCTAGTTCAATCTCGTTACCGTCAAGTCTCTTTACTTGTTCCGTAATACATCATCCCGCAACTAACTCATTAGTTACAATGCTTGCAAGGCTTATAGTGACATGTATTACCGAGTGGGCCTAGAGATACCTCTCCGACAATCGGAGTGAAAAATCCTAATCTCAAAATACGCCAACTCAACAAGTACCTTTAGAGACACCTGTAGAGCACCTTTATAATCACCCAGTTACGTTGTGACGTTTGGTAGCACACAAAGTGTTCCTCCGGTAAACGGGAGTTGCATAATCTCATAGTCATGGGAACATGTATAAGTCATGAAGAAAGTAATAGCAGAATACTAAACGATCAAGTGCTAAGCTAACGGAATGGGTCAAGTCAATCACATCATTCTCCTAATGATGTGATCTCGTTAATCAAATGACAACTCATGTCTATGGCTAGGAAACATAACCATCTTTGATCAACGAGCTATTCTAGTAGAGGCATACTAGTGACACTCTGTTTGTCTATGTATTCACACATGTATCAAGTTTCTGGTTAATACAATTCTAGCATGAATAATAAACATTTATCATGAAATAAGGAAATAAATAATAACTTTATTATTGCCTCTAGGGCATATTTCCTTCAGTGACAGCTCTGTCGTTTCGATTGTCGGAGCCCATTAGTGAAGGTGGGTTATGTGCAATTTTTAATAACGGATGGCGTCATGGCGATTTATCATGTTCCTGGAAGGTGACGTCACGGCGGTTTACAAAGTTATGCGAAGGTGCTGAGGAAGAAATTATCTTAAGTATTGAGGATTGACATGAACCAGTTCAAATCAATCTGGGGCCTAATGTTGGGGATATTACTACAGGGCATAAAGCGGTGCTAGAGAGGCCGGGTTATCCCCATAATGAATTATTATACTTGAAGCCCATGAAGACGAAGATGATGGCGCTTTGTGAAGGCCCAGGGCCCAAAGGCGGATTAAGGCCTGTAGTGGTAAACCGACATTGATATATAACTTGTGTTGTAAGATAGAAAGAGCAGAGATCGAGCCGGACACGTTTATGAGCCGGCCTCGGGACCCTGTAAACCGACGGGCGTCAACCCATGTATATAAGGGGATGACCCGGCGGAGGTTTAAGGATAACAGACAACAACTCAAGACCTAGGCAAAGCGTATTCGCTCCCTGGTCATCGAAACCCTAGCAATCCCAGACCAACTGGATCGTAGGCTTTTACCTTCACCTCAAGGGGCCGAACCAGTATAAACTCTCTGCGTCCCTTGTCCGCTTTAACCCCTTTAAGCTAACCCGTCACGATGGCTCCACGACTAATTCCTTTCTCTAGTATATCTGCCGTGACAAAACCACGACAATGTTGGTGCTTGATTAGTCGGAGAGATGGTAGCCAGTGTATGCTGAGCTCCAGTATACAGCTGCACGACAAGGGTATAGACCGCCTTCAGCTTTACAAGCATGTCTTGGTTCAGGTTGCTGCTCCTAGGACCTGAATAACTCACAGATTGGTTAATGCCGGTTCATATTATCACGACAAGTATTCACTTTTGATGGATAAGCACGGTGACTCACCAAAGATAGCAGGAACCATCTGAGATACACGGTGTTTTAAACCGGTGAGCTCAGTGGTTACCTCTTGAAGAGCTGCCTCTGTTTTTTCAGCTCGTTGTGTTAAAGCAGTCTTTTCCTCAGCCCAAGTGTTTCTCTCAGCCTCAAAACTGGTCTTCAATTTTTCTGATTCAGCTATGCTAAACTGGAATTTTGACTCAGTTTCTTGGTCTCGGATTCCTGAGTCGCTGAGGGAGTCCTGGATTAGGGGGTGTTCGGATAGCCGGACTATACCTTCAGCCGGACTCCAGGACTATGAAGATACAAAGTTGAAGACTTCGTCCCGTGTCCGGAAGGATCTTTTCTTGGCGTGGAAGGCAAGCTAGGCGTGCGGATATTCAAGATCTCCTACCATTGTAACCGACTCTGTGTAACCCTAACCCTATCCGGTGTCTATATAAACCGGAGGGTTGATAGTCCGTAGGACAACCATCATCATACACAATCATACCATAGGCTAGCTTCTAGGGTTTAGCCTCCTTGATCTCGTGGTAGATCCACTCTTGTACTACCCATATCATCAATATTAATCTAGCAGGAGTAGGGTTTTACCTCCATCGAGAGGGCCCGAACCTGGGTAAAATAAAGTGTCCCTTGTCTCCTGTTACCATCCGACCTTGACGCACAGTTCGGGACCCCCTACCCGAGATCCGCCGGTTTTGACACCGACATTGGTGCTTTCATTGAGAGTTCCTCTGTGCCGTCGCGATCAGGAAGGATGCCTCTTCCCGTCTTTAAAGACGGCGCCATTACGAAAGGAGCCTTGGCTGTCGGCCAAACTCTCCGGCTAGGTGGTTTTCTCGCAACCGCCTGTTCGGCTGTTGCGCCGACGGTGACCTCCCGGGTCGTCGAAAGCAACCTCCAAGTTGGCTCAGAACTCGCCAAGCAATTGGATCCGATGGAGCTCTCTTCTGTAAACGAGCTCCTGGATCGTATCGCCGCACTGGGCGTCGCCACAAATTACGACCAGGTTGGGCTTAAACCCGATCTGAGAGAAATTAACTCTCCCCAGGTCACCCACCACGTTGCTGTGGTGGAAACGCAACGCGGCGACCCTTCATCTATCTTAAGGACTAGCTACGTCCGAATCCCCGAACCCTCCATGCCGGATATCCGCGGAGGGGAGGATACAATCCAAGACCCGAGCTTAAAATCAGGCAAATCGGATAACATCCAAGACTCCGGATCTCAGAATCCGGAAGTTCTTCGGCCTCCGAACAACAAACTAGGCGAGGTCTCAGAGTCAACGACACCCGCCCACCCGATCTTAAGCGATCTTTCCCAAATCAGGCAAATGCCCGAAGAAACAGTACATCATTACTGGGCTAGATTCCTCCTGGTTATGAACAGGATAAAGGACTACCGCGAGGGAGACGCAATTTCAATCTTTTGCAGTAACTGCACGGACAAGGGAATACTCAACGCCATAAGCCGTCGTAATATTACACGCTTTGCTGACCTGGCGTCCATAGTATAAAAATACTGTGCCATGGAAAGTGCTCGGAAAACAAAAATTGAATTTTGGGATAATCCGGCCCTCAATAGCAATCCCGTCCGAATCAAGAGCGCGCACCGCAGTAAGGCGCCCGGACTAAACGCTAAAAAATCAAAACCCTCTAGGGGGCATGGAACCGTACTGGAAAAGTGGCTAGATGGACCCTGCAAGATTCATAGTGCAGAGGACGCCACCCCAACTCACAGTCTCAGGGCATGTTGGATACTCCGGCAGGTGGTCAAAATTGGCGATTACCTCATAATTCCAGAGGTCGAAGGAAACCAGCCCGGGAATTTCAGTTCAGTTCTCACAGTCTTTGAGACTTTCGCATCAAATAACATGCGAAAAAGAACACTCCGCAGCCTCACTGAAGTCTATCAAGTAGCGACAACAAACCCATGGAGTAATACTGTTATCACCTTTGACGCGAGTGACGAGCCTAAAATTCAAGCAGCCAGAGCACCAGCCGCATTGGTCCTCAGTTCCATAGTGGACGACTGTCGCCTCGCAAAGGTACTCATGGACGGAGGCAGTGGATTGAACCTCATTTACGAGGAAACCCTCCAAAAGATGGAAATAGACTGGAACCGCATTGAGCGAAGCAGCACAACCTTTAGAGGAATAATCCCCAGTCAGGAAGCGCGCTGCACCAGAAAGATCACACTAGATGTGGTATTCGGCACGCCGGATAATTACAGGTCCGAACAGATCACGTTCCAGGTGGCCCCGTTCAAAAGCGGATATCACGCTATACTAGGGCGGGAGGCTTTCACAATTTTTCAAGCCATACCCCATTACGGGTACATGAAGCTTAAAATGCCTGGGCCAAACGGAATTATCACCCTCGCTAGTGATCCGGACATAGCACTCCGCGCCGAGAACAAGACAGCCGCATTGGCCCTCGAGGCACTATCCGAAACCTTAGCGGCCAAAGAACTGACTGCGCTGCGATCCACGGTCAATAGGGATGACGTGATACTCGATAAGAGATCCAAATCCACATCCTTCAAACCAGCGGACGAAATAGTCAAATTCCAGGTCCACCCAACGGACCCCAATAAAACAGCCTCCATCGAGGCACGACTGAGCCCTGATGTAGACTCCGCACTGCGAGAGTTCCTACGAGAGAACTAGGACATTTTCGCTTGGCACCCCTCAGACATGCCAGGAATCCCACGCAGTTTGGCCGAACACAGCCTAAACATCCAGAAAGGATTCAAACCTGTCAAACAGGCTCTTCGGCGTTTCTCCGAACCAAAGAGACAGGCTATGGGAGAGGAGCTAGCCAAGTTATTGGAAGCCGGATTCATTAGAGACATAAAACACCCGGACTGGCTAGCAAACCTGGTGATGGTACCAAAGAAGGACAAATCCTGGCGCCTGTGTGTCGATTTCAAAGACCTTAATAAGGCTTGCCCAAAGGATCCCTTCCCCCTCCCTCGAATAGATCAAATCATCGATGCCACTGCAGGACACAATTCGTTGTGCTTCCTCGACGCATACTCCGGTTACCATCAAATCAAGATGGCAGAATCAGACCAAGCCGCAACAGCATTCATCACACCATACGACCCATTCTGCTTCAACACAATGCCCTTTGGGCTAAAAAACGCCGGTGCAACATATCAGCGCATGATTCAAACATGCCTGGCAAACCAGATCGGCAAAACAGCTGAGGCTTTTGTAGATGATGTGGTCGTTAAATCAAGACATGTCGAATCTCTAGTAGACGACTTGAGGCTCACATTCGACAACCTCCGAAAATACGACATTAAGCTCAATCCGGAAAAATGCGTTTTCGGCGTTCCAGCCGGAAAGCTCCTGGGCTTCATTGTATCCGGTAGAGGAATTGAAGCAAATCTAGCTAAAATCCGAGCTCTGTCACAATTGGATGTCCCAAAAGACCTCAAACAAATACAGAAACTCACCGGATGCGTGGCGGCTTTAAGCCGCTTTATCTCCCGCATGGGAGAAGAGGCATTGCCCCTTTACCGCCTCCTTAGGCGCACCGAACACTTTGAGTGGACAGACGCTGCCACAGCCGGACTCGAGGAAATAAAGGCCATCTTGGCAACAAACCCAGTCCTGGCCGCGCCGAACACTGGCGAACCCATGCTATTGTACATTGCCGCAACCCATCAAGTTGTTAGCGTAGTACTCGTCGTCGAGCGGGCAACGGACGGACACAAACTCCCCCTTCAAAGGCCGGTTTACTACGTGTCCACTGTCCTCACACCATGCAAATCATGGTACCCGCATTACCAAAAGATCGCGTACGCAGTGTTTATGGCATCCCGAAACTACGACACTACTTTCAAGAGTGTTCTATAACAGTAGCCTCGGAAGTACCACTCAACGATATTATCAACAACCGCGATGCAATGGGCCGGATAGCAAAATGGGCCATAGAGCTCCGCCCGTTCGACATAACCTACAAACCACGACGAGCCATTAAATCGCAAGTCCTAGCCGACTTCATCGTCGAATGGACAGAGGCCGAACTTCCTAAAGAGTACGACACATATTCAAACTGGATCATGCATTTCGACGGCTCCAAAATGTTGGCCGGACTAGGGGCTGGCGTCGTTTTGACGTCCCCTACAGGGGACACAGTCCAATATGTACTCCAAATTATGTACACGGACTCCAACAATGCAGCCGAATACGAGGCCCTTCTACATGGTCTCCGGATGGCAGTATCCATGGGCATTCAACGCCTGGAAGTACGCGGGGACTCAAACCTCGCAATATCCCAAATAAATGGCGACTTCGACGCCAAAGACCCAAAAATGGCAGCTTATCGCAATGCCGTCCTAAAAATGTCGGTTCGGTTCGAGGGACTGGAGTTTCACCATATAGCCCGAGAAAACAATAAGGCAGCAGACGTCCTGGCACGCATCGGAGCAAAACGAGATGCGGTCCCCCCCAACATCTTCTTAGAAAGATTATTCAAGCCATCTGTAGCATGGGAGGGGGAGCCCTCGGACAACAGTCCGGACATAACCGCACAACCCGACGCCGAACAATCCGACATAATCGGAGGCCCTGCCACCGAAATCACACCTTCAGCCCACGTAATAATGGCGGTCATCGCCCCGTGGACAGAACCATTCCTAGCCTACCTTACTAGGCAGGAACTCCCAGAGGACCAAAACGAGGCACGCTGCATAGTGCGGCAATCTAAATCCTATAAAGTCCACGACGGAGAGCTATATAAGAAAAGCACTACAGGAGTCCTTCAAAGATGTATCTCCGAAGAGGAAGGGCGAAGTCTGTTGGCTGAAATTCATGCCGGACTCGGGGGCCACCACGCGGCAGCTCGGTCCCTGGTAAGCAAGGCTTTCCGTACGGGCTTTTATTGGCCGACGGCCCGAGCAGACGCTCATGACTTAGTCAAACGATGCGTCGGTTGCCAGCTCTTTGCAAATCAATGCCATATGCCGCCCAACGCCCTCCGAACCATCCCCATCACTTGGCCTTTCGCGGTCTGGGGGCTTGATATGGTGGGACCCCTTAAAGGTGGAACCCACAAGAAAAAATACTTATTGGTCATGGTGGATAAATTCACCAAATGGATAGAAGCCAAGCCTGTTAAGACGGCCGAATCCGGACCTGTGATAGACTTCATATCCGGGGTCGTACACCGTTACAGTGTCCCCCACAGCATTATCACTGATAACGGCACAAACTTCACCTCTGACGAAGTAAAACTATGGTGCAAAAACATGGGCATTAAGCTCGATTTTGCTTCTGTCTATCACCCACAAACTAACGGTCAGGTCGAACGTGCAAATGGTCTCATCATGAGAGGTATCAAACCCAGACTAGTGCGGTCCCTAAAGGAATCCAATACGCACTGGGTAGAGGAGCTCGACTCCGTACTCTGGGGGCTGCGAACCACGCCGAATCATACCATCGGATTCACACCATTCTTTATGGTGTACGGCGCAGAGGCAGTTCTGCCCTGCGATATAATTCATGACTCACCTGGAGTGCGCATGTATGAAGAAAGAGAAGCCGAGCTTGATCGGCAGGACAACCTGGACGCCTTAGAGGAGGAGCACGACGTGGCTAAAGCCCGTTCCGCATTTTATCAACAACAGGCTCGAAGATATCAAAGCAGAGAAGTACGAGCCAAAAATTACAACGTTGGCGAACTAGTCCTATGCCTGCCGGATAAGAAAAAGGACAAACTCAAGCCCAAATGGGAAGGTCCCTTCATAATTGACCAAGTCCTGACTGGTGGAGCGTACCGCCTGCGAGATGCGTCAGATAACCGACTCGAGCCGAACCCATGGAACGCCGCACGTCTCCGAAGATTCTATGCCTAGCGCCGGACTCGGGGTTTGTCTCCTTCCTCTGTCCACTTATATATATATTTTTCTGTTTTTGTCTCCCCCCACTCTTTCCTTTTATAGCCCTTAAAGGCTCATCATGTGACGCGCCACTCGCGCTCCTTAAACCTGGGGGCTTCTCTAACAGAAGCTTGTTTATATGGGTTTCACGCCCAATGCATGCGTCAGACTTCCGCATGCACCTTTTTCTTCACCATTATATGCATCGATATGACTTAAGTTTTGGGCAAGCTGGGTTGCCTGGCTCCTGTGCTTACCCCTACGTTCCCGATTGTTCGGCTAGGCGGTAAAGGGAGCACCTCTGCGATTGTTACTGCCGGATAAGCCGGATGTGTACCTCAGACTGGGTGAAGCCGAAAGCTAGCATTCTTAAGGGAATATACGGTCGGTGAACTAAAGATGAACCTTTTTTACTTATACATGCCCCCAGATGTTTTCCTGCATTTGCAGTCCGGACGTGCACTTCAGGGCACGCCACCCCAGCGAAAGGAACCCTTAACGGAACTATTCTCTCTGGAAGATGTTTCTTACTAACCATGTAATATAACATAACTAGTTGGGCACTTGTCTGATAAAGCACTAATGACCCCTACGCCTGGTCTCCACGCATACCTCGGTTCTTATATAACCGTTATGGTATTCGGACACACTCCGGACCGTCAGGTCCCGAGGTCGAAGCGAAAAGGTCGGCAACGACAAACGATCTACAATCCGGCTAGAAGGCATTACACATGTCAATTATAAATTACATAGTCATCCTGACTAATTGTATTCCTCTTCTATACCATCTAACAGGCTGTCTAATTTACAGTCCTGCTGGGAATACTTTGCGGCCAATTCTACCTGGCCATACACTAAGCTCACAGGGATCTCCTTCCCGTCAGGCCCCACCGGTCTGACCTCGGCCATGTGATTGGGGTCAGACTTCATAAAGCGGGTCTTCACCATGGCCCAGGCCTCCCTAGTGCCCTGCCGGCAGGCCGATATCTTCCACAACCGGAAGCGCCGCCGAGCTCCCTTCAACTTCTCCGCAAGTTCTCCAAGGCCCTCGGGTATGGAGTGGGCAGGCCACAAGACTTGGGCAATACCTCGCATCGCCTGCCGGACTCGTTCGTGCAGTTGCGAGAGTTCGGGAAGAAGATCGCCCGTTGAACTGGGCATCTCCTCTGCAGGACGACCTGTCAGAATACCTACAGACATAACTCTGTTAGCCATCTTCCTTGCCGAACTCCTTTTTCAAGAGTTCGCTTAAGCACTTACTAAAAATGCCGCGTCGAAGTCGCTGATTCTCCTTATTGGAGTCCGACAGCTGGCCCCGAACCTCTTTTAGTTCAACATCCAGCCTGGTGTTGGCATCCTGGAGATCATTCTTCTCCAGCCTCACCTTTGTTAGCACGCTTTCACCAGACTTTAACCGGCGTAGAAGTTGTTGCCTGTCTGGATCAAGTCCGGCGCCATCTGCAATACAATTTGTCAGATTGGCACTTATATCCGTACAATACTAAATATTCTGGAGTATTGTTTACCTGCAGGGGTCTCTTTAGACCCCCCTGCTGCCGTTCGTGCGGCCTCTAGTTCGGCCCTGCACCTCTCCAGCTCCTGGGACAACGCGGTATTCTTCTCGGTAAGAAACTGCATGTTTTTTGATTCTCGAATCAGTTGTTTCCACTGCTTCAAGTCTCGGGGGCTACTGGCATATCTATATCCACCAAAATTTTCTTACCCGTATGTCTTTTACATACTGCTGCGTGGCTCTGGCTAAACCATTTTGAGCGGCACGGAGGTACGCATCTCCTGAATTGAAGGCATTTAAAGCCTCCTGGGAGAAACAAGCGTCGCGAAGAACTGTCCGGCGACGCCTGTGGTTCATGGCACTCTCCACCTCGGAATGGGTGGCAGACAGCCTGTCCGCATCCTCTGATGGAGGAGCGTCCGGTGCGTGCCTTGCGCTGGCCTCCGCCTCCGGGCCGGGCGTTGGGGTCTGGCTGGTGGAGGCACGATTGGCAACCTCTCCGGATATAGTCCGGCGGGGTCTCTTCGTCCTGAAGGTAGCACGAATGTTAATATACCCTGGAGGAGTAAAACACCAGGGAAAAAGAGAGGGTACGCCATACCTTTGCTCTGGCACCTCAGACCGGACTACGTTCCTTTTTGCCCCACGGGGCCCTGCGGCCCCCCGCCGGCTAGCTGCAGCGGGGTCGGCTTCCCCCCTCGGAAATCTCCCCTACAAAGCACGGTTGTTGTCAGAACAACCAAGCCCATGAAAACGGAACCCCTCTTAAGGGGGTAAAGCTTCGGTATTTGTCACCTGGGAGGCCGGGATTAACCCTGGGTAATCAGCTATAAGAACTACCAAGGTATCATCCTTGCTTAGCTGATGAAACACTCCGTCAACGAAATCCACCGCTAAGTCCGGATCCTCTTCGGAGTCCGGATCGAGGGACCGGTCTGGGTCCTCTGGCTGTGGAGGACGGCTGTTTATGTTTTTTACCTCCTGACGCAGGTCCTGCATTGAAGTCGTTAGATTGCCTATTTAATCATGGGAATGTAAAATGAATAGGGAAGTACGACTGTGCGCTTACCCAATTCGGAGGACTATACATGGAAAATCCTCCCTGCGGATCGACGCGGAGGAATTCCTCTTCTTCTCCCTTGTACAAAGAGGATAAAATCTTCATTAGAGCGGCAGGCGAGTCCGGCCCCTTACGGCCGTAACGGGTGGCGTCATCCTCCCCGTTGAAATCCCACATGGGGTGGCTTCTGTATTGGAGCGGCTGCACCCCTCGCATAATGCATATGGCCATGACTTTAATCATGGTTAGTCCGGAATGAGCCAGTAGCTTAATCCGGCCCATTAAGTAAAGGACGTCTCTGTCATTCTCTCTCTGAGAGCTCCGAGGGCGCCAGCTCAGGTGTTTCTTCAGGGGAGCATTGATGAACTCAGGGAGACCGGCCCGGATAGGGTCCGGCAGGGGGACGTCGTCTATGTAGAACCATTCTGAAGGCCAGTCCTCGGACGCCTTCTTCGGGGTTCCGGACGGGTATCCGGTCCCGGCGATGCGCCATACTTCGGCTCCGCCCACTTGATATATGGACCCCTCTTGGGAACGGGGCACCAGGCAGAATCTCTTCTTCCACAGCGCAAAATGAGCCTCGACGCCTAAAAATAGCTCGCAAAGGGCTACGAAGCCCGCGATGTGTAACACGGAACCAGGCGTAAGGTGGTGCAGCTGGAGGCCATAGAACTCCAAAAGCCCGCGAAGAAAGGGATGAATTGGAAATCCCAGTCCCATTACTAGATAAGGGACCAGGCACACCCGCTCCCCTTTAGAGGGACTAGGTGAGTTCTCCGCTTGTTTTCTGCCTTGATAAGTGGCGAGTCCGGCTCGGACTGAGACCATATAGGCTTGACGGAGAAATCCCTTGGCTTGGAGCGACACTAACTCGCTGTGTGGGATGGTGCATCTCTCCCAGTCTCCGGGTTTAGGTCTGGAGGGGAGAGGGGAGGAGCTGCGACGGCTGGCCATGTTGGAATGAACCTTTGCTGGAGACGCTCTGATGATAACTCGCAGAGTGGAGAAGATGTGGTTTGGATCTAAATCCCCATCCCGTTAAATAGGCGGCTCGTTTATATGACTAAGGGTGTGGGTGTAAAAAACACCCCAAGCTCTTCGTATTCGTTCAGCACGTGGAAGACGACCATTATTGGGCACTGAAGCCGAGGAGTGCTACATTACAAAAAGCGGACATTATTCGTACAAGTGCACAGGATTCGGAGGAGGAACCCGCCTTGCAATGCTGAAGACGATTTGCGCGCCAAACTCGTCGTCATTGAAGCCTGGTTCGGGGGCTACTGAGGGAGTCCTGGATTAGGGGGTGTTCGGATAGCCGGACTATACCTTCAGCCGGACTCCAGGACTATGAAGATACAAAGTTGAAGACTTCGTCCCGTGTCCGGAAGGATCTTTTCTTGGCGTGGAAGGCAAGCTAGGCGTGCGGATATTCAAGATCTCCTATCATTGTAACCGACTCTGTGTAACCCTAACCCTATCCGGTGTCTATATAAACCGGAGGGTTGATAGTCCGTAGGACAACCATCATCATACACAATCATACCATAGGCTAGCTTCTAGGGTTTAGCCTCCTTGATCTCGTGGTAGATCCACTCTTGTACTACCCATATCATCAATATTAATCTAGCAGGAGTAGGGTTTTACCTCCATCGAGAGGGCCCGAACCTGGGTGAAATAAAGTGTCCCTTGTCTCCTGTTACCATCCGACCTCGACGCACAGTTCAGGACCCCCTACCCGAGATCCGCCGGTTTTGACACCGACAGTCGCCAACCGGGTCTTTGCATCATTTAACTGTGACTCAAGTTCAGCAGTAGCAGCCTGTATGAAGCAGAATCACAAATACATTTATATCCGGGTTACAAGAGTATAAGTCCCAAGTCTTTTGCAAGCAAAAATGTCGGCGTTCTGGGAACGGGGGTCCCCAGACTTGCCTGCCTGCGGCCTGCGGCGTGGCTCGAGTGGGGGCCCAGCGTGGCCCATCTTCATCAACACAAGGCTCAAGACCCTCGCGAGGGGCCAAGCCTCGTGAGGCGGACGACACGGCGCTTCCTCAAGCACGGTCTCCTCAGGCTGGCTCGCGAGGAGGCGGAGAGATCAAGGCGGGTACCTCACGAGGTGCCCATGACGCAAGCCATGACGACCAAGGGTGCCAGGCGGGCGCCAGCCCGCGCGGCGTCTCCCTTTCCTCGTTGGTGCAAAGGGGGCAAGCGCAGGCGAGAGGATCAAGCAAAGGCACCCATTTCGGTGCAACGAGACCAAGACCAGTCCAACGGTGGGAAGGAGGTCACCATGGAGCCCAGGATGGCGTCACCACAGGGCCTTTGGCAGGCGAAGACCAACTTTAGTCAGGATAAGTGTTCCAGATGTTCCCCTTCAAAATGGCCAATTGTTGGCGCCCTTCCCGCTCAATATTTGGGAAGAGGCCCAGGGCCTTTGCTTATAAATAGGACTAGCCACCCCCAGAGTAGAGGCAGCCAAAAAAGAGGCATCAAGAGAGAGAGAAGGGCGATTGGACTCCTCCAACAGTTCATTCCCTTGCCAAGAACTGACCCTCGCGAGGCTGTTCTTCCTTGTACTGTTCTTCATCATCAGCCCAAGAGGCAATCCACCGACCACAAACTAGAGTAGGGTATTACACCACAACGGTGGCCCGAACTAGTATAAACTCTGTGTCTCTTGTGTTGTTCTTGCAGTAGTTAGATCCTTACGAGACGGAGAGGTAGAGGGCACGATCTCCGCGCGCACCCCAGAGTTCGAACCTTAAGGGTCTGCCGGAACCCGTGATCCGACATTTGGCGCGCCAGGTAGGGGTGCGCCGGAATCTGCCTTCCCATCGCTCCGTCTCCCGTTGCATCGTCGTCACCATGTCCGGCGACCAGGCGGGCAACCAAGGCCCATGGGCGGCATGGCCCTTCTGCACGGAGCCTCCTGCTCCGGGCGACCCCGCGCCACAGGCAGCTCGCGGTCCGCAGGGCGCTGCTGGCCGCGGGCGGCGCGGGCAAGCTTCTGCGACCCTCACACCGCGGCAGGCGCGGTCGGCAGCGAGGGCCTCCAATCACGCCGCAACCACGACACTGTACACCCGCCGGGAATAGGCGAACTCGAGGGCCGCGCTCACAGTAGCACGGGAGCTGCTGAGTGCAGGCTACTGGAGGGCGACCGCGACGTGCTGCTGGAGTGGGTCGCCGAGCTCCTGGGCTTCGCCGCTTCGGGGGCTCACCCCTTCTGCACTCGGCTTCCGCCTCGAGCTCAGGGCGACGCACGAGGAGGCCCCGCGCGCCCCCGCGGGCCTCAGGACTACCCCGGCACCAGCGAATCCGTCGGCGCTGGACTGGCGGTGGCGCTACCCCCGCCCCCGGCGCGAGAAGGAGAAGGGCTTGGCGCGGCCCACGGCGCGTGCGGGCAACCGCGCTACCGCCCCACGGTGGGCACGGCGAGCAACTCCGCGTGGCGCATGGAGCACTACAGCACGACATTCGGGGTGGCGGCGCCAGAGGAATACGTGCCCCACATGATGGACCAAGGGCACGCTCACGAGGGCGAACAGGGCTCACTCTTCAGCCCCAGCTGGGGGGACGAGACGCCAGAGGCCGAGCCCTTCCAGGAACCCCAGGACGGCTCCGTCGGTCACACTGGAGGCAACGACTATCGGGTACCGTTAATTCCTCAAGAGCAGGCATACGCTAATCATGGGTCACAGGAGGTGCAGGTCGCCGTAGCAAGCAGCTGCCCCGCTCCCGCGGCCTCCTACCCCTCGGGAGGAGGACGCAGGGGGCTGCAGGAAAGGGGTAGGGATCCTACATCACCACCGCGGCGTTCGGAGCAAGGCGTTCTTAGAAGGTAGGCCCTCCGCTGGGGAGGCGCCTGAGGGCCTGCCCCTGGCGGAGGACCCGTGGTCGTCGGGGGAACCGCTGGCGACCGCTCTACCCCACCGGCGGCGTCCTGGTTTCCGGTCGTCGTTGGTGGCACTAGAGTGTGGTGCAAGGGGGGGGGGCCCTCGTCTGGCGATATGAAGCAAGGCCGGTTCCTGTGAAGAAGGCCCAGTGCCTGTGAAGCTCGCCGCCCCGTGACACTCTCACGTAATAATGAGTGGGGCTGTACATGCCCCGAAGTCTCAGGGGTGCCGGCCTCAGGCCCTGGGGCTCCCTCCCACGCCCAGTGGACAGCACTTAGCTCCGCGCTGGTGAGAAGACGTCGAAGACTAGATTTGGTGCCGGACGCGGCCTTTTTGTTTGCTTTCATTGCCTTCTTCCTTTGGTTGTAACCTTTTTCCCCCGCTGGATTTAAGTTGAATTCGAATTTGAGCTTTGCGTGCGTTCGGGGAAGGGGTGCTTGGTCTTGTTTGAATCGTTTCCCGCGTTCTGGTCACCATCTCACCACAGTTGCCTCCCCTCGCGAGCCCCTCGCGAGCCGGGCCAGGCCTAGCTTGAGCACGGCCCAGACTGCCGCTATCGCTCCCTCGCGAGGTGACCTTTGGTGCTTATGGAGATCGTTTTCTCATGAAAGGCCCGGAGCCTGTGAAGAAGGCAAATGCCTGTGAAGCCGTCCCGCTCGGGAGAAGGCCCGGAGCCTGTGAAGAAGGCAAATGCCTGTGAAGCCGTCACGCTCGAGAAAAGGCCCTGAGCCTATGAAGAAGGCGAACGCCTGTGAAGCCGTCCCGCTCGGGAGAAGGCCCGGAGCCTGTGAAGAAGGCAAATGCCTGTGAAGCCGTCCCGCTCGGGAAAAGGCCCTGAGCGTGTGAAGAAGGCGAACGCCTGTGAAGACGTCTCGCTCGAGAAAAGGCCATGAGCCTGTGAAGAAGGCGAACGCCTGTGAAGCCATCGCGTCTAGGAAAAAGGCCCTGAGCCTGTGAAGAAGGCCAATGCCTGTGAAGACGTCCCGCTCAGGAGAAGGCCCGGAGCCTGTGAAGAAGGCAAATGCCTGTGAAGACATCTCACTCAGGAGAAGACTCAAAGCCTGTGAAGAAGGCCCACGCCTGTGGGGTTTCCAGTTAGCAACAACCCCACATCTTAAGGTTCCAACTAGACAGCACCCGAGACGTGACGCCCTCCAGAAGGCAGCTCCGGAGCCAGCAAGGAACAAGGGTAAACCAGCCTACCGTTGGGCTCGCGTGCGATTTAATTACCACTGATATAATGGGTACAAGTTCTTACATGAGGGGCTTCCCCTCCCAAAACACTCTCACGACCGTCAGGCCAAACGCCTGAGTTCTATCTATGCAGGGTAAAAAGACAGGGATAGTACATGGTCAATCTGACAAATCCCCCAATGCATCCTCGGAGGCGCCTCCCGAGCTGTCGCTGGCGTCGCTGAACTCACCTTTGTTGTCTGCGCCACCATCAGCGGCATTGGGGTCATCCACCACGCCACCTTCGTCGGCATCCACCACCACATCGTCATCATCAGAAGTGAAGGCCCGGACGAGAGCATCCACATTGTTCTCCACCCATTCAGCTAGGTCGCCCCGAACGGCCTGGGGAACTGGGGCGATGGCGGCGTCGAAGTCAAAGTGGGGGTCCATGTTCCGAAGATGGCTGAAGACGCGGGAAAAGGCGCGCCCGAGCAGGGCGCGGCTCCTCTCGTCCACTAACCTATCGGCTCTGACCGACCGTGCCTCCAGCTGCATCACCACGGCGGTGAAGAACTGCAAGTTGCCGGCGTAGTTGATCGTGTGTGGCTCGCCAACGGCAGCCTCACAGATGTTGCCCAGGGCAATGTTAGCCCTCTCCCTGAGCGTGGTGAGCATGGGGCCATGCACGTGCTCCAGGACTTGCCGCTGGCGTATCTCGTCGGCATTCTGACGCTCTACGGCCACAGCCTCTTCCACACGTTGGCAAAGACGGAGCACCTCGGCCTGGGAGGTGGCCAGCTCCTTCTGCGCTGCCTCAAGAGCGACTCGGGAGGCGTCGGCTCGTCGCGTCGCCTCATCCCGTTGGACCCTCAAGGCGGTGGTTCTACCCTCAGCTTCGACTCGGATCATCCCCAGCTTCCCCTCGAACTCACGCTCGAGGCCTTGGCGCGCCGTCGCCACCCGACGGCAAACCTCCTCCAGGACACGCGTTTCTCGCGCGGCGACATCATCTTCCGCCTGCGTCACTAGGCGCTCCCTCGTCTCCAGCTGCTCGTGCTCGCGAGCGCGTTCAGCGGCCTCCAGCACCAACGCTTCCTTGCGCTTCCGAAGCTCAGCCGGGTCACCAGAAGCCACCTCCATCGATGCAAGGGCTGCCTCGCGCAGCTCCGCTTGCTCCTCCAATGAGTGACACCAGGCCAAGAGCTCCCGAGCCCGTTCTTCTGCTGCTTCTCGCCGTCGGTCTGCTCCTCGGGCCTCCTCAACGGCCTGAGACCGAGCCACCAGGGAAGCCTCCAGCGAAGCCTTCGCTCCTTCGTCATCAAGGTCGCGCTGACGACGCGCGAGGGCAGCGGCGGCCTCCAGCTCGCGCCGCCCTCGGCTTCCAGGCGTGCGTCTTCCTCAGCGAGCTCCTGCCCAAGCAGGTCTACGGCGCCACTCGCCCTTCGGAGGAACTCATGGCGACGGGCACGACGCCCCCGAGCACGCTCAAGCACATCTGCCACGCCATCATCCGCCCCAAGCAGGCGTCGAGGACCTTGGACCATCGCTCCAGCCCCGGGCAGGGGGCTGGGGGCTGGCGCCCGCACGACGGCTGGCCGCACTGCATCAGAAGCACGGGCTGAGTCCGGCCTGCCCTCAGGAGAAGGGCCCAGGGGGTGCCTCCGCCAGTCGCAGCCCGCGACCAAACGGGAAGCCCATGGCAGGCTGCCTATGTCGAGGGAAGGCCCGCAGAAGGAGATCGCGGGGACAGAAGAGTCACCACGCGCTGTGTGATGGTCCGCGTCGTCGCCTGCCCAAACCACAAGGGCAGTGCAGCTCGAGGCACCCAGGGGTGGCGGAGGAGACAAAGTCAAGGGAGGCGTCGACTTGGCGGCTTCATCGAGCTCAGTAGTTAGAGGCCTGCAGAGCAAGGATCAGCTGATGCGGCAAGCAGGATAGGGAACAGAAAAGGAGAAGACTTACTCATTGACAACAAAGTACTTCTGGCGCTTCAGCAAGCGGCAAGGGAAGTCGTCGCCCAGGGCCTCCCTTTTTCTCCGGAGGGCCTCAAAGTCCACACGGAAACAGCCCAGGAGAGATGCACAGGAATCAGCCTGCAAAGAGGACGGAGCACCAAGGCCACTTGCGTCGAGGACACATGCCTGATGCGCACGGGCAGTTGCCTCGCCAGAGATCATGGCCGGGGGCTCAGGAGCCTCGGCCTCAAGCGTCAGAAGCGGCAGCGCCTCACCCGCAGCCTCGGCAGCACGGGCCTCATGAGCTGCCCCATCAAGAGCATCGCTAGATGCGGTCACATCGTCCGCGGCTCCCTCGACCCCCGCTGTCTCCTGCCTCCCTGCGCCACCACTCAAGGAGGATTCACCCAGGCCGACCGGAAGGGAAATCACCACCACAGGGTTCTCACGAGGCCCCTGGAGGCCGACAGGGCGTAGCCCCCATTCGTCGAAGGTGGGCATCTGCCTCACGAAGTCACCCCTGTTTTGGCAGAGGTACAGCAAAGCTCCCCCCTGTCGGATACCCCCGGGGTTGGGATCGCCTGTCAGGACCAAGAGCACCTTCCTCAGCGCCTCGGGCATTAGGTCTTCTTCCTGAAGCCTCATGCGGTCACCATGCCCGCTGAAGGCCCACATTCGACGAGAATGGCGTTGGAGAGGGGCAATGCGGCACAATAGGAACTCCTTCACCACCTTGGGCGCCGTTACGCCAAGCTTCTTCAGGGACATGAAGCGGTGCCAGACGAAGGCGAGCCGGGGACTCACGAGCGTCTCCTGACCCCAGCCCGAGTTGGGCACGACAGACGATGTCGGCTTCACGAGCCGGGGGCTGGGCACCCCGGCATCAACGTACAACCACCGCTCGCGGAACCCGGCTGAAGGCAGAGGGAGGTTGAAGTTGATACCAGAGGCTGCAGTCTCGGGCGAAGCTACAAAGCTCACGCATGCCAAGCATTGCATGGGGTCGGCAAGATGCAAGGAGAAGAAGTGGCGCAGCAAGGCAACAGAAGGAGGGATGCCCACCATCGCCTCGCAAACAAAAGCGAAGACTGAAAGGAGGGCAATGGACTCAGGACCTAGATGCATCATGTGGATCTGATAATGGTTGAGGATGGCGTTGAAGAAATCAGAGAAGGGACGCACCAAACCCGCCCACAAGGCGTCGGCGAAGTAATGGACCTCGGTGATTATCCTATCGGTCGGGAAGTGATACGTAGGCCAAGCCGCCGTCCTCCCACACTCGTTGAAGGTGGTGGCCAGAGCCGGGCTGAGCTTGCCCAGGCATTCCAAGTTGAGTATGACTGAGCGGCCGACAACAGGCGCCACCGGCGGCGGCGGGCGAGATGGAGCCACAGGCTTCTTCCCCTTCCCTTTCTTTGGAGCCATGGAGGCGGGCGGAAGAGAGGAGATGTGAGATGGGATTGGAAGCAAGGGCCAGAGTTCCGGGGGAGGAAGAGCAGGAGACGGTCAAGCAACAGGAAAAGGGGGCGGCTGTGTACAACTGTGGGGCAACCTAGCGTGGCGCAGAATAAGGGAGCGTGGGTAAACAGTGCCGCCCACGTCCAATCAACCGCCACGCGGCGCCCGAGGTCGCAGGCTGTTAGGGCCCGCGGCGTTTCACCCTTGCCCTTTCACCTCTCGGCACGGCCAAGTCCATGCGCGCCTTGGGCCCGGGGGCTACTGTCGGCGTTCTGGGAACGGGGGTCCCCAGACTTGCCTGCCTGTGGCCTGCGGCGTGGCTCAAGTGGGGGCCCAGCGTGGCCCATCTTCATCAACACAAGGCTCAAGACCCTCGCGAGGGGCCAAGCCTCGCGAGGCGGACGACACGGCGCTTCCTCAAGCACGGTCTCCTCAGGCTGGCTCGCGAGGAGGCGGAGAGATCAAGGCGGGTACCTCACGAGGTGTCCATGACGCAAGCCATGACGACTAAGGGTGCCAGGCGGGCGCCAGCCCGCGCAGCGTCTCCCTTTCCTCTTTGGTGCAAAGGGGGCAAGCGCAGGCGAGAGGATCAAGCAAAGGCACCCATTTCGGTGCAACGAGACCAAGACCAGTCCAACGGTGGGAAGGAGGTCACCATGGAGCCCAGGATGGCGTCACCACAGGGCCTTTGGCAGGCGAAGACCAACTTTAGTCAGGATAAGTGTACCAGATGTTCCCCTTCAAAATGGCCAATTGTTGGCGCCCTTCCCGCTCAATATTTGGGAAGAGGCCCAGGGCCTTTGCTTATAAATAGGACTAGCCACCCCCAGAGTAGAGGCAGCCAAAAAAGAGGCATCCAGAGAGAGAGAGAAGGGCGATTGGACTCCTCCAACAGTTCATCCCCTAGCCAAGAACTGACCCTCGCGAGGCTGTTCTTCCTTGTACTGTTCTTCATCATCAGCCCAAGAGGCAATCCACCCACCACAAACTAGAGCAGGGTATTACACCACAACGGTGGCCCAAACTAGTATAAACTCTGTGTCTCTTGTGTTGTTCTTGCAGTAGTTAGATCCTTACGAGACGGAGAGGTAGAGGGCACGATCTCCGCGCGCACCCCAGAGTTCGAACCTTAAGGGTCTGCCGAAACCCGTGATCCGACAAACAACACTCAGCACTTGGGGGCTAATGTCTGTCAAAGAAGTTCTTTAAGTAAAACGGCTGTTCTGAATAAAGTCCCAAGCACTTTGCAAGCAAGACTACTTGGCACTTGGGGGCTAATGTATATCGCTTGTATCTTCTTACTGATGTGCCGGTTATGCTGTAAACAGTCCCAGCCGACTCATGGGGGCTACACAGATAATCTCTCCTTTCTTAAACAATGGTAAATAGGACCGGCTCATTCATGCTGATTAAACCGGCCCTTGGGGAATACGGATGCAAGGCTAAATTGTTTAAACATCCGGTTTAAGTTTAGCTATGACAACCGGCCTTGGAGGGATTCTACTAGAGAAGCTTATGGATTATTTTAAGTCTACAACCTATTCAATCTTATCATAACCAGTAGACTTGGGGGCTGACAGGATATACATAACTTACTCAAAGCCGGAAGTCCTACCTCATATTTCTGGTGCATCTGTTTCACCATATCAATCTCAAGGTCGCAACTGGAATGAATTTGGTTGAGATAACCAGAGAATACTTCATTGACGTTCAGTTGAGAGTAATCGACAATATCAAATTTCATTTTCCGCCTCTCGGTGAACTCGTCTTTTGCGAAGTGTTTGGCCAAGATGGTTGGACGTCCCGGTTCTCTGAAGCTGGTGCCAGTAATCATAACATCTTCACCATGTTCTTCTGGCGGTTTAAGTGGGTTGGATGACTCGGTGAGCACAGGATTGACATCCGTGTGATCACGGGAGAGGTCAGGAATTTCAGGTGGACTGTCAGAGGTAGGTTCTTCTGGCTGTTTGTCAGAAGCTTTAGGTACAAAGACTTGCTGCTCCGGCTCACCAACTTTAGGTGCCTCGGTTGGCTTGGTCACCTTTGCCTTCTTATTAGGCTTTGCTTGTCCACTGCACGGATTATGATAAGTCAGCATAAGAGTAAGAATATAAAGAGGTACAGAGTAAAAGGTAATTGCCATTACCTAGGGGCAGTTTTAAAAGCCGGCAACTCGATTTGCGATGAGTCGCCAGAGGAAGAACGGGCAACCTCCTGGTCAATTGAATCAATAGAGTTAAAGTGGTAGGCAAGTGAGACCCGCCAGCAGGTTAAAGGAGTTTAAGTTAAAAAGAACCTCGTTTCGGCGTTTTCGAGGAGCGGGAGTTTTTGGTAAGCCAGACGACAACTCTTCACCTCCACTGGTCCAGGCCTGACGTCGATTCTCGTGTTGCTGTTGCTTCAAAAGAAAGTGAGGATCTAAATAAGCCAAGGGGTGTGAAAATCTTACTTTCCGAGTTACTTGTCGAAGTTTCTGTGTTGGCAAAGGTTCTGAGCTGGAGGAAATAATAGTTACCTCTTCTTCAGCTACTTGGCTGGCTCCCGTGTCAGCCTGATAGTAGTCAGTGTCAATAAGATGATTGAAAAATGAGCCAAGAGAGTCAAGGGCTACCTCCGACTCAGAGGTGTCATCCAGATTAAGCATGTCAGAGGCGCTTGGTTTCTTATTTCTCTTGGTGGTCTTCTTGGCGGCTTTCTTGGCGGCTTTCTTGACATCCCTGTCCTTCTTAGCAGCTTCATGATCATACTCCTTTTTCCAAAAGTCAAACTTAGCCTGTAAAGGTCATTGAAGGTTGAGTTAATAAGGTTTTTGAGTAATGAAAGTAAAGGCAAATAAGTTCAGAGACTCACATCTGGTGGTGAGTTAAGCTTGCAGAAAGGGGCTAGGCCCACTTTAACGCAATCTTCCAGATCTTCATTCAGAAGGGACTTAACCATTTCGTTCACTGCTTTGTCAGTTAATGGTGCAGAGATGTGGTGCAGTGGATCTTTTACACCACCAATGTAAGTTCACATTAAGCCGGTGCAGCGACTCAAGGGTATGATCCGCCAAGAAACCCAACACCTAACTAAATCAACGCCGGTTAACCCGTTTCCCCGCAGAGCTTTAACCTTTGCAGTGGTAGGAGCAATTTTTGCTTGTTCCGCAGTGGTAAGTTTTTCAGGAAGGTTGTGCTTTGGATCTAGGCGCTCAACAAGGTAACCCGGCAGTGGATTCTCATCAGCCGGAGAAATATCTTTGCAGTAAAACCACATCTGGTTCCAATCTTTGGGGTGACTCGGTAGGCAGGCATAAGGGAAGATGGTGTCTCTTCTGCGTTGAATCAAGATTCCGCCAAGTTCCAGGCTGGGCCCATTCATGAACTCAGTCTAGCGGTTCAAATAAAAATATTCTCTAAAGAGATCGACACTGGCTCCTCCTGAAGGTATACTTTGTAGAAGACTTGAAAATTGCAGATATTTGACACGGAGTTGGGTCGATGTCTTGAGGATGGAGCCGGAAGAAGTGCAGAACATCCCGGAAAAACTTAGAGCCGGGTGGTGGGAAGCCCCGGTTCTGTGATCAGTGAATACAATGACTTTGCCATCCTTTGGCTGAGGTTTTTCTTCGCCCGATTCAGGAGCACGATAATGCATAACACTCTTTGCGGGCAAGTTCCCGACTTTGATAAAGTCTCTGAAAGAGCCCTCAGTGACGATGGACGGGACCCAATTGCATGTATAGATTGTCTTTGGCGGCATTGGGAAAGAGAGAAAACCTAAAGGAAAGGAATAATTTGCCGGTTCAAGTCGGTTGGTGAAATCACAATTTAACAGTTGTAGTATACATTCAGAATGGCGGCTTAAGAGAGGACTAATTGTCGGGGGTTGGGTGCGACATATGCCAAAGGATGGCTTATTATGGTGGGGGCGAGTAGAACGTCGCCGGTGCCTGGAAACGGGATGAGGCGTAGACATGCACGCCGGCGAATCTTACCCAGCTTCAGGGCTCTCCGAGGAGATAACACCCCTACTGCTGCTCTGCGGGGTCTCCGCATGATCACTATGGCAAGGCGTATACAAGATTGCTCCTTGAGCTGTTTCCTGGAGGTAGGAGAAGGCAAGGCTAGTTCTCTCCCCCCTGTGTTCTCTGGTCTAGTGCTAAAAGAATCCAACCCTTTGCATGGGTGCCCCGGGGGGTTTATATAGGCCTACCCCCCGGGGGTACAATGGTAATCCGGCTGGGCGCGGGTCCCAACCGTCTGTCTCTCAGGCCGCCGTCTTCTCCGCCGACTTCTGGGGCCCGCCGGCTGGTGGGCCCCGTCGACTGGCCGGGTACGAGGGCGACAGTCCTTGTCCGCCGCGGGAGGGTCTGGCCGGCTGCGGATTACTGTAGCCGTGCTTCTAATGACGTTGGCTTGGTCATGGGGTCATGGCAACAGTGCCGCCGCCTGACGGGCGATCACTGTTGCCACTCCCCGTCTTGTCTGGTTAATGGCATGCGGGGCCCGTGGGAGGGGCCGACCGACTCTTGGAGGCCGACTCCCACAGGGTCCGTCTTGGGGCGCTCTCGCCGTCTTCTGTACCCCCGCCGACAAGCGGGGCCTGCCGTCTCCGGGCCGTACAGGCAGGCCGACGTGGGCACAGGGTTCCGCCGGTGGAGCTGATGTCAAGGCTGGCATGGCAACAGTGCCGCGCCGTGACGGAGATCTCCGTTGGTACGGCGCACTGTGGCCATGCCTGCCCTTGGTAAGGGGCGGGCGTGGCCCGTACTAAGGCCACGCCCGGTCCCGTCCCTCCTCACGAGGACATGAGGTGGTGGAAGTCGCGGGCCGACTCCCCATAGCCGGCTTCTCTGGAAGCCGTCAGCTAGGAGTCGGCTCATCTTGTAGTCGTCCCTGAGACTTGGCCGTGAGTGGGTAGTCAGCTGCGCCACAGCCGACTCCCAGAGGCGGCCCTCCGTCTAGAGGTTCCTGAGGGGCGAAGCCGGCCCCGATGTCTTGAAAGGTTCTGGGTCTTGGGTTAGCCTACCCATGGCCCATTACTCCAACAGTAGTCCCCGAAGCTGGTGAGGCGCCGAGGGAGACATGTCGAGGAGCCTCAACAGTTTCTTCCTTCCGGTGGCTGGATCTAGGCCTCGCCCGCCGTCTTCCTTCAAGCCGACTGTTGGGTGGCGATCTTGCTCAGGCTGTTTCAGCCAAGCCGACTATCCGGAGCCGGACTCGTCGAAGGCCATCTCGTTCCTTGAAATAGTTTTGAAAGTCGCGGCGGGTTTCAGACGGTGTGTCTGATAAGCTTCCCAGCAGCCGCCCGTTTTGGACCCGCCGGGCGGCGCCATGTGGCCGGGTCAGTCTGCCCGCCCACGTGCGCGACGGGACAGGCCCGCAGGCGGGGCCCGCCACTACCGTGCCTCGGCCTTTGAACGGATCCGTTGCGGCCGTGCGAACGGTTGGGATCCCCACGCAGTAACTGCACGCAGTAACTGCGCGCAGTAACTGCGCGTGGTAAATCGTGGGGGTCGTGGGGGCCTGGGCGCAGTTAATCCCACGACGCCTCCTTGGCTTCTCAGCCTACGGGCCTATAAGTAGGCGGGGGGGGGGGGGCACGGGCAGCGAAGCACGCGCGCCCGCTCTCCCTTGCTTCTCTTTGCTTCTCTTCGCTTCTTCTTTCTCCCGCCGCTGCTGCGCCGAACTGCGTCGCGCTTGCAGCGATGAGCTCTTCTTTTGCCGCCGTGCCCGCCGCCGTGTGCTCTGGCGCGTGGGACGACTCCGATGTCGACGATGACCACATCGAGTTCCTACGCAAGACGAGCCGCCTCCCCGGCGCGCACTTAGTGCGGGCTTGCGCCCCGCCGGCGAAGGAGGTGTTGCCGGCGCCGGAGGAGGACGAGCGGGTCGTATTCCGCTCGCACTTCATGCGCGGCCTTGGGGTGCCGGCGAGCGGCTTCTTCTGCTCATTCCTGGAGTTCCACGGCCTCCAGCCGCACCACCTCACTCTGAATACGGTGGTGCTACTGGCTGCCTTCGCCACCTTGTGCGAAGGCTTCCTCGGCGTCCTCCCCAACATCGAGCTGTGGGGGGAATTCTTCCATTCCAAGCTTGGCACGCACGTCGCCGGCGTGCCGGCTCAATGCGGCGCCTACATCGCGATGCGGAGGTCGGTGGCCGACAATCCATTCCCCGCCATCTCGCCGATTAAGTCGGTGAAGATGTGGCAGCGCTCTTACTTCTACGTGAAGAACAACGCCCCGGAGGGCGACTGGGTCAACCTGCCACATTACGAAGCCGGCGCGCCAGCGGGAAGGCTCCCCAGCTGGTCCCACCGGGCCAAGACGCTGACTCCGGCCGGTGCCGCCGCCGTTGCGCGACTCCGAGTGCTGACGCAGTCGGAGGGTCTTACTGGGGACGACTTGCTGGCCGCCTTCGTGGCGCGCCGAGTCCTCCCGCTCCAAGGCCGGCCTCATATGATCAGTCAGATGAGCGGCCACCGGGACCCTAGTCGGATGTGCTCCAAAGACATGCCCCACGCGGAGGTGGCGGACACGGTGAATTACATTGTGAACTGCGGTCTCACGGAGGATTGGCAGTTCGGCAAGGAGCCGTACTCGCGCGCCAATCCCCCGCCGGTTGTAAGTTGTCTCTCTTCTTCTTCTGTTTCCTTTTTCCAGCTGAATCCGACTCCTGATCTTTTTAGCCTTCGATCCTCTCGTCCAGCCCTCGGCCGGCACCGCGGGGCCAGCACGCCAGTTCGCCCCCGACCGAGCAGAGAGTGACGTTGACGACCCCGACCTGGGGGCGGCGGCGATGGAGGCCGACGCCGACAGAGGCGGCGGAGGAGAGGAAGGCGGGCTCAGGCCCTCGGCCACCTTTGCCGACTGGCCCGCCGATGATGATGGAGAAGTTGCCCCGCGCCACCAAGCAAGAGCCGGCCACCACGATGCGAGCTCGTCCGCCGCCTTGGGCGGTCTAGGCGGCGCGAGGAAACGCCGGGCCAGGCCGAGCTCCACTGGTGGCCGGGAGAAGAAGTTCAAGGGGGCGGCCGCCGCGACCAAGCGGGAAGAGGCGGTCGCGAGGGCCCCACGCTTCTGCAAGGAAGTGAAGAAACCGCCAATGACTTCTGCATAAGTGCTTCCGTCTTGTTTTACTTTCTTCTGGTGGATTTTGTCAAGATCTTTTATATGCTTTCCCTGTTCCAGGGCTCCCCTCACCCTCGGGAGGGTTATCGCCGCCTCCATCAAGGGGTCGGCAGAGTCGTCTGCCGCCACTCGGCGCATTGACCCCGCCGCCGACCTCCGGGAGGCGACGAAGCGGAACGCGCAGGAGAAGTGCGACGAGGACGAAGCCGCCAGCCGAGAGAAGGCGGAGGCCGAGAAGGCGGCCGCCTCCGCCCAGAAGAAGCTGGAGGAAGCCGAAGCCGCCGTCGCGGCAAAACTGCAGGCCGAAGAAGCCGCGCGCCGCCAGTCGGCGTTGTTCGTCATCCCGCTGAACTCGGCGCGGTCGCCTCAGGATTTCACGGAGTAGACCGGGGAAGCCGGCGGCGATCATCCCATCATGGAGAAGGAAGGCGGCGAGGCCTCCGAGTCGAACAGGGTCGTGCCGCCACCGCCGCCTCCAGCGGCGTCTGGGAGCGCGCGGGGTGAACAGCCGGCGGACCTTCTGGTGCCGCCGACTAACGACGAGGCTGTGGCGCAGCTACTCCTCCAAGTCGCCTCGCCAACGCGCCGCCGTCTTGAAAAGGCGACTTCGGCGCCACGCCCCCTGGAGGCCGGCGCCGTCGGCTCGGCCATCCCAGACGTCGAGGCGACGAGCGCCGCACCCGTCGGGTGGGTGCGAGGAGGCAGCACGGGCCCGCTGAACAAGGCGCTCCTGGACGTCCAGGCGAAGCTGCGAGCTGAGGGCGACGCCATCCAGAACTGCACCAAGGCGTATCTGGCGTCGCGAGCAGCCGTCTGGGTATGTTTCTTCTGACTTTGTTTTTTCTTGCTCTTCTCTATGGGGGCACGCCAGCGCACCCACTGGATGTAGTCCCCGAGTTCCGGGCCGGCTGCTGAGCAGGCAGGTCGGAACTCCACTGGCGAGTTCCAAATACTTACTCTTGTTTGAAATATTTATCACATGATTACCACAACCTCCGGGTCACCACCTTCAACCGTAATGTTGAAGAGTTGGGCAAGCGGACTGCTGACTTGTCGGAGAGTCGGAGTAAGTTTTCCTTCTTCTTCGCGGGGGCGCGCTGGCGCACCCGCGGGCTGTAGTCCCCGAGATTCAGGCCGACTGTTGAGCAGTCGGGCCGGATCTTCCCAGCGACTTTCTTTGTTGACGACTTACGTCTTTTTTCTTCCTTCTTCAGAGGCCAATGCCGTTCTTCAGCAGCAGCTGGGCGAAGCCAACACCGCCTTGCGTGCCAAGGAGGTGGAGTGTAGCAAGCTCGTCGCAGAGCGCGACCTGCTGGCTACGCAGCTGGCAGAGCAGAAGGGGCTGCTCAAGAAGGCGCAGGAGGAGGCGGAGGGGAAAGAGACTGCACTCCTGGCCGAGTTCGAGACCGAGTGCTCCTCCTGGACCGACAAGGAGGCGATGCTGACCTCCAGCTTTCATGAGATTGAGGATATCGTTGATGGTGAGTTTTCTTTACTTTCTTTCTTTGAGCCGCCGACTGTAGGTCGGGCCGACTCCGGCTTCTCTGACTTGCCTCTTTTCGTCTTGGCAGACTTCTTCCCGGGCCACACGCAAGCTGCTACCCAAGCCATCGAGGCCGATCGCGAGGCGCGGAGAGCAGCTGACGAGGAGGTTGCCGCCAATACCCCCTGGACCCTTGACGAGCAACTTCTGAGCATCGAGGCTCTCCTACGGCCGGCCCACCGGATGCTGCGCCGGCTTCAACGTGTCGGCGCCCAGGCGACCGCTGCCTTGTGGCGAGACATGCCGATTCTATGCACCCCCAGCCGGACTGCCGACTGGCTGGAGGTCGCAGATGGCCGTCTTGAGGCTTGGAAGGGCTCCTCGGCACGGGCTGGAGCACGCCAGGCCTTGGAGTTCGTCAAGGCGTGGTATCCAGACCGAGACCTGGACCAGCTAGCCATGCTCTGGGCAGAGGCCCAGCCGGAGCTGACAGCCGTGGAAGACGCCCTTGTCAAGCGCACCGCGGCGATCGCCGAGTACGCCGATACTAATGTCTTCATTCCTGAGCAGGCTGACGACGGCGAGGAGGCACCTCCGAAGTGGTTCGGGATGAACCCGGACTACGACGAGGACTCGGCGGAGGTGATCGGCTCCAGCGCCGAGGAGGGAGGCGAGGCAGAGGTCGGAGACGAGACGGAGGCGCCAGAAGACGGAGCGGGCAACCAGCCTTAGCTCGACCGTGCCTCCATCAACGAGCTGCGCCCAACCGAGCCGGCTACCGTCGGAGGCGCTCAAGCCGAGACTGCTCAGCCGGCCGCCCCTGCGTCTGACACCGCCATCTCCTCCGAGCCTCCAAACCCGTCTGCTGCTTCCTAGGCTGCTGCCTTGTTTTATCTTATATGCTTTAATAGTCTTTGAAGAACTTGTTAATTCGCACAATTCCACCCGCGGGGTGTATTTTGAACTTCCGTTCGAAGATTCGGCCAAGGGCCTATGTTATGTAAATATTTATCCGGGTTCTATCGTTTCTCGCTTATCGCTCTCTTGGCTTTTTTCCTTTGCCGCCTTCCCTTAGTTGCCGTCTTTGCCAGTCGGACAGCCGCTCTGCGGACTGCCGCTGGGTCAAGTGCTTGGCTACTAAGGGAAGGCAAGTACTCAGCCATTTTAAGGTTTTTTTTAGCAAGTTGAATAGAAGGCAGCAAGCCGACTAATCAAGAGTCGCTTTTGCGAAGAAAGGCTGGAAAGCCGGCTTGAGCTATGTTTATGCTTTGAATCCTTGGCCACTTTTCATGTGGGCGCCCATTCTTCCTTACTCCTGCCCACCAACAGTCGCTCTGCGAGCTGTGGCTTCTGACAGGAGACGGCTTAGGCACCACACACTACTTGTCCGACTGCAGGAAGCATTTCATAGCGCAAGGCGGCGAGTCCCCGGGCAGATTAGTCGAGCCCGGTGCCAAGCGGCATAACAAAGAGTAACATACTCGAAGGCATAATTTTTATCTTACAGATAACAAAAAAGGGCAGTCCCCGAGCTCGTCTCGGGGGGCCCAAAGTCTTGGTACTTTTAATACAAAAGGGTAGCATGGTACATACTGCATTAACTGTAAAATCTTCGGAGAAGATTTGCATTCCATGGCCGTTCTATCTCCTTGCTGGAGTCGTCCCTCTTGTGTGCTCGGGGCTTCTGAGCGTCAATCAAATAGTAGGAATCGTTGCCCAGCACTTTGCTGATGATGAAGGGGCCTTCCCAGGGTGCCGACAACTTGTGCTGTCCGGCTGTCCGCTGGATCAGTCGGAGCACAAGGTCACCCTCCTGGAAAGATCTCGGCCTGACCTTCCTGTTGTAGTAGCGGCGTAGGCTCTGCTGGTAGATGCTGGACCGGCTGAGTGCCAACAGCCGGCCCTCTTCCAGCAGATCGACGCCATCTTGCCGCGCTTCTTCTGCTTCCTCCTTGGTGTACATCGTGACTCGCGGGGAGTCGAACTCTATATCCGTTGGGATGACGACTTCAACACCGTGGACGAGGAAGAAGGGCGTGAAGCCGGTCGACTTGTTTGGAGTCGTGCGCGGATTCCAGAGGACGGCTAGCAACTCGTCAAGCCAACAGCCGGCCGAACGCTCCAGTGGTTCGACCAGCCGAGGCTTGATGCCAGACAGGATGAGGCCATTCGCCCGCTCCACCTGGCCGTTTGACTGCGGATGGGAAACGGACGCTAAATCCAGTCGGATGCCCTGCGTCATGCAGAAACAGGCCAGGGCGCCTTTGGCAAAGTTGGTGCCGTTGTCGGTGATGATGCTGTGCGGTATGCCGTACCAAAACGTGATGTCGAAGATAAAGGTCACGGCAGTCGGACCATTCAGCTTCTTGATGGGCTTTACTTCTATCCACTTGGTGAACTTGTCCACTGCGACAAGTAGGTGAGTTAGGCCGCCTCGCGCCGTTTTGAATGGTCCCACCATGTCTAGGCCCCAAACTGCAAAGGGCCAGGCGATTGGGATAGTCTTGAGCGCTGAAGCCGGCTGATGCGGCTTGGAACGGAATTTCTGGCACCCCTTGCATTTCTGGACCAAATCCTTGGCCTCTTCCAGGGCAGTCGGCCAGAAGAAACCGTGCCGGAAAGCTTTGGCGATGAGTGCTCTTGAGGCCGCATGGTGGCCGCACTCGCCTTGATGGATGTCTCTGAGAATTGCTTGGCCTTGCTCTGGCACGACGCAACGCTGGTAGACACCAGTGACGTTGCGCCTGACCAGCTCTCTGTTGATTATGGTGTACGCCGCCGCCCGGCGTTGCACTTGCCGAGCCAACGTTTCGTCAGTTGGCAGCTCTTTATTCACCAGGAATTTGAGGATGGGCTGCGCCCATGAGGGTGCTGCTATTTCGTCCACTGCCAGAACTGCGACTTGGACGAGGGCGGCTGGGCTGGGAGGCGGCGGGATGGAGTCCGCGGCCGCTTGATGGATCCATGAAGTCCCCGGGCCGACTGGTGCCGTCCCCGGGCTGAGCTCTGGAGTCTTCGGTCTGGTCGCCGCAGTCCCCGGGCCGGGTTCTGAAGTCCCCGGGCCGGCTTTGACTGCGGCATTCTTGGAGTCGTCTGCAAGGGTTTTTGTGCCGCCTGCTGGGGCTCTTGAGTCGGATCCGACTTCTTCAGGGGGAGCCGGCACAAAAATGGAATCTGACTCTGGTGAAGGCTTGATAGACGGCTTGAGGAGGCGCTGGAGAGCGACGCCGGATTGTATTGCTTGGCGGGTGGAGCCGATTCGTGCCAAAGTATTTGCTTGGTCGTTGTTGTTTCTTCGCACGTGGAGGAACCCACACCCCTCGAAATATCCGCTGAGTTGCTGCGCGAGGAAGCGGTAGCTTGCCATGTTTGCGTCCTTGGCGTCCCAGTCACCGGATGACTGCTGGACCACCAAGTCAGAGTCGCCATAACACAGGATCCGGCGAATGCCAAGTTCTTTGGCAAGCCGGAGCCCGTGAATGAGCGCCTCGTATTGAGTGACGTTGTTGAAGGCGGCGAAATGGATCTGCAGTGCATACTTGAGCTTGTCGCCTTTAGGAGATGTGAGGACAACGCCGGCTCCCAAACCAGTGCGCATCTTGGAGCCATCGAAATGCATCCGCCAATGGGTGGAGTCGGGTGCTGGCGGCAGGTACTGGGTATCGGCCCAGTCGACGAGGAAGTCGGCCAGTGCTTGCGACTTGATGGCGGTGCGGGGTTGATAGTAGATCGTGTAGGGGGCCAACTCTATGGCCCATTTGGCCACTCGGCCAGACGCATCTCGGCTTCCGATGATCTCGGCTAGTGGGGCTGTGCAGACCACAGTGATTGGATGCTCTTGAAAGTAAGGCTTCAGCTTCTTAGCGGCAAAGTGTACGCCGTAGCACATCTTCTGGTAGTGGCGGTAGTTCTGCTTGGAGGTCGACAGTACTTCGCTTAGGTAATATACCGGTCTCTGGACAGGTAATGCCTTGCCTTCCTCCTTGCGCTCAACTACGATGATTGTGCTGACTACCCGGCTAGTGCGGCGATGTACAGGAGCATGGGCTCTTTGGGAGTCGGAGCAGCCAGCACAGGGGGAGTAATGAACATCTTCTTCAGCTGGAGAAAAGCCTCGTCCTCCTTGTGGTTCCACTCGAAAAAATTGGTCTTCTTCATGAGCTGGTACAAAGGGAGAGCTTTCTCGGCCAGCCGACTAATGAACCGGCTGATGGATGCCAGGCAGCTAGTGAACTTTTGCACATCCAATAGTCGGCTGGGTACCTCCATGCTCTCGATGACCTTGATCTTCACAGGGTTGCACTCTATGCCGTGTTCGGAGACCAGGAAGCCAAGGAGCTGGCCTGCTGGTAATCCGAAGACGCACTTTTCAGGGTTGAGCTTGATCTGGAATCGGCGCAGGTTCTCAAAGGTCTCTTTGAGGTCTTCCAGCAGAGTCCCGCGCTTTTCCGTCTTCACCACCACATCATCCATGTAGACGTGGGCATTTCTGCCGAGTTGCTTGAGGAGGCACTTTTGCATGCAACGCTGAAAGGTGGCGCCGGCATTCCTCAGGCCGAACGTCATGGTCAGGTAGCAGAAGGCTCCAAACGACGTGATGAAGGCGGTTTTTAGTCTGTCCGCCGGGTTCAGCTTGATCTGGTGATATCCTGAATAGGCATCTAAGAAACTCAACAGCTCGCATCCGGTTGTGGAGTCTATCACTTGATCGATTCTCGGCAAAGCAAACGGGTCCTTGGGGCAAGCTTTGTTGAGGCTTGTGTAGTCAATACACATCCACCACTGCTTGTTCTTCTTCAACACCAAGACTGGGTTTGCTAGCCATTCTGGAAAAAACACCTCCATGATAAAGCCGCCTGCAAGGAGCCGGGCTATCTCTTCTCCAACAACTCTTCTTTTCTCTTCTGACAGGCGGCGCAAGGGCTGCCTGACGGGCTTCGCATCAGATCGGACATGTAACATGTGCTCGGCGAATTCCGTCGGTACACCTGGCATGTCTTTGGGGGACCATGCGAAGATGTCCCGATTCTCACAGAGGAAATCGACAAGCTCGCCTTCCTATTTGCTGTCAAGGTTTGCACCTATGACAGCGTACCTCTCCGGGTGCTCTGGGTCCAAAGATATCTTCTTTGTCTCTTTGGCCGGCTTGAACGAGCCCTCAACTTCCGACTCCTTGGGGTTGGGCGACATCTCTGGCTGCTTGCCGGCCATTGCCACAACCCGATCAAGAAGCCGCTTCTTAGCTGCAATCACCAGGGACTCGGCCAGCCGACTGCTCTCAGCCGCGCAAGCGGACGACTTTCTGTAGTCGCCGGCTATGGTCAGAATTCCCTTGGAACTCGGCATCTTCATCTTGAGGTAGGCGTAGTGGGGGCTACCATGAACTTGGCCAAAGCGGGCCTGCCAAGCAGCGCATGGTATGGGCTCTCAAGGTCCACCACTTCAAACCAGACTGGCTCTCGGCGGAAATGATCCTTGTCTCCAAAGAGGACATCTACCAGAATCTTGCCGATTGGTGAGCAGGAAAGGCCGGGCACGATGCCGTGGAACACAGTCCGGCTGTTCTGAAGCTGTCTCTGCTTGATCCCTAACTTCTCCATGGTATCCTTGTACAGGATGTTGATGCTACTTCCTCCGTCTATCAGCACTCGCGAGAAGCGAGCGACCCGCCTATCAGTGGCAAAGGTGGCCTCCAAGACCAAGGCGTAGGAGCCTGGGCTCGACATCACCTCTGGGTGATCAGCTCTGCTCCAACTGATAGGCCTCTCGGACCAATGCATGAACTCTGGAGTATCTGAAGCCACTGCGTTCACCTCTTGCCGCTGCAGCCGCTTGCTGCGTTTATCATCTGCCACACTAGTGAACACCACATAGGCCCCATGCTCTTCTGGGTACTCGTCTTGCATTGCGCCGACTGGCCTGACAGCCGGCTGCTGGGGTGGAGGCGGAGGCGGCTGCCCAGCAGGCGGAGGAGGCATCAGGTCGTCTCCCTTGGCAATCCTGGTGAACCAGTGGCACTTCCGGGTGGTGTGGTTTGATGGCTTCGCGCCGCTGTGGAACTTGCAGGGACCATCTAGAGTCTGCTCGTAAGAAAAGGCCGGCAACCAGTTTGATTTGCCGCCTTTCTGTCGCTTGGGCGGAGGCTGCCCCTCCGGCTGCTGGTCTTCGACCGTTGCCACCTGCCGACTACTGGAAGCCGGCTGCGGGGCCTTGCGCTTGTGGTCGCTTTGCTGTTGTCGCCGACTGGCGTCTCCAGCCGGAGTTCTGGGAGCCTGAGGGGCTACTTTGCCAGCCGTGGTAACTTGAATCTGTGTCTTCATGGAAGAGTCGGCTGTGGCGTACTTGTCTGCTATGATCAGCAGCTCATCCAGGGTCTCTGGCTCATCACAGAGGATCTTGTGCTTGAGGAGGGTGCCTTCTCTGCACCCGGCGGTGAAGTACTCGATGGCCTACACCTCATGCATGCCCTCGCAGGAGTTTCGGAGCTCGGCCCAACACGTGAGGTAGTCGCGAGTCGACTCGTTGGGACCCTGCACGCACAAGGAAAGCTGGCGAGGCTTGGGAGGTCGCTTGTACGTGCTTGTGAAGTTGCGGACGAAAGCTTTGGTGAAGTCGACCCAGCTGTTGATGCTGCGGGGCTTCAGGCTGTTCAACAATGTCCGGGCCGTGCCCTGGAGCATGAGCGGAACGTACTTCACGGCAACGCGCTTGTTGCCGCTTGCTATGTCGACGGCCGTGGCATAGTCAACCAGCTAGTCTTCCGGCTTCGCGGAGCCGGTGTACTTGGGAGTATCTCTGGGGAGAGTGAACCCTTTGGGAAAGGGCTCATCTCGAATGCGGGGGCCGAAACACGGCGGACCCAACTCATCCTCCTCTTCCAGCGCCAGGGATCGGTGGAGCCGATCAATCCGGTGACGCGCGTCGTTTTCTCCGACTCCCTCTCGGCGACCAAGGCGGTCGCCGAGAGTCGGATGCTCAATGGGTGGCGGGGAGACTCGCCTTTCTCTGCGAGGTGGAGGAGGCAGATAGTCGTCCCGCCACTCCACTGCCCTTGGGCGGCCATCTTGGTCGCGTTCGACGGTGATGTGAGTCCGACTGTGACTGGCAGCCGGATCCTTGTCTTTCCTTTCGCGGACGCTGCCAGTCGGCGTCCGAGATGTCGCGCCTTGATCTCGGAGGGGTGGCAGGTCGTCGTTCTGTCGTTGCGGCGCCTCGGTGCGGTAGCCGGCCGCATTCTGCGCAGCAGCCGCGTCGAGGAGTCGCTGGACTCGCTCCGTCATCAGTCGGTGCTCTTCGCCTTCGAGGTTGTCCAACTCGTCTGCCGCCGCCTGGGCGGCTCGGATGTTCTCTGCGGGCGTGGCGTATACGGGGCGATTGGCCCCGAACATGTTGGCGATGTCTGCGCCGCGCTGCCGGACCGCGCCTAGGCGGCTAGGCCCCGCTGGGGCTGGCGAGCCTCCCCCAGCGCGATCCATCTCATGCTGGTAGGCTTCTGACAAGCGTCTCATGCTTGCCAGCTTCTTCGCGCCTTCGACGAGCTGGAGGCGGCATGCCTCCAGCGTCTCGGCGTCAGCGTCTTCTGGGATGGGCGCATCCAGGTCTTGCAGCGCCGCACCAAGCGGGTCATGAGCCCCGCCGTCGGAGTGCTCGCCATGGCCGATGACGAGCACTTCTGTGATGGTGCTTCCTCCGCTCTCCGCGCGAGGGAGCGGCTCGTCGTAGACTACCACGTTGGTAGGGAACGCGTCGAGCGACGCGGTGTCGGAATCGACCAGCATCGGGTTGGTGGAGCCTACGGACTCCAGGTCGGCGGCAGGCTCGCCGGCAACATGGAGTTCGTCGAGGAGGCCCGCGAGCAGGCTCTCGGTGCCGCCGGTGCCTGCGTCGGATGCAGGCTCGTCGGAGAGGCGAACCTCGCCGACAAGTTCGGCGAGGCAGCTGGCCGCGCAGGCGATCTCAGCGCCGTTCAGTGCGTCGGCGCAAACTCCCTCTGGCGTGCCAGGCTGGCTGCGCTCGCCAGGGAGGAAAAGGGTTCCCATCCAGAGCAGGTCTCCGGACGATGGTGCACCTCGCCCCACGGTGGGTGCCAAATGTCGTGGTATTCTCACGGGGGGTGCAAGACGACATATGCCACAAGGTGGCTTCGTGTGAGGGCAAGACTGCTGCCGGAATATCCATGGACGGGTATGCGAGTAGCACGCGCTAGTTTACCCAGGTTCGGAGCTCTCCGGAGAGATAACACCCCTACTCCTGCATGTCTGAGTATATCTGGTATGTATATCTGGTACAGAGTGCTCCTGGAGCTGTATCTGAGATCAGCAGCAATGACAGCTAGTTAGCTAGTGTGGCACATGTGCCTGGCCATGTGTGGCCGTGGGAGTATAATGCTCATACGTGAGAGAGTGTGGCCGGATGGATGGATGGATGTGTGCCTTATATAGGCATGGCTAGCTTAGCATGTAAGCTATGTGGTGGCACGGGAGCAAAGGGTCACTTCATAAATAGTGCCAGGGGACAAGTGACACTATACAAGATGGCATCGAGGTACAGCCGTTTCGTCCGCGGTATGGCCGCCACATTGGGGTCTTATCGGTGTCAGGTCGGGCTGCAGTCGGCAGCCGGCTGGTTGGCGTAGTCGACAGTCGGCTGGGGAGCCGGCAGGAGCGGCCGGGCAGTCGGACTGAGGGGCTTTGCTAGCCCCGATGTCTTGATTTATTGTCTCGCCGTCTTCAGGGTATCCGTGTCCAATTACTCCGACAGTAGCCCCCAAGCCTTCGGGCAACCTGGCAAAGTTGGGCGGAGGTTTTTTGGCGAGTGTTCATGGAAATGATCATGAAAAAGACAAAGTTAGTCCATGCAGATATATCAAATATTTGCTTTTAGCATTGCAAGTTTTATGCGGAGGGTGCCGACTCGGTTTCGTCCGAGCTCCCTTAATCTTTTTCGTGTTCCCTCCGCTTTTTGGCTTGTGCTCTCCCTCGCCGGACAACCGCTCTGCGGTCTGTGGCTGAGAGTGGGCCGTGAAGTGGAGTGTAAAATATTCAGAGTCTGGGAGCAGATTCAACCGAGTTGATACTTGTAAAGGAAACGGTCGGGTCGCCCGAAGCGTTTTTCTTCCTGGACGTTTTTCGCGTGGGTGGCATCCAGCGTTCACTCTTGCTAGTCGGACAGCCGCTCTGTGGTCTGTGACTAAGAGTGGGCCTTTGATACCGCGCACGGTACTAAGCCGTCTGCACGAATTAACGTCTCAGGCCAAGCCGCCAGCCCCCGGACCAACTCTGGCTGGCGCCGGGGCGAACAGCGATGCTACTGTAATAAAATGCGGAGACAGCCCCCGAGTATCGCTCGGGGTTATCCGTGCTTGCGTGGTGCAAAAAATATGCGGGTGAGGAGCTCACATTGGTTTTTGTGTAGTTGCGGTCGTCGAAGACAGCCGACGCGACTCGGCGCTCGCGGAGCGCGTCGGCGCACCCACTGGGTCAAGCCTTTGACCCTCCGGGTGCTCGAAGGGGGTCCCGGCCGGTCAGGCTCGACCGGCGAGGCGGCGAGGCGTCTTGCAGCGCCCTTTTTTTTTTTCTGCCGGCTGCTGGCAGCCAGACAAAACTCTTCTCTTGTCTGCGATCTTTGCGGGGGGGGGGGGGGGGCAGCGCACCCGCTGGGTGTAGCCCCCAAGATTCGGGCCGACTGCTGAGCAGTCGGGCCGGATCTCCCGGCGACTACTTTGTCTTCTTCTCCGCGGGGGCGCGTCAGCGCACCCGCTGGGTGTAGCCCCCGAGATCTGGGCCGACTGCTGAGCAGTCGGGCCGGATCTCTCAGCAACTACTTTGTCTTCTTCCTCGCGGGGGCGCGTCAGCCCACCTGCCGGGTGTAGCCCCCGAGATCTGGGCCGACTGCTGAGCAGTCAGGCCGGATCTCCCGGCAACTACATTGTCTTCTTCTTCGCGGGGTCGCGTCAGCGCACCCGCTGGGTGTAGCCCCCGAGATCTGGGCCGACTGCTGAGCAGTCGCGCCGGATCTCTCGGCAACTACTTTGTTTTTTTCTCCTTCTCTTTGTCCAGCTACGGGCAGCCGGACGCATATTTCTTTTCCATCCGGCTGGGTAGTCGGACTTCTGGAAACGAGCAGCCGGCTCGCGTCCTATCTCTCTCTCTTTTCTTCTTTTTGCCGGCTGTGGGCACTCGGCCACTTCTTTTCTAGCCGACCTCTTCTCTTTCTTTCTTTTGCTTCTTCATGTTGGAGTTGTGTCGAATATAGTGTACGAGGTAGGTTACAGTTTGACTTGTAGTTGTATTGTGTCTAGATAGAATATGGAGTCGTGTCCTAATAGGACACCTGTATCCTAGGCCTCTTTTATATAGCGGGGGTAGACACACAATGTAACCTATGCCAACATAATAGCACAGGTACGCAAGGGGGAGCCGGCGGCGTGTGCCGGCGCCCGGGTGGCCGGTGTGCAGTATTGTGACGGTGTCACGGGGAGGAGCGCCCGTAGTCAGGCCCCGAGGATGTAGCCATATCGGTGAACCTCGTTAACAAATCTCGGTGTCGTGCTCGTGTGATTGCTTGGTCCTCGGATGATCGACGATATGCCTCGGATTTATTCTAACAAGTGGTATCATGAGCAAGGTTTGAGAAGGCTACGGAATTAATCTAGAGGATGAGAAGTGCTCGACATGGATCAACGTTGTTGTTCGTATGAAGGTGGTCGCCGTAGAGCGACTTGTGCGTACGTGGACATATCAGAGTCAGCGTTTTCTGGAATAGCAATCGGAAGCGCAGCAGATCGGCGAGCGTGGTCCAAGAGCGGCTCGGACTAGGAACCTGTGGGCTGTGGCGTGCGCCAGGTGGCCCACTAGCTGGGAATCTAGGATCGTGCGTGCAGTAGCAAGCAAGCCCAGGCGGGGCTGTTGTGCTATTGCAAGGACTAGCGGACGTACAGGTTGACGAACTAGTATGCTGACGGACTGAGGCCAAGGTGCGTGGCGCTTGGAGCAAGCCGGAGATTTGTTTGTTGAAAAAAAAAGGAGCGGCCAGGTTCACGTGTGTGTACAAAGAGCAGTTTTGGTTGGATCAAGTACGATCTGTTTTCTGCTATAAGATGCATGGAGAAGCAATAGCAAAGAGTGACGCGGTGGAAGTTTTTTCTAGGTCGGTTTGCTGAGATGGCTTGGAACACGTGGATAGGCTGCGGAGGCGCACGGATAAGTGCGTCATACAGGATCATGCATACACATGGCGTCTAAGACACGCACAGATGTGCGGGCGGACACGACGCATGGTGGAGTATGGTTGCAGTCGGATATGTTCGGCTTGGTCGGACTGGACAGTCTGATGGATCGATGCGAGTCGGTTGGTACAGAAGATGGTGGTGGGATCGGCGATGACGACGCAGGTGCGTGATGCTGATGGTGACCGACTTCTGGGGCGTGGAAACACGTGGCGCAGGCCTGAGGGCTTGTGTGGCTTCGACAAGACTATGGCGCGGGATTGATTCAAGGTGGTGTATACACGGAGCTTGAATTCGATGAGGCGCGGGGGTTGACTGATCATCTACCATGGAGTCATGTTGAAGGTGGAGCTGGATTGAGGGGCTACGGCGTAAGTCGATAGAGAGTCGAAGCCTATTTCGGCGGGAAAAAGCGAGTAAAATGCAGTTCGGACTGGAGCCCAGTGGTCTGATGGAAGCGTGAAACTCGTCATCGGTCTGTGATGATCGGTGGTACTCTGCAGTGGGGGTTGAGTGGTGTGGTTTCACGACACTTGAGACTCGACCGGGACAGCGGAGGCTCGACGCGGTAATAGCGGCGAGGCGTGCGGCGCGCACGGGACATGGAGACGGGCCAGGGCTCTGGTGGTCATACATGTGGTGAGATAACTGCGAATTTGACTCGGGATGATTACAAGCAATGGTGAAATTCCTTCAAGTTTCAGACAGACGGTCAAGAAAGGAGCGGCGATGTTGAGTTCCGGTAACTCTTATGTGTGACACCCAATATGTGAGTTGTTCACTTTCACGCAGGACAGTGATCAGTGTGTGATGGCGTTGAACTGATACTCTAGAAGTTGGGAGCGCAAACTAGAGTAATGTGGAACTTAACTTTGCTCGAGTGTTGACTGTGGTCAAGAAAAAGAAGGGACTACAAGTTGCAGGTGGAGTCATATGGAGTCTTTGGAGTAGCAGCGGTGCTCATGGGATAAGCTCAAGTCCAATGTACATGGAAGTTTGACGCATTGACGAATTCAGGGTGGTGGAGTTTGTTGGAGTTGCGTCGACTATAGTGTACGAGGTAGGTTACAGTTGGACTTGTAGTTGTATTGTGTCTAGATAGAATATGGAGTCGTGTCCTAATAGGACACTTGTATCCTATGCCTCTTTTATATAGCGGGGGTAGACACACAATGTAACCTATGCCAACATAATAGCACAGGTACGCAAGGGGGAGCCGGCGGCGTGTGCCGGCGCCCGGGTGGCCGGTGTGCAGTATTGTGACGGTGTCACGGGGAGGAGCGCCCGTAGTCAGGCCCCGAGGATGTAGCCATATCGCTGAACCTCGTTAACAAATCTCGGTGTCGTGCTCGTGTGATTGCTTGGTCCTCGGATGATCGACGGTATGCCTCGGATTTATTCTAACAAGTGGTATCATGAGCAAGGTTTGAGAAGGCTACGGAATTAATCTAGAGGATGAGAAGTGCTCGACATGGATCAACGTTGTTGTTCGTATGAAGGTGGTCGCCGTAGAGCGACTTGTGCGTACGTGGACATATCAGAGTCAGCGTTTTCTAGAATAGCAATCGGAAGCGCAGCAGATCGGCGAGCGTGGTCCAAGAGCGGCTCGGACTAGGAACCTGTGGGCTGTGGCGTGCGCCAGGTGGCCCACTAGCTGGGAATCTGGGATCGTGCGTGCAGTAGCAAGCAAGCCCAGGCGCGGCTGTTGTGCTATTGCAAGGACTAGCGGACGTACAGGTTGACGAACGAGTATGCTGACGGACTGAGGCCGAGGTGCGTGGCGCTTGGAGCAAGCCGGAGATTTGTTTGTTGAAAAAAAGGAGCGGCCAGGTTCACGTGTGTGTACAAAGAGCAGTTTTGGTTGGATCAAGTACGATCTGTTTTCTGCTATGAGATGCATGGAGAAGCAATAGCAAAGAGTGACGCGGTGGAAGTTTTTTCTAGGTCGGTTTGCTGAGATGGCTTGGAACACGTGGATAGGCTGCGGAGGCGCACGGATAAGTGCGTCATACAGGATCATGCATACACATGGAGTCTAAGACACGCACAGATGTGCGGGCGGACACGACGCATGGTGGAGTATGGTTGCAGTCGGATATGTTCGGCTTGGTCGGACTGGACAGTCTGATGGATCGACGCGAGTCGGTTGGTACAGAAGACGGTGGTGGGATCGGCGATGACGACGCAGGTGCGTGATGCTGATGGTGACCGACTTCTGGGGCGTGGATACACGTGGCGCAGGCCTGAGGGCTTGTGTGGCTTCGACAAGACTATGGTGCGGGATTGATTCAAGGTGGTGTATACACGGAGCTTGAATTCGATGAGGCGCGGGGGTTGACTGATAATCTACCATGGAGTCATGTTGAAGGTGGAGCTGGATTGAGGGGCTACGGCGTAAGTCGATAGAGAGTCGAAGCCTATTTCGGCAGGAAAAAGCGAGTGACATGCAGTTCGGACTGGAGCCCAGTGGTCTGATGGAAGCGTGAAACTCGTCATCGGTCTGTGATGATCGGTGGTACTCTGCAGTGGGAGTTGAGTGGTGTGGTTTCACGACACTTGAGACTCGACCGGGACAGCGGAGGCTCGACGCGGTAATAGCGGCGAGGCGTGCGGCGCGCACGGGACATGAGACGGGCCAGGGCTCTGGTGGTCATACATGTGGTGGGATAACTGCGAATTTGACTCGGGATGATTACAAGCAATGGTGAAATTCCTTCAAGTTTCAGACAGACGGTCAAGAAAGGAGCGGCGATGTTGAGTTCAGGTAACTCTTATGTGTGACACCCAATATTTGAGTTGTTCACTTTCACGCAGGACAGTGATCAGTGTGTGATGGCGTTGAACTGATACTCTGGAAGTTGGGAGCGCAAACTAGAGTAATGTGGAACTTGACTTTGCTCGAGTGTTGACATTGGTCAAGAAAAAGAAGGGACTACAAGTTGCAGGTGGAGTCATATGGAGTCTTTGGAGTAGCAGCGGTGCTCATGGGATAAGCTCAAGTCCAATGTACATGGAAGTTTGACGCATTGACGAATTCAGTGTAGTGGAGTATATTCGCCAAGGTGGAGTTTGTTGGAGTTGTGTCGAATATAGTGTATGAGGTAGGTTACAGTTGGACTTGTAGTTGTATTGTGTCTAGATAGAATATGGAGTCGTGTCCTAATAGGACACTTGTATCCTATGCCTCTTTTATATAGCGGGGTTAGACACACAATGTAACCTATGCCAACATAATAGCACAGGTACGCAAGGGGGAGCCGGCGGCGTGTGCCGGCGCCCGGGTGGCCGGTGTGCGGTATTGTGACGGTGTCACGGGGAGGAGCGCCCGTAGTCAGGCCCCGGGGATATAGCCATATCGGTGAACCTCGTTATCAAATCTCGGTGTCGTGCTCGTGTGATTCCTTGGTCCTCGGATGATCGACGGTATGCCTCGGATTTATTCTAACAAGTGGTATCATGAGCAAGGTTTGAGAAGGCTACGGAATTAATCTAGAGGATGAGAAGTGCTCTACATGGATCAACGTTGTTGTTCGTATGAAGGTGGTCGCCGTAGAGCAACTTGTGTGGACGTGGACATATCAGAGTCAGCGTTTTCTGGAATAGCAATCGGAAGCGCAGCAGATCGGCGAGCGTGGTCCAAGAGCGGCTCGGACTAGGAACCTGTGGGCTGTGGCGTGCGCCAGGTGGCCCACTAGCTGGGAATCTGGGATCGTGCGTGCAGTAGCAAGCAAGCCCAGGCGGGGCTGTTGTGCTATTGCAAGGACTAGCGGACGTACAGGTTGACGAACGAGTATGCTGACGAACTGAGGCCGAGGTGCGTGGCGCTTGGAGCAAGCCGGAGATTTGTTTATTAAAAAAAAGGAGCGGCCAGGTTCACGTGTGTGTACAAAGAGTAGTTTTGGTTGGATCAAGTACGATCTATTTTGTGCTACAAGATGCACGGAGAAGCAATAGCAAAGAGTGACAGGGTGGAAGTTTTTTCTAGGTCGGTTTGCTGAGATGGCTTGGAACACGTGGATAGGCTGCGGAGGCGCGCGGATAAGTGCGTCATACAGGATCATGCATACACATGGCGTCTAAGACACGCACAGATGTGCGGGCAGACACGACGCATGGTGGAGTATGGTTGCAGTCGGATATGTTCGGCTTGGTCGGACTGGACAGTCTGATGGATCGACGCGAGTCGGTTGGTACAGAAGATGGTGGTGGGATCGGCGATGACGACGCAGGTGCGTGATGCTGATGGTGACCGACTTCTGGGGCGTGGAAACACGTGGCGCAGGCCTGAGGGCTTGTATAGCTTCGACAAGACTATGGCGCGGGATTGATTCAAGGTGGTGTATACACGGAGCTTGAATTCGATGAGGCGCGGGGGGTTGACTAATCATCTACCATGGAGTCATGTTGAAGGTGGAGCTGGATTGAGGGGCTACGGCGTAAGTCGATAGAGAGTCGAAGCCTATTTCGGCGGGAAAAAGCGAGTGACATGCAGTTCGGACTAGAGCCCAGCCGCGCGGGGCAACCGTCCTGGGAGGGCTAAGACCGAAGCCGCGGGGACCGGCAAGCCAGCGGCTGACCAAGGGCGGCGCGGGAGCATGGGCGGGGCCGGAGGTAGGCGCCGGCGGGACGCTACAGCCCGGGCGCGCGCGGAGCCGGCAAGCGTCCGGGTCGCCGGGTTGGCGGGAGGAGCCGGCAAGCGGCCGGGTCGCCGGGGAAGCCGGCGCGGATGAAGCCGGCAGCCTGGGTCGCGGCGAGTCGGCACCGGGGCGAAGCCGGTAAGCCGGGTCACGGGGAGTCCGGCGCAGGCGAAGCCGGCAGACCAGGTTGCGGGGAGTCGGCGCCGGGGCGAAGCCGGCAGGCTGGGCTGCGGGGAGTCCGGCGCGAGTCCCGTAGGCGCGCAGCTGCATGCGCGGTGGAGCGGCGGCGGGCTACGGAGCAGGGAGGATGCGACGACGTGCGCGGAGGCAGAGGGCCGCGAGGTCGTGCGCAGGCCGAGCGGGGCGGACGGGTGGAGGCGCGCGGAGGCAGAGGGCCGCGAGGCCGTGCACAGGCCGAGCGGGGCGGACGGGCGGAGGCACGCGGCGACGGGGCCTGGCGTGCGGGCGGACCGGTCGGCGGGCGGAGCGAACGCGCGGAGACGGGGAGCTGTGCGCGGGACCGGCTGGCGGCGCTTGGGGGCGGAGCAGGCGACCCGCCGCTAGGCGGACGCGCGGCCGTGCGGTGTTTGAGCAGAAGGGGCTTGGCGACGCGGATGCACGGGAAGAGCTACCGACCGATGGGGAGATGTGCAGTGGAGGGGTACCGTGGGCAGGGAGATGCCCGGCGGCACAGGCGGAGGCCAGGACGGCGCGGAGCCGGCCGTGGCAGGGACGCGTCCAGGACCGTCTGCAGCAGCAAGCTAGTGGCGTGCGGGGGCGGATCAGGCAGCTACGGGCGACGGGCGCAGGCGCGAGGGCGCTGGGCCAGCTGCAGGCGGACATGCACGAAGAGGGGTGCAGAAAGTGCATTGTCTGGGTGTTATCGGAATAATGCATGGTCATTGTCTGATGCGTATTTGGCTAATGGTTTGACCATTTGTTGACTTGCATCTAGCTAGCTTGCATAGATGGTATATGGAGTGGCGAATGGCGTGTTTCAGCCAGAGCAAGGCGCAACGTGGAGGGGAGTCAACGCGAGCGGCGCGTGGACGAACGCGGCCGACGAAGCGAGGCCCCGCGCGCGGCGCGCACGGACGGACAGGCGGCGTCGCAACGGTGGTGATGACGAAGGCGGCGAGGACGCGCCGTCCCGCGCGGCCGCTCTGGGGGCGGGTCGAAGTCGAGCCCCCGAGCGCTACCGGAGAGACGGCGCGTCGCCGCGGCGGAGATGATGAAGATTGTCCCTCCCGGACTGCGAAACCACCAGCAGCACGGTAGCATAGTACCGCCCCATGGTGGGCGCCAAATGTCGGTAGTTGGGTGCGACATATGCCAAAGGATGGCTTATCATGGTGGGGGCGAGTAGAACGTCGCCGGTGCCTGGAAACGGGATGAGGCGTAGACATGCACGCCGGTGAATCTTACCCAGCTTCAGGGCTCTCCGAAGAGATAACACCCCTACTGCTGCTCTGCGGGGTCTCCGCATGAACACTAAGGCAAGGCGTATACAAGATTGGTCCTTGAGCTATTTCCTGGAGGTAGGAGAAGGCAAGGCTAGCTCTCTCCCCCCTGTGTTCTCTGGTCTAGTGCTAAAAGAATCCAACCCTTTGTATGGGTGCCCCCGGGGGTTTATATAGGCCTACCCCCCGGGGGTACAATGGTAATCCGGCTGGGCGCGGGTTCCAGCCATCTGTCTCTCAGGCCCCCGTCTTCTCCGCCGACTTCTGGGGCCCGCCGGCTGGTGGGCCCTGTCGACTGGCCGGGTACGGGGGCGACAGTCCTTGTCCGCCACGGGCGGGTCTGGCCGGCTGCGGATTATTGTAGCCGTGCTTCTAATGACGTTGGCTTGGTCATGGGGTCATGGCAACAGTGCCGCCACCTGACGGGCGATCACTGTTGCCACTCCCCGTCTTGTCTGGTTAATGGCATGCGGGGCCCGTGGGAGGGGCCGGCCGACTCTTAGAGGCCGACTCCCACGGGGTCCGTCTTGGGGCGCTCTCGCCGTCTTCTGTACCCCCGCCGACAAGCGGGGCCCGCCGTCTCCGGGCCGTACAGGCAGGCCGACGTGGGCACAGGGTTCCGCCTGTGGAGCTGATGTCAGGGCTGGCATGGCAACAGTGCCGCGCCGTGACGGAGATTTCCGTTGGTACGACGCACTGTGGCCATGCCTGCCCTTGGTAAGGGGCGGGCGTGGCCCATACTGAGGCCATGCCCGGTCCCGTCCCTCCTCACGAGGACATGAGGTGGTGGAAGTCGCGGGTCGACTCCCCATAGCCGGCTTCTCTGGAAGCCGTCAGCTAGGAGTCGGCTCATCTTGTAGTCGTCCCTGAGACTCGGCCGTGAGTGGGTAGTCGGCTGCGCTGCAGCCGACTCCCAGAGGCGGCCCTCCGTCCAGAGGTTCGTGAGGGGCGAAGCCGGCCCTGATGTCTTGAAAGGTTCTAGGTCTCGGGTTAGCCTACCCGTGGCCCGTTACTCCGACACTAATGGTATATGATTAATTGTAAGCTGGACATGTAAGCCGCCATGACACGTACTGGTATTCAAGATCTGACAAGAGCAAAATTTTACTAAGTGTTGGGACAAACATGTTTCATAGATTCAAGGTATAAGATTGGATTTGCAGCTATTCAGAAAAATGGAATAAAATCTAAACCTAAGGTGGCGGCAGCAGAAGAGCGGGGGTGTTCAGATGAGATCTATTGCAAGAAAGATATGGTGTGATATCAAAAATAAAGTGCTAAAACTATTACGCGTGAGATTTATACTACTTTCAAATCAAAACTATGCGATCTGGGATGGAGAGAGGGAAGAACTGTGATGAACACCGACGAACGGAGAAACCCTAACACAGATCTGGGAAGGGGAAAGGGGAACACTTACCGACGTTGATTGACAGCGAAGGAGTGCCGCGACGTTTCTGGTCAGTTCAGGGTGATGCGGCGACCGGAGTTGATGAAGAGGACGTAGGTCGACGGCGGCGGAGCTCGGTCGCACTAGAGCATCGCGAGGAAGAAGAAGAAGGAGAGAAGACAAAGGGGGAGAATGAGAAGTGAACCCGTGGCCCTATTTATAAGGCTGGAAGGATAAGTAGAACGCGCGGGAATCGAGTAGACAGGAAAATGGATATGTGACGGCACGGGCGACTCGATTTTCGGAGGGTCGGTAAAAGAAAAGATTTATTAAAGATTTGGACGCGTGTTGCATTAATCACAGGTGACGACACGGCGGGTTACTGCAATTTCCGGAGATGACGTCATGGCGGGTTACAATATTTCAGCAGAAGATGAAGAAGGATCTTTCTAAGTGTTGAAGATTGACATGAACATGTTCAAATCAACCTGGGGCCTAATGTTGGGGATATGACTATTGGATATGACCCGCCCAGGAGGGGCCGGGTTATCCAGATGGCGGTTCATTTAAGACAAAGCCCATGAGTATGTTGAAGATGGCGGTTCATGAAGGAGGCCTGTTAAAGGGCCCAAACCGAGAGATGGCTTAAGGCCCATGAGTATAAACCGCCATGTATATGTAACTTGTATTATAAGGCATGTAAGATAAGTCACCGAGCTGGACACATTTTATGAGCCGGCTAGGACTCTCTAGGCCGCAGGGCGTCAACCCATGTATATAAGGGGGCGACCCGGCAGCGGCTTAGGGTAAGAAAACAACAGATCGAGAGCCAGGTAAAGCGTATTTGCTCCCTAGTAATCGAAACCCTAGCAATACCACCTCAAACTGGACTAGGACTTTACCTTCACCACAAGGGGCCGAACCAGTATAAACTCCTCATGTCCTTTGTCCCGTTTAACCCCTTTATGCTAACCTCGTCGCAATGGCTTCACAGCTAAGTCCTTCCATGAGGACATCTGCGGTGACATTTCCACGACACCAGTCGTCTTTCCTTCGACAGGTTCTACCTAGCCAGGAAATTAAATCCTGTTTAGGGTTTAGGGTTTAAGTCGTAGTGACCCCATCGGTAGTTTTTATTTTGTACACACTCTCACAACTTTTGCCTTTACTTGTGAAGTAAATATTGGCTATGACCTGTGAATCATTGAGATGCATCAGCATACGTGTTAGTTTTCCTTTGTAGGAATGAAAATGAAGTGGAAAATTTACGTTTTTCCGGAGAAAAAATGGAAACAGAGAGAAACCAACGTTTCGTTTCGTTGGATCGAGCCATCGAGCAAAACCAACGTCTAAATCACATATGTCGCGTTCGTGTCTCACCCTCCTCCACGGCTCCACCCCACACGGTCGCTTGGCATGCCACACACCGCAAACCGAGTATACGATAACTTTCCCGCCTGCTTGTCGATGGACCGCACCATGGAGTACTAGCACTAATGGAAGAGATTGACGAGGATGGGGAGGACAACTAGTTGTAGAACAGACTCCCTAGAACTTTTTACATGCATGTTGTGGCCGGCTATTGCGAACTTTGAACATGGAGCAATCGCATGCACCGGGAAGCAACACATGCGACGTTCTCTCGGTCGGTGCGCCGCTTCAATGCCGGCGCCAGTGACAGGTCACGTCTGCTCTGGCCGGGCATGAATGCGGCACTGGCCGTTTCGGCCGGGAAGCACGCGCAGGTGATGAAGAGGGTTCGGGTTGGTTAGGAGCGGGCATGGCAGCGGTCCTGACGCCCGCAAACAAGAGATGTTGTACGTTAATATTGCTGCGTATATAATTAACAATGTAAATAATGTGCCAATTGGACAAAGATGATTGGAGATGGAGATGGAATTTTACGTAAACACAGATATGCATGTCTATGTTGGGGAACATAGTATTTCAAAAAATTTACCTACGATCACGCAAGATCTATCTAGAAGATGCATAGCAACGAGCGGGGGGAGTGTGTCCACGTACCCTCGTAGACCGAAAGCGGAAGCGTTTAGTAACGCGGTTGATGTTGTCGAACGTCTTAGCAATCCAACCGATCCAAGTACCGAGCGTACGACACCTCCATGTTCAGCACACGTTCAGCATGATGACGTCCCTCGAGCTCGTGATCCAGTTGAGGATGAGGAAGAGTTCTGTCAGCATGACAACGTGGTGATGGTGATGATGATGTTACCGACGCAGGGCTTCGCCTAAGCACTACAACGATATGACCGAGGTGTGTAACTATGGAGGGGGCACCGCACACGGCTAAGAGAAGACTTGGTGTGTCTTTGGGGTGCCCCTTCCCACGTATATAAGGGGGGAGGAGAAGAGGCCGGCCATAGGGGGCGCGCGCCATAGGGGAGTCCAACTAGGATTCCCAATCCTAGTTTGAGTCCCCTTCCTTTCCAGAGAGGGAGAAAGAGGGAAGGAGGAAGAGGGGAGAAGGAAAGAGGGGGCACCGCCCCCTCCCTAGTCCAATTCGGACTGTCCATGGGAGGGGTCCTCCCTTGTGGCCCTCCTCTCCTTTCCACTAAGGCCCATGAAGGCCCATGAACTTCCGAGGGGTGGGGGGGGTGGGGGTGGGGGGTTCCGGTAACCCCCGGTACTCCGAAACTCTTCTGAAACAACCCGAACCATTCCGGTGTCCGAGTGTAACCTTCCAGTATATGAATCTTTACCTCTCGACCATTTCGAGACTCCTCATCATGTCCGTGATCTCATCTGGGACTCCGAAGAAACTTCGGTCATCAAATCACAATACTCATAATACAAATCGTCATCGAACATTAAGCGTGTGGACCGTACGGGTACGAGAACTATGTAGACATGACCGAGACTCATCTCCGGTCAATAACCAATAGCGGAACCTAGATGCTCATATTGGCTCCTGCGTATTCTACGAAGATCTTTATCAGTCAAACCGCATAACATCATACGTTGTTCCCTTTGTCATCGGTATGTTACTTGCCCGAGATTCGATCGTCGGTATCATCATACCTAGTTCAATCTCGTTACCGGAAAGTCTCTTTACTTGTTCCGTAATGCATCATCCCGTGACTAACTCATTAGTCACATTGCTTGCAAGGCTCATAGTGATGTGCATTACCGAGAGGGCCCAGAGATACCTCTCCGATACATGGAGTGACAAATCCTAATCTCGATCTATGCCAACTCAACAAACACCATCGGAGACATCTGTAGAGCATCTTTATAATCACCCAATTACGTTGTGATGTTTGATAGCACACAAGGTGTTCCTCCGGTATTCGTGAGTTGCACAATCTCATAGTCAGAGGAACATGTATAAGTCATGAAGAAAGCAATAGCAATACAACTAAACGGTCATAATGCTAAGCTAACAGAGTTTCCCTTATACCTATTGTTGCATTCAGGGATATCAAAATTTCTGCTCGGTTTTATTTCAACTTTGATTTTAGTTGAGGTGCACAAAAGGAGCCAATGTTTCTAAGGCAAACTACTGCATTAGTGGGTACCACATTGCAGAAAGAAGCAGTCACTGTTTGCGCTGCATTACACAAGGAACAATCGCGAAGCTTTATAGAGTATTAGTAGACACTGGTGACATGACTAGTCTGCAGAGAGCATGGGAAACTCAACAACACATGGAGTGCAAAATTCACTCCACAAGGGAAGGTATGACTGTCGGTGTCAAAACCGGCGGATCTCGGGTAGGGGGTCCTGAACTGTGCGTCTAAGGCGGATGGTAACAGGAGGCAGGGGACACGATGTTTACCCAGGTTCGGGCCCTCTCAATGGAGGTAATACCCTACTTCCTGCTTGATTGATCTTGATGATATGAGTATTACAAGAGTTGATCTACCATGAGATCATAGAGGCTAAACCCTAGAAGCTAGCCTATGGTATGATTGTTGTTGTCCTACGGACTAAACCCTCCGGTTTATATAGACACCGGAGGGGGCTAGGGTTACACAGAGTTGGTTACAAGGAAGGAGATCTACATATCCGTATTGCCAAGCTTGCCTTCCACGCCAAGGAGAGTCCCATCCGGACACGGGACGAAGTCTTCAATCTTGTATCTTCATAGTCCAACAGTCCGGCCAAAGGATATAGTCCGGCTGTCCGAGGACCCCCTAATCCAGGACTCCCTCTGTAGCCCCTGAACCAGGCTTCAATGATGATGAGTCCGGCGCGCAGTTTGTCTTCGGCATTGCAAGGCGGATTCCTCCTCCGAATACTCCATGGAAGATTTTGAACACAAGGATAGTGTCCGGCTCTGCAAAACAAATTCCACGTACCACCGTAGAGAGAATAATACTTCCACAAATCTAATCTGCTAACACACTCGGTAGCAATGACATCACACAACGGCTCGGTCATTATTCGAATTGTTTTTCTCAACAAATCTCGGCGCATATTGCGAGGCGGTTTCCTTGGCACGTGTTGTCGAAGCAGAGATCATGTCCCCTTATGTAACGCCCCGGGTTCGATGCGCCAGGTGTTCGTCAGTTATTCGCTGTCCTTGCCATGCCATGTGCTTGCGTGTCGCTCTTTGCCATGTCATCATCTGCATTTCATATCATGTCATCATGTGCATCGCATTCGCATACGTGTTCGTCTTATGCATCCGAGCATTTTCCCCGTTGTCCGTTTTGCAAGCCGGCGCTCCTATGTTCCCCGGCGTCCCCTTTTACCTTTTTCCGTGTGCGGGTGTTAAACGGTCTCGGAATGGACCGAGGTTTGCCAAGCGGCCTTGGTATAGCACCGATAGACCGCCTGTCAAGTTTCGGGTCATTCGGAGGTCGTTTGATACTCCAACGGTTAACCGGGTATCCGCAAATGTCGGGACCCCGATCCTAAGTCACATCGATCTAGCATGTAACACATCATATCACTTTGCGGCCTCACGCACGGTATTCCACGGGTGCCACCTTACCTGGCCCGGGACCGTTTGCGCCTTTTGGCTCACGTATATGATAGTGTCGCTAGCATCCATATGACAAAGAACCCGGGCCGACATGGCTAGTCGTGAACCCAAAGCGGCGCTAACCCATGAGGACAGGCATACATGAATCACATCGAGCATGTCGGTCATCAGCGTGTGAATCCGGGCTGTAGCACTGGGCTAACAGGACTCCGGTAACCCGGGCTGTAGCAGGCTAGGCAGGACTCCGGATGTCACCGCGTGACATTTCCCCGAAGGGACAGACATAGGAGCGAAGTGAAACACATGCCGGCCAGTCAAGTGTCCTGAGCAGTAGTGCTGGGCTAGCAGGACTCCGGTGAACCGGGCTGTAGCGGACTACTATCGCTCCGAAGCACTAGACTACATTTCCCCATATGATAGGCTGCCAAGGATAAACAACTAGATAGTCGGATCCCACCCATACCAAGCATTTCAATCATGCACACAATATGCCCGATATGAGTAGATACAACATGGCATCACAACAAGACTCTACGACTCAAAGTATTTATTCATTAGGCTCCGAGGAGCGAGATATTACAAACATGGGTCTCATGACCCAACATTCAGAGCATACAAGTCAAACACATGCGGAAGCTTAACATGTCTGAGTACAGACATCTACAAATGAAAAAGGCTGAGAAGCCTGACTATCTACCAGATCCTGCCGAGGGCACAAGATCGTAGCTGAGGTAACAAGCTAAACGTCGAAGTCCAAGCGATACTACTAGTGAGACTGAAGTCTTTCTGCAAAAACATAAAATAGGCAAACGTGAGTACAAATGTACTCAGCAAGTCTTACATCAGAACTAACTACATATGCATCAGTATCAATAAAGGGGGTGGTGGAGTTTGACTGCAGCAAGCCAGCTTTGACTCGGTGGCTATCCTGAACTACGACTGCAAGTAACTCTTTTGAGGTGGCGCACACGAGTCCACATATTCACCATTTCAATACACCACTATGGATCCGCTCTCGTCTCCCTACGAGAAGGCCATCCATAGCACTCACACTTATCTTGCGCATTTTAGAGTATCCACTTTCACTTGTCTATGAACTATGCAAGGGGTCCAAGTTTCCATATCCGAGGAATCCGGCTATTCGAATAGATAATGATAACCCTGCAGGGGTGTACTTCTTCACACACGCTCTCGCCACTTATCGCCCTGTACACGTCATGTACCACGACAACCTTCAAGCGGAAGTCGGGCGAGGGAGTCGGCCACGACCTGACTAACCACACAAGTCTCTCGTCCAGGTTTATCGCCTATTCGGGTTCCATCCGCAAGGAGATCCGGCCGGGGTGTCGCTCACGGCCCCAAACGATGTGAGCAGGGTTCCCAAGCCCACCAACCGGGTGCCACTTGGTACACCGTGCCACTGTGCCTAGTCTGTCCCAAGCCCACCTGTACCGGGTGCCACTTGGTAGACTACTAACACTACCTACAAACACCAGAAACTAGTTGCAACTCCTGGACAGAGATCAAGTTGATTAATAAGTCGAGAGGGGTCGAGTTACCGGAACCCAATGTGTGGTAGTAACTGTTCATGGATCACAAACACAGAACTCAGTTCCTGAGGACGGCTGCAATGAGACAACCCACCATGTACTCCTACATGGCCTCTCACCGCTACCTTTACCAAATCGTGTTCACACACTTAGCTCTCAACAGTAGGACATGTTCACCACATTCCAATTCATTCCCGATGAATCAGACCCGACTCAACTCTAAGCAATAGCAGGCATGACAAAACAAGCATGAATGAGTAGGCACAACAGGGCTCAGACAACTCCTACTCATGCTAGTGGGTTTCATCTATTTACTGTGGCAATGACAGGTCATGCAAAGGATAAAGGGGTTCAGCTACCGCAGCAAATAACACATGAATCGTTGTTGTCCTAATGCAATAAAAGAGAGCAGGAGCGAGAGAGTGGGATTGTATCGGAATGAACAAGGGGGTTTTGCTTGCCTGGCACTTCTGAAGATAATATAGCTCTTCATCAGTGTCATCGATCTCATCGTCGGCACATCATCTATCGAGAGGGGACAATTACCGGCAACAGAGAAGGAAACACAATCAATGCAATGCGACAATATGATGCATGATCATGACATGGCAATATGTTGTGATTTGAGCTAATGCAGCTATCAAGAGAAGGGTTTGAGTTGATTTGAACCAAAGGTTCAAATTCAAAATCAAACTATGAATTTATAAAGTGTATTATCATGTTTTCACCTAAACAGCAAGGTTGCAGTGTTCTTACATGCATGAAAATGGTACAGATGGATAGATTGGATTTTTCTGATCATTTTTCATATATAACTTATTTCATTTGGAGTTATGGTTGATTTTATATGATTTTTAGAAGTTTGCATCATTTTCTGAAATTTCCTGAATTAAATTAAATCCAGAAAATAGCTTATTGCGTCAGCATGACATCTGAGTGACGTCAGCAGGTCAACACGCCAGGTCCAGGTCAAACTGACCGGTGGAACCCGCACGTCAGTGACTGGGTTAATTAACAGAGACTGTTAGTGCTAATTTAATCCTAACTAAAAGTGTCAGTGGGGCATGGCCCACATGTCAGTGACTCCGGGGTTAAATAGGTTAATTAACCACTAATTAAGCTAATAGCAATTAGACAGGGCCTGGGCCCACACGTCAGTGACCCTGGGGTCAAACAAGGTCAACCCCGGGTCAGCGGGGTCAACCCCACCGGCGGCTTGACGCCGGCGAGGCCAGGGCCGGCGGAGGGGTGCGGGTTTCCTCCTCCGGCGACCAATTGGCCGGCGGAGGGCGTCTATGTGACGCGGGCGCTCGTCCGCGTCGAGTAGTGGCAGCGGCTGGGCCTAAAATGGTCGGAGTCATCACCGGCGTCGACCTTGGCGGTCGCCGGAGCTCGGGTGAGCTCGGGGTCGACGCTACGGCGGTCGGGGCAGCTCGTGCGGGGCACCAACGTGCTCCACGCGGCGCGGATGGGAAGCTGAGCACGACGGCCGGACCGTTAGGTGGCCGGAGATACATCGGCGGCGAGCATAGGCGGTGGCGCGTGCGGGTGAGCAAGGTGCGGTGGCTACGGTGCACGAGAGCGAGAACGGTGAGGGGGAAGAGGATCAGTGGCTCACGGCGAGTGCAGGGAGCGTCGAAGCGGGCTCGGGGACGGCTGGAGTTGGCGGGGCGGCGAAGACGATCTCCGGCGACCGGAGATGAAGGCGGCGTCGATGGAGGCACTCCAGGGACTCCCGAGGTGCGTGTCTTGGCGGAGAGGACGAGGCAGACGTGGCGAAGCTCTCGGGCTTGTCGGAGAGGCAGGGGGAGCTCGGCGGGCACGGCTATGGCAAGTGGCGGCGACGGCGGCGCTCGGGAAGAGAGGGGAAGGGAGCCAGAGAAGGGGATGAGCATGGGGAGAGTGAGAGAGCGTCGAGGGTGTGTGCGTGGCGTCGCGGGGGACGTCCAGGGGAGGAGGAGGCAACTAGGCAGGGAGGAGGTGGCCGCGGCGTGTGCCGGCGTGCGTCGGGCGCGTGCTCGTCCTCCTGGCAGAGAGGAAGACGACAGGGAGGGGGGGAACAGGTGGGCTGGGCCTAGCTGGGCCGGTCCTGTTGGGCCACCAGGTAAGTGGACCAGGTAATTCTCTCTCTCTCTCTTTTATTTCCAGTTTTTTATTCTATCATTTGTTTTGATTTAGTTTTAGAAACTAAATCATTTTTGCTGCTTCTGTAAATTATTGTATGGACTAGAGATATTAGTATAAAGCCCCACAACAATTTCCAGAATTATTGGATCATATCTGAAATATATTAAATATAAATCCAATGCAAATAATTATTGAATTAATTCCAAATGCCCAAAATAGATATTTCTGAGACTCCAAAAATATTGGTTTGAGTTTTACCTCTTGCCAATATTTTTATAGATTGACAGGAACATTTTCTTGGGTTTATTTGAAACAATTTTTAATGTTGATCATTTTAAAAAAAAAAACTTCTGAGGCTTTCCACTTTCCCCAATTCAACTTTCATAAATATGTACATGATGCATGAGTGCTTGTGCAACTAGTTACAACCAATTCTAGGGCTGTGACAGCTCACCCCCACTAAACAAGAATCTCGTCCCGAGATTCAAGGCGTGAGGTAAGAAGACAGAGGGGGCACAAAGCTAACACGGTCTTCACGATCCAACTGTCCTTCTCAGAGATGTTGATTAATTGCTTCAAACTGATTTTGACATCCATGCTTTCGAGACCTTCATACAACATGATGACGACAAAAGGAAACTCTATAGGAAACGATCTTCTCGAAAATCAAGCGATACACGATCAACTCATGGAATGAGATGATGAACCATCTCTTGATCTAAGAGACAACACACATCAAAAGGGATGGAGAGAACAAATGATGAAAGTTCAGTTTGGTAGGAAACACTCCCACGCTTAAGTAGGATGGTGCATAGTTTTCAAGGTAGCGAGGAGTTGATTGCCATGATTCCAAAATGGGGCACCTCAGGGAAGGTGACTCGAAGAACTATTCCTTAAGTGGCAAAAAGAATTACTTTTGATACTGAGATCATTGGAACTCTTTATTCCAGCCTAAGGCAATCACAAACGATCGTTTGAACGAATTCGAAAGAATGGCATACTCCCACCAGAGTAGATGATGTGGACTACCTTGTTGAAGACAATGCAATGAATGATTTTGCTTATCACCGGAAATGGATGGAACCCAAGGTAGAATGGCACAACAGCGGTGCAAGCTGGGAACAAAATGCAATGTTGGGAATGATTCTGGTAACTGGGAGATAACTCAACAGTCGAGAGCAATTCCACTGTTTGAATGGTTATGGTATAATCGAGAAACTGAGAGCACAAGGATCCCTAGGGAGCAACTTCTAGAATAAGCCGCACGAAATCCTCATGGAGAAGATGGTCAAATAGTTCAAGCAAGATACTATAATGGTAGATCTTCCGGCTAGGTGTGTCGGCCAGACATCAACCTTGTCGGGACCTACATCATAGATCTTGGAAAAGTTCCAACCATCATATCTGCCTGAGATTCAGATCTAGTTGGTAACAGGATAATCCAGACCCCTCAAGTCTAGAAAGAAAAGTGAAAGTTTGCAACACAAATCGATGAAATGACGTTGCAAGACTCTCAGGAAATGAACTACGATAGCAAGCTCCAAATCATGAACTGGTTCTGCTAAACACATGTGAACACGCTGTCCCAGACAAGCATGACCACACGGTAGTCTTACAACAAAACACTACCGAGTTCAGGTGGGGGAACCATCATCTAGGGTAACGAAGTCTTGTGCATGACCTAGGATTTGCACAACAACTCCTTTTCCTAGAACAAATCAGTCAGTGGCTTGGTGTGCTAGGGATTACCACGGAGTGGAGGTAATTAATCTACCAAACCATAGAATACTTCGCACGTATGCATGCCTGACTTGGGATGATTCCAAGGGAAACAAAACAAACCTTTCTCGAATTCATGGCGGCAACTTACACCTAAAGCACATGAATTTGAGGAAGTCACTTCTTTCATCCAAGCATAAGCTTCATGAACGGAACACGAAGGCATTGCTTACAAATTTCCAATACTAGTGTAGCGTTCAACATGGATCATGGGGGAGACAAAATGTTGCTGATGGGCTCAACAACAGCTCATCGGAATTACCATATCACTGGACTTCCACCATCATGTGAACACAGTGATAGCATTGGTCAGACCAATAGATGTAATGGTGTATGCTCAAGGGATCAACCACGAGTAAGACAACATTACGAACATCGTTGGTTCTGATTTGACTTGACGATAGCCCATACTCAAGTCAAAGTTTTGACAAGACAATACATCCAACAACTGATCACGAGGACCAATTGGTGAAGATATCATCTTTCTTCAACACACACCACAAAAGATATCCCTTAACATGAACTAAGTCAGACAAGCTTTATCTTCCAACTCTCCAAGTTGTTGTCTAGCTCAACCAACTAGCTCAGGGATATCTAACACAGATTCTTGGAGAAAGGGTGGTTCACAAGGAACCAACTTGATCACGAGCTCAACATAACAGTCTGAGGACAACCTGGTAATACTTCCGAGAAGATATTCGGAAAATCACGAACCACCGGTATGTTACTAAGCTCGAGAACAACCTTGCTTTTCAGGGCAAGATGATATGATCAAAAGAGCAAGGGTTTGACTAATCCTCACTCATTGATCAAGGAGTGCACCAGAAATAAGGACTAGGTAGCACAATTAATCTTAGAATGATGATTCAATAACCAACACGCTAAGAATGAGGATTTGTCCATTTACTACCAGGCAACACGGTTGCTAGGAGTATTGATTTCACACATCATGGTTCACTTGTCGGCATTCCGGTTGTGACAACACGGAACCGAGAAATGAACAGTGATGGCAAGAAGTATTACTGCGTCAAGAATTCATAAGAGGTGGTGCCATTCTCATGACACTCTTGACATAAAGATGGTGACACTCCAAGGTAGAACAGAACAAAAGCTGGATTGGCATTTTGATCTGTGGTATACAACTGCTTTGACCCAATCCTGGATATGGATGAGGTACTGGAGTTTGTTTCTCCTAGTCATTCCGGAATAGAACAACTTGACGGGCCACAAGAATAATAGGCATCGATAACACGAATGCTCAACTACTCTTGACCAACAATTGACAGACGAAGGCCAGGAAATAGCTAAAGAGAACAACTCAAGGAACATATCACTTTCTGAGTTGTGGATGCATAGATTAGTATATCGAGCGAAGCTCAACATTTCTTCCGGATAACCCATGCAGAAGAGGAAGAACTGGCAGAGTCACAATATAGAATGAAGAACTCATCAAGAGCACCCTAGTTGTGATTTTTGGTTCAACAATGAACTTCTGCCATAAGTAGTTCATGGTATTGGAAGAAGGATTTACCATGGACCTCGAGGACTAAGGCAAAGGTTACTAATGTCCTAAAGGAACTAGCAAGCACTATCAACATGAAGTAAGTAGGGTGAATCACGGGTTCAAAACCCAGGAGTAGAATACCTACTACTGGATGGCATCACAGGATGCTTTCGAGAATGGTGGCCAGAATCGTCACACCGGAAACACAAAACATTGCTAGATTACTAGGTGACTCCCTAAAACACCTAGGGTCATAATAATAGCTCCAACATATATGTCGAGGCAACAGAGTACCTCAACTCACCGATTAGTGTGCTTGTTCTGACCAAAAAGGACATCAGGAACGGAGAGAAAGGATTTGCAAATGCATCAGACTATTTAGAGACCTGGGATGACTCGGACAGCATAACGGCTGTAAATGCTCAAAAAGATTTGAGACATCCTGCAAAAATGGTGGCATAGCCACTCATCATCACAATATCAAGGTTCTGAGGCCAGCTATGAACATATGGAGGTAGTAGAAAATGAACAGAGACTTGAACTCAACAATCCTAGGCAACTACGGTTTAGTAACACGTCATCCTGAGAGATAGATGAGAAGGCCTAGTTCTTAAACCCCGTAGAAGAGAAGAGGGTGACTCAGATCAGAGGGCCATGAGGTATAAGGAGTAAAAAGAGCCTTACGTTCCCTTCCACAATCAATTCCCTTACATAACTAAAGCATTTCTAGACTCAACTTCGACCAGTTTGGCTTGGTAATCCTACAGGCAGTCAGGCTCTGATACCAACGCTGTCGGGACCCCGATCCTAAGTCACATCGATCTAGCATGTAACACATCATATCACTTTGCGGCCTCACGCACGGTATTCCACGGGTGCCACCTTACCTGGCCCGGGACCGTTTGCGCCTTTTGGCTCACGTATATGATAGTGTCGCTAGCATCCATATGACAAAGAACCCGGGCCGACATGGCTAGTCGTGAACCCAAAGCGGCGCTAACCCATGAGGACAGGCATACATGAATCACATCGAGCATGTCGGTCATCAGCGTGTGAATCCGGGCTGTAGCACTGGGCTAACAGGACTCCGGTAACCCGGGCTGTAGCAGGCTAGGCAGGACTCCGGATGTCACCGCGTGACATTTCCCCGAAGGGACAGACACAGGAACGAAGTGAAACACATGCCGGCCAGTCAAGTGTCCTGAGCAGTAGTGCTGGGCTAGCAGGACTCCGGTGAACCGGGCTGTAGCGGACTACTATCGCTCCGAAGCACTAGACTACATTTCCCCATATGATAGGCTGCCAAGGATAAACAACTAGATAGTCGGATCCCACCCATACCAAGCATTTCAATCATGCACACAATATGCCCGATATGAGTAGATACAACATGGCATCACAACAAGACTCTACGACTCAAAGTATTTATTCATTAGGCTCCGAGGAGCGAGATATTACAAACATGGGTCTCATGACCCAACATTCAGAGCATACAAGTCAAACACATGCGGAAGCTTAACATGTCTGAGTACAGACATCTACAAATGAAAAAGGCTGAGAAGCCTGACTATCTACCAGATCCTGCCGAGGGCACAAGATCGTAGCTGAGGTAACAAGCTAAACGTCGAAGTCCAAGCGATACTACTAGTGAGACTGAAGTCTCTCTGCAAAAACATAAAATAGGCAAACGTGAGTACAAATGTACTCAGCAAGTCTTACATCAGAACTAACTACATATGCATTAGTATCAATAAAGGGGGTGGTGGAGTTTGACTGCAGCAAGCCAGCTTTGACTCGGTGGCTATCCTGAACTACGACTGCAAGTAACTCTTTTGAGGTGGCGCACACGAGTCCACATATTCACCATTTCAATACACCACTATGGATCCGCTCCCGTCTCCCTACGAGAAGGCCATCCATAGCACTCACACTTATCTTGCGCATTTTAGAGTATCCACTTTCACTTGTCTATGAACTATGCAAGGGGTCCAAGTTTCCATATCCGAGGAATCCGGCTATTCGAATAGATAATGATAACCCTGCAGGGGTGTACTTCTTCACACACGCTCTCGCCACTTATCGCCCTGTACACGTCATGTACCTCGGCAACCTTCAAGCGGAAGCCGGGCGAGGGAGTCGGCCACGACCTGACTAACCACACAAGTCTCTCGTCCAGGTTTATCGCCTATTCGGGTTCCATCCTCAAGGAGATCCGGCCGGGGTGTCGCTCACGGCCCCAAACGATGTGAGCAGGGTTCCCAAGCCCACCAACCGGGTGCCACTTGGTACACCGTGCCACTGTGCCTAGTCTGTCCCAAGCCCACCTGTACCGGGTGCCACTTGGTAGACTACTAACACTACCTACAAACACCAGAAACTAGTTGCAACTCCTGGACAGAGATCAAGTTGATTAATAAGTCGAGAGGGGTCGAGTTACCGGAACCCAATGTGTGGTAGTAACTGTTCATGGATCACAAACACAGAACTCAGTTCCTGAGGACGGCTGCAATGAGACAACCCACCATGTACTCCTACATGGCCTCTCACCGCTACCTTTACCAAATCGTGTTCACACACTTAGCTCTCAACAGTAGGACATGTTCACCACATTCCAATTCATTCCCGATGAATCAGACCCGACTCAACTCTAAGCAATAGCAGGCATGACAAAACAAGCATGAATGAGTAGGCACAACAGGCCTCAGACAACTCCTACTCATGCTAGTGGGTTTCATCTATTTACTGTGGCAATGACAGGTCATGCAAAGGATAAAGGGGTTCAGCTACCGCAGCAAGTAACACATGAATCGTTGTTGTCCTAATGCAATAAAAGAGAGCAGGAGCGAGAGAGTGGGATTGTATCGGAATGAACAAGGGGGTTTTGCTTGCCTGGCACTTCTGAAGATAATATAGCTCTTCATCAGTGTCATCGATCTCATCGTCGGCACATCATCTATCGAGAGGGGACAATTACCGGCAACAGAGAAGGAAACACAATCAATGCAATGCGACAATATGATGCATGATCATGACATGGCAATATGTTGTGATTTGAGCTAATGCAGCTATCAAGAGAAGGGTTTGAGTTGATTTGAACCAAAGGTTCAAATTCAAAATCAAACTATGAATTTATAAAGTGTATTATCATGTTTTCACCTAAACAGCAAGGTTGCAGTGTTCTTACATGCATGAAAATGGTACAGATGGATAGATTGGATTTTTCTGATCATTTTTCATATATAACTTATTTCATTTGGAGTTATGGTTGATTTTATATGATTTTTAGAAGTTTGCATCATTTTCTGAAATTTCCTGAATTAAATTAAATCCAGAAAATAGCTTATTGCGTCAGCATGACATCTGAGTGACGTCAGCAGGTCAACACGCCAGGTCCAGGTCAAACTGACCGGTGGAACCCGCACGTCAGTGACTGGGTTAATTAACAGAGACTGTTAGTGCTAATTTAATCCTAACTAAAAGTGTCAGTGGGGCATGGCCCACATGTCAGTGACTCCGGGGTTAAATAGGTTAATTAACCACTAATTAAGCTAATAGCAATTAGACAGGGCCTGGGCCCACATGTCAGTGACCCTGGGGTCAAACAAGGTCAACCCCGGGTCAGCGGGGTCAACCCCACCGGCGGCTTGACGCCGGCGAGGCCAGGGCCGGCGGAGGGGTGCGGGTTTCCTCCTCCGGCGACCAATTGGCCGGCGGAGGGCGTCTATGTGACGCGGGCGCTCGTCCGCGTCGAGTAGTGGCAGCGGCTGGGCCTAAAATGGCCGGAGTCATCACCGGCGTCGACCTTGGCGGTCGCCGGAGCTCGGGTGAGCTCGGGGTCGACGCTACGGCGGTCGGGGCAGCTCGTGCGGGGCACCAACGTGCTCCACGCGGCGGGATGGGAAGCTGAGCACGACGGCCGGACCGTTAGGTGGCCGGAGATACATCGGCGGCGAGCATAGGCGGTGGCGCGTGCGGGTGAGCAAGGTGCGGTGGCTACGGTGCACGAGAGCGAGAACGGTGAGGGGGAAGAGGATCAGTGGCTCACGGCGAGTGCAGGGAGCATCGAAGCGGGCTCGGGGACGGCTGGAGTTGGCGGGGCGGCGAAGACGATCTCCGGCGACCGGAGATGAAGGCGGCGTCGATGGAGGCACTCCAGGGACTCCCGAGGTGCGTGTCTTGGCGGAGAGGACGAGGCAGACGTGGCGAAGCTCTCGGGCTTGTCGGAGAGGCAGGGGGAGCTCGGCGGGCACGGCTATGGCAAGTGGCGGCGACGGCGGCGCTCGGGAAGAGAGGGGAAGGGAGCCAGAGAAGGGGATGAGCATGGGGAGAGTGAGAGAGCGTCGAGGGTGTGTGCGTGGCGTCGCGGGGGACGTCCAGGGGAGGAGGAGGCAACTAGGCAGGGAGGAGGTGGCCGCGGCGTGTGCCGGCGTGCGTCGGGCGCGTGCTCGTCCTCCTGGCAGAGAGGAAGACGACAGGGAGGGGGGAACAGGTGGGCTGGGCCTAGCTGGGCCGGTCCTGTTGGGCCACCAGGTAAGTGGACCAGGTAATTCTCTCTCTCTCTTTTATTTCCAGTTTTTTATTCTATCATTTGTTTTGATTTAGTTTTAGAAACTAAATCATTTTTGCTGCTTCTGTAAATTATTGTATGGACTAGAGATATTAGTATAAAGCCCCACAACAATTTCCAGAATTATTGGATCATATCTGAAATATATTAAATATAAATCCAATGCAAATAATTATTGAATTAATTCCAAATGCCCAAAATAGATATTTCTGAGACTCCAAAAATATTGGTTTGAGTTTTACCTCTTGCCAATATTTTTATAGATTGACAGGAACATTTTCTTGGGTTTATTTGAAACAATTTTTAATGTTGATCATTTTTTTTTAAAAAAACTTCTGAGGCTTTCCACTTTCCCCAATTCAACTTTCATAAATATGTACATGATGCATGAGTGCTTGTGCAACTAGTTACAACCAATTCTAGGGCTGTGACAGCAAAGGCCTCTTTGGTGTGCAGCCCAACACCCCCTTCTAAGTGGACCAAAACCCACCTAAGTCCCCTCCATCCTCTCGGTCGTTCGATCACGATCGCGTGGCCGAAAACCGCACTCCATTTGGAGCTCCCTAGCCCCTCCTACCTATAAATATGTGTCTCTCTCCGAAATTTCGGGCAGATGAACCCTAGCCTTTTTTCCTCCGCGCCGCCGGACAAATCTCCCCACCGCGCCAGACATGTCCGCCGCCCCAGCCACGTCGCCCGGGCCAATGGCAAGCCGCCACGTCACCCCGCCGCCGCCGCGCGCCAATCCGCCGCCGCCACGTGGCCCAACCGCCGCGCGCCGCCGCCGAAGCCCGCCGGGGCCCGAGGCCGGCCCGCCCCGGGCCGCAGCTGGGCCGCGCCGCCCTGCGCCTCCCCGCGCGCCCCGCCGCCTTCGCCTCCTCGCCGCTCGCCGCCGCCCGCCGCGCCGCGCCACTCCGGCCGCCGCCCGCTGCTCCCTCCCCCGCCCCGCGGCGACCGTGCCCCGCGGCGACCTCGCCCCGCACCGGCCTGCCCCGTCGCCGGCCGCCCCGTCCGGATCCACCGCGAGGTGGATCAGATCCACCCGCACGCCCATCCAAACATCTCCCCCGTACCCGGATCTCTCCATCCCGGATCCCTCCGTCCCGCGTTGACTTTCGCGGACGTAAAAATCCACCAAGTCCCCGAAATTCTATCATTTTATTGCCATGTTCATCATGCCATATCTCTGCATCCGCTGCTCCGTTTCGTGCGTGTAATATATCAAATTGTTCGCCTCGATGAGTACATCATTTCATCTCATTGCATCATTTTCATTTGAGCTCATCTTGATGCCCGAAATGCTGTTAGAAGAGGGTTATGTGCTGTTAGTTTCAGATCTGTTTCAGAACATGCACTTTTGTCATTTTTGCCATGATTGATGTGTGCATCCTATGAAGTTGAGTCGTACATGTGTTTTGTAATATTCCATGCTATCTTTCCAGAGGTTTATGCCATGTATTTTTGTGATCTTTGTGGCGACTAGCACAAGCATGCAAACTAGGGTACTTATTGTTGCTGATTTGAGACAGTAATTTCACTAAGCTCTTGCCTGCTGTTATTTTTATGCCATGTGTTCATGTTGTTTAAGAGAGATCTATGCCTCTTTTGAGCATGGTCAGTACGAGTGTTTTGAGAATATGGATTTTCTCTATCCATCCATGCCTTTGTTTGTATTTATGGAGTGACATAGCTTGAGTCAATTGAGCTCTACTTTTGCTATAAAATGTTACTGGCAGATTGTTTACATGTTATTCGATTTTGCCAAGCTTGTTGTAGTTGATCCTTGCATGCTATGATGTTGTTCTTGCCATGTATAGCTTCTATGCCATGTCTTTTTGATGGATGTATGCTTAGTTTATCACGCAAAGCTCTGAAGTGAGTGCATCGAGCTTGTAAACATGCCTACTTGTTATCTGTTTTGGCATGTCCAGTTTTTCTGCTGTCTCAAACCTGTAACGAAACTTGCTTAATTGACATGGGTGTTATTATATTTTCTAGTCCTTTTTGGCTTATGGTCAGTAAGGGACTTTTGTTAAGTGCTTTGAGTAGATTCATGCCATGCCTTTATTTTCTATGTCCTGATCCTGTAGCATGTTGTTTCATTGCTCTAAACATGTCATCCTGATGTTAATTTCTGGCATGATAGTATTTTCACTAAGTCTGTGAACCTGTTATCTTTTGCACTTTTGCCATGCTTGTTTGAACCTGTTGTGGTGTGTTTTAGCCGTAGCTCAGTGTTCATCTTTTGTCAAGCATCTTGAGTAGATTACTGTCATATGCTTTGTTGATATGTTTGGATGCAGTAGCTTAGTTTATTGTTGCTTGCTAGGTAGCATCATGCTGTTAATGGCAGAATCTTGTCATTCTTGTTTTGCTTGTCATTTGCAAACCGTGCATCCTATTCCGGTGATCTTTATATCGATTTCAACCGAAATCCCCTCACCTTTCCAGTGGCATACTTGGTTTGCCAAGATTATGCCTGATTCATCTTTTTCCTTCCGAAGCATGCATATGCATTGCATACCACATCTCGCATATCGTGCCATGTTTATGTGGTGGTTGTTTACTTTGTTGTTTGCTTCTTTCCGGTGATTGCTTCTTCGGGTTAGTTCCGATAACGTTGCGATTGTGAGGATCCGTTCGTCTACGTCCGTTTGTCTTCTTCATGGACTCATTCTTCTTCCTTGCGGGATCTCAGGCAAGATGACCATACCCTCGAAATCACTTGTATCTTTGCTTGCTAGTTGCTCGCTCTTTTGCTATGCCTATGCTGCGATACCTACCACTTGCTTATCATGCCTCCCATATTGTTAAACCAAGCCACTAAACCACCTTGTCCTAGCAAACCGTTGTTTGGCTATGTTACCGCTTTGCTCAGCCCCTCTTATAGCGTTGTTAGTTGCAGGTGAAGATGAAGCTTGTTCCTGGTTGGAACATGGACTTGTTGTTCCTTGTTGGAACAAGTTTTCTTGTTGGGATATCACAATATATATTATTTAATTAATGCATCTATATACTTGGTAAAGGGTGGAAGGCTCGGCCTTATGCCTGGTGTTTTGTTCCACTCTTGCCGCCCTAGTTTCCGTCATATCGGTGTTATGTTCCCGGATTTTGCGTCCCTAACGCAGTCGGGTGATTTATGGGACCCCCTTGACAGTTCGCTTTGAATAAGACTCTTCCAGCAAGGCCCAACCTTGGTTTTACCATTTGCCTACCACCTATCCCTTTCCCTTGGGTTTGATCAGCCCGAGGGTCATCTTTATTTAGCCCCCGGGCCAATGCTTGTCTAAGTGTTGGTCCAAACTAGAGCACCGTGCGGGACCGTCCCTTGGCAACTTGGGTTATGTTGGTACCTGTATGCTTAGCTTATCCGGTGCTGCCCTGAGAACGAGATATGTGCAGCTCCTATCAGGATGTCGGCGCATCGGGCGGCTTTGCTGGACTTGTTTTATTACTGTCGAAACGTCTTGTAGCCGGGATTCCGAGACTGATCGGGTCTTCCCTGGGAGAAGGAATATCCTTCGTTGATCGCGAGAGCTTATCATGGGCTAAGTTGGGACACCCCTGCAGGGTTTGAACTTTCGAAAGCCGTGCCCGCGGTTATGTGGCAGATGGGAATTTGTTAATGTCCGGTTGTAGAAAACCCGAAGTTGATCTTAACTAAAATACACCAACCGCGTGTGTAACCATGATGGTCTCTTCTCGGCGGGGTCCGGGAAGTGAACACGGTTGTTGGAGTTATGTTTGACGTAAGTAGTTCAGGATCACTTATTGATCATAGTTGTTCGACCGTGCTTTGCCTTCTCTTCTCGCTCTCATTTGCGTATGTTAGCCACCACATATGCTAGTCGCCTGCTGCAGCTCCACCTCATACCTTTTACCCTACCTATAAGCTTAAATAGTCTTGATCTCGCGGGTGTGAGATTGCTGAGTCCCCGTGACTCACAGATACTTCCAAAACCAGTTTGCAGGTGCCGATGAAACTATGCAGGTGACGCGCCCGAGCTCAAGGAGGAGTTCGATGAAGATCCTATCCTTTATGTTGTTTCGTTCTAGTCGATCAGTAGTGGAGCCCAGTTGGGGTTGATCGGGGACCTTTGTCGCTTTTGGGGTTTCTTCTTTTATTTTGGCTCCGTAGTCGGGACCTGATTGCAACTGTATGATGTAATGTTTTATTCATGTATTTGTGTGAAGTGGCGATTGTAAGCCAACTATGTATCTTTTTCCCTTATGTATTACATGGGTTGTGTGAAGATTACCTCACTTGCGACATTGCTTTCAATGCGGTTATGCCTCTAAGTCGTGCTTCGACACGTGGGAGATATAGCCGCATCGAGGGCGTTACACCTTATCACGGGATTCTAATCAACACAGACGTGGGTAACCCAATCATGCCCGTTGGTATGACTCCTCGATTGTAGGCAAGTCCCAAACGGTTACGAGGAGGATGCTTGGTATCCACCCTCTTTATAAAGAGACCAAGGATCGTCCTTTTTTCCTCTCGAACTCAATCGAATCCTCCACCCCCGCCTCGAGTTCCAACACCCGAGGCTTAGGTCAGGCGCTTCGGACCTTCAACCATGTCTGGATCCAACCTTCAAGTTCGGTGGATGCCTTCCTCTGTCACAGAGGAGGATGTCAAGAAGCTAAGAGAGGCCAGGTTTCTGACCGGCGAGATCTCGCACAGGCTGCCTGCTCAAGGGCAGGTCATTCCCACTCCCGAACCCGGCGAGAGCGTTGTATTCATCTCTCACTTCCTCCGAGGGATAGGCCTCGCTCTAGATCCTTTTGTCAGGGGGCTCGTGTACTATTATGGGATGGATTTCCATGACCTGGCCCCGGATTCAGTCCTTCACATCTCGTCGTTCATCGTTGTATGTGAGGCTTTCCTCCGCATTACCCCCCACTTCGGCCAGTGGCTCAAGACTTTCAATGTGAAGCCAAAGATGATCGAGGGGCGACAAGCAGAGTGCAGAGGTGTCGTAATAAGCAAAAGTGCCGATGCCCCATGGCCAGAGGGTTCCTTCCAGGAGGTGTCCAACTTATGGCAACAGGAGTGGTTTTATATCATAGCTCCTCGGGGTACCAAGTGGGTGGCCGCCCCCGCCTTTCGCTCGGGCCCCCCGCCACGACTAACGTCATGGATCAACAAGGGGCTGGACTGGGGGCCAGTAAAGGATGTGCCGACATTCCAGAGCCGCATCTGAGATCTCCTCGAGAGAGATGTCAGTATGGCCACTGTAATGCAAGTCATGTTAGTTCGTCGAGCCCTGCCCTGCAAACGCCGACCCCTCCGTATGTGGGAGTTCAACCCGGAAGGACCGCGAGCTATTTAGCACTTCCTCGGCATGACGCTCGAAGAGATGTACAAGTTGTTCCTCGGACCACAAATAAGGTGTCCGGACACCACCGAGGATGCAGGTCTGAGATGCAATCGTCCAGATACCCAAGTAAGTAGTACCGTAGCCGAACACATTGTCTATTTATTTATCACAACATCATTCTGAAAAACACTCTTTGACCAGGACTGGGTAACAAAGGCAAAGATGATCAGGTGTCCGGCCCCCCTCCCTGAGGTCTCACCGGATCTTGTACTAGCCAGGATGCTGGAGCTTGCGCCTTATCAAGCGCCCTCAGGGGAAGATAAAGGAGGGAATAAAGAGGCTGAAAGCGGATCTCGCTCACTATTCATCCAAACCAGGGGAGTTAGCGCCTCCGCGAAGGAGGATAACCGGGGAGAAGAATCTGAAACTCCCTCTCCCCAAGGAAGGAAGAGGACCGCCTCTGAAGACCCGGAAACATTGGTTTTCAAACAGGGGAAGAAATCTCCGCCAGAGGGTCCTGCCCTAGGGGGTACCCTTGCCGCATAGTGCCCGCAAGGGGATCAGCCCTCCACCGAGCTGTAAGTAAAAGGGTACTTAATAGTAAAAATATCCTGCTTTACTTCTGAGGAAAATAACCGAAGCATTTATCTTGTAGTTCGGATCGTAGCCCTTCTTGACAGAGTTCGTCTTCGGGGGATCTTCTTCCGGAGATGATGGAGAGCGAAACACCTCCCCATGCCATCCCGCCTCATGAGGCGGGCGGCCCTGAAGTGTCGTCGCGGAGTGTTTCTCCTAATCCGGCAAGGCCAGAGGGTAATCCTTCGGCCACCCGAAGTCCTCAGTATTTGGCTCCTGAAGAGAGCAACCGAAAGAGTCCGGCACCGTCCGGTGTGCGATCGGACGCACTGAAGGATCTGCTAGAGCAAGCGGCTATCTCAGAAGCGCATCGTATGCTAATGGGTACGGTGATTGAGAGGATTTCATCCGCCGAAAGCGGGTTGCATGAAGCTCTTATGAGTCTACTGAAAGGCTTTGAGGTACGTGAAATAGTGTATGTTTTTTACAATACCGCACACGTTAGGTGTGCCCTGTGCAGATAGTAGCCCCTGAGACTCTGGTTGCCATCGAGAACGGCGGCAAATAGTGGATCATAGTCCCAAGTAATAATCAGGCCGCCTTCATATGCAGGTGGCGGAAGGTCCGGTGGTTTGCCGGACTAGTGAGTTTGCCGAGCTAAAGCAGCAACTTGATGCGGTGGATGCCGACATAATACTTGTGAACGAACGGCTCGATGAGGCGCAGGGTATGTGATTTCTCCTGTGATCAACACATAGTAAGAGGAGCATGATGCTAGTATCTTTAATATGTTGTGACTGCAGATGGGGCTGCCACCATGGAGACCCTTCGGGCGGAACTTGCCCGAGCCAAGGAACAAGCCAGGAAAAGTGACGTGGCCGCTCTAAAGGTAGTCGAAGAGCTGAGAGCCGAATAGGCTGCACATTGCCGAAGCAAGGATGAAATAGCCAAGATGGCTGTGGAATTGAAGAATGCCACCGGCCGTTACGAGCTTCTCGAAAATAAGAATCGAGCGAAGAGGACGGACCTGGAGAAGGCCACGGTGGCGGCCAAGGACAACCGCTCTATAATTAGAGTGATGAAGGAGGAGCTGCATCAAGCCGGGGATATCGTGGCTGGGAAGCCTTTTATGCTGCGGATGAAGTTCGGAGATCCTAAGTACGCTCCTCTTGATCGGCTGTGGAGTTCTGCAGACACATATCTGGATTTGGCAGCAAGTGCCGCTGATGCGGCCGAATACTTCAAAGATCAAAAAGATCGTGAAGTGGAAAATCTGTTTTGGCCACAATTTAATGTTCCAGCGCGTCCGCTTTCGTTGAATGAGCAGATGGCCGAATGGGCCGAGCTCCATAGGTTGTCCAGGCTTGCCATGTGATCGGTTGTGGATCATCTGTGGCCGGAAGGGCCAAGGCCGAACAGTTATTTTAATTTGGTGCAACAGTTCCTTGGTGCTGTGCCGCGCATCGAATCTATGAAGAGGTCGGCGTGCATAGAGGGTGCGCGGATGGCGCTCGCCCGTGTCAAGACATACTGGGCAGAGATGGAGGCCACCGCAATTGCAACCCAGAGTTCGGCCGGGGGCCGAGTATCTGCCGAGCACTACTTTGAAGAAGTCCTTGAAGGCGCTCATTCAATAGAGTCTCAGTGCTCGAAGGATATTATGTTCTAATGGCATGTATTCCCATTGTTAAACAATGTTTATTAAATTATAAAGGCTGAGTTTATACTTTTTGCCTGAAAGTACTATGATGCCTCCTGTGCGGCCGTTTGTGTATATATGTATATAACCTGAAAGTTTGCAGTTGTTGGCTTCAGCCCCCACGCATATAATGCGAGGGTGTTCGCAAAAGACGCTGTTCACACTTGATCCAACATCTTGGTCCATTAAGGAGGTGATAGCGCAGCGAACTAGGCAATCGGACTATATTGCTTTAACACTTTCACTTAGCCATAGGAGTTTGACGGTGGGGCTACTATATAGCCCCTGGTGGCTCCGCGCTCATCCGAATACGGGGCACGTACATGCCTGGCCGGGAAACAGCCCTTCGTTAATGAGGAGGAATCCCGAAGATTCCGCTAAGTCATCGAGTGGTTGACTAGTCTCGCGCTTTATCAAGACAGTCAGTTTTCGGCTTTCTCTACTGAGGTGCTCGTCCGGATGAACCAGGGCACAATCACAGTAGTTCTCCTGGTGCCACCTTAGCCGATAGAGCGGAACGTAAGGTAGCAAAACACAGGAGCCAGGCAAACCCAACATTTGACCAAAGACATGATTTGGAGCTGATGCATATAAGGCCAAACTCGCGACGCCGAACACTCCCTAAGGTATTCGGTCTTTATAACATATGCCGGGCTGAACAATGCTGTCACATCCCACCTAGCTCATGCATTAGAGTGTGCATCATGTTTACTTTTGACAGAAAATTGAAATGGGGAAGGCAGAACCCCCCAACACCCCTCCTGAATCTACTAGGGTTTACTAAAATCTTTTTCAATGAACCTGAAATGCCCTTCTAAAATGTTCATCATCTTTGCTTTGGTCTTAAACCTTTGGCAAAAATAGTGCACATTTTTCTAGGTCAACAGAAGGTCATTGAATTAATGCATAAGTATTTGAATTTGGGCATTTAAAATTTATAAAATATCTCAAATGCTCAAATATCTCCAAACTAAAATGTTCCTTGCTGGAATTATTCTAACTAAGGACCAGGTGCAGTTTGGTGATTTTAGGAGTTGTTTTAGTATTTTTAATAAGTCTACAAAGTTACAAAAGAAATAGAAAAGGAAACAAAAATCAGAAAAGGAATTACCTGGCCAAACCCCCCAGCCGGCCCACCTGGCGGCCCAGCACTGTGCTGGCCCGAGCCAGCCAGCTGCTTCGTCCCCGCCAGGCAGGCAGGGTGGTGACGCCGACGAGCGCGAGCTCGCCACGACGCCACCTGCTCGCCGCTTCGCCGCCCGACGCGCTGGACGACCTCCACGTCGTGCCCCCGACCCCGTGGACACGTCCACTTCCCCCCTGCCTCTCTCCCTCGCTTCCCTTCGCCATGGCCGACGCCACCGTCGCCGCTCCGCCGCCGTTGCCATAGCTACCGTCATCCCCGCGCCACCCGACCGTGTCCACGAGCTCCGCCACCCTCCTCTTCTTCGAGCAAGATGAGCCCCGAGCGCTCGCCCGCTCTGGAGTCACCCCTGACCCCGTCTTCCCCAACTCCGGCCGCCGAGATCGCCATCATCGCCCCGCTCAGCTCCGACCCTCCCCGTGCCCGCCTCGACGCTCGCTGCAATCACCGTGAGCATGACCACCTTCCCTTCCTCCCCGTTCTCTCTCTCGAGCCCCGTAGCGATTACTTGTAGCTCACCCGCACGCGCAGCCGCGGAGCTCGTCGCCGACGAGGCTCCGTCCACCCAATGGCCGCACCACCTTGTCCACTAGCCTCACCGCACACCCAGGGGCCCGAAACATCACTCCACGCGCCTCGCCGTGCCCCGCAGCCCCGGTTTCACCTTCGCCCGAGCCCCGGCGCCGCCAAACTCGTCGCCGGCGCCAACTCCGGCCACCCCGACCCCAACTAACCCCACCAGTAGCCGCGGCTCGTTCCCAGGAGCGCGTAGATGCCTTCCGCGCCCCATTTGGTGGCTGGAACGGCCAAATCCACTTGCTCCGCCGCGTCTGGCCTCGCCGGCGGCTAGACGCCGGCGAGTTGACCCCTGACCGTTGACGGGTGGGCCCTCGTTGACTTCCCTGAGTCAATGACAGGTGGGGCCCCCCCTGTTAACTTTTTGGTTTAGTTCTAATTTAAATTAATTAGTTAAATTAACTACTGACATGTGGGTCCCACTGGTCAGTTTGACCTGGACGACCCCGTTGACCCCTGACGTCACGCTGACCTCATGCTGACGCAATTAATTAATTACTGGATTATTCTTTTACAGGAAAATCCAGAAAATAGTTCAAACTTCAAAAATTCATAGAAAATTATCTGTAACTCCAAATGCAAAGTTCTATATATGAAAAATGATCAGAAAAATCCAAGCTATCCATTGGTGCTGGTTTCATGCATGTCAGAACAAGTTAAACTCACTGTTTAGGCACTACAAGATGATACACTAATATGATCTTAATAAATGAGTTTCCATTTGAATCTTTGATTCAGATGGGTTCATTCCCTTCTGGTTTAAATTGCACTAGGTCAGGACACATTCATATTGCCATGTCATAGCATGCATCATATTGTTGCATATTGCCATGTATTGATTGTGTTCCGATGTGTTCATCGTGGTAGGTTCTGCCTCCGAGGATATCTCCGAGTATCCAACTGAAGGGCAGTATCCCACGACCACTCCATCAGGCAAGCAACCCATTGATCATTCCGATACAAACCCATGTTCTCGCTTCTGCTCTCGTTTACTGCATTAAGACAACGCGTTTCAAACTGCTGTGTGTCGCGGTAGTTGAACCCACTTCCTTTGCATGACCTGTCATTGCCACAGTAACTAGATGAAACCCACTAGCATGTGTAGGAGTTGATTGAGCCAATACATGTGTGTGTGTTCCTACCATGCTATGCTTGCTATGCTTAGAGTTGTGTCAGGTCTGGCTCATCGGGATGATGAACTGGAGTGAAAGGTTGTGTCGGTGACAAGAGTGAAGTGTTGAACACGATTTGGTAAAGGAATCGATGAGAGGCCATGTAGGAGTACATGGTGGGTTGTTTCATTGAGGCCGACCTTAAGAACTGAGATCTGTGTGTGTGATTTAAGGTTCAGCTACTACCACACATTGGGATCCTTAATTGACTCTCTCGGCTTCTTGATCACTCTTGCCCTCTGTCCAGGAGTTGCAAAGTAGTTTCTGGTGTTTGTAGCATGCTGGGGGCCGCACGCGGCGCTGACCATCGGGGTGGGCTGTGTTGCGGTAGGCACGTGGCACGGTGTACCGACTCGCCCGTTTGGTGTCTCGGGAACCCTGTTCACATTGTTCGGGGCCGCTAGTGGAAACCTCGGCCGGACTCCCTGCGGATGGAACCCGAACAGGCGATAAACCTGGACTAGAGACTTGAGTGTTTAGGTAGGCCGTGGCCGACACCCTCGCTGGGCTTCCGCTTGAAGGTTGCCGAGTACATGTCGTGTAAACGGTGATAAGTGGTGAGAGCTTGTGTGAAGAAGTAGACCCCTGCAGGGTATAAATCTATTCGAATAGCCGCGTCCGCGGTAAAGGACTACTTGGTCACCTATACAGTTCATAGATAAGTTAAATGGATACTTCTAAAAATCTCAAGATAAGTGTGAGTACCGCGGATGGCCCTCTCGTAGGATGGCGAGAGAGGATCCACGGTGGAGTATTGTGATGGTGATAGTGGACTCGTGTGCGACAAATGATTTACAATGGTGTCTACCGTAGGATAGCTTAGCCAAGAGTCAAAGCTGGCTTGCTGCAATAACCCCACTACCTTCTTGAGAATGTGCATGTATGATAGGTTCCTGTTGTAAGACTTGCTGAGTACTTCTGTACTCATGTTGCTTTAATCATGTTTTTCAGACGACTGCACCAACCCCTCTGATGGGTTCTATGTAGAACTCGACGTTGACGAGTGACTTATCACCCAGGTGGTGATCCAAGACTTGTGAAGGGTCGTTGTAGATAGACAGGCTTTGTCAAGCCTTCTTTCTTTCTAGTGTCTGTACTCAGACTACTTTGCTTCCACATGTGCTTGAATGTTTGTATGGCTTGAGTGTTGGGTCATGTGACCCCTATCTGTATGGATGATATGTATGGCTCCTCGGAGCCTTCTAAGTAAAGTACTTGAGTCGTAGAGTACTGTTGTGATGCCATGTTGTATTTACTCATATCGGGCATATTGTGTGTATGATTGAAATGCTTGGTATGAGTGGGATCCGACTATCTAGTTGTTTATCCTTGGCAGCCTTTCATATGAGGAAATGTAAGTCTTGTGCTTCTGAGCGATAGTAGTCCGCTACAGCCCGGTTCACCAGAGTCCTGCTAGCCCAGCACTACTGCTTGGACACTTGACTGGCCGGCATGTGTTTCACGTCGTTCCTATGTCTGTCCCTTCGGGGAAATGTCACGCGCTGTTATTCGGAGTCCTGCCTAGCCTGCTACAGCCCGGGTTACCGGAGTCCTGTTAGCCCAGTGCTACAGCCCGAATAAATACGTTGATGACCGACATGCTCGATGTGATTCACGTATGCCTGTCCTCATAGGCTAGCGCCGCTTTGGGTTCACGACTAGCCATGTCGGCCCGGGTTCTCTGTCATATGGATGCTAGCGACACTATCATATACGTGAGCCAAAAGGCGCAAACGGTCCCGGGCCAGGTAAGGTGGCACCCGTGGGAGTACCGTGCGTGAGGCCGCAAAGTGATATGATGTGTTACACGCTGGATCGATGTGGCTTAGGATCGGGGTCCTGACAGCGTTGGTATCAGAGCCAGACTGCCTGTAGGTTCGCTAAGCCAAACTGGTCGATGTCGAGTCTAGAAATGCTTTAGTTATATGTAGGGGAATTGATTGTGGGAGGGAACGTAAGGCTCTTTTACTCCTTTACCTTATGTCCTCTATTCTGAGTCATTCTCCTCTCATTCTACGTGGGCTAAGGACTAGGCTCTCTTCTCTCTATCAGGTTCACGTGTTACTAAATCCGTAGTAACTTATAGGATTGTTGGTTCAACCCAGTTCAGTTCTACTAAAGTTTAGTATGTTGCCATTTGAACCAGAACCTTGATATGATGTTGTTGAGTGGTTTCGCAAACTGTTGTGGATGCCTCAAGTCTTTTTCTGAGCATTTACAGCCGTTATGCTGTCCAATTTCATCCAGAATTTCTAATGCCTTTGCACTATTTTGTGCTTTCAGATGGCTACCCGTCCCCAAAACCAAGTGGTTCGTCTGACCCGTTGCATCGGTATATGTGGTCATACCGCCATGCTGGTTCGAGTGATGGTTGAGGCAGGTTACCGATGGTACCCTGAATACACCATCGAAGAGCAGTTTAGAGATTTCAACCAGAGCCAATATCTGTGCACGGTCAGGATATATCCATCTTATCCCGGAGCCACGGAACCACTCCACTGCTCTTATGGACTCGGGATCACTATTGGGATGTCCGTTCAGGATGCAGCCTACTCGATGATGACCATTATGCGAGCTAGAACTGCCTTGTTGAGCAACACTGATTTTCGCTACATGCCAGCATTCCTCCCTGGGGCGCATGGTTACCTTCAGGGCATGTACAGTGATGCATCCCATGAGGACTCACTCCTTTGCACCACTACTGAGATGTTGGAAGATAAGGACCGTGAAAACCGGGCCTTGCGTATGGAGCTCTTTAATGCTCGTGCTGATCATTGGGCCACCTTGACGAGGTTTGCACCTGCTGTGCAAGCCGGATACATGGACATGAGAGACTTGTATCCTGTGCGGGCTAGTCTGCCAGACTTCATGGAGTGGCGTGAGGTGGGAGGCATCACCCCTCCTCGTGGACCTCGTCTGCCGCCGTCTGTTGGACCGAGGCCGCACCCAAGTCCCTATGGTCCACAAGCACCGCAGGACCGTCTGTTCCCAGATGACCATGTTCCGCTTCCAGGTCTGGGTGGTGACTTCTATGAGGACTTCTACGGAGCCGTCTGAGCTAGTAGTAGTCTCGCTAGTATTGTAATAGTTGTATGTCCACCGTCCTGCGTGATTGTGGAATATAACTTAGTGTGTATCAATTACGGAGGTGTAGAAAAATAATGTATAGGAGCTTGGAATGCCTCCGATGAGATGTAACGTCTTTCGTCTTAGTGGTACTTCAGCTTGAGCTTGTACTAAACTATGTATGATGTGTATGACCGTTGGTATATATATGGCAGTTTCTGTATTACCATGTCATACGGATGATCATCTCTGCATTCCTTGTTATCCATTACATTCCGCACTTCCTTGGCCAGATTTTGCCATCCTGGTTTAAATCGTTGTTTTGTTTTCCTAGGATGGTCAACACCCGCAGCAACCCTGCTGCTCCGGAGCAGGGAGAAGCTAGTGCACCTAGAGAGGAAAGTCTGCCTCAACCACCTTCTCTGGCCGAAGTGATGCTGGAGGCAGAGCGCAACAGGCGCGACACCAACCGCTTGTTAGAGCGGATTGAGCAGAACACTGCACGCCAGCAGAGGATCAATTCGGTGTCCATCAATGACTTTGTCAAGCTGTACCCGCCAAAGTTCAATCATTCCATCGAACCTCTCAATGCGGATGACTGGCTCCGCGGCATCGCCCACAAGCTACATTCTGCCAACGTGGCTGAAGATGATAAAGTCACCTTTGCTGCCTATCACCTCGAAGGCCCTGCCAGCCTTTGGTGGGAGAATTATGAAGCTATGCGTCCGGTCGGCCAACTCACTACTTGGGCTGATTTCAGTGCCGCTTTTCGTGAGCATCATATTCCGGAAGGTCTCATGGATCGCAAGAGGGAGGAGTTCTGTAACTTCACCCAGGGGAAGCTGACTGTGGATGCATACAGTCGCGAGTTTGGAAAGCTTGCACGCTATGCTCCCGAAGAGGTATCCACCGACGCCAAGAAGCAGGCAAGGTTCCGCAAGGGACTTAGCCCTGAGCTCCGTCGTGACCTTCGTCTGCATGATTGTATTTCTTTTCCGAAGCTAGTCAATAAGGCCATCAGTGCCGAGACAGGGCAGAATGATTTTGAAGCTTCACGCAAACACTCCCGTGACTATGGTTCATCATCCGGCTCTGGATCTCAGAAGCGCCGGGTCTGGATTCCAAATTCTGCTATGCCACCCAGGTATACCCCGAGGCCATCCTTTGAGGCGCCTCGTCCCAACCAACAGCATGTGCCGCCCAAGACTTTTGGTGGCCCCACTGTCAATACCGCTTCACGCCCCAATATGATAACTTGCTTCAAGTGTGGTGAGCCGGGCCACTACATCCGTGAGTGTCCCCAAAACAACCCCAGTCAGTTCGGGAAGTCTGTTGGACGTGGTAAGTCAACAGCAAAGGTGCTTGTCGCCAAGCCAGCCACCACTGCTCGTGGCCATGTCAACTACGTTTCAGCTGAAGAAACTCAAGAGGACCCCAACGTCGTTCTCGGTACGCTCCTTGTTAATTGCCATCCGGCAACTGTTCTCTTTGATACTGGAGCATCTCATTCATTTATTTCTGAGAGCTATGCTCGTTTGCACAACACCACCTTCTGTGACATGCCCACCTCCATGGTAATTCAAACCCCTGGTTCTAAGTGGCAAACCTCTAGAATCAGCCATGGAAATGAAATTCTTGTTGACAGATTGGTCTTCCTTGCGTCACTAATAGCTCTCAAGTCCTCAGACATAAACATCATCTTGGGTATGGACTGGATGTCAGCTCATTACGCCAAGATTGACTGCTCAACTAGAACTGTTCAACTTACCCATCCATTGGGCAAGACAGTCAATGTTTTGACCCGAGAATTGGAGCGTCAACTCTACTCTCTAAATGCCAATCCCCTTCCAGACCTCGAAGATATTCCGGTAGTCCGTGACTTCCCGGATGTCTTCCCAGAGGAACTGCCAGGCGTTCCACCTGACAGAGATGTCGAGTTCGTGATAGACCTTGTTCCAGGAACCGTCCCAATCTCTAGGAGACCTTATAAGATGGCACCCCTAGAACTAGCTGAGCTTAAGAAACAACTCGATGAGTCCTTGCAAAAGGGTTTCATCCGTCCTAGTTCATCTCCATGGGCTTGCCCCGTCCTCTTCGTCAAGAAGAAGGATGGAACGGATCGGATGGTTGTGGATTATCGACCTGTCAATTTGGTCACTATCAAGAACAAGTATCCGCTCCCCAGGATCAACGACCTGTATGATCAGCTCGCAGGATCCTCAGTCTTCTCCAAGATGGATTTGAGGTTGGGCTACCATCAAATCAAAATCAAGAACGGGGACATTCCCAAAACGGCCTTTGTCACTCGTTACAGCCAATACGAGTACACCGTCATGTCCTTCGGTTTAACCAATGCTCCAGCCACCTTCTCTCGGTTAATGAACTCGATCTTCATGGAGTACTTGGATAAATTCATCGTGGTTTACCTCGATGATATACTCATCTATTCCAAGAATGAGGAAGAACATGCCGAACATCTAAGGCTAGTATTGACGAAACTCCGAGAGCATCGCCTTTATGCCAAATTCTCCAAGTGCGAATTCTGGTTGCCAGAAGTGACCTATCTGGGCCATGTAATCTCTGGTAAGGGCATTGCTGTCAATCCCGAGCGAGTTCAAGCTGTCCTTGACTGGACTCCACCTGAAACGGTTAAGCAAGTTCGGAGTTTCCTTGGCTTAGCGAGCTATTGCCGCCGCTTCGTCGAGAATTTCTCCAAGGTTGCTAAGCCTCTAACTGAACTCCTCAAGAAAGATAAAAAGTTCGAGTGGACCCCATAGTGCGAGTTCAGCTTTCAGGAACTGAAAAGACGCCTGACATCTGCTCCCGTACTGGTACCACCAGACTTCTCTAAGGACTTTGTTATCTACTGCGACGCCTCGCGACAAGGACTAGGTTGCATACTCATGCAAGATCGTCATGTGATTGCCTACGCATCTCGACAGTTGCGTCCACATGAGGATAATTATCCCACACATGATCTAGAGCTTGCAGCAGTAGTCCATGCACTCAAAACCTGGCGACATTACCTTCTGGGTAATCGTTGCGAAATTGACACTGATCACCAAAGTTTGAAATATATCTTCACCCAGCCGGATTTGAATCTCAGGCAAAGACGTTGGGTCGAGTTGATCTCGGATTACGATTTAGGTATAACTTACACCCCAGGCAAAGCCAATGTCATGGCTGATGCACTAAGTCGTAAATCTTATTGTAACAACCTGAGGTTACAACAAAGTCAACCACTTCTCCACGAGGAATTTCGTAAGCTTAACCTTCACATTGTTCCTCGAGGATTCCTTTCCACCCTGGTGGCGAAACCTAACCTTACGGATCAAATCATAACCGCTCAGCGGTATGATAGAGGAATATCTCGGATCAAGGAAAACATCGCTAGCGGAGTTGCTAAATGTTTTTCCATGGATGAACGAGGTGTTGTCTTCTTCGAGAACCGCTTGGTGGTTCCCAAGAAACAACATTTACGACAATTGATCCTTAAGGAAGCCCATGAATCCCCTCTCACCATTCATCCCGGTAGTACTAAGATGTATCAAGACCTACGCCAGAGGTTTTGGTGGACTAGGATGAAGAGAGAAATCGCTCAATACATTGCAACTTGCGACGTCTGTTGTCGTGTTAAAGCAGAGCATCAACGGCCTGCTGGCACCCTTCAACCATTGGAGATTCCTGAATGGAAATGGGATAAAATCGGTATGGATTTCATTACCGGGTTTCCCAGAACCAAAAGAGGGAATAATGCTATCTTCGTTGTTGTCGATCGTCTTTCCAAAGTAGCCCACTTCTTACCTGTTCGCGAGAGTATAACCGCTAGCCAGCTAGCTGATTTGTACATCTCTCGAATAGTATCTCTCCATGGTGTTCCATTGGAAATTAATTCAGACCGTGGAAGTCTTTTCACCTCTCGATTTTGGGAAAGTTTCCAAAATGCTATGGGGACTCGTCTCTCCTTTAGCACCGCCTTCCATCCGCAATCAAGTGGTCAAGTAGAACGAGTCAATCAAATTCTGGAGGATATGCTCCGAGCTTCTGTCATCTCTTTCGGTATGAATTGGGAGAAGTGCCTTCCATTCGCCGAGTTCGCTTATAACAACAGTTATCAAGCTAGCTTGGGTAAAGCCCCTTTCGAAGTTCTCTATGGACGAAAATGTCGAACGCCTCTTAACTGGTCAGAAACTGGCGAGAGACAACTCTTTGGCCCGGACATGATCCAGGATGCAGAAGAGCAGGTTCGCATTATTCGTGAGAAGTTGAAAACCGCCCAATCCCGACAAAAGAGTCAGTATGACTGCAAGCATAAGCCCATGGCTTATGAAGTCGGCGAGATGGCTTACCTTCGGGTTACACCTTTAAAGGGAACCCATCGATTCGGTGTCGGGGTGGACGGCGTCCCCCTCGAGCACCTATGGGGCCGGAGCCCCTTCGTTTGTCCGGTGAGAGGGCGGAGGGTGCGCGGAGAGCAGATCGAGGCGAGCACACGGGCGGTTTACCCAGGTTCGGGCCGCGATGGACGCGTAAAACCCTACTCCTGCTTGGTTGTATTGAACTGGGGAGCTCGGGAGCTTGAGGAGCTAGCTACACCGAGCGTATGGCTGTCTGGATTGCGAATCTCCAAACCGAACCCTTGACCAAAGGTCCGAACCCCCTCTACGTTGCACACGGGCCTCCTTTTATAGGCCAAGGGGTCACCGACAGGTGTCAACGTAAGAGAAAGGGGTAAAAGTGTAAAAGGGGTGGTAGTTGTAACAGTGCGGGAACAGTGGCGCTACAGTGCGGCACAGTGTTATCATACCTACTTCTGACGGTAGGGGACAAGGGCATTAAATGCCCGTCACGGTCGCCTGGACAGCACCGAGGCGGACCGTTAGGTGCGCCACCGCTCGCCACGGTGGTGGCTGCATGCCACCGCATACCCCAGGCTGCGCGGTGCCCCGCCACGTGCCCTTGGGGGAAGCCCCGGAGCGACGCGTGGGCGGGCGAGCTGGAGCGCAGTCCTGAGGTGGCGATTTGCCGCGGCAAGTGGCTTGCCGCGGGGGTCGTCTTCCTGCGCCTGATAGCTTGCCGGCCATCAGGTCTTGCCGGGGCGCGTGGGGCGCCGCGGCGGGCTTCTCCTGTGGAGCCTGGGTTCGGCCTTCCCGGCAAGCTCCTCTTGCCGGGGTCTCGATCTTCTGTCTTGTGTACTTTGTTCTTGAATGGTCTTATATGGGCTCGGTCGTCCCGGCAAGCTCCTCTTGCCGGGGCCTTGCCTTCTTGGCCCGGCAAGCTCCTCTTGCCGGGGGCCTTGTCTTGAATGCTTGGTATTCTCTTGGCGCTTCCTGGGCGGGTCCTGCCGCAGGATGCTACAACTGCCTGTGCACAAGTTGGGGTACTAAGGTACCCCCTGCTTTAGTACACCGACAGGAGCCCCCGGGCCTGGGCCACACACGGTGCCGAGCGTTGTTGGGCCAGGCCCTAACAGTGCACGGGAACGCGTGGCCTTGGTTGCGCTTAATCCTTAACTCCGCACCCGTCGCGCCTTCCCCATGCGGCGCGCGCTTATCGCGGCGTCGTGGGGGCGAGGCGTCCGTTCCCCATAATCACGGGATGGGGAGAGGTCGTCCCACCCGTCGCCTCGGTTCTGCGCGCCCACCACGTGGTCCTCGAGCACTCGGAGTCGCGGCGGCGGAGGCAGGGAGTCGGGCCGGCGCGGGCTGATGCAGTGGGTCGGCCCCATTCGCCTGCCCTTCCTCCGCTTCTATTGGAGGAGCGAGGCGGCCGCGTCCCCACTCCGCCCCTTTATAAGGAGCGAAAGGGGGCAACGGAAATCCGCACTCCATCTCCTTCCTCCTTCTGCTTCTGGTTTCCTTCCCCCATCTGCGATGGAGGGGGGGAACCCTGGTTCTTCTTCGGTTGTCGCAAGGGTGTCTGCTAGGCAACGCGCCCCTCCTCCCCTTGCGCCCGCGGCGGCGGAGCCGGTCGTCAGGGGAAGAGGGAGAGGGCGAGGTCGCGGACGATGTCGTGGACGGGGCCGAGGCGCTCGGGGCGGACGGATCGGTGCGCCGTCCTCGCCTCCGCCAGCGGCTCCGTTCCTTCCCGCGGTCCATCTCGGGGACGACCCCCGTGAGTTCATTATCAGGCTGCGCCGGGCGCCTCGTCGCCGCCTCCGGCTTCCCGCTCCATTCGCGAGCGTGTTGGAGGTGGAGCAGCCTGAGACGCTAAACCTGCGCATGAGGGGCTGCGGGATCAGTGGGACGCGAGTCCACGTCGAGTCCCGAGCCCCCGGCGTGGTGTGTCTTGGCCGCGGGTGGAAGACGTTCGCCCGGATCCACAGCTTGACGGAGGGGTTCACTCTCCACTTTAAGCTAGTGGGGGAGGACCTCCTCTCCGTCAAGGCCTTCTGGGGCTTCGGCATCCGGGCCCGGTGCTGCGAAGATAGCTCCTCCGACAGCGAAGGCTCCTCCTCGAGCGAGAGTGACGAGGAGGGGAGCGACAGCGACGACAAGGGGAGCAGCCGCCGGGATGGCGGGTCCGACTAGGCGTCGGTCGCAGCTCCGTGTGGCACCGGCGGCCCCATCGTCCGCGCCGGGCTCCGTGAACTCCCCGGGGTCGTCTCCTTGGGCGACTGGCATAGGGGGGCTGCTGAGGAGGACAGAGGGCGGACGTCGAAGGCCGCGAAGTCGGAGTACGGGCCGACTTCGACAGCTGGCTGACGCTCCGGTGCCTCGTGTTCCAGATGCGCCCCAGACGCCGTCATCACCCTTGCTCTTGGTGACGACCACCGGGGTCTTCTCTTCGACCCGGCAAGCTCCTCTTGCCGGGGGATTGATCTCCTCGGGCGGCCGGAGTGGCGAGGCTGGGGAAGAGGAAGAGGTTGGCGGCAAGGCCGCTGCCTCATCTTCCAGCTCTGCCTCCGGCGCCTCCGTCTTCTTCAGTCTCTGGAGACCCCCAGGCGGAGCCCCCGGATCTTCTCTTGGTGCCTTCTGTCACCCGTAGCTCGTCTAGGTGCCCCCTTCGCCCTCTTCGCCTACTTGCCCTACCTCCTGAGGAGAGAGACAAGAAAGGGATTACGGGCACCTTATCTCTTTTCAGCTTGTAAGCCTTCGGGCCTTAGTTGCGTTTAAGCCTTGTAATCCCTCCTTTCATGTTTTTCATTCTCTCTGAACTGTACCTGAGTGGAATGTTTTTAATGAAAAGGGGATGTTTGCCGGAGCATTTGTCTCGCGGGTGGAAACCGCGGTAAGGAACGAATCCTTTACATCGTTAAGATAGACAGTTTCTCGCCCGGCAACAGGCCCAGCCGCTCCCCCGCACTGCTCAACCTTTCTCACGCCCTTGGCGGAGGCGGGGAGCAGGCGGGTTCCGGCCCCTCGCTTCCCTCCCCCCTTGCTGCCGCGGCTGCTATCGAAACGGGCCCCAGGAACGCGCTCTGGGGCTTGCCGCTAAGAGAGCACGGTAGCTTTTCAGGAGGAAAGGAGGCTTTCAAATTCCACAGTCCATAAGAGAATGCATGACGAGGGATGCAAAAACTTATCTGAGGTTGCAGCCCCCGGCGACTCTGGCTCGCCGGGGCGTAGGTGTTGGCTCGTCCTTCTCCTCTTCCTTGTCCTTGAGCGGCCCGGCAAGGACATTCAATTCCTGCGAGCCAAAGGGAAAGGACGGGAAAAAGACGCGGACTCGACCTCTAAGTTAGGGGTTAGCGACAGTTAGGAACTGACAACCCTAACCAAGGACGAGACTCTGACTCAGCATGCATGCTAAAATCTAGGGCGCCAGCGCTTCTTTATCTTCGGCCAGGGGCTTCGCCTGGCTTTGTACGAGGGCTTACATGCAACATCGGCAAGGCCTGCACAAACCGGTGGTTGCCGGAGCGGATCACGGCAACCGCGCCTTATGGGCGAAACTTGCGAAGATGCTCTATGTTCCCAGGAGTTGCTCACTGGTAGGCCCTCTTCGGTCTTGAGGCGGACAGCGCCGGGCCTCGCGACTCGTCTCACCCGATAAGGGCCTTCCTGCTTCGGCGTCGACTTGTTATAATTCTTGGCCGACTGAACGTGCCTAAGAACAAGGTCGCCTAACAGGGCAACTTTATCTGATGCCAGGGGCTTCGCCTGGCTTTGTACGAGGGGTTACATGCAACAGCGGCAAGGCCTGTACAAACCGATGGTTGCCGGAGCGGGTCACGGCAACCGCGCCTTATGGGTGAAACTTGCGAAGATGCTCTATGTTCCAGGAGTTGCTCACTGGTACGCCTTCTTCGGTCTCGAGGCGGACAGCGCCAGGCCTCGTGACTTGTCTCACCCGATAAGGTCCTTCCCACTTTGGCGTCAACTTGTTGGAATCCTTGGCCGACTGAGTGCGCCGGAGAACAAGGTCGCCCTCTTCGAGACTCCTGGCCTTGACCTTGCGGCTATGGTAGCGACGCAAGGCTTGCTGGTATCGAGCAGCTCGTACCGCAGCCTGGAGACGTCCTTCCTCAAGGAGCAGCGCGTCATCTTGGCGCAGCTGCTCTTGCTCGAGCTCGTCATAAGCAAGCACCCGAGGAGATCCGTATACGAGTTCCGTGGGGATAACTGCTTCCGCTCCATAGACTAGAGCAAAGGGTGTCTGTCCGGTGGCTCGACTCGGTGTCGTTCTGATTGACCAAAGAGCCGCCGGCAGCTCCTCAATCCAATTTCTTCCGCACTTGTGCAGCCTGTCAAAGGTCCTGGTCTTGAGTCCGCGCAGCACTTCTGCGTTGGCCCTTTCTGCTTGACCGTTGCTCCTGGGGTGGGCAACCGAAGCGAAACAGACCTTGGCGCCGAGATCCTGGGCGTATTGCATGAAGGCGCGACTTGTGAATTGTGTCCCGTTGTCGGTGATGATTCTGTTGGGGATTCCGAAACGGCAGACGATCGACCGGAAGAACTTGACTGCTGACTGCGCGGTCACCTTCCTCACTGGCTCCACTTCTGGCCACTTCGTGAACTTGTCGATTGCAACGTACAAGTACTCGAAGCCCCCGACGGCTCGGGGAAAAGGGCCGAGGATATCGAGCCCCCAGACCGAGAAGGGCCAGGATAAAGGGATTGTTTGGAGAGCTTGAGCTGGCTGATGAATCTGTTTTGCATGGAACTGGCACGCTTCACACTTGGTTACTAGTGCAGTTGCATCTTGGAGGGCTTCTTGCCAGAAGAACCCTTGGCGGAAGGCTTTCCCGACAAGTGCTCTTGCGCCAATGTGATGGCCGCATATGCCTCCGTGTATCTCTGCCAACAGCTTCTGTCCGTCTTCCCTGGAGATGCACTTCAATCTGACACCGTTGAGTCTCCTTCTGTACAGCTCGTTGTCCACGAACTGGTACATACTTGACTGCCTGGTGATCTTCTCCATCTCTTCTGGGTCGTCGGGAAGTTCTCCAGTTTGCAGAAAACGGACGATCTGCTGCGCCCATGCCGGAGCCCGGGGCTCGACGGCAAGGACTAAAGGCATGAAGGCCGCTGCGGGGACCCCGGCTTCTACGGCAAGAACCTCTGGTTCCGCCGGAGCCGGTGATCCCCCGGCAAGCTTGCCGGGGCAAAGCTTGTCGGGAACCCCCGCTTCAACTGGACAGATCCTCGGATCCGCAGGAGCGGACTGTTCCTCAGCGCTCAGACTGCTGATCTGCTTGCCGGAGCAAGGCTTATCGGGGACACCTGCTTCGACTGGACGGATCCTGGGATCCGCAGGAGCGGGCTGTCCCCCGGCGTTCTGGTTGTTGATCTTGGGGACCTTGGCGGCGGTCTCAGGAAGGTTCGCCTGCAAGTAGTCGCCGGAGACCAACTTCCTTTTCTTGGACTGCCCAACTGATGGTGTAACGGATGGTTGAGTCAGCTTGAGTAAGAAGGTCCCTGGTTCCACAGGTAACTTCAACGAAGCACACTTCGAAAGGCCGTCTGCTATCTCATTCTGAGCTCTCGGGACGTGCTCCATTTGCAGCCCTTCAAAGTGTTCTTCCAGCTTCCTCACTTCATCTACATAAGCTTCCATCAGAGGGCTCTGGTAGCTCTTGTTGACTTGCCGGACCACCAGTTGAGAATCTCCCCGCACAATCAGCTTTCTGATCCCAAGTTCGGCCGCAATCCTGAGGCCGGCGAGCAAGCCTTCATACTCAGCAGTATTGTTGGTTGCTTGCTCTCTTGGGAAGTGCATCTGGATGACATACTTGAGGTGCTCTCCGGTGGGCGCGATGAGTACCACGCCAGCACCGGCGCCTTGCAGCGAGAAGGCACCATCGAAGTACATTACCCACTCGCTTGTTGCTTCTTGTACGGGCGCGCTTGTTTCTTGGGCTTCTCCATCTGGCGTCGGGGTCCACTCAGCTATGAATTCTGCCAAAGCTCGGCTCTGTATAGTTGAAGTACTTTCAAACTTGAGTCCAAAGCTCGACAGCTCCAGTGCCCACTCGACGATCCTGCCTGTTGCCTCGGGATTGTGCAATATCCTCTTCAGCGGAAAGCGAGTGACTACTGTTATCTCATGTGCTTGGAAGTAATGGCGCAGCTTTCTCGAGGCCATGAGGAGGCCGAAAAGCAACTTCTGCACCCCAGAGTATCTTGATCTAGCCCCCTGCAAGAGGGAACTCACAAAATACACCGGGCGCTGCACCATCTTCTTCCGCGCTCCATCCTGTTCCTGCGCAGGGTCGTCCTTGTCGGGGCCAGAGCTTGCCGGAGCAGCCCCCCGCTTGTCACTGGATTCGCTTGCGGGTGGTATAGACTCCTCGTCGGCCTCCCTCTCCGCCACTAACGCAGCACTAACCACCTGGTTGGTTGCCGCTAGGTATAGCAACAACTTCTCCTGTGGTCTAGGTGCGACAAGTATTGGAGTGGAGGATAGGTACCTTTTCAAATCTTGCAGCGCCGCCTCCGCTTCTGGAGTCCACTGCATGGGGCCTGCCTTCTTCAAGATTTTAAAGAAGGGCAGGGCGCGTTCTGCAGACCTTGAAATGAACCGACTGAGGGCGGCCACACATCCTGCAAGCTTTCTGACGTCCTTGACGCGCTCTGGGGCTTCGATCTGCTCGACGGCTTTGATCTTGTCGGGATTAGCTTCAATCCCCCTCTGTGACACAAAGAACCCGAGAAGCTTGCCGGAGGGGACTCCGAAAACGCACTTCTCGGGGTTCAGCTTGAGCTGTATCTTGCGCAGGTTCTGAAATGTCTCTTCCAGATCTTGGGCCAGGGTTTCCTTGCTCCTGCTCTTCACCACGATGTCATCCATGTAGGCCTCCACGTTCCTATGGATCTGTGGCTCGAAAGCAGTGTGCACTACCCTTGCAAACGTTGATCCCGCATTCTTCAGTCCAAACGGCATGCGTATGAAGCAATAGGTGCCGCACGGAGTGATAAATGCGGTCTTCTCTTCATCTTCTTTGGCCATAAAGACTTGGTGGTAGCCTGAATATGCATCAAGAAAAGAGAGTAGCTCACATCCGGCGGTGGAGTCAACAATCTGGTCAATGCGCGGCAAGGGAAATGGATCCTTGGGACATGCTTTATTCACATCGGTGAAGTCTATGCACAGTCTCCACTTCCCATTGGCTTTGCGCACGACGACCGGATTGGCCAGCCACGTTGGATGGATCACACCTCTCACTAGGCCTGCTGCCTCTAGCTTCTTGATCTCTTCGCTGATGAATTCTTGGCGCTCCATGGCTTGCTTTCTCACTTTCTGCTTGACGGGTCGCGCGTGAGGACAGACAGCGAGCTTGTGCTCAATCACCCTCCTGGGAACACCGGGGATGTCGGACGGTTGCCATGCAAACACGTCGACATTCGCCCGCAGGAAGGCAACGAGCGCGCTTTCCTATTTGCTGTCAAGCGTGGCACTGATGGTGAAGGTACCGCCAGTGCCGTCCTCCTTGGCGGACACCTTCTTGGTTGCCGGAGGAGCGGTCATTCCCTTCTTGTACTTGCCAGTGGAGCTCGATGGAACGTCCTCGACGGCGGCGCAGCACTCCGAAGAGGTGCGGTTGCCGGAGTGGGCCCCAGAGCACTTACCGGGCTTGGTCCTTGTCTTCTTCCCCCCGGGGGCTTCAGCGGCAAGTGTGTCTTTCTCTGCCGCTGCTGCTACATCCCGGTAGATCTTGTCAGTGCAGATAAGCGCGTCCTTTTTGTCGCCATGGACAGTGATGACGCTTATCGGCCCCGGCATCTTGAGTACGTTGTAGGCGTGGTGGGAAGCTGCCATGAACTTGGCGAGAGCGGGACGGCCGAGGATCCCATTGTATGGTAACGGGATATCAGCGACGTCGAACGTGATGCGCTCAGTCCTGAAGTTGAGCTCGCCGCCGAAGGTCACAGGCAGAGTAATCTTCCCCTTGGGCTTGCTCCTCCCCGGGTTGATTCCTTGGAAAGAACCGGTCTCTTCGAGCTCGCCGTCTGGGATCTGGAGTTTCTTGATCACAGCGGAGGAGATCAAGTTCAGCCCGGCCCCGCCGTCTACCAACATTTTGGTGACCTTGAGGTTGCGGATGGTGGGTGAGACCAGCATCGGCAAGCACCCGACCGCGGTTGTGCGGTCGGGGTGATCCTCAAGATCGAAAATGATGGGCGTGCTGGACCATTTGAGGAGCCTGCGCGACTCCACGGGCGGCTCTGCTGCGTTCACCTCTCGCACCCACTGCTTAAGCTGGCGGTGGGAGGTGTGCAGAGAGGCGCCGCCGTCAACGCATAGGACCTCCGTGGCCTTCTGGAACTCCTGCTCGCTGTTATCTTCGTCTTCTACGTCTTCGTCATCGTCTTCTTCATCCTCGTCGCGGCCCCGGGGAGGCCGATCGCCTTGCCGCTGCTTGGCCTTGCCGCGGCGTCCTCCCCGGCCGATGGGCAGCCGCTTCTTGCTTGGTTCGCCACCCCCACCCTGGGCCTTCCCCTTGTCGCGCCTGTCATATTCAGCCTTCTGCTGCACGACGAGGTACTCGACGCTTTTGCAGTTGGAGAGATCGTGGCCCTTGGTGCGGTGGATCTTGCAGTATTGCTTGTCGGAGCCGTCCTGCTTGTCGGCTGCCGCCACGGGGGCAGGCTCCTTGCCGGAGCCGCCAGCCTGCGTTTGCTTGGCGGGAGCCTCCTTGCCGGACTCCTCGACGGCAAGCACCTCTTTCCTGTTCTTCCTGCTATTATTCCGCCGCTGGCTTCTCTTCGCCGGGGCGGTGCCGTCACTGTCGCTTTCTCCTGCGCCAGCATCCTCCCCGGGGAGTTTCCTCCCTTCCTCCGCGCGCGCGCACTTGTCAGCCAGGGCATATAGCTCGCTGACATCCCGGATCTTGGTCATGGCCATCTCTTCACGCATGCGGCGGTTACGCACGTTCTGGTGGAACGCGCTGATAACCGCGGCAGGGTGAACGTCGGGGATGTTGCGATGCACGCGGCTGAAGCGCTGGATGTACTTGCGCAGGGGTTCTCCTTCCTTCTGGGCTAGGATGTGGAGGTCGCTATCCTGGCCATGAGGTTTGTGGCCGCCTGTGAAGGCGCCAACAAACTGATGGCAGAGATCCGCCCAGGAAGAAATGGAGCCTTCCGGCAAGTGCATAAGCCACGAACGAACGTTCGGCTTAAGCACGAGCGGGAAGTAGTTCGCCAATATACTCTCGTCGCGCCCCCCGGCAGCTTGCACAGTGATCGTGTAGATGCTGAGAAACTCCGAGGGGTGCGTCCTGCCGTCGTACTTCTCCGGTACGTCGGGCTTGAAGTTCTTCGTGCTGGGCCACCGGACGCGCCGCAGCTCACGGGTGAACGCAGGGCAACCTGCCGCGTACGGTAAGTCACCTGGTTCACCGGGCGCGTGAGCGTCGACAGCGTTCCCAGCCCGCTGGTCTGATTGCCGCCGAGTTTCTCGGCGGCGCTCAGTCTTTGTTCGAGCGTCTTCTTGCTGCCGCTCGTCGAGGACTCGGCGCTGGTCCCGGCGAGTCCGCGGGTCTGACGACGCTGTAGAGCCGTCGCCGGCGTTGCTCCAGCGGGGCGGCGTCTTCTGCTTCTGCGCCGGGGAGTGCATGGTGGTTGCACCCCCGGCGGTCTTGTCGCCGTCGGCCTTCGTCTTCTCGACCTGCCGTGGCCGTGAGGTCGCCGGCTGCTGCGGCGTGTCGTTGTTGGCGAAGGCGATCAGGCTCTGGATGGTGGCCCTCCAGCCTTCGGATTTGTCAGCCGCTGGAGGGTAGTCGAGGAGCAGTTGCGCTCTCGCGAGCGCTTCTGCCGGAGTGGAGGGGAGCGGGGGCGAGTGGCGCGAGGAGCGGGATACGCTCGGACTCCTAACAATGTTAGAAAGAGCGGGGTCCCTCCCCGGCGCCTTCGCCTTGCCCGTGTCCGGACGGGGGCCCGGGGCGTCCCGTGAACCTCCAGTTTGCCCTTGGTCCAGCAAGCGGATGCCACCTCCTGCGGCATGGCGCTGCTGGGTCGTCGTTTGACGGGACGGATGCGACGCGTCCTCGGAGGCCGAGGCTCGGTCGTCCGCCCTGTTCTTGGATTTGGTGGTGCCGCGAGCGTCCTCGCCGGCGGCCACCCCTCCGACGGCGTCTCCCCTGCCTACCGTCGGCTCTGGTAGCGGTGGAAGAGACGCGGACGGGCCTGCGACCTCCGAAGCCTTCTTCTTCGGGGCCATGGTGCCGATGAAGCTAGCGAATTCGGAGAAGCTGATGGAGAAACGCGCTCGCGCGTACGCCGGATCAGATCCGTACAATCTCGACGCCGACCCCTACCTGGCGCGCCAAAGATGTCGGGGTGGACGGCGTCCCCCTCGAGCACCTATGGGGGCGGAGCCCCTTCGTTTGTCCGGTGAGAGGGCGGAGGGTGCGCGGAGAGCAGATCGAGGCGAGCACACGGGCGGTTTACCCAGGTTCGGGCCGCGATGGACGCGTAAAACCCTACTCCTGCTTGGTTGTATTGAACTGGGGAGCTCGGGAGCTTGAGGAGCTAGCTACACCGAGCGTATGGCTGTCTGGGTTGCGAATCTCCGAACCGAACCCCTGACCAAAGGTCCGAACCCCCTCTACGTTGCACACGGGCCTCCTTTTATAGGCCAAGGGGTCACCGACAGGTGTCAACGTAAGAGAAAGGGGTAAAAGTGTAAAAGGGGTGGTAGTTGTAACAGTGCGGGAACAGTGGCGCTACAGTGCGGCACAGTGTTATCATACCTACTTCTGACGGTAGGGGACAAGGGCATTAAATGCCCGTCACGGTCGCCTGGACAGCACCGAGGCGGACCGTTAGGTGCGCCACCGCTCGCCACGGTGGTGGCTGCATGCCACCGCATACCCCAGGCTGCGCGGTGCCCCGCCACGTGCCCTTGGGGGAAGCCCCGGAGCGACGCGTGGGCGGGCGAGCTGGAGCGCAGTCCTGAGGTGGCGATTTGCCGCGGCAAGTGGCTTGCCGCGGGGGTCGTCTTCCTGCGCCTGATAGCTTGCCGGCCATCAGGTCTTGCCGGGGCGCGTGGGGCGCCGCGGCGGGCTTCTCCTGTGGAGCCTGGGTTCGGCCTTCCCGGCAAGCTCCTCTTGCCGGGGTCTCGATCTTCTGTCTTGTGTACTTTGTTCTTGAATGGTCTTATATGGGCTCGCCCGTCCCGGCAAGCTCCTCTTGCCGGGGCCTTGCCTTCTTGGCCCGGCAAGCTCCTCTTGCCGGGGGCCTTGTCTTGAATGCTTGGTCTTCTCTTGGCGCTTCCTGGGCGGGTCCTGCCGCAGGGTGCTACAACTGCCTGTGCACAAGTTGGGGTACTAAGGTACCCCCTGCTTTAGTACACCGACATTCGGTATCAAAGGCAAATTGGCTCCTCGTTACATTGGACCTTTTCGCATTCTTGCCAAACGAGGAGAAGTTGCCTACCAACTGGAACTACCTCCGCATCTCTCCAGAGTCCATGATGTCTTCCACGTTTCTCAACTCAGGCGTTGCTTCTCGGATCCTATCCGTGGAGTGGACCACGAAACGCTTGATCTCCAAGATAACCTCACTTATCGGGAATACCCCGTTCGTATCCTTGATCAAGCCGAGCGTACCACTCGACGCCACAATATCAAGTTTCTCAAGGTTCAATGGTCACACCATTCCGAGCAAGAAGCTACATGGGAAAGGGAGGATCGTCTTCGACTCGAGTACCCCACCTTCTTTCCGGAGGAACCTAAATCTCGGGACGAGATTCTTTTGAGTGGGGGTGAGTTGTCACATCCCACCTAGCTCATGCATTAGAGTGTGCATCATGTTTACTTTTGACAGAAAATTGAAATGGGGAAGGCAGAACCCCCCAGCACCCCTCCTGAATCTACTAGGGTTTACTAAAATCTTTTTCAATGAACCTGAAATGCCCTTCTAAAATGTTCATCATCTTTGCTTTGGTCTTAAACCTCTGGCAAAAATAGTGCACATTTTTCTAGGTCAACAGAAGGTCATTGAATTAATGCATAAGTATTTGAATTTGGGCATTTAAAATTTATAAAATATCTCAAATGCTCAAATATCTCCAAACTAAAATGTTCCTTGCTGGAATTATTCTAACTAAGGACCAGGTGCAGTTTGGTGATTTTAGGAGTTGTTTTAGTATTTTTAATAAGTCTACAAAGTTACAAAAGAAATAGAAAAGGAAACAAAAATCAGAAAAGGAATTACCTGGCCAAACCCCCCAGCCGGCCCACCTGGCGGCCCAGCACTGTGCTGGCCCGAGCCAGCCAGCTGCTTCGTCCCCGCCAGGCAGGCAGGGTGGTGACGCCGACGAGCGCGAGCTCGCCACGACGCCACCTGCTCGCCACTTCGCCGCCCGACGCGCTGGACGACCTCCATGTCGTGCCCCCGACCCCGTGGACACGTCCACTTCCCCCCTGCCTCTCTCCCTCGCTTCCCTTCGCCATGGCCGACGCCACCGTCGCCGCTCCGCCGCCGTTGCCATAGCTACCGTCATCCCCGCGCCACCCGACCGTGTCCACGAGCTCCGCCACCCTCCTCTTCTTCAAGCAAGACGAGCCCCGAGCGCTTGCTCGCTCTGGAGTCGCCCCTGACCCCGTCTTCCCCAACTCCGGCCGCCGAGATCGCCATCATCGCCCCGCTCAGCTCCGACCCTCCCCGAGCCCGCCTCGACGCTCGCTGCAATCACCGTGAGCATGGCCACCTTCCCTTCCTCCCCGTTCTCTCTCTCGAGCCCCGTAGCGATTACTTGTAGCTCACCCGCACGCGCCGCCGCGGAGCTCGTCGCCGACGAGGCTCCGGCCACCCAATGGCCGCACCACCTTGTCCACTAGCCTCACCGCACACCCAGGGGCCCGAAACATCACTCCACGCGCCTCGCCGTGCCCCGCAGCCCCGGTTTCACCTTCGCCCGAGCCCCGGCGCCGCCAAACTCGTCGCCGGCGCCAACTCCGGCCACCCCGACCCCAACTAACCCCACCAGTAGCCGCGGCTCGTTCCCAGGAGCGCGTAGATGCCTTCCGCGCCCCATTTGGTGGCCGGAACGGCCAAATCCACTTGCTCCGCCGCGTCTGGCCTCGCCGGCGGCTAGACGCCGGCGAGTTGACCCCTGACCGTTGACGGGTGGGCCCTCGTTGACTTCCCTGAGTCAATGACAGGTGGGGCCCCCCCTGTTAACTTTTTGGTTTAGTTCTAGTTTAAATTAATTAGTTAAATTAACTACTGACATGTGGGTCCCACTGGTCAGTTTGACCTGGACGACCCCGTTGACCCCTGACGTCACGCTGACCTCATGCTGACGCAATTAATTAATTACTGGATTATTCTTTTACAGGAAAATCCAGAAAATAGTTCAAACTTCAAAAATTCATAGAAAATTATCTGTAACTCCAAATGCAAAGTTCTATATATGAAAAATGATCAGAAAAATCCAAGCTATCCATTGGTGCTGGTTTCATGCATGTCAGAACAAGTTAAACTCACTGTTTAGGCACTACAAGATGATACACTAATATGATCTTAATAAATGAGTTTCCATTTGAATCTTTGATTCAAATGGGTTCATTCCCTTCTGGTTTAACTTGCACTAGGTCTGGACACATTCATATTGCCATGTCATAGCATGCATCATATTGTTGCATATTGCCATGTATTGATTGTGTTCCGATGTGTTCATCGTGGTAGGTTCTGCCTCCGAGGATATCTCCGAGTATCCAACTGAAGGGCAGTATCCCACGACCACTCCATCAGGCAAGCAACCCATTGATCATTCCGATACAAACCCATGTTCTCGCTTCTGCTCTCGTTTACTGCATTAAGACAACGCGTTTCAAACTGCTGTGTGTCGCGGTAGTTGAACCCACTTCCTTTGCATGACCTGTCATTGCCACAGTAACTAGATGAAACCCACTAGCATGTGTAGGAGTTGATTGAGCCAATACATGTGTGTGTGTTCCTACCATGCTATGCTTGCTATGCTTAGAGTTGTGTCAGGTCTGGCTCATCGGGATGATGAACTGGAGTGAAAGGTTGTGTCGGTGACAAGAGTGAAGTGTTGAACACGATTTGGTAAAGGAATCGATGAGAGGCCATGTAGGAGTACATGGTGGGTTGTTTCATTGAGGCCGACCTTAAGAACTGAGATCTGTGTGTGTGATTTAAGGTTCAGCTACTACCACACATTGGGATCCTTAATTGACTCTCTCGGCTTCTTGATCACTCTTGCCCTCTGTCCAGGAGTTGCAAAGTAGTTTCTGGTGTTTGTAGCATGCTGGGGGCCGCACGCGGCGCTGACCATCGGGGTGGGCTGTGTTGCGGTAGGCACGTGGCACGGTGTACCGACTCGCCCGTTTGGTGTCTAGGGAACCCTGTTCACATTGTTCGGGGCCGCTAGTGGAAACCTCGGCCGGACTCCCTGCGGATGGAACCCGAACAAGCGATAAACCTGGACTAGAGACTTGAGTGTTTAGGTAGGCCGTGGCCGACACCCTCGCTGGGCTTCCGCTTGAAGGTTGCCGAGTACATGTCGTGTAAACGGCGATAAGTGGTGAGAGCGTGTGTGAAGAAGTACACCCCTGCAGGGTATAAATCTATTCGAATAGCCGCGTCCGCGGTAAAGGACTACTTGGTCACCTATACAGTTCATAGATAAGTTAAATGGATACTTCTAAAAATCTCAAGATACGCGTGAGTACCGCGGATGGCCCTCTCGTAGGATGGCGAGAGAGGATCCACGGTGGAGTATTGTGATGGTGATAGTGGACTCGTGTGCGACAAATGATTTACAATGGTGTCTACCGTAGGATAGCTTAGCCAAGAGTCAAAGCTGGCTTGCTGCAATAACCCCACTACCTTCTTGAGAATGTGCATGTATGATAGGTTCCTGTTGTAAGACTTGCTGAGTACTTCTGTACTCATGTTGCTTTAATCATGTTTTTCAGACGACTACACCAACCCCTCTGATGGGTTCTATGTAGAACTCGACGTTGACGAGTGACTTATCACCCAGGTGGTGATCCAAGACTTGTGAAGGGTCGTTGTAGATAGACAGGCTTTGTCAAGCCTTCTTTCTTTCTAGTGTCTGTACTCAGACTACTTTGCTTCCGCATGTGCTTGAATGTTTGTATGGCTTGAGTGTTGGGTCATGTGACCCCTATCTGTATGGATGATATGTATGGCTCCTCGGAGCCTTCTAAATAAAGTACTTGAGTCGTAGAGTACTGTTGTGATGCCATGTTGTATTTACTCATATCGGGCATATTGTGTGTATGATTGAAATGCTTGGTATGAGTGGGATCCGACTATCTAGTTGTTTATCCTTGGCAGCCTTTCATATGAGGAAATGTAAGTCTTGTGCTTCTGAGCGATAGTAGTCCGCTACAGCCCGGTTCACCGGAGTCCTGCTAGCCCAGCACTACTGCTTGGACACTTGACTGGCCGGCATGTGTTTCACGTCGTTCCTATGTCTGTCCCTTCGGGGAAATGTCACGCGCTGTTATTCGGAGTCCTGCCTAGCCTGCTACAGCCCGGGTTACCGGAGTCCTGTTAGCCCAGTGCTACAGCCCGAATAAATACGTTGATGACCGACATGCTCGATGTGATTCACGTATGCCTGTCCTCATAGGCTAGCGCCGCTTTGGGTTCACGACTAGCCATGTCGGCCCGGGTTCTCTGTCATATGGATGCTAGCGACACTATCATATACGTGAGCCAAAAGGCGCAAACGGTCCCGGGCCAGGTAAGGTGGCACCCGTGGGAGTACCGTGCGTGAGGCCGCAAAGTGATATGATGTGTTACACGCTGGATCGATGTGGCTTAGGATCGGGGTCCTGACAAATGCCCTTGATAATGAACCCCGAGTGTCCAGGTACGTGCGATATTCTGACGTGGCCAAATGCCAATAACATCAGCATCCTTCTCGGTTGTATTGAGAACCGGAGGATGTGAACAACAAGAGACAGTAAAAAAGGTTTACACAGGGTCTTAATCTAAAAAGAAACCTTTGAGCGGGTCCCTACTACACATCTGCGCCTGTGTCTTCGTTGTGCCGTATCCTGGATGGGTGTAGCACGATTGTCATCTGTAAAAGAGAGGAACTTAGTTGAAAGTTGTTGTGCAAAAAATTGGTTATTCTAAATAAACCATTTAAAATTCAAGATAAGGAAAGTTGAGCTGAACTAGCGCTGTTTACACATGGGAAGCCCCTGGTACCATCTATAAGGGTATAACCATCAAACCAATCTCAAGTATATCTAATGATGGACCATACTCGTCTAACCGTGTCCGTGGTCTTAACGACCGGTCATTTGTTCTGGTTGGTGAGGCCGTCTAGTGTTCAGCTGTTAAAGCAGCCGCACTTTCTTCTGCGCGTAAGGAACGTTCAATATTTCCATTAACTGTGATGGTGCCGCACGGACCAGGCATCTTAAGCTTAAGAGAAGCGTAATGCGGTATAGCGTTGAAACGAGCAAAAGTTGTTCGTCCGAGTAGTGCTTGATAGCCGCTTCGGAATGGAGCAATGTCGAAGTTTAACTTTTCACTTCGGTAGTTTTCGGGTGAACCGAATACGACCTCTAGTATTATAGAGCCCGTGGAGCGGGCCTCTGGGCCTGGTATTACTCTCTTGAAGGTAGTATTACTGCGGCCGATCTTTGTCGGGTCTATCCCCATTTTGCGGACTGTATCCTGATATATCAGATTTAGACTACTGCCGCCGTCCATAAGGACTCGTGTGAGATGGTATCCGTTTATTATTGGGTCTAACATCAAGGCAGCCAATCCTTCGTGCCGGATGTTTGTCAGGTGATCGCTGTGATCAAAAGTGATCGGGTGGGCCAACCAGGGGTTGGGCTTACGGGTGACGGGCACTACGGCTCGTGTGTTTCGGAGTGCATGTTTGCTTCTCCTCTTCTTCACATGGATCATGTTCACTGTTTTGACCTCTGGTGGTAATTTTTTCTGTCCCCTAGTGCTTTGCTGGCGAGGCTTGTCCTCGTCTTCACTTGGTGTCTCCCTCCCCTTGTGTTCGGTGTTTAGCTTACCGGCCTGCTTGAAGACCCATCATTCTATGTGGGTATGATTTGCAGGTTTATCGGGGGTGCCATGAATCCGACACAGTTTGTCTAGAATCTTGTTTAGGCTGGACGGTCCATCTCTGTTGCCTTTGAAAGGCTTTTTCCGCTGACCTGGTCGAGAGCCCCTGAAGCCGGCGTTTACCGCTGTGTTATCTAGGCTGTCTTCTTTATTCCGGCGCTTGTTTTTACTGCGTCGTGGTTTTCCATTGCCATCCCTGACTTCGGATGTGCTTGGGTTGCTGGTGCTAGTACGGGCTAACCAGCTATCCTCGCCCGCGCAAAAGCGGGTCATGAGGCTTGTTAGGGCTGCCATTGTTATCGGTTTTTCTTGGCCGAGGTGTCTGGCGAGCCATTCGTCTCGGACGCTGTGTTTGAAAGCTGCTAAGGCTTCGGCGTCCGGGCAGTCAACGATTTGGTTCTTCTTAGTGAGAAATCTGTTCCAAAGCTTTCGGGCTGACTCTCCAGGCTTTTGAACTATATGACTTAAATCATCTGCATCCGGAGGTCGGACATAAGTCCCTTGAAAATTAGCCCGAAAAGCATCCTCAAGCTGCTCCCAACTTCCAATTGAGTTTTCGGGGAGGCTTTTCAGCCAGTGCCGAGCTGGTCCTTTTAGCTTGAGGGGCAAGTACTTGATGGCGTGGAGATCGTCTCCGCGAGCCATGTGAATATGGAGGATAAAGTCCTCAATCCAGACTCCAGGGTCTGTGGTTCCGTCGTACGCCTCTATGTTCACTGGTTTGAATCCTTCTGGAAATTCGTGGTCCAGCACCTCATCGATGAAGCATAGGGGGTGTGCGGCGCCCTTGTATTTTGTTGTGTCGAGGCCTTCTGATGGTTGTAGTGTTTGGTTTTGGTTGGGCGCTGGAGCGTGTTTCCTTGATCCGTAGATGGACCTGGTTGTGCCGGTCTTCTGATGCGAGTCTTCATGTGCGGCATGTGCAGACTTATGTGCGGCCTTGTTAGCCGCTCTATCGCCTCCACAATGTGGTTGATCCGACCAGTCGGCCGTTTTATTCTTCGGATGTGTGGGCTCTAAGGCCTCGTCATCAAATTCAGGCAACAACTTGCGCTTTGGATAGCTCTTCGTGTGGTAACTACCACCATACTTTTCTTCGTTGTCGAGCACTTTGTTCCATCTACTATTGAGCGTATTCTGCACGGCTTTAAGCCTTTGCTTTTGCTTCTTTAGACTCCTCGCGGTGGCAATAAGCCTTCTGTGGAGGTTCTCTTGTTCCAAGTGCCTTTCCGGGATGATGTGTGCCTCTTCGTCCAGATCGTTTTCCTCTTCGGAGGGAGGTTTATGAGCTGTATCCTCGGCGTCGCCGTGTTCGCCGTTTGCTGGTTCACTGCTGTTATCGCTGTTTTTGTTGAGGCGGGATTTGGAGCGGCGCCTACGCCGACGCTTTGGTTGCTTCTCGAGGGAGCTATCCTTCGCTGCATCCTCCCGTTCCTTGTCATTGTTTTCTTTGGGTGTATCCACCATGTATATGTTGTTGGGCAACGTAGTAATTTCAAAAAATTTCCTACGCACACGCAAGATCATGGTGATGCATAGCAACGAGAGGGGAGAGTGTTGTCTACGTACCCTCGTAGACCGAAGCGGAAGCGTTGACACAACGTAGAGGAAGTAGTCGTACGTTCTCCTCGCGATCCAACCGATCACAGCACCGTTACTCCGGCACCTCCGAGTTCTTGGCACACGTTCAGCTCGATGACGATCCCCGGGCTCCGATCCAGCAAAGCGTCGAGGAAGAGTTCCGTCAGCACGACGGCGTGGTGACGATCTTGATGTGTTACCGGCGCAGGGCTTCGCCTAAGCACTGCAACGATATGATCGAGGTGGAATTTGGTGGAAGGGGGCACCGCACACGGCTAAGGAACGATCTCAATGATCAATTGTGTGTCTCTGGGGTGCTCCCTGCCCCCGTATATAAAGGAGCCAAGGGGGAGGGGCTGGCCGGCCAACTCTGGTGCGCCAGGAGAGTCCTACTCCCTCTGGGAGTAGGATTCCCCCCCCCCCAATCCTAGTTGGACTAGGAATCTCCAAGGGGAAGAGAGAGAGAGGGGGCGCCCACCTCTCCTAGTCCTAATAGGACTAGGGAAGGGGGGGAGGCGCGCAGCCCATGAGGGCAGCCCTCTCACCTCTCCTCCAAGGCCCATGTTGGCGCATTATGCCCCCGGGGGGTTCCGGTAACCCTCCCGGTATTCCGGTAAAAATCCTGATTTCACCTGGAATGCATCCGATGTCCAAACATAGGCTTCCAATATATCATTCTTTACGTCTCGACCATTTCGAGACTCCTCGTCATGTCCGTGATCACATCCGGGACTCCGAACTCCTTCGGTACATCAAAATGCATAAACTCATAATAACTGTCATCGTAACGTTAAGCGTGCGGACCCTACGGTTCGAGAACAATGTAGACATGACCGAGACACGTCTCCGGTCAATAACCAATAGCGGGACCTGGATGCCCATATTGGCTCCTACATATTCTACGAAGATCTTTATCGGTCAGACCGCATAACAACATACGTTGTTCCCTTTGTCATCGGTATGTTACTTGCCCGAGATTCGATCGTCGATATCCAATACCTAGTTCAATCTCGTTACCGGCAAGTCTCTTTACTCGTTCTGTAATACATCATCTCGCAACTAACTCATTGGTTGCAATGCTTGCAAGGCTTTATGTGATGTGCATTACCGAGAAGGCCCTGAGATACCTCTCCGACAATCGGAGTGACAAATCCTAATCTCGAAATACGCCAACCCAATATGTACCTTCGGAGACACCTGTAGAGCACCTTTATAATCACCCAGTTACGTTGTGACGTTTGGTAGCACACAAAGTGTTCCTACGGTAAATGGGAGTTGCATAATCTCATAGTTAAAGGAACATGTATAAGTCATGGATAAAAGCAATAGCAACATACTAAACGATCGGGTGCTATGCTAATGGAATGGGTCATGTCAATCAGATCATTCAACTAATGATGTGATCTCGTTAATCAAATAACAACTCTTTGTTCATGGCTAGGAAACATAACCATCTTTGATTAATGAGCTAGTCAAGTAGAGGCATACTAGTGACACTCTGTTTGTCTATGTATTCACACATGTATTATGTTTCCAGTTAATACAATTCTAGCATGAATAATAAACATTTATCAGGATATAAGGAAATAAATAATAACTTTATTATTGCCTCTAGGGCATATTTCCTTCATATGTCGTGTGATGAAGTGGCGGTCCAGCGCCCTGTGGGCGGTGGTTCCAATTCGTATCCCGCATCGTTGTCCATGCCGTCGATGTCTTCGGAGTCGAAGTCGAGCATGTCGGTTAAATCGTCGACAGTGGCTACTAAGTGGGTGGTGGGTGGGGAGCGAATTTCTTCGTCGTCCGCACCCCATCCTAGCTAGACATAGTTCGGCCGAGGTTCTCCTAACAAGGAGAGAAACTTTAATGAATTTAGCATGTCGCCGAAAGGCGAGTGCTGAAAGATATCCACGGAGGTAAACTCCATGATCGGTGCCCAATCGGATTAGATAGGCACGGACGCAGGCGGTTCGGAGCCTATGGCCGGGGATGAATCCAATGGTTCGGCAGCATGGCTCTCGCGAGGGTTAGAGTTAGTATTCGGCTCTATCACCACTGAGAGTGCGGCCTCCAAGGCGGGGTCTATCCACCCGTCCTCGGATGGCCAATTTGCTCCGGATCAAGGGCCGGTGTGGTTGCAGGTGTGGTCTCCCGAACACTGTCCGACGGCAGAGCTAAATCATGCCCGTAGTGATTGTGCAGTGCACCTGACATGGGCTCGAATCCGTCGAAGATCAAGTCTCCCCGGATGTCAGCGGTGTAGTTCAAGTTTCCGAACCTGACCTAGTGGCCAGGGGCGTAGCTCTCGGTCTGCTCCAGATGACCAAGCGAGTTGGCCCGCAGTGCGAGGCCGCCGAATACAATGATCTGTCTGGGGAGGAAGACCTCATCCTAGACCGCATCGTTACCGATGATCGAAGGAGCCATCAAGCCTTACGGTGACGGCACAATGGAACTCTCAATGAAAGCACCAATGTCGGTGTCAAAACGGCGGATCTCGGGTAGGGGGTCCCGAACTATGCGTCTAAGGAAGATGGTAACAGGAGGCAGGGGACACGATGTTTACCCAGGTTCGTGCCCTCTCGATGGAGGTAGTACCCTACTTCCTGCTTGATTGATCTTGATGATATGAGTATTACAAGAGTTGATCTACCACGAGATCGTAGAGGCTAAACCCTAGAAGCTAGCCTATGGTATGATTGTTGTTGTCCTACGGACTAAACCCTCCGGTTTATATAGACACCGGAGGGGGCTAGGGTTACATAGAGTCGGTTATAAGGGAGGAGATCTACATATCCGTATTGCCAAACTTGCCTTCCACGCCAAGGAGAGTCACATCCGTTCACGGGATGAAGTCTTCAATCTTGTATCTTCATAGTCCAACAGTCCAGCCAAAGGATATAGTCCGACTGTCCGGATACCCCCTAATCTAGGACTCCCTCAATGACCAAGTCAGTTGCCGACGCATCTGTAACAAACGAGGTCAGTATCGGCCTTCATCCAGATGATTGTGCTTTGTTATGTTGTGCTACTTATATTGTTTTATTGTTTTGAATAAATGTTTAATTCAAGCTATTGTATTGCTATCTTTTCGTGGTAAGATAATGAAGATGATTATAGTTGTAAGTGTATGTTTAATCAACTAGTACCACTATTATATTCATCATGCTTTTTCTGTATTTATGCAGACAGGGATGCTCAGCTTGATTTTAGTGGAACTGCACAAAATGTTCAGATGGTTCATGTCCTCCATAATACTTCATCATGCATAGTACATCGAATGGTTCTATAATCATTCGTCGTCACCTTGAGCCACCGGACTATCTGTTTGAATGGAGCTGCCAACGTGTTCAATGCCTTGCAACATATAAATACAAAATCCACCATGCTACTCAAGACATTGTTTGATTTCAGTGGAATCTGCACAAAAATATACGCTGGTTAATCCGGCTCCATGTGCCATTTCAATGTGCAAACTAATGACAAACCATGCCCGTCTGAATGGAGCTACCAACGTCTTCAAGGTAGAATACTACCTTTAAGAAGGGTAAGAAGAAAGACAAAAATAGAGATGGCTTCTTTACTTGTGGTTCGGAGGAACACTAGGCAAACAAGTGCCCAAACAAGTACAAGAAGCCAGGACAGGACTCCAAGTTTGTCAATGTCACTCTAAGTAACAATGATGGGGCATCAGGGTATGGTAATCTGTTTACCGTACTTTTAGTTTGTCAGTCCACCGATTGGTGGGTTGACACTTGGGCCAATATTCATGTGTTTGCTGATGTGTCTTTGTTTTCTTGCAGCATATAAATACAAAATCCACAGGGATGATCAGCTTGATTTTAGTGGAATTGCACAAAATGTTCAGATGGTTCGTGTCCTCCATAATACTTCATCATGCACAATACATCCAATGGTTGTCTAATCATTCATCGTCACCTTGAGCCACCGGACTATCAGATGACAAACTGATGACAAACCCTGCCCGTTCCATAATCATAGGCATTACATATTTTGAATGGGAAAAGCTTGTCAAAGTTTAATCATTGATGTTAGCAAGAAGACATTAGTTTAATATATTGGAATTGGAAAACGTTGTAAATTTTTGCTCATTGATGTGAAGACATGCATTTGATATTTTTGAGTGGGACGCCCTTTGCTGTGAGCAACGTCGATTGTTTTTTCCTATTCCTATCTTCAGTTTAGAAGTAAATATTTACTCTGCTGGGATGCATAGTCACATGAATGTTGACTTATATAAGGTGATTTAAGAGTTTGTTCTGAATGTTGTCTATGTAATGCCAGGCCTTGTGAGTTTGATTGCAAAGTTGAACTTGGAATGTCGTGGCATGCGGCATCCCGAGCTGTTCACCGTGCCTCCTGAGAATAATGCTTCATATTGTTTTGCATGTTGATCTAATGCCTGTGATTTGCATGTTAGGAAGATCATCCTCTTCTGTTGTTTCTGTGCTTAAGAAGTTCATTGGCTTATGTTTCATTCATAGCCTATACGACAACTCGGGTAGGTTAGAGGTGAAACCATATGATTTTCCAACCAACTCATCATCTTAGGTCGTGATTGGATCATTGTTTTCCAACCAAAACCGCTTGTAAAACTGATGCTCGTAAATAAAAGCAGATGGTCTTGGGCAGAGCGCTTGGTTGGTCGATTTCGACTAGTAAAATATACACTGGTCTCTCAAATTACACGTGTAACTCGCCAGTTTTCGTTACAGACCTCGGGCCCTCGGTTTCATTACGTCTGTATTTTACGCATTATTTCCGATGACGAGTAAATTACACTTGTATCTTAATGCAGGTGTGAAACAATCCAGAGCTCCCAAGCGCAGCCTTACCGTTTCATGCCGTCTCAGTCTCTCGAAGGTGCTCATAGGTGTACGATGATCCTGGCTTCATGAATGAGCAGCGGGTGCTGTATCAGACCTTCCGTAGGGCCCGTGAGGCCCTCTACATCGTCCTTCAAGTTGTTGCGCTCGCCGTGGCGCCGAGCATTGTCAACATGGTCAACAAACATGAGGAATCAGGAGATGACTTTATTTGCACAGGATGACAGTGGTCGTACATACTCAAGTTCCTCCTTATTATATACAACTATATTTTTTTTGCTTCCTCCTGGTTTCCTGACACCACGGTCCCACACCATCGTTGGGACCCAGCAGTTGGGACGAGAGAATTGCACAAGAAGCGGCCGATAGTTGGGACCCAGCAGCTCGAGCAGTATTTGTTTTCTAGGTGTAAGCAGAGTTTGTATAAACTGGGCGGGTTGTGGCTCATCTAGCCCAGGCTATTATTTTATGTCGACCAAATATCCAGCCCAGATATTATTTTTTCAAGGTGAAAATGGCTAGCCCAGCTATACTTTTTTTTGCGAAATACCCAACCCAGGTCAACTTGTTATTCTCCGGCCCGCTGGGCTGTAAATCTTTCCTATGAGGGATGCATTAGGCCTAACAAGAAAATGGGCTTTAAAAAGTAACAAATGGGATGTAATTATAAAAACTGGGCTGGTAAATATACAAAAACACACCAAACAGGTAATTAGTTTCAAAATTATTATTGTTTGAATTTGGAAATTTTAAGTTCATTACTTATTGCGTGCGCATTATTTCTTTAGATTTTTACCTAATACAAATTCATTTTGAAATTATATTTAATCTGACTCGAAATTTTGGGATAATTTTTTTGGATCCCATCAAAATGTGGGATTTTTGGTTGAATTCTGTTTTGAGAGGTTGGTTGAAATTATTAATCATTGTCCTGGCTAGAAAATGGGCTATAATTTTAACAGACTGTAAATGGGTTGTAGTAAATTCCATTAGAATTCAAAAATGGGTTGTACACTATTACAAATCACAAATGTGCTATATGTTCTCTGCCACAGATGTGATGCTCACTTGTCGGCCTACTATTTTTTTGAGAATTATAGTCAATGACACGTACGGAAGGCTTGTGGGCCTACTAAGGCGTACGGAAGGCTTTGTAAACTTATAGTCAAGACATGATTGTAGCAGCTGTGGTCGTTGGATGTCCATCCAACGACTGTAGTGCCTCTTCAATCTTTGATATTCTTCCTTCAGCCGCCCAAACCACCGCCGGCGGTACCGCCTGCTACCGCCTCCCATGGCCGGTTGTGCTGCCGCGCAGGCTTCACCGGCCCACTCTACTCCCAAACATTGTCCAGGCCATTCCTCTACTCACCAACACCTCTTATTCTTCACCGGCGACAGCAGCGCCACACCGCAGCCGAACTAATGAACCCTCGTACTCTCCTCCGTGTGGGCATCCACTGCTGTGTCTTCGCCGGCTCCGGGTCGTTCCCTTCGTAATACTCGCCATCGTTCACTGCGTTAGTTCTCTCGGCGGAGCGTGGTCAACTTTGTCAACAAACGACATCCATCGAATGAGGCAGGTACGTGAATTGGCTGACAGTGGGGACCCACATGGCCCATGGCCACACGCAGCAAGTGCCCCCGTATTATGCGAAAACAAATAATTTCTCCCCTTGACAGGTTTGACCCACCAACTTTATTATGATCCTTTTCGTGAGAATATAGATTGTACTGAAGATGCTAAATTGTTTTCTTTTTATTCTAACTCGAAAAAGAAGAAATAAAAAAACCAGAAAACATTTTCGCACGCAAGGAAGTGCCACCTTATTACGCGATTTTTTTTATTCCCACTGCTAGCTGGGACCCACCAGATTGGGAGGCTAACTTGTGGGCCTACTAAGTTAACGCGTACGCAGGGCTTTGTCAACTTAGTCAATAAACAATTCTAGCTGCACTGACCGTTCGATGTTAATCCAACGGCTAAGTTGCGTCTTCAACCTCTGGTCTTGTTGCTCCAGCCACCCAAACCTACGCCCGCCGTACCACCTGCTCCAACCTCCCGTGGCCGGTTGTGCTGCCGCACATGCCTCACCGCCCGACCATACTACTACTGGCCAGGCCTTCCCTCTACTCACCCACACCCCCTGTTATTCTCCGAAGACGGCAGCCTCAAACCGCAGCCAAAGCAGTCAACCCTCGTACTCCCGTCCGCGTGGGCATCCAATGCTACGTATTCCCTAGCTCTAGGTCATTCCCTTCCTTGGTCGCGCTGTCGTCCACCACCTTGGTGCCCTCGGGCGGTACGACATCGTCAACATGGTCAATGAACGACAGCCATCAAAAGAGGACTGTAAGTGGAGATGGGTCCATGGACGCACACAAGGAAGTGCCTCCATATTACGCGCAAAATAATGATTCCTCCACCTAACACCTCGGACCTACCGAAAGGGCCTTTGTATTTCGTGAAAATAACGTCCCCCCGTGACAGCTCGGACCTACTGGCTTTATCTTCGCACGGAAGGAGCTGCCTTCTTACCCCCTGATAGCTGGGACCCACCAGGTTGAAGCGAAGGTAGCGTTATCTGTCCGACTGTGAACGTGTATGTACATAGCGGTCGATCGGTGTCTCTGCAGCGACGTACCATGGCCGAGTAAGGAGCGACATGTGTTGAAGTAGAGGCGCCGACGTGGCATGTCATGCAGTCCCGTCTATATCGTGTACACGTACGTAGGACCACGTTGGAAGATAGTAAATACGGCTACATATGTACATACAGGCGGAGTCTCTAACGCGTACAACGATTAATCCTGTTCATCGGAAGCCAACCGGTTGGGTCGGAACGGAGAAACCGCGTCGTGTTCAAGGGGAGGCAATGGTATGCGTCATGTTCATCGGGAGGCAACAAAATACGTCGTGTTCATCGGGAGCCAACCGGCTTGGACGGAACAGCCAAAACGAGGTCTGGCGTACCACAGAACGGAGGAAACGGGCCTTCTGTTCGACCGCGTATGGTCGAAACGGGGTCCTGTTCATCGGGAAGGGTCTGGCGTACCGCAAAACGGAGGAAATGGACTCGTGTTCGATGGCGTACGGTCGAAACGGGGTCCTGTTGATCGGGAGCGGTGTGGCGTACCACAAAACGCAGGAAACAGACTAGTGTTGGAGCGACTACGGTCGAAATAGGGTCCTGTTGGTCGAGAGGGGTGTGGCATACTACAAAACGGGACTCCACGGGCTACTGTTCATCTACCGTCGACTTCCTCCAGCCTCCACCTGCTACTGCTCGTCCACCGTCGACTTCCTCCAGCCTCCACCAACTACTGTTCATCCACGGGGTCCTGTTCATCTAGCCTCCACCGGCTACTATTCAACTAGCCCTCCACGGGGTCCTGTTCAACCAGCCCCTCCACGGGGTCCTATTCAACCAGCCCTCCATGTACGGGGTCCCTCCATCGGCTACTGTTCATCCACCCCCACGCCTCCTCGATCGGGGTCCTGTTCATCCAGCGGCAACGGCCTCTACTACCATGGGAATGTTCATCCAACCCCCACCAGGAACTGTTCATCCAACCCCCACCGAGAACTGTTCATCAAGAGGAAGCTTCGATCAGCTTGAGTTAGCAGCAGTAGCGAAGGAATCACTTGGGTTCAGTTAACAGCAAGGGATCGATCGGGGTTCACATGCGCGTACATGTACGAGAGAAATGCGCAAACCTCCATGCATCGCTCGGCCCTGACCACCCACCGTAACTGGGAACTCCTCGATATTTTCCTTGCCCTCACTTCTACCATGATTTTTTTCGTCATGGACGGCCCAAAGAATGTCATGCAGGTGCGTCTCCGGCCCGCCCAGGATGAAAAACACATTTTCTGTCATGATTTTTTGTCATAGATGTAGGAGCCCACCACATCTATGATGATACCACGTTTTGTCATAATTATCATCATAGAAGTGTCATAAGCATGACAGCGAAAAAATTCGTTCAGCCCAAAATGTCACGGATGTGTCTTTTTTTGTAGTGTTAGCTGTGTGCGGCGCCCCTCTGCACAGTTTCGTCCCTCAGTCTTATTTTCGGAGTGCTTAGGCGAAGCCCTGCGGAGATAGCATCACCACCACCATCACCACGTCGTCGTGCTACCAGAACTCATCTACTACTTCGTCCGTCTTACTGGATCAAGAAGGCGAGGACGTCACTGAGCTGAACATGTGCTGAATGTGGAGGTGTCGTACGTTCAGTACTTGATCGGTTGGATCACGAAGAAGTTCTACTACATCAACCGCATTAATAAATGCTTCGGCTTACGGTCTACGAGGGTACGTAGACATACGCTCGCCTCTCGTTGCTATACATCTCCATGGGTAGATCTTGTGTGTGCGTAGATTTTTTTTGGTTTTCCATGCAACGTTCTCCAACAGTTGCATCTGAGCCAGGTCTATGCGTAGATGATCTACACGAGTAGAACACGAAGGAGTTGTGGGTAGTGATAGTCATACTACTTACCACAAATGTTTTTTTTTATTTGGCGGTATTGTGGGATGAAGCGGCCCGGACCAACCTTACATGTCCAAGCACATGAGACCGGTTCCACCGACTAACATGCAACTTGTTTTGCATAAAGGTGGCTGGTGGGTGTTTGTTTCTCCTACTTTAGTTGAATTGAATTTGACTACGACCAGTCCTTGAAGAAAGTTAAAACAGCAAACTTGATAATCACCATTGTGGTTAAGAATGGTCCTTGCTAGAAGCCCGTAGCAGCCACGTAAAACTTGCAACAACAAAGTAGAGGACGTCTAACTTGTTTTTGCAGGGTATGTTGTGATGTGATATGGTCAAAACGTGATGTGATATACATTGTTGTATGAGATGATCATGTTTTGTAATATTGACAACCGTCAGGAGCCTTAGGGTTGTCTCTTAATTATTGTATGAATGCAAACACCATTTAATTGGTTTACTTTATCACTACGCGTTACCAATAGTTGTAGAAGCAATAGTTGGTGAGACGACCCGATGCAACGATGGAGATCAAGGTGTCAAGACGGTGACGATGGAGATCATGATGATGCTTTGAAGATGGAGATCAAAAGCAGAAGATGATGATGGCCATATCATGTCACATATTTTGATTGCATGTGATGTTTATCCTTTATGCATCTTATTTTGTTTAGAACGGTGGTAGCATTGTAAGATGACCCCCTCACTAAATTTCAAGATAAAAGTGTTCTCCCCGAGTATGCACCATTACCAAAGTTTGTTGTTTTGAAGCACCTCGTGATGATCGGGTGTGATAGACTCTACGTTCACATACAACGGGCGAAAGACAGTTTTGCACATGCATAATACTTGGGTTAAACATGACAAGCCTAGCATGTACAGACATGGTCTCGGAACACTAAAGACCGAAAGGTCGAACATGAGTCATATAGTAGATATGATCAACATAGAGATGTTCACCATTGATGACTACCCCATCTCACGTGATGATCGGACATGGGTTAGTTGATTTGGATCACGTATCACTTAGATAACTTAAGGGATGTTTATTTAAGTGGAATTTCAATAGTAATTTGATTAATTGAACTTAATTTATCATGAACTTAGTCTTGATAGTTTTGCATATCTATGTTGTAGATCAATAGCTTGCGATGTAGCTTCCCTAATTTTATACGTTCCTAGAGAAAACTAAGTTGAAAGATGACGGTAGCAATAATGCGGACTGAGTCCATGATCTGAGGATTATCCTTATTGCTGCATAGAAGAATTACGTCCTTGATGCACTGCTAGGTGACAAACATGTTGTAGGGGCTGATGCAGATGTTATGAACATTTGACAAGCTCGACCTGATGACTACTAAATAGTTTAGTGCTCCATGCTTTACGGCTTAGAATCATCGCTCCCAAGACGTTTTGAACGCCATGGAACATATGAGATGTTCCAAGAGATGAAATTGGTATTTCAGGCTCATGCCCGTCTTGAGAGGTATGAAACCTCTGACAAGTACTTTGCCTACAAGATGGAGGAGAATAGCTCAGCCAGTGAGCATGTGCTCAGAATGTATGGGTACTACAATCGCTTGAATCAAGTGGGAGTTAATCTTGCAGATAAGATAGTGATTGGCAGAGTTCTCCAGTCACTATCACCAAGCTACTAGAGCTTCATGATGAACTATAATATGCCAGGAATGACTAAAACGATTTCTGAGCTCTTTGAGATTCTAAAATTGGAGGAGGTAGAAATCAAGAAAGAGCATCAAGTGTTGATGGTTAATAAGACCACTAGTTTCAAGAAAATGGGCAAGGAAAATAAAAGGAAATTCAAGAAGAATGGCAAGCAAGTTGCCACTCCCATGAAGAAGCCCAAAGTTGGACCCAAGCCTAAAACAGAGTGCTTCTACTGCAAAGGAAATGGTCATTGGAAGCGGAACTGCCCCAAATACTTGGCGGATAAGAAGGATGACAAAGTGAACAAAGGTATATTTAATATACATGTTATTGATGTGTACCTTACTAGTGTTCGTAGTAGCCCCTGGGTATTTGATACAGGTTCAGTTGCTAAGATTAGTAACTCAAAACAGGAGTTGCATAATGAACAAAGACTTATTAAGGGCGAGGTGACGATGTGTGTTGGAAGTAATTCCAAGGTTGATACGATCACCATCGCACACTCCCTCTACCTTTGGGATTAGTGTTGAACCTAAATAAATGTTATTTGGTGTTTGCGTTGAGCATGAATATGATTAGATCATGTTTATTGCAGTACGGTTATTCGTTTAAGTTAGGGAATAATTGTTGCTCTGTTTACATGAATAAAACCTACTGTGGTCATACACCCAGTGAGAATGGTTTATTGAATCTTGGTCGTAGTGATACACATATTCATAATATTGAAGCCAAAAGATGCAAAGTTGATAACGATAGTGCAACATAATTGTGGCACTGCCATTTAGGTCATATTGGTATAAAGTGCATGAAGAAAGTCCATGCAGATGGAGTTTTGGAATCACTTGATTATGAATCATTTGATACTTGCGAACCATGCCTCATGGGCAAGATGACTAAAAACTCCATTCTCTGGAACAATGGAGCGAGCTAATGACCTATTGGAAATAATACATACCGATGTATGCGGCCCGATGAGTGTTGAGGCACGTGGCAGGTATCGTTATTTTCTAACCTTACAGATGATTTGTTTAGGTATGGGTATATTTACTTAATGAAACACAAGTCTGAAACCTTTTAAAAGTTCAAAGAATATCAGAGTGAAGTAGAGAATCATCGTAAAAATAAAATAAAGTTTCTATAATCTGATCGTGGAGGTGAATATTTGAGTTACGAGTTTGGCCTTCATTTATAAGAATGTGGAATTGTTTCACAACTCACGCCACCTGAAACACCACATCGAAATGGTGTGTTCTAACGTCGTAACCACACTTTATTAGATATGGTGCGTTCTATGATGTCTCTTACTGATTTACCACTATCGTTTAGGGGTTATGCATTAGAGACAACCGTATTCACGTTTAATAGGGCACCACCTAATCCATTGAGATGACACCGTATGAACTATGGTTTGGCAAGAGACCTAAGATGTCGACTCTTAAAGTTTGGGGATGTGACACTTATGTCAAAAGCGTTCAGCCTGATAAGCTCGAACCCAAATCAGAGAAGTGCGTCTTCATAGGATACCCTAAGGAAACTATTGGGTACACCTTCTACCATAGATCCGAAGGCAAGATCTTTGTTGCCAAGAATGGGTCCTTTCTAGAGTTTCTCTAGAAAGAAGTGTGTGGGAGGAAAATGGAACTTGATGAGGTAATTGTACCCTCTCTCGAATTGGAAAGTAGCACATCAGAGAAAATCGTTCCCCTGATGCATACACCAACTGGAGAGGAAGCTAATGATGATGATCATGAAACTCCAGATCAAGTTACTACTGGACCTCATAGGTCGACCAGAGCATGTTCTGCACCAGAGTGGTACGGTAATCCTGTCCTGGATGTCTGAAAGTGCAACTATCCCTGGGTGGTTTTGGTAATTCCTAACAACATATAGCTCATTGAGCTAACATTATTCCAAGATGAATATTTCAGGAAAAGCACAATGGATGACATGGCATGGATGAGGAAAGTGGATCCCTCAAAATTATAAGGACAAAGGATTGGCTCAAACTTCAAGGACAAGACTCTACATTTTATGTTTTAGTGATCCAAGATCACATTGAGTCCATAGGAAAAGCCAATACTATTAAGGAGGGATGAGGTGTTGCTTAATGAGCCTCTTGCTTCATGTGCTTAGTGATATGCTCCAAAATCCTCAACTACCTTTCCATATCCACATATGATCTAAACCAAACAAACTCGGCCCCATCGATTCTCTCTATCCAGAGCCACCGAGTTTCATTTGTCATAGGCACTGCCACAAACCCTAGCAAATCGGTTTCACCGATAGGGATCTCGGTCTCACCGGGATGGGATTGCAATTTATCGGTTTCCCTTCGTAACGTTTCGGTCTAACCGAAGTGAGCGATCGGTCCCACCGAGATTGCAATGTAAACTCACTGTTTCCTTTTTGTAACATTTCGGTCTCACCGAAAAGAGCGGATCGGTCCCACCGAGTTTACGTGACCAACCCTTGGATAGCTTATTACCAAAATCGGTCCCACCGAGTTTGTGTAATCGGTCACACCGAGATTACGTTATGCCCTAACCCTAACCATATCGGTCCTACCGAGTTGCATCTCAGTCCCACCGAAAATCCTAACGGTCACTAGGTTTGCTAAATCGGTCCGACCGTGTTTAACGATTCGGTCCCACCGAGTTTGGCAAATTGTGGTGTAACGGTTAGATTTTGTGTGGAGGCTATATATACCCCTCCACCCACTCTTCATTCATGGAGAGAGCCATCAGAACAGATCTTCACTTCCAATACACATTTTCTGAGAGAGAACCACCTACCCTTGTGTTGAGCTCAAGATATTCCATTCCTACCATATGAATCTTGATCTCTAGCCTTCCCCAAGTTGCTTTCCACTCAAATCTTCTTTCCACCAAATCCAAATCCTGTGAGAGAGAGTTGAGTGTTGGGGAGACTATCATTTGAAGCACAAGATCAAGGAGTTCATCATCAACACACCATTTGTTACTTCTTGGAGAGTGGTGTCTCCTAGATTGTCTAGGTGTTACTTGGGAGCCTCCGACAAGATTGTGGAGTTGAACCAAGGAGTTTGTCAGGGCAAGGAGATCGCCTACTTCGTGAAGATCTACCACTAGTGAGGCAACTCCTTCGTGGGCGACGGCCGTGATGGAATAGACAAGGTTGCTTCTTCATGGGCCCTTCGTGGGTGGGAGCCCTCCGTGGACTCGCGCAACCGTTACCCTCCGCGGGTTGAAGTCTCCATCAACGTGGATGTACGATAGCACCACCTATCGGAACCACGCCAAAAACATCCGTGTCTCCAATTGCGTTTGAATCCTCCAAACCCTTCCCTTTACATTCTTGCAAGTTGCATGCTTTACTTTCCGCTGCTCATATACTCTTTGCATGCTTGCTTGCATTGTGCTTGACTTGTGCTAAGATAGCTAAAATCTGCCAAGAACTAAAATTGGGAAAAGGATAGATTTTTATTTGGTCAAGTAGTCTAATCACCCCCCTCTAGACATACTTCCAATCCTACAATGTCATGTTATTAGACCATGGAAAACCTATGAACTATGAAGAAACTATGATGAGCCCAGATTCCGATAAATGGCTTAAGGCCATGAAATCTGAGTTATGATCCATGTATGAGAACATAGTATGGACTTTGGTGGAATTGCCTGATGATCGGCAAGCCATTGAAAATAAACAGATCTTCAAGAGGAAGAGAGATGCTAATGGTAATATCACTATCTACAAAGCTCGACTTGTCGCGGAAGGTTTTCGACAAGTTCGAGGGTTGACTATGATGAGACTTTCTCACCCGTAGCGATGCTTAAGTCTGTCCGAATCATGTTAGCAATTACCGCATTTTAGAATTATGAAATCTGGCAAATGGACATCAAAACTGCATTCCTTAATGTATTTCTTAAAGAAGAGTTGTATATGATGCAACCAGAAGGTTTTGTCGATCCTAAAGGTGTTAACAAAGTGTGCAAGCTCCAGTGATCCATCTATGGACCGGTGCAAGCATCTCGGAGTTGGAATATATGCTATGATGAGGTGATCAAATCCTATGGTTTTATACAGACTTATGGTGAAGCATGTATCTACAAGAAAGTTAATGGGAGCTCTCTAGCATTTCTGATATTATATGTGGATGACATATTGTTGATTGGAAATGATATAGAATTTCTAGTTAGCATAAAAGGATACTTAAATAAGAATTTTTAATGAAATACCTCGGTGAAGCTACTTACATGTTGGGCATCAAGATCTATAGGGATAGATCGAGACGCTTAATAGGACTTTCACAAAGCACATACCTTGACAAAGTTTTTAAGACATTCAAAATGGACCAGTCAAAGAAAGGGTTCTTGCCTATGTTGCAAGGTGTGAAGTTGAGTAAGACTCAAAGCCCGACCAGGACAGAAGATAGAAAGAGATTGAAAGTCATTCCCTATGCCTCAGCCATAGGTTCTATAAAGTATGCTATGCTATGTACCGGACCTGTTGTGTGCCTTGCCATGTGTTTGGCAAGGGGATACAATAGTGATCTCTACACAGAGGTCAAAAATAACCTTCGGTGCCTTTAAAAGGACCAAGGAAATGTTTCTCGGTTATGGAGGTGATAAAGAGTTTGTCGTAAAAGGGTTACGTTGATGCAAGCTTTGATGACACCGATCCAGATGACTTTGAGTCTCAATCTAGATACATATTGAACATGAGAGCAATTAGCTAGAGTAGATCCATGTAGAGCGTTGTGCACAATTGAGAGCAATTTTGTGCCAAACATTTTGTTGACTTCTTCTTCTAACAATCAAGCACAATTTTCTGAACCATCATTTTCAAGAACGATATTATAAAGATGTTCAATAATATGATGCAACCTCAATTCCACTTTTTATGTAGTTTTCTTTTATAAACCAAACTAGTGATAAACCAAGAAACTAAAAGATTCAATTGCAAGACCTAAAGATATACCTTCATGCACTCACCTCCCTGGCAATGGCGCCAGAAAAGAGCTTGATGTCTACTATAAATTTTTGTTCTTGTAGACACCTGTTGGGCCTCCAAGCGCAGAGTTTTGTAGGACAGTAGCAATTTTCCCTCAAGTGGATGACCTAAGGTTTATCAATCCGTGAGAGGTGTAGGACGAAGTTGGTCTCTCTCAAACAACCCTGCAACCAAATACAAGAAATCTCTTATGTCCCCAACACACCCAATACAATGGTAAATAGTATAGGTGCACTAGTTTGGCAAAGAGATGGTGATAAATGTGTAATATGGATGGTAGAAATATATTTTTACAATCTGAATAAAAAACAACAAGGTAGCAAATAGTAAACAGGCACAAAAACGGTATTGCAATGCTTGAAAATGAGGCCTAGGGTCAGTACTTTCTCTAGTGCAATCTCTCAATAATGCTAATATAATTGCATCATATAACCATCCCTAAAGTGCGATGAAGAATCACTCCAATGTTCCTATCTAGCGGAGAACATAAGAATAAATTTCTTGTAGGGTACGAAACCACCTTAAAGCTATTCTTCATGTTCGATCTATTCAAGAGTCCGTACTAAAATAACACAAAGCTATTCTTTCCGTTTGATCTCTCCTAGAGTTCGTACTAAAATAACACCAAAGCAAATTCATATTCATAATACTCAATCCAACACAAAGAACTTCAAAGAGTTCCTCAAGAATTCTACCGGAGAAACAAAGACAAGAACATGCATCAACCCCTATGCATAGATTACCCTAATGTTACCTCGGGAATCCGCGAGTTGAGTGCCAAAACATATATCAAGTGAATCAATACGATACCCATTGTCACCACGAGTATTCAATTGCAAGACATATATCAAGTGTTCTCAAATCCATAAAAGTATTCAATCCGATAACAACAAAATCTTAAAGGGAAAAACTCAATTCATCACAACAAGATAGAGAGGGGAAAACACCATATGATCCGACTATACTAACAAAGCCCACTATATATCAAGATCTTGACATCTCAAGAACACAAGAGAGAGAGAGAGATTAAACACATAGCTACTGGTACAAACCCTCAGCCCTGAGGGTGGACTAGTCCCTCCTCATCATGGTGGCCGCCGGGATGATGAAGATGGCCGCCAAAGATGATTCCCCCTCCGGCAGGGTGCCGGAAAGGGTCTAGATTGGTTTTCGGTGGCTACGGAGGCAAGCGGCGGTGGAAGTTGTGATCTTTGTTAACCTCGAGGGTTTCTGGAATTTTTGGGAACTTATAGGGTGAAGAGGGGGTGTGGGAGGCCACCGAGGTGGGCACAACCCACCTGGGTGCGCCTGGGCCCCCAGGTGCGCCCCGGTGGGTTGTGCCCCCCTACGGGCACGCCCCAGGTGCAGCTCTGGCCCATTGGAAGTGTACTGGTCCATAAAAAATCTCCAAAAAGTTTCGCGGTGTTGGGACTCCGTTTGATATTGATTTCCTGCGATGTAAAAAACAAGCAAAAAACAGCAACTGACACTGGGAACTGGGTAAATAGGTTAGTCCCAAAAAATGATATAAAGTTTCTATAAAATTATTGTAAAACATCCAAGAATGATAATATAATCGCATGAATACTTCATAGATTATAGATACGTTGGAGACGTTTCAACATCCCCAAGCTTAATTCCTACTCGTCCTCTAGTAGGTAAATGATAAAAGAAATAATTTATGAAGTGTGAATGCTAGAAAAGTGCATAAGTTTTATCAATGATAATTTCAATCACTTCTCCTAGCATCATAACAACAATCCTTTCTTATAAAACTTCTCATGTTATACTAGCAACCAATTCACATGTTAAGGTTCAAACAATGAATTCCCTTGAAACTCAACAACCTATGTTCTCAGTCACCAAGCAATTGTAATTCAACTTATTCAATAGAGTTTAAGTAAGAGCTCCACATACTCAACCATCATATAGTCTTCTATGATTGCTAACACTCACCGCATACAAATGAGCAAAATGTTTCAACCGGACACAAAGAAAGATAGGGGCTTATAATTTTTCCTCTCAACGTATTCACCTCAAGGGTGATGTCAAAAATAATAACTCATGCTTCCCATATCCAACTAGATATAAGTGCCTAGATCTTTCCTCACCACATGATTCTTGCCAAAAGAGAAAAATAAAAATGAATAGAGGGAAAAACTTTGGCTCTTGCATGAAAGTAAATGCATAAAAGTAAAAGATAGGCCCTTCGCTGAGGGAAGCGGAGGTTGCCATGCGCTTATTTGTTTGTATGCTCAACCCCTTAGTGCAAAAGAATGTCACGTTATATTGCCCCTTATGATAGCAACCTTTTTGCATGCAGTCTGTCGCTTTTATTCTTTGCCATCACAAGTTCGTACAACCCTCAATTTTCTATTACACTAAATGATCTAACACTTTTAGAAGCAATTTTTATTGCATTATTGCACCGATGACAACTTAGTTGAAGGATCTTATTCAATCCCTAGGTAGGTATGGTGGACTCTTGAAAATAAGATTTGGGTTTAAGGGTTTTTGGATGCATAGGTAGTATATCCACTTGGTGCGGAATTTTTGGCAAGCAAAGATGGGGGGCAAGCACCACGTGTTGAAGGATCTATGACAATATACCTTCTATGTGAATATGAACAAACATAAACCATTACATTGTCTTCCTTGTCCAACATCAATATATTTTGACGGGGGCTCACAATCACAAAAGATTTCCAAGATAGTGTATTTGCATGTGAAAGTTCTCTTCCTTCTACTAATCATTCATGAATTGCTTGTATGACCAATATTGTGATTGTCAAGCTTCAAAAGATTTCACTTTCTAAACCCAATGTGAAGCTACCACTAGGAATGATATAATTTCACCTTCATGACATTCAATTTATTCAACAATTTACTCATAGGATATAAATGAAGCACAAGATTAAATGACAAGCTACTCAAAAAAGATATAAGTGAAGACCACGAGAATAATATTTCTTTCTCTCAAATTAATTTAAGTGAATCAAAAGATAATTTATTCAAGAATATTAAAGCACACCGTGCTCAAAAAGGTACAAGTGAAGCACTAGAGCAATTTCATAGAAAAGAGCTTCGTTGACGGGATGTGAGTGCCGCTTACTTAGCCTCCCTGGAAACTATTTGAGGACTCTATTTTATTTAAAAACTTTCAGATCTAAGTACTTTATTAAAATAGCAAGCAAACAAAATAAAATGACATTCCAAGGATAGCACACATCATGTGAAGAAGCAAAAACTTAGGCTCAACCGATACTGACCGATAATTGTTGAAGAAGAAAGGTGGGATGCCTACCGAGGCATCCCCAAGCTTAGATGCTTTAGAATTCTTGAAATATTATTTTTGGGTGCCTTGGGCATCCCCAAGCTTGAGCTTTTGTGTCTCCTTAATTCCTACCATATCACCGTTTCCCTAAATCTTAAAAACTTCATCCACACAAAACTCAACAAGAACTCGTGAGATAAGTCGGTACAAACCAATGCAAAAACTTATTATTCAACATTGCATACTAAATGCCCCTGCATATTTAATACTCCTATCCTCAAATAGGATCATTAAACAAGCAAAAATATGCAAACAATGCAAACATAACGGCAATCTACCAAAACAGTACGGTCTATAAAGAATGCAAGAGTATCAATACTTCCCTAACTCCAAAAGTTATGAAAATATACCACACTATAGAAAATTTATCATAGCTCATTTTGCAAAAAGTTTCAACATTTTATCACATTCTGACTTTTCTAGGATTTTTTTGCAACAACGGTAAACTTTCTGTTTTGAAATAGCAATATATAGACTTGCAAAATAAGCATGTCAAAGGCTATACTTGACATTTTTATTGAAGTAAAAGATTCAAAACATTATTCTAAATAACATCAAGAAAATCCTAACAAAATAAAATGACGCTCCAAGCAAAACTCATATCATGTGACGAATGAAAATATAGCTCTAAGTAAAGTTACCTATATTGTTGGAGACGAAAGAGGGGATGCCCTCCGGGGCATCCCCAAGCTTAGTTGCTTGGATCTTCCTTGAATATTTACTTGGGGGTTCCTTGGGAATTACCAAGCTTAGGTTCTTGTCACTCCTTATTCTCCTCATATCGATATCTCACCCAAAACTTGAAAACTTCAATCACACAATACTTAACGGAACTTTGTGAGATAGGATAGTATGATAAAGAGCAGACCATTCCACCTTTGGTACTGCCAAAGACAAGATTCATAATTGTTCTCACACAATGCCTACTGTAGCATATAATTTCTACAATTTATATTGAGCAATATAAGCCATAGAAACTAGAAAGCAAGCAAACTATGCATTGAAAACAGAACAGTCTGTAGTAATCTCTACTCAAACCATACTTATGCTACTCCAACAATTCTTAAAAAATTAGGACCACATGAGAAATATGTATATTAAACTTCTGCAAAATGAATCAACTCAAAATAACTCTTCTGTTAAAAATGAGAATTATTTTCGTGAGAGCAAAAGTTTCTGTTTTTTAGCAAGATCAAATCAACTATCACCCAACATGATCCCAAAGGCTTACTTGGAACTTTATTGAAACAAATGCAATAAAACATGATCAATAAAGTAGCATAATCATGTGAACAAACAAAAACAAACAGTAGGTACAAGTGTTGGGTTGTCTCCCAACAAGCGCTTTTCTTTAATGCCTTTTAGCTAGGCATGGTGATTTCAATGATGCTTGCATAAAAGATAAGAATTGAAACACAAATAGAGCATCATGAAGCATATGACTAGCACATTTAAGCCTAACCCACTTCCTATGCATAGGGATTTTGTGAGCAAACAACTTATGGGAACAAGAATCAACTAACGTAGGAAGGCAAAATAAGCATAACTTCAAAACTTTCAACACATAGAGAGGAAACTTGATATTATTGCAATTCCTACAATCATAAGTTCCACCCTCATAATAATTTTCAGTAGCATAATGAAGAAATTCCACAATAGAACCATCACATAAGGCACTCTTTTCATGATGCATAATCATAAAAAATTTGTCACTCTCCACATAAGCAAATTTATTATCATCAATAGTAATGGGAGCAAACTCAACAAAATAACTATCATGAGACTGAAAATTAAAATCATGATGACAAGTTTCATGGTTATCATTATCAAATATAGCATACATGTCATCACCATAATCATCATATATAGGAACTTTGTTGTCATAATCAATTACAACCTCCTAAGAAATAGTGGATTCATCATTAAATAAAGTCACGAACTCTCCAAATCCACTTTGATAAATATAATTATCATAAATAGGAGGCATGCTTTCATCATAATAAATTTTCTAATCAAAACTTGGGGGAGAAAAATATCATCTTCATCAAATATAGCATCCCCAAGCTCGTAGCTTTGCATATCATTAGCATCATGGATATTCAAAGAATTCATACTAACAACATTGCAATCATGCTCATCATTTAAATATTTTTTGCCAAACATTTTGTTGACTTCTTCTTCTAACAATTGAGCACAATTTTCCGAACCATCATTTTCAAGAAAGATATTATAAAGATGATCAATAATATGATGCAACCTCAATTCCATTTTCATGTAGTTTTCTTTTATAAACCAAACTAGTGATAAACCAAGAAACTAAAAGATTCAATTGCAAGATCTAAAGATATACCTTCATGCACTCACCTCCCCGGCAACGACGCCAGAAAAGAGCTTTATGTCTACTACACAACTTTTATTCTTGTAGACACGTGTTGAGCGTCCAAGCGCAGAGTTTTGTAGGACAATAGCAATTTTCCCTCAAGTGGATGACCTAAGGTTTATCAATCCATGAGAGGTGTAGGATGAAGATGGTCTCTCTCAAACGACCCTGCAACCAAAAACAAGAAGTCTCTTGTGTCCCCAACAAACCCAATACAATGGCAAATTGTATAGGTGCACTAGTTCGGCGAAGAGATGGTGATAAAAGTGTAATATGGATGGTGGAAATATATTTTTATAATCTGAATAAGTAAAACAACAAGGTAGCAAATAGTAAATGGGCACAATAACGGTATTGCAATGCTTGAAAATGAGGCCTAGGGTCAGTAATTTCGCTAGTGCAATCTCTCAACAATGCTAATATAATTGGATCATATAACCATCCCTCAAAGTGCGATGAAGAATCACTCCAAACTTCCTATCTAGCGGAGAACATAAGAATAAATTGTTTGTAGGGTACGAAACCACCTCAAAGCTATTCTTTCCGTTCGATCTATTCAAGAGTCCGTACTAAAATAACACAAAGCTATTCCTTCCGTTCGATCTATCCTAGAGTTCGTACTAAAATAACACCAAAGAAAATTCATATTCATAATACTCAATACAACACAAAGAATTTCAAAGAGTGCCTCAAGGTTTCTACCGGAGAAACAAAGACAAGAACGTGCATCAACCCCTATGCATAGATTACCCCAATGTCACCTCGGGAATCCATGAGTTGAGTGCCAAAACATATATCAAGTGAATCAATACGATACCCCATTGTCACCAAGAATATTTAATTGCAAGACATATATCAAGTGTTCTCAGATCCATAAAAGTATTTAATCCGATAACAACGAAATCTCAAAGGGAAAAACTCAAATCATCACAACAAGATAGAAAGGGGAAAACACCATATGATCCAACTATATTAACAAAGCCCGCGGTACATCAAGATCGTGACATCTCAAGAACACGAGAGAGAGAGAGAGAGAGAGAGAGAGTAAACACATAGCTACTAGTACAAACCCTCAGCCCCGAGGGCGGACTACTCCCTCCTCATCATGGTGGCCGCCGGGATGATGAAGATGGGCACCGAAGATGATTCCCCCCTCCGACAGGGTGCCGGAAAGGGTCTAGATTGATTTTCGGTGGCTATAGAGGCCTGCGGTGGCAGAACTTCTGATCTAGGTTAACCCCGAGGGTTTATGGAATTTTTGGGAATTTATAGGGTAAAGAGGGGGTGCGGGAGGCCACCGAGGTGGGCACAACCTACCTGGGCGTGACTGGGCCCCCAGGCGGGCCCTGGTGGGTTGTGCCCCCCTCGGGGCACCCCAAGGTGCAGCTCTGGCACATTGGAACTGTTCTGGTCTATTAATAATCTCCAAAAAGTTTCGCGGTGTTTGGACTCTGTTTGATATTGGTTTCCTGCGATGTAAAAACCAAGCAAAAAACATCAACTGGAACTGGGTCAATAGGTTAGTCCTAAAAAATGATATTAAGTTATAAAATGATTGTAAAACATCCAAGAATGATAATATACTGGCATGAATACTTCCTAAATTATAGATACGTTGGAGACATATCAATCACCTGGTGATGTGAATTATGGGTGTTAATCACATGGCGATGTGAACTAGATTATTGACTCTAGTAAACTCTTTGGATGTTGGTCACATGGCGATATGAACTAGATTATTGATTCTAGTGCAAGTGGGAGACTGAGGGAAATATGCCCTAGAGGCAATAACAAAATGGTTATTATTATATTTCCTTAATCATGATAAAGGTTTATTATTCATGCTAGAATTGTATTGACCGAAAACTTAAATACATGTGTGGATACATAAAAAATACCATGTCCCTTGTAAGCCTCTACTAGACTAGCTCGTTTATCAAGAGATGGTTAAGGTTTCCAAACCATAGACATGTGTTTTCACTTGATAACAGGATCACATCATTAGGAGAATGATGTGATGGACAAGACCCATCCATTAGCTTAGCATATGATCATTCAGTTTATTGCTATTTCTTTCTTAATGTCAAATACGCATTCCTTCGACTATGAGATCATGCAACTCCCGGATACCGGAGGAATACCTTGTGTGATATCAAATGTCACAACATAACTGGGTGATCATAAAAGTGCTCTACAGGTATCTCCAAACGTGTCTGTTGAGTTGGCATGGATTGAGATTAGGATTTGTCACTCCGTGTATCGGAGAGGTATCTCTGGGCCATCTCGGTAATACACATCACAAGAAGCTTGCAAGAAAATTGACTAAGGAGTTAGTTATGAGATGATGTATTACAGAACGAGTAAAGAGACTTTCCAGTAATGAGATTGAACTAGGTATGAAGACATCGACGATCGAATCTCGGGCAAGTAACATACCGATAGACATAGGGAATTACGTATGTTGTCATAAGGTTCAAGCGATACAGATCTTCATAGAATATGTAGGAACCTATATGGGCATCCAAGTTCCGCTATCGGTTATTGACCAGAGAGGTGTCTCTGTCATGTCTACATAGTTCTCGAACCCGTAGGGTCTGCACGCTTAACGTTCGTTGACGATATAATATTATATCATTTATGTGATTTGTTGACCGAATGTTGTTTGGAGTCCCAGATGAGATCACGAACATGACGAGGAGCTCCGAAATGGTCCGGAGGTAAAGAATGATATATAGGACGATGCTATTTGGACACTGGAAGAGTTTCTGGAGGTACCGGGTAGTGATCGGATCACCGGAAGGGGTTCCAGGAAGCCCCGAGAGGCTATATGGGCTTAATGGGCTGAAGGAGGAACACACTAGCCTACAAGGGGTGGGTGCGCCCCTCTCCCTAGCCGCCGACCCTAGGGTAAGGAAAGGGGGAGGGTTGGCCCCTCCTGCCTTTCCCTCCTCACGAGAGAAAGGAAAGGGGGGGACACCTCCCCCTGCCTTCCTCTCATGCACAAATAAGGAGGGGGGCGGCTAGCGCAGGAGCCCAATGAGGATTCAGTCTACTTGGGGGCGCCCCCTAGCTACCTCTCCACTCCCCGACCTATGTATATGAGGGAAGGGCGCCACACAGTACCACGACAATCTCTTAGCCGTGTGTGATGTCTCCTATGCAAGTTTATTCTTGTAGACTCGTGTGGGGCCTCCAAGCGTAGATTTTTGTAGGACAGTAGCAATTTTCCCTTAAGTGGATGACCTAAGGTTTATTAATCAGTGGGAGGTGTAGGATGAATATGGTCTCTCTCAACCAACCCTGTAACCAAATACAAGAAATCTCTTGTGTCCCCAACACACCCAATACAATGGCAAATTGTATAGGTGCACTAGTTCGGCGAAGAGACGGTGATAAAAGTGTAATATTGATGGTAGAAGTATATTTTTATAATCTAAATAAATAAAAACAGAAAGGTAGCAAATAGTAAACAGGCACAAAAACGGTATTGCAATGCTTGAAAATGAGGCCTAGGGTCCGTACTTTCACTAGTGCAACCTCTCAACAATGCTAATATAATTGGATCATATAACCACCCCTCAAAGTGCGATGAAGAATCACTCCAAAGTTCCTACCTAGGGGAGAACATAAGAATAAATTTTTTGTAGGGTACGGAACCACCTCAAAGCTATTCTTTCAGTTTGATCTATTCAAGAGTTCGTACTAAAATAACACAAAACTATTCTTTTCGTTCGATCTATCCTAGAGTTTGTACTAAAATAATACCAAAGCAAATTCATATTCATAATACTCAATCCAACACAAAGAACTTCAAAGAGTGCCCGGAGAAACAAAGACAATAACGTGCATCAACCCCTATGCATAGATTACCCCAATGCCACCTCGGGAATCCGCGAGTTGAGTGCCAAAACATATATCAAGTGAATCAATACGATACCCCATTGTCATCAAGAGTATTCAATTGCAAGACATATATCAAGTGTTCTCAAATCCATTAAAGTATTCAATCCGATAACAATGAAATCTCAAAGGGAAAAACTCAATTTATCACAACAAGATAGAGAGGGGAAAACACCATATGATCCGACTATATTAACAAAGCCCGCGATACATCAAGATCGTGACATCTCAAGAAAACGAGAGCGAGAGATTAAACACATAGCTACTGGTACAAACCCTCAGCCCCGAGGGTGGACTACTCCCTCCTCATCGTGGTGGCCGCCGGGATGATGAAGATGGCCACCAGAGATGATTCCCCCCTCCGGCAGGGTGCCGGAACGGGGTCTAGATTGGTTTTGAATGGCTATAGAGGCTTGCAGTGGTGAAACTTCTGATCTAGGTTAACCCCTGGTGGTTTCTCTATTTATAGGATTTTTTGGCGTTGGTTTATTCTAAGATGGGCCTCGAGGTGAGCACAACCCACCTGGGCAAGCCAGGCCCACCAGGCGCGCCCTGGTGGGTTGTTCCCTCCTCGTGGCTCTTCTGGCCCTCCCATGAAGCTTCAGGGGTATCTTTTGTTCCAAAAAAATCATCAAAAAGATTCAGCTCATTTGGAGAACTTTCATTTCAACACAAAAAACAACACCACGGTAGTTCTGCTGAAAACAACATCAACCCTGGGTTAGTTCCATGCAAATCATACCAAAACCATATAAAATTGTTGTAAACATGGCATGAATACTTCATAAATTATAGATACGTTGGATATGTATCAGCATCCCGAATCTTAATTCCTACTCGTCTCCGAGTAGGTAAATGATAAAAGAAATAATTTATGAAGTGTGAATGCTAGCAAAGTGCATTAGTTTGATCAATCATAATTTCAATCACTTTTCCTAGTATCATAACAACAACTCTTTCTCATAAACCTTATCATGATAAAGTAGCAATTGAAAATGGTATTTTTTGTGGAACGCTACCTATCATATTCATCATAAATTCTTTTATTTTGTAGCATTGACATTTGGACTTTTATATGGTTCAAAGCAATAGTCTAGTTTTGACATGAGGACTTTAATACTCAAACATACCAACAAGCAACCATGTCTTTCAAAATATCAACATGAAAATAAGTTATCCCTGGCCCATCATGCTCAATCATTGATCCATTCATGAAACACACTCGCATATTAGCTACACCCCATGCTCAAGTACGATCATAGTGCCTCCTAGTTGTTGCTTTATAAGAGAAGATGGAGACTCAAATTCAAAATAAAAATTGCATAAAGTAAAAGAAAGGCCCTTCACAGAGGGAAGTAGGGATTTGTAGAGGTGCCGGACCTCAAAGCAAAAATTGAGAGATAAAAACATTTTGAGAGGCATACTTTTCCCACCAAGGAAAACGACTTAGAGCTGCCAACACTTTCCATGCTAGATATATCATAGGCGGTTCCCAAACAGAAAATAAAGTTTATTCCTTTTTCCACCATACTTTCACTTTCCACGGCTAACTGTATCCATGGGTGCCCTCCATACCAACACTTTCCAAGGAATTTATTATTTGACAACATAAAGTAAATTCATTTTTCATTTCGGTACTGAGCATCCTTAATACCTTTGCCTTACTCTTGTGCAATGACAAGTGAATAAACACTCATTCTGAGAATAACACATCTAGCATGGAAAATATTGGCCACCCCTTACCGCCTCGCGAGCAGTACGAGCACACAAAAGAGAAATTTATTTTGAAAATTAGAGCTAGCACATACAAATTTGCTTAGACCGGTGAAAGAATACCGCATATAGGTAGGTATAGTGGACTCATGTGGCAAAACTGGTTTAAAGGATTTTGGATGCACAAGTAGTGATCATACTTAGTGCAAAATGAAGGCTAGCAAAAGATTGAGAAGTGACCAACCAAGAAATGAATAATCTCATAAGCGAGCATTGAGCATAATTAACACCAAATAATGCACCACAAGTAGGATGTAATTTCATTGCACAACTCTTGACTTTCGTGCTTGCATTGGGAATCACAAACCTTAAAACCAATATTCTTACTAAAGAATAATTACTCATCAACATGACTCACATATCACATCATCATATCTCAAAACTATTACAAGGAATCAAGTTTATTTTGTCCAATGATCTTCATGAAAGTTTTTATTATATCCTTCTTGGATATCCATCACTTTGGGACTAACTTTCATGTGATAAGCTCAAACAAATATAAGTGAAGATCATGGGCATAATATTTATTTCACTCAAATTAATTTAAGTGAAGCAAGAGAGAATTTCTTAAAAAATACTAAAGCACACCATGCTCTAAAATATATAAGTGAAGCACTAGAGCAATTCCATGGAAAAGAGACTCATTGACGGGATGTGAGTGCCGCTTATCTAGCCTCCCTGGCAACTATCCGAGGACTCTATTTTATTAAAAACTTTCAGATCTAAGTACTTTATTAAAACAGCAAGCAAAACAAAATAAAATAACATTCCAAGTATAGCACACATCATGTGAAGAAGCAAAAAACTTAGGCTCAACTGATACTAACCGATAATTGTTGAAGAAGAAAGATGGGATGCCTACCGGGGCATCCCCAAACTTAGATGCTTGATACTTCTTGAAATATTATCTTGGGATGACTTGGGCATCCCCAAACTTGAGCTTTTGTGTCTCCTTAATTCTTTTTATATCACGGTTTTCCTAAATCTCAAAAGTTTCATCCACACAAAACTCAACAAGAACTCATGAGATAAGTTAGTATAAACCAATGCAAAAACCTTATCATTCTCTAATATAGAAAATCACTAAAATTATTACTCAACATTGCATACTAAATGCCTCTGCATATTTAATAATCCTAACCTCAAATAGGATCATTAAACAAGCAAACATATGCAAACAATGCAAACATAACAGCAATCTGCCAAAACAGTACAGTATGTAAAGAATGCAATATTCATCATAGTTCCCTAACTCCAAAAATTATGAAAATTTTACCCCACTACAGAAAATTTATCAGAGATTATTTTTCAAAACGTTTCAACATTTTATCACATTCTGACTTTTCTAGGGAATGCTTTCAACGGCGGTAAACTTTCTGTTTTGAAACAGCAACATGTAAACTTGTAAAATAAGCATAGTAAAGGCTATCAATGCCACTTTTATTGAAATAAAAGATGCAAAAAATTATTATAAATAACAGCAATAAAATCCTAACAAAATAAAATGACGCTCCAAGCAAAACGCATACCATGTGACGAATGAAAACATAGCTGCAAGTGAGGTTATCGATAATGTTGGAGACGAAAGAGGGGATGCCTTCCGGGGCATCCCCAAGCTTAGTTACTTGGATCTTCCTTGAATATCACCTTGGGGTGCCTTGGCAATCCCCAAGCTTATGGTATTTTCACTCCTTATTCTCCTCATATTGACATCTCACCCAAAACTTGAAAATTTCAATCACACAAAACTTAACGGAACTTCATGAGATAGGTTAGTATGATAAAGAGCAAACCATTTCACTTTGGTACTGTCAAAGACAAGATTCATAATTTTTTGCACACAATGCCTACTGTAGCATATCATTTCCACAATTTATATTAAAGAATATAAGCCATAGAAACTAGAAAACAAGCAAACTATGCATTGAAAACTGAATCTGTCAAAAATAGAACAGTCTGTAATGATCTGGATAACTACCATACTTCTGCTACTCCAGAAATTATGAAAAAATTAGGAGCACGTGAGAAATTTGTATATTAAACTTCTGCAAGAATAATCAACTCAAAAGCACTCTTATGTTAAAAATGAGAATTATTTTCGTGAGTGCAAAAGTTTCTGTTTTTCAGCAAGATCAAATCAACTATCAGCCAACATGATCCCAAAGGGTTTACTTGGCACTTTATTGAAACAAAAGCAATAAAACATGACCAATAAATTAGCATAATCATGTGAACACACAAAAACAGTAGGTAAAATTGTTGGGTTGTCTACCAACAAGCGCTTTTCTTTAATGCCATTTAGCTAGGAATGATGATTTCAATGATGCTTGCATAGAAGGTAAGAATTGAAACATAATGGGAGCATCATGAAGCATATGACTAGCACATTTAAGCCTAACCCACTTCCTATGCATAGGGATTTTGTGATCATACAATTTATGGGAACAAGAATCATCCAGCATAGGGAGGCAAAACAAACATAACTTCAAGATTCTCAACACATAGAGAGGAAACTTGATCTTATTGCAATTCCTACAATCAAAAGTTCCTCCCTCATAATTAATTTCAGTAGAATCATGAACAAATTCAACAATATAATCATCACATAAGGCACTCTTTTCATGATGCATAAGCATAGAAATTTTATTACTCTCCACATAAGCAAATTTATTCTCACGAATAGTAGTGGGAGCAAACTCAACAAAATAACTATCATTGGATTGAAAATTAAAATCACGATGACAAGTTTCATGGTTATCATTATTCTTTATAGCATACATGTGCTCACCATAATCATCATAGATAGGAACTTTGTTGTCATAATCAATTGTGACTTCTTCAAACATAGTGGCATCATCATTAAATAAAGTCATGACCTCTCCAAATCCACTTTCATAAATGTAATCATCATAAATAGGAGGCATGCTTTAATCATAATAAATTTTCTCATCAAAACTTGGGGGACTAAAAATATCATCTTCATCAAATATAGCATCCCCAAGCTTATGGCTTTGCATATCATTAGCATCATGGATGTTCAAAGAATTCAAACTAACAACACTGTAATCATGCTCATAATTCAAATATTTTATGCCAAAAATTTTATTGACTTCTTCTTCTAACAACTGAGCACAATTTTCCGATCCACCATTTTCATGAAAGATATTATAAAGACGATAAATAATATGATGCAACCTCAATTCCATTTTTATGTAGTTTTCTTTTATTAACCAAACTAGTGATAAAACAAAAAACTAAAAGATTCAATTATGAGATCTAAAGATATACCTTCATGCACTCACCACCGCGGCAACGGCGGCAGAAAAGAGCTTGATGTCTACTACGCAACTTATTCTTGTAGACTCGTGTTGGGCCTCCAAGCGCAGAGTTTTGTAGGACAGTAGCAATTTTCCCTCAAGTGGATGACCTAAGGTTTATCAATCCGTGGGAGGTGTAGGATGAAGATGGTCTCTCTCAAACAACCCTGCAACCAAATACAAGAAATCTCTTGTGTCCCCAACACACCCAATACAATGGCGAATTGTATAGGTGCACTAGTTCGGCGAAGATACGGTGATAAAAGTGTAATATTAATGGTAGAAATATATTTTTATAATCTGAATAAATAAAAACAGCAAGGTATCAAATAGTAAACGTGCACAAAAACGGTATTGCAATGCTTGAGAATGAGGCCTAGGGTCTGTACTTTCACTAGTGCAACCTCTCAACAATGCTAATATAATTGGATCATATAACCACCCCTGAAAGTGTGATGAAGAATCACTCCAAAGTTCCTATCTAGCAGAGAACATAAGAATAAATTTTTTGTAGGGTACGAAACCACCTCAAAGCTATTCTTTCCATTTGATCTATTCAAGAGTACGTACTAAAATAACACAAAGCTATTCTTTCCATTCGATCTATCCTAGAGCTCGTACTAAAATAACACCAAAGCAAATTCATATTCATAATACTCAATCCAACACGAAGAACTTCAGAGAGTGCCCCAAGATTTCTACCGGAGAAACAAAGACAAGAACATGCATCAACCCCTAAGCAGAGATTACCCCAATGTCACCTCAGGAATCCGCGAGTTGAGTGCCAAAACATATATCAAGTGAATCAAGACGATACCCCATTGTCACCACGAGTATTCAATTGCAAGACATATATCAAGTGTTCTCAAATCCATAAAAGTAATCAATCCGAAAACATTGAAATCTCAAAGGGAAAAACTCAATTCATCACAACAAGATAGAGAGGGGAAAACACCATATGATCCGACTATATTAACAAAGCCCGCAATACATCAAGATTGTGACATCTCAAGAACACGAGAGAGAGAGATTAATGTAACGCCCCGGATCAGATGCGCCAGTTGTCCGCCAGTTATTCGTCGCCGTTGCCATGTCATTTGCTTGCGTGTTTGCATTTTTTCCATGTCATCATGTGCATCTCATTTTCAATACATGTTCGTCTCATGCATCCGAGCATTTTCCCCGTTGTCCGTTTTGCAATCCGACACTCCTATGTCCTCCGGCGCCCCCTTTTACCTCTTTTCGTGTGCGGGTGTTAAACTTTCTCGGAGTGAACTGAGGTTTGCCAAGCGGCCTTGGCATACCACCCGCAGAGCGCCTGTCAAGTTTCATCGCATTCAGAGCTCGTTTGATAGCCCAACCCTCATCCGTAGCGGCACCATGGTCGGTTTATTCGTCGGACGTTTTCGGTCTCCGGAAACATTCGCCGGGCCTCACTTCACCCCTCTCCTCTCAGTCCAAACTTCTCTCTCACAACCCACTACCATCCAATAGGCCCAGCCAACCCCCTCGTGTCCGGAACCGTCCGATCGAGATCAGAGGGCTCTGAAACGCCAAAACCCCCTAACCCTAGCCCCCTTTCTATAAATAGACTCCTCCCCTGCCATTTTTGGCCTCCTACCTACCCCTAGCCTCCTCCCACCTCTCAGGCGCCGCCACCACTGCCTTGTTTTCCGTGCCGGCGGATCCCCCGCCACCACTTGTCGCGCCGCTAGAGGCCCGCGCCGCCGCCAGACGCCTCCACAGCAAACCCCCTCACGCCACTTGTCCTCCTATCTCCCTCCTTCTGCCGAGGGCCCGCCGAAGCCCATATCGGGCCCTGGAATCCCATCCGGTCCCGTAGCCGCCCGCCCCCGCGCGAGCTCCAGATCGGGAGGAGCCCGATCCAGGACCTCGTCGCCGTTCCTCTGCGCCACCTCGTCCGGCTCGCTGGAGCCGCTCGCCGGCTACCCAGGCTAGTGGTCTGCCACCGCACACCGCCCTTGCGTCCTTCCCTTTCCTTGCTCTCCCCCTCATGCCCGCTCCATCTCTCTCGCAGGGAGCTTCCATGGCGCGTCCGAGCTCGGAGCCCCGCTTATGGCCGCTTCTAGTCACCGGATCCAGGCCGGCGCCGCCCAGATCCGGCAGTCCCGCGCCCGCGCCCCCATCCGCCTTCTCTGTCCTCGTCGCCTTCCTACCGTCCCGTCGCCGGGAAGGCCCCCCGCGCCGTCGCCGCCTTTGCCTCGATCCAGGCGGATCGGGAGAACGCCGACCGCGTCGGCCTCGTGGGCCCTGCAAGCAAGGCCCGACCCAGCTTCCCCTCGCCCGGCCTGCCTTCCTCCTTCCTGGTCCAGAGCCCACTAGGTGAGCCCCTGACCGGCCCTATCCCTCGCCCTGTGCGGTATTTAGTAAATCGCACCGTATGTTTTTTTTCTTCAGAAAATCTGCCAAGTCCCTTAAACCATGCATTCTGGTGCTATGTTTGACCTGCCATATCTCCACGACCGTAGCTCCGTTTCAAGTGTGTGATATATAGAAATGTTCATTGTAAGATGCTCTTTAATTCGTTACATTGTGCCATGTTTGTTTGAGGTGATCTTTATGCCCTAATCATTGTTTCAAGACTGCTATGTGATGTTGTCTGTTGTAGTTTATCAGAACATGCTCATTTGTCATTTTTGCATCTTTTTGTGTGGTTTTCTTTTGAGCATGTAGTCTACATGCGTTATGAGCTACCATATGTTGTCTTTACTGTGGTGCAATCCAATCTTCATTATATGCCATGTGTTGACTGTTTCAAGCTTGCAAAGTAGCCTCCGTGACATTGCTGGTATCAGGGACTTGGAATTTCACTGTTATTTTCCCTGTTGTTATTTTCATGCCATGTTTTCATGTTGCTACAGTGAGATCCATGCCTCTTTTGAGTATGTTCATTAAGGATATTTTGGACATATGGATGTTCTCTATCAATCCATGCCTTTTGTTGCATTTATAGCCTGCTCTAGCATGTCTTAAGCTTGCTCTACTTTTGCTATAAAATGTTCCTGGCAGATTGTTTACATGTTAATCAATTTTGCCAAGGTTGTTATAGTTGATTCATGCATACTATGAACTTGCCCTTGCCATTCTTAGCTTCATGAACATGTCTTCTTGCTGATTCTATGCTTATCTTGTCATGCCATACCTTGTGATGAGTGAATCAAGGTCACCAACATGCCTACTTATCGTTGTTCCTGCCATGTGCTGTTATTTTCATTGTCCGAATCTGTTTATGAAACTTGCTATGTTTACATGGGTGCCATCATATCTTATGTGTCTTTTTGGCTCATGAGAAGTAAGGGACTTTTGTTCTATGAAATTAGTAGATTCATTAAATGCTTTTTTTGGCATGATAAGTTCCTGTAGCATACTGTGTTATAGCTCTAAACTTTGTAACCTGATGTTATTTCTGCCATGTCCTGTGAGTTCTGCTGTCTGTGAACCTGTTATTATTTGCAATCTTGCCATGTCTTTTTGAGCTTGTTCTAGTAGTTTCTGGAGATAGCTCAGTGTTCATGTTTTATCATTATTTACCTTTACATCATGTCCATGCCTTTTGTTTTCATGTTGTTGTGCTGTAGCATGCTGTTTTGGTGCTTGCAATATGACTAGTTGCTGTTTTGGACATCATGCCCTTTATACTTGTTTCATGTGTATGTGTTGAATCGTTGCTCCGTTTTGAGTGTGCTCTACATGAAACTTGCTTAGTTTTGCATGTAGCTTCATGTTACCTTGTTGCATCCATGTTTTGAGGTGTTTTCTTGATGTTTGAATGCAATTTGCATCAATGCCATGTTTAACTTGTTTTGCTCATATCTTCTAGGTCGTAGCTCTGAATCTAATGTACTTCATATGTAACTTGACTAGAATTTCATGTGGATCATTTTGGTGCATCTTAACTTACTGTTTAACAACTTGAACATAAGGTTTATTCAGATCTGTACCAATTTTGAAATTTGCATATGAGGACTTACCGGAATCGTTATATGTTGAATCCGGCCTCATTTAAACTTGCTTTAATGTGTTGTTCTTGTATGCATCATCTCTTGCCATGAATAGCTTCATGTAGCCTTGTCATGCATCATACTTGGTTGAGCATCAAGCCTTGTTCATGTGTGGTGTGTTTACCATGTTGTGTGCTTCTTCTCGATAGTTCCCGTTTCGCTGCGATCATGAGGATTCGTTCGTCTACGCTTGGTTTGTCTTCGTGGCTTCATCTTCTTCATGGACTCGTTCTTCTTCCTTGCAGGATTTCAGGCAAGATGACCGTCACCTTGGATCTCATTACTATCATTGCTATGCTAGTTGCTTCGCTCTATCGCTCTATCGCGTTACCTACCACTTGCTTATCAAGCCTCCCAAATTTGCCATGAACCTCTAACCTTTGTCACCCTTCCTAGAAAACCGTTGTTTGGCTATGTTACCGCTTTTGCTCAGCCCCTCTTATAGCGTTGCTAGTTTCAGGTGAAGATGAAGATTGCTCCATGTTGGATTATGTTCATGTTGGGATATCACAATATCTCTTATATTATTAATGCATCTATATACTTCGTAAAGGGTGGAAGGCTCGGCCTTATTCCTAGTGTTTTGTTCCACTCTTGCCGCCCTAGTTTTCGTCATATCGGTATTATGTTCCCAGATTTTGCGTCCCTAACGTGGTTGGATGATTTATGGGACCCCCTTGACAGTTCGCCTTGAATAAAACTCCTCCAGCAAGGCCCAACATTGGTTTTACCATTTTCCTACCACCTATACTTTTCCCTTGGGAGTAATTAACCCGAGGGTCATCTTTATTTAGCCCCGCGGGCCAATGCTTGTCTAAGTGTTGGTCGTCCTTTGGCAACTTGGGTTATGTTGGTACCCGTACGCTTAGCTTATCCGGAGTGTCCTGAGAACGAGATACGTGCGACTCCTATCGGGATTGTCGACACATCGGGCGGCTTTGCTGGTCTTGTTTTACCATTGTCGAAATGTCTTGTAACCGGGATTCCAAGACTGATCGGGTCCTCCTGGGAGAAGGAATATCCTTCGTTGATCGTGAGAGCTTATCATGGGCTAAGTTGGGACAACCCTGCAGGGTTTGAACTTTCGAAAGCCGTGCCCGCGATTATGTGGCAGATGGGAATTTGTTGATATCCGGTTGTAGTAAACTTGAAGTAAACTCTTCTAAAATACACCAACCGTGTGCGTAACCGTGAGTGTCTCTTTTCGGGGTTGTTCGGGAGGAGAACACGGTTCTTGGGTTATGTTTGACATAAGTAGGAGTACAGGATCACTTCTTGGTCATTACTAGTTGTCGACCGCTTGCTTTGCTTCTCTTCTCGCTCTTATTTGCATGAGTTAGCCACCATACATGCTTAGTCGATGCTGCAACCTCACCACTTTACCCCTTGTTTACCCATTAAGCTTTGCTAGTCTTGATACCCATGGTAATGGGATTGCTGAGTCCTCGTGGCTCACAGATTACTACACCAACAGTTGCAGGTACAGATTATGCGATGATCATGACGTGAGAGCGATGCTTATTTTTGTTGGAGTTCTTCTTCTTCTTCTTCGATCTTGGGATAGGTTCCTGGTCGGCAGCCTGGGCTAGCAGGGTGGATATTGTTTGAGTTTATGTTTATGTTTCATCCGTAGTCGGATGTTGATCTTGTATTTGATGTTGATGTATTCTTGTGGCATTTGTGCCTTATGTATGTATCCCCATCTGTTATGTAATGTTGATGTGATGATATCCACCTTGCAAAAGCGTCTTCAAGATGCGCTTCTATCCTTGGTGGGACCTTCGAGTTCCTTTAGGATAGGGTCGCATCTTGGGCGTGACAAGTTGGTATCAGAGCCTCGACCGACCATAGGAGCCCCCTTGATTGATTGTGTAGTTTGGCCATTGTCGAGTCTAGAAAAAACTTTTCGGGTCTAGTTATATAGGAGAGTAGGACTTCTTTTTACTCCTCTGCCCCTTCGTCGCTCTGGTAAGGAATCTTGACGTAGGTGTTTTGAACTACTCCTCTTCCCGTTCAAATTTTTCTTTAGGATCACGTGGTTAGTTTCGTCAGTTGCCCATCCTCTTTTGTCAGGTGTATTTCTCGTCAAGTCGACTCAAACTTCTTTGTCTTTCGCGAGATAAATCCTTAGTTCTTTTCAATCGATCTTGTTTTCCTGTCCGAAGTTGTCCTTATTTTTTTCCCATCCGCCCACCCTTCTGCTTCTCGGAACCGGAGTTCGTAATTGAGTATCCATCATACTCGTGCGAAGCCTTTGCATTCTCTCCTCGATTATTTCAACCGGTGCTTTCTCTTCAACTTATTCGTCGATTCCCAGTTCCAAGTTGCCTTGTTTTTTCCTGCCCTCCCACCCTTTTTATTCCCGGAGTCTGAGCCTCTATTCGAGCATCAATTTCATTCATGTGGAGCCTCTTCAGTTTTTTTTCCTCAATTGCCTCAACCGGTGAATTCTCGTCTAGTTAATCATCGTTTTTCTCGTTTTCCTTCCGGAGGTTTCAAATTCAAGTTTTTTTGGTTGCCGATCATTTTCTTTCCCTCAGCTCAAATATTTCCCTTTGCTCGTTCGCCTCTCGCCATTCTATTATCCCAGAGTATTCGTGTTTGCATTCAATTATTTTGAGGTTGTCGCGTCAATCAAATCTTTCAATCGTTTCGGTGCATCATTTCTCATTCAACAATCCTTTTCAACGGTGTTTCTTTTAGTGGGCCCTAACCCACAGGTCTTTTCCCAGGGTCTTACCTGACTCTTCTAATTTCCCGGAGTTATTCTCAAATTCTTTTCGAAGTTTAACGTAAGTATGAATTTAATCAGTCAGATGCCTTCTCCAAGATCGTTTTCAAATTCTTTCATGTTCGGGTCAATATTTTCTCTTTTCATTCTCCCCGAGTATCTCAACAATTTTTTTGGTGTGTCTCATCGTCTTTCTCAACATTTGAAGACCGAAGAAGGATTTCTCTTAAATCTTATCCGTCCTCCCGGAGATTCGCGGTGCTAGCTCGATGTTATCCTCTCAAATTGTTTTCCAGTCATGCAATTCTTTTCATCCATCCGGAGTATTTCAGTAGTTGTTTTCCCTGTTTTGTTTATCCAGAGGCCTCCATTTCAGAATATTTCTTCGTTCTAAGTTTTCAGATTCCTTCTCCAATTATTCTATATCCATGCCCCTTCGTTCGTCTCAATATGCTTCCGGTGCTTTGTTCAAGTATTCTTTAATCAGTTCGCGACCTCTTCGTTCTCTTGTTTCTAAATCCCCTCAAGCAATTCGTGCTTTTCCAATTCTTCCCGGTGATTCCATTCCCTTTCGTTATTCAATTTTGAATCTTTCGGTGGTTCGTTGAAGACTTCTTTTCTGTTGTTATCGTATCAATTCATATGTTTCTTTCCAATCCTACCAGTGGTTCATGAAGACTTTCTCAAATTTTCGTGCTATATCCCCCTTTAATCTTTTCCAACGCGAATAAGTTGTATGCAAATCCATTGCTTCTCATCAATATAATTAATGGAGGATACGCATAACATAATTCTTATTCTTGTTTCATCCAAGTGTCTAATTCTTTTCTACCGGAGTTTGTTCATGTTACCAATTTCTCAGTTATGAGTTGTTCATCTTTTCTTTCCCAGAGTTCAAAGCTTCCTCGGCCATCTCGTCGGAACCTACATCGGAATCATCGCAACGCTCTAATCTTATTCCTTTCATCCTTAAATTTTTATCTCGTCATCCTTTTTTTACTGGAGTTCATCATGGTGGTTTGTCAGTATTTAGTTCATTCTTCAAGTGTTCATCAAGATTCTTGTAGGCAAAGCTCAAGTATTCTTCTTCTTGCTTCGAGAGGTGCAAGTAATTTCTCCGTATTCTTTTGAAGGGGAGTTTTGCATTTCCTCGTTCTTCTCAGCCTTTTAATCTTTCCGCTTGTGGTCGGTTATCACCTCATAATTTTGAGATGGTATCCATAAGTCCACAACAAGCAATTCTTTGTTGTTGATTTTCTCAACAACTTCGTTCAATCTTTTCTCGCAAGGATGCTTTTCAAATTCATTCGCCGAAGAAGTTGTCATTTTTCTTCTCTGTTCTTTTAATTCCACTATCTCAACTCTTCCGGAGACATTGTGTTATTCCTCTCGTCAAGTATCATTCCATCTTCTCAAGTTCATAGTCTATTTTTTCCTTGTTCAGCCGAAGTGCTGCATAAATTCCTTCGTTATTATTCCTTTTCTATCGTGTCCTAACCAGAATGGTTTCAAATTCGGTCTTATTCTTTGAGCTTTTGCCTCTTGTATTATTCAACATTCCTCTTTCCTACTCGAGTTTTCTTGACTTTTTTCGTCCTCTCTCTTTTATTCTTATTTCACCCCACCCCCTTTTTCTCCCCCATCTCGTTCCTAAGATCTCGGGACGAGATCTCTAGTTAGTGGAGGAGAGTTGTAACACCCCGGATCTGATGCGCCAGTTGTCCGCCAGTTATTCGTTGCCGTTGTCATGCCATTTGCTTGCGTGTTTGCATTTTTGCCATGTCATCATGTGCATCTCATTTTGCATACAAGTTCATCTCATGCATCCGAGCATTTTCCCCGTTGTCTGTTTTGCAACCTGACACTCCTATGTCCTCCGGCACCCCCTTTTACCTCTTTTCGTGTGCGGGTGTTAAACTTTCTCGGAGTGGACCGAGGTTTGCCAAGCGGCCTTGGCATACCACCGACAGAGCGCCTGTCAAGTTTCGTCGCATTCGGAGCTCGTTTGATAGCCCAACCCTCATCCGTAGCGGCACCGTGGTCGGTTTATTTGTCGGACGTTTTCCTTCTCCAGAAACTGTCGCCGGGCCTCACTTCACCCCTCTCCTCTCAGTCCAAACCTCTCTTTCACAGACCACTACCATCCACTAGGCCCAGCCAACCCCCCTCGCGTCCGGAACCGTCTGATCGAGAGCGGAGGGCTCCGAAACACCAAAACCCCCTAACCCTAGCCCCCTTTCTATATATAGACGCCTCCCCTGCCATTTTTGGCCTCCTACCTACCCCTAGTCTCCTCCCACCTCTCAGCCGCCGCCACCTCTGCCTCGTTTTCCGCGCCGGCGGATCCCCCCGCCGCCACTTGTCGCACCGCCAGAGGCCCGCGCCGCCGCCAGACGCCTCCACAGCAAACCCCCTCGCGCCACTTGTCCTCCTATCTCCCTCCTTTCACCGAGGGCCCGCCGAAGCCCACATCGGGCCCTGGAAGCCCATCCAGGCCCGCAGCCGCCCGCCGCTGCTCCCGAGCGCCCCCGCGCGAGCTCTAGATCGGGAGGAGCCCGATCCAGGACCTCGTCGTCGTTCCTCTGCGCCACCTCGTCCGACTCACCGGAGCCGCTCGCCAGCGACCCAGGCCAGTGGTCTGTCGCCGCGCACCGCCCTTGCGTCCTTCCCGTTCCTCGCTCTCCCCCTCATGCCCGCTCTTTCTCTGTCACAAGGAGCTTCCATGGCGCGCCCGAGCTCAGAGCCCTGCTCATGGCCGCTTCTAGTCACCGGATCCAGGCCGGCGCCGCCCAGATCCGGCAGTCCCGCGCCCGCGCCCCCATCCGCCTTCTCCGTCCCCGTCGCCTTCCAGGCCGGTGAAATTCTATGAAATTAGTAGATTCATTACATGCTTTTGTTTTCCATGATAAGTTCATGTAGCATACTGTTTGAGAGCTCTAAACTTTGTAACCTGATGTTATTTCTGCCATGTCCTGTGAGTTCTGCTAAGTCTGTGAACCTGTTATTATTTGCAATCTTGCCATGTCTTTTTGAGCTTGTTCTAGTAGTTTCTGGAGATAGCTCAGTGTTCATGTTTTATCATTCTTTACCCGTACATCATGTCCATGCCTTTTGTTTTCATGTTGTTGTGTTGTAGCATGTCGTTTTGGTGCTTGCAATAAGACTAGTTGCTGTTTTGGACATCATGCCCTTTATACTTGTTTCATGTGTATGTGTTGAATCGTTGCTCCGTTTTGAGTGTGCTCTACATGAAACTTGCTTAGTTTTGCATGTAGCTTCATGTTACATTGTTGCATCCATGTTTTGAGGTGTTTGCTTGATGTTTCAATGCATTTTGCTTCAATGCCATGTTTAACCTGTTTTGCTCATATCTTCTAGGCCGTAGCTCCGAATCTAATGTACTTTATATGTAACTTGACTAGAATTTCGTATATATCATTTTGGTGCATCTTAACTTGCTTTTTAACAACTTGAACATAAGGTTTATTCGGATCTGGACCAAATTCGAAATTTGCATATGAGGACTTACCGGAATTGTTATATGTTGAATCCGACCTCATTTAAACTTGCTTTGATGTGTTGTTCTTGTATGTATCATCTCTTGCCATGAATAGCTTCATGTAGCCTTGTCATCCGTCATATTTGGTTGAGCATCATGCCTTGTTCATGTGTGGTGTGTTTACCATGTTGTGTGCTTCTTCTCGATAGTTCCCGTTTCGCTGCGATCGTGAGGATTCGTTCGTCTACGCTTGGTTTGTCTTCGTGGCTTCATCTTCTTCATGTACTCGTTCTTCTTCCTTGCGGGATTTCAGGCAAGATGACCATCACCTTGGATCTCATTACTATCATTGCTATCCTAGTTGCTTCGCTCTATCGCTATGCCGCGTTACCTACCACTTGCTTATCAAGCCTCCCAAATTTGCCATGAACCTCTAACCTTTGTCACCCTTCCTAGCAAACCGTTGTTTGGCTATGTTACCGCTTTTGCTCGGCCCCTCTTATAGCGTTGCTAGTTGCAGGTGAAGATGAAGATTGCTCCATGTTGGATTATGTTCATGTTGGGATATCACAATATCTCTTATATTATTAATGCATCTATATGCTTGGTAATGGGTGGAAGGCTCAGCCTTATGCCTAGTGTTTTGTTCCACACTTGCCGCCCTAGTTTCCGTCATATCGGTATTATGTTCCCGGATTTTGCGTCCCTAACGCGGTTGGGTGATTTATGGGACCCCCTTGACAGTTCTCCTTGAATAAAACTCCTCCAGCAAGGCCCAACATTGGTTTTACCATTTTCCTACCACCTATACTTTTCCCATGGGAGTAATTAACCCGAGGGTCATCTTTATTTAGCCCCCCGGGCCAATGCTTGTCTAAGTGTTGGTCCAAACTAGAGCACCATGCCGGACCGTCCGTTGGCAACTTGGGTTATGTTGGTACTCGTACGCTTAGCTTATCCGGAGTGTCCTGAGAACGAGATACGTGCGACTCCTATCGGGATTGTCAACACATCGGGCGGCTTTGCTGGTCTTGTTTTACCATTGTCGAAATGTCTTGTAACCGGGATTCCGAGACTGATCTGGTCTTCCCGGGAGAAGGAATATCCTTCATTGATCGTGAGAGCTTATCATGGGCTAAGTTAGGACACCCCTGCAGGGTTTGTACTTTCAAAAGCCGTGCCCGCGGTTATGTGGCAGATGGGAATTTGTTGATATCCGGTTGTAGTAAACTTGAAGTAAACTCTTCTAAAATACACCAACCGTGTGCGTAACCGTGAGTGTCTCTTTTCGGGGTTGTTCGAGAGGAGAACACGGTTCTTGGGTTATGTTTCACGTAAGTAGGAGTTCAGGATCACTTCTTGGTCATTACTAGTTGTCGACCGCTTGCTTTGCTTCTCTTCTCGCTCTTATTTGCGTAAGTTAGCCACCATACATGCTTAGTCGCTGCTGCAACCTCACCACTTTACCCCTTCTTTACCCATTAAGCTTTGCTAGTCTTGATACCCATGGTAATGGGATTGCTGAGTCCTCGTGGCCCACAGATTACTACACCAACAGTTGCAGGTACAGATTATGCGATGATCATGACGTGAGAGCGATGCTTATTTGTGTTGGAGTTCTTGTTCTTCTTCGTCGGTCTTGGGATAGGTTCCTGGTCGGCAGCATGGGATAGCTGGGTGGATATTGTTTGAGTTTCTGTTTATGTTTCATCCGTAGTCGGATGTTGATCTTGTATTTGATGTTGATGTATTCTTGTGGCATTTGTGCCTTATGTATGTATCCCCATCTATTATGTAATGTTGATGTGATGATATCCACCTTGCAAAAGCGTCTTCAAGATGCGCTTCTATCCTTGGTGGGACCTTCGAGTTCCTATAGGATAGGGTCGCATCTTGGGTGTGACGATTAAACACATAGCTACTGGTACAAACTCTCGTCCCCGAGGGTGGACTACTCCCTCATTGTTGTGGCCGGGATGATGATGTTGGCCACCGAAGATGATTCCCCCCTATGGCAGGGTGTCGGAACGGGGTCTAGATTAGTTTTCGGTGGCTATAGAGGCTTGCGGCAGCGGAACTTCTGATCTTGGTTAACCCCTGGTGGTTTCTCTATTTATAGGATTTTTTGGCGTTGGTTTCACGCTAAGATGGGCCTCGAGGTGAGAACAACCCACAGGGGTAAGTCAGGCCCACCAGGCGCGCCCTGGTGGGTTGTGCCTGTCGTGGTTCTAAGTCTGGCAGCAATGTAGGGGGGTAGGTATGGAGAGGCAAGGTCTTAGCTATGGAGTAGTTGTAAGCACACGAGGTTTATGAGTTCAGGCCCTTCTCAGAAGAAGTAATAGCCCTACGTCTCGGAGCCCGGAGGCGGTCGACTGAATTATAAGTGTGTAGATTACAGGGGTTCGAACCCTTTACACTAAGGAGGGGGTGGCTTATATAGAGTTCGCCAGACCCCTCCGGCCCTCAGTTATGCAGGGTTTAAAGTACATTAAGGTTGGGCATTACTGGTAACGCCTCTAATAAAGAGCTATGATGACCATAAAAGCTACTCAATGACCGACCGTTAGCGTGTGGAATGACTTTAGGTCTCCTGGTCGTCGAGTGGTTGGATCTTGGTCGAGTGACTGCTTCATGGTCGAGTGTCTGCGAGTCCGTCGAGTGGAACACCTCCAAGTCGATTGAAAGGTGATTTCTTCTAGGGGTGTCCTTGGGTAGGGCAGTTAGGACAGGTCCATGACCCTACCCTAGGTACATGACTTCATCATTAGCCCCCGAATGGATCGAGGTTTGAGTGGGGGAAGGAGTTGAGAATTTTTCCGACCCATTCTTCGTGCCATGAGTACATCTTATTTCGGATCAATGAACATGGGTGACGTCACCAACTTCTTTTTCAGTCGCCTTGATCCATTCTTGGTTTTTGTCGAATGAGTTTATTTACTTAAAGAGCTCCGAGTGACGGTGTGGAGTAGATCTTCCATCTGTCACGTTGCTCTGCTGCTCGCGGATTTAGCGGGATTCGAATTTTGGGAAGCGTGCGGGACGGAGGAGGCCGCAGTAATCGGATGGGATAGAGCAGAGCCGCCTCGATCTCCATGCCACCTTTTTTGCCACGTATCGAGCGCGCGACTGTTGCGGGATTTGACAGGATCGCCCGGGCCTACCAGTCAGTCACTCGGAAGTAACCTCATATAAGGCACCGGACCGGGGTCTTTGAGCAGTGCATTCTCATTTCCTCCTCTTCTCCTCAGACTCCTCCGCCGCGCTCGCTCTCGCCCCAGTGCCGCTGCTCCGTACGTGTCTCGCCGGTGACGATGGGGAAGGAGAAGACAGTGGCCCTGGAACGGGCGAAGAAGGCGACGGCGAAGGCGAAGGGGAAGGCGACCAGTCGGGGCGGATCTTCCTCGAGGACCGGTCTGCCGAAGGGTTGGATCCAGGGCGACTGGATCCGCTCGATGATCCGCCAAGAAGACCTCGACGACCTGGCCGATGGAGGACTAATCCCCCATGGATCGACGAGGCTTCCGGGGAAGGAATCCGAGCCGCAGCCTCGGGAGGGTGAGTGCGTTCTTCTTGCCACTCACATCGACCATGGGTTTTCTCTGCCTCCCCACCCTTTCGTTCGGGGATTTCTGAATTTCTTCGGGGCACAACTCCACCACTTCACTCCCAATACCATTGTGTATCTCGCTGCTTTCGTGTCTTTGTGCGAGAATTTCTTGGGTTGTCGGCCTCACTGGGGTCTTTTCAAGCACATTTTCACTTGTCGTTCTCAGACGGTGAAAAAGGCCAATTCGAGTGATGAGAGAACACAAGTGATTCAGATGTGCCGAGGTCTTGGGGTTCAGATGAGAGGGAAAAGTTCTTTTCCGGCCATGATACTTCCTGACTCGGTCCGTGGATGGCAGTCGGCCTGGTTTTACTGTAAAGACCAGTCGACGCCAGGGCAGTCGACTGGACTCCCTCCTTTTTCCATGGACCGAGTGAACAAGCCTTCCTCTTTGAAGGTGATCCCGGAGGAGAAAGCGCAGGTAAAGGTGCTGGTCGAACGAGTAGTCCAGCTTATTCGCGACGGGGTCACTGGTATGGATCTCCTGGAGGTCTTCCTCCGGCGACGCATCCAGCCACTTCAAGCTCAAGACCATCCGATGTGGATGTATTCGGGAACTGAGGACACCACTCGGATCCACCCAGAGGAGGTCGAGGATGACACGCTGGAGGGGTGGTTGACGGGCATCACCGGAAACAGGGACAACCCCACGGGAGCCAGGAGAGTTCCTCCATTCGACAAGTCCCGTGAACCAGACAAGGTTCGATTCTGAACTTCTAACTATGATCTGGATTCACTCGCGCGACTATTTATGCTGCGTCGACTGACTTTTATTCTTCCTGCTCTCTTCCAGGCCCTTACCGACATGTACTCAATGCCCAACGGAGAGCAAGAGCAGGACCCGGAAGGAGAGGCGAGCGGTGGCGACAGTGGCGACTGTCATTCTGACGGGGAAGGGGACGAGGAAAGTGACGAATCAAGTGACGAAGAAGAAGTCGAGTCACCTCCTCGCAGGGAGAGGCGATCCAAGCTTGACCATGAACGGCCGAGCGCCCGTGAAAAGGCGATTGCTCAAACCGGCCAGTCTTCAAAGCGTCCTCGAACATCTTCATCGGCCCCGACTGAAAAAGCGTCAAAGCAGCCCAAAGTTGTAGAGCAGAAACCTCGGAAGGCGTTGCTGAAGATCTAGATTGACATTCCCGTCGCTTCTACATGAGTGTCTCCCTTTGTATTCACTCGACGCTCCGTGCTATTTATTTTTCCTTAATTTAACCAGTTGAACTTTGGAACTAGCAGCACTGCTACTTCCAGGACTTCAGCTTACAGGGATGAGGATGAGGCAATGGAGGATGCAGTCACTTCCGATCTGGGTATGATTTCTGAAATTCTGTCTACATTTGGTCGACTCAACTGTAATATATACCATTGGGTGATGTAATTTTGGTGATTGATCTTTGAACAGCTCCTAACATTATTGACCTCCTCGATGATGACGATGAAGAGCCTGAGAGACCTTTGACGAGGAAAAATAGGAAAGCTCCAGCAGACAAGGTGCCACAGTCGACGCCAATAGCGGAACCAGTCGTTCAGGACGCTGGTGATGCCAATCGGGCTTCTGTTACCTTCACCGTACCATTGTCGAGTGCCCTGCCTTCTTCATCGATTGCTCAAGCTGCTGTCAATCCACCTTCAGTTTTTGCCACCCATCATGTCCCAGAGGACGAAGTGAGTGCTGCCAGGGAGGCCATACGCCAAGCAGGTATTATGATGGAGAAGATGAAGACGGTGCGGGACACCAGTCAGGCCGCCTATGACGCCAGCTCGGCTCTCCAAAGCAATGTTCAGGTTAGCCGCACGTCGACTGATTTTCTTGGCTTGCTTTGTTAGTATATGGTACCTAAAGAACTCTCTTTCCAAGGATCTTTGCATCTGTACACCCACTAGGTGTTTCGAACTATCACTGATCAAATCCATACTTTGAGCTGAATTTTTGTTGTTTGAAGTTTTAGACTAGTGGGGGCACGCTAAGTGCACCCACTGGATGTAGTCCCCGAGACTACGGTGGACTGCTGGCAGTCGACTGTAGCCTTTATACTGTGTTGCTTCACTCGAATTTCTTCACTCGGTCTGGTCAGGTCATTCTGAATGGAATATTGGAACCAGTGGGGGCACGCTGAGTGCACCCACTGGGTGTAGTCCCCGAGACCGTGGTCGACTGCTGGCAGTCGACTATGGTCTGGAGAGCTTGTTTGTTGCTGTCTTTCCTCTCTCTCTTTTTCTTAACACTTGCATCGAAAAGGTCACGCCGAAAGTTAACTGAACCAGTGGGGGCACGCTAAGTGCACCCACTGGGTGTAGTCCCCGAGACTATGGTGGACTGCGGGCAGTCGACCGTAGTCTTAGTATTTATTGTCTTTGTAGTTTTCCTCTGTAAAATAACTCTTCCTCCCCGATTGCAGAAATCTTGTGATCTTGGAGCTCGCTTTGCTGACTTGGGGAAACAACAGATCCAACTCAACCTTGACTTGGAATTGGCCAAGACAGAGCTGCAGAAGGCCAAGGACGATGCCAATGGTAAGACGGATCTGTCGACTGGTTTGTCTTAAGCTTGGATTTCCTTCCACTCTTTCTGAATTAAGCATCATTTCTTTTCAGAAAAACTGAACCAAGCTCTGGCGAAGAAGGATCAAGATCTGGCTGCTGCTCAGAAGGAGGCTCAAGATAAAACTGCTCTGGCTGAACAGAAACTGGCTTCAGTCGGCCAATTGGAAGAAGAGAACGCCAAGATGAAATCTGCACTGGACGCAGCCAACAAGGAAGTCACGCGCTTGAAGAATGACAAGGTCAACCTGAACGAGAAGATGGAAGGCATCCCTCGCAGGAGAGACGATCTGGAAAGCTATCTGAGGAGTCTTTCCAAGAAGTTGTTTATAAAGCTTGAAGGTATATATTTTGTTCCGACTGAGTTTTTCTTCGTCGACTCGGCATACGAAAAACTGACTTATCCTTGGACTGTGCTTGCAGAATTTTGCAGAGACTTCGAGGAGGAGACTGGGCGGGTTGAGCCAAACCTGGACCCCATCAACTGTCCTGTGAAGGATGAAACTGCTATGAATCTGCTCCGACTGGAATCCTGCATCGACGGCGTTGTTGACTACTTGGCCCGACTGAAGGTCGCCATGTCCAGGATTGACACAGCACTTTGGCCAAGGGCAACGCTCCAGAGTGACCTCGAGTCACTGATGACTCGGCTTACCGAGATCCCTGGTCGAGTGCTGGAGTGGAAGAAGTCTTCCGCCTGGTGCGGTGCTGATGTGGCCCTGTCTTTGGTTTGTATCCACTGTAAGGAGGTGCGAGAAGATAAGCTAGCAGCGATCAAGGTCACCAACACCAAAAGGCATGATTTCCGATCTTTCATGGAGAATTTCATCGCTATTGCCACTCGGATCGCCGACGGTGTCGACCTGGACGAGTTTGTCGAGCCTGCCAGCCCTCCTCCCGTAGAGTAAACAAACTTCTCTGTCTCACCTTAAATTTGCCTCGGAATGCCGAGTGGATTTTGTAACCGTAAAACTCCTTTGGGCTGAATGCCCGAGTACTTTGATCTGCGGTCTGGGACCTTTAGGATTTATCTGAACTTGGTTTATCATTGAATTTGCTTGCATTTTGTCGGTGTACTAGAGTAGGGGTACCCTAGTACCCCGAACTTGTGCACGGGCAGTCGCGGCACCCCGCGGCAAGGCTTGCCGGGCGACCGCCAAGGCCCTCTGTGGCTCCTTTTGAGCCATTCAAGAACAAAGTATTCAAGCCAAGAAGACAAGGCCCCGGCAAGAGGAGCTTGCCGGGAAGGCCACTAAAGGCACAAGACCCCGGCAAGAGGAGCTTGCCAGGAAGGCCAACCAAGGCATCTCAAGGTACTTACCGCGACGCACCACGCGTCCCGGCGAGGCCCGGCGAGCGGCAAGCTTCCGGACGCGGCAAGGAGTAGGATCCCTTGGCCGCTTGGCGGGAGCTGGAGCGGCGGACCGGGAGGACCCCACTCCAGTTGCCGCTGCAGCATGAGGTGCTTCCGCGGCAACAGAACTTGCCGTGGTGGAGCGTGTCGTGCGGCGCGGCGGGGGTTGACTCGTCCGCCGCTCCGCTACGTCCCCGGCCTTGCGAAGACGCCTTCTTGGTGGAGCCGGGGGCTCTGCTTGTGGAACCGGAGGCTCTGCTTGCGGCAAGCTGCCCGAAGACGAAGAGGAAGAGGAGTCGATCTCCAACGAGCCGCTCGTATCCTCGGCGGGCCCGCTCGGCTCGGCGTCGTGCCCGGCAGGCTCTTCCTCGCCAGCAGGCCCCTCTCGCTCGACAAGGCTTGCCGCCTCTGCTGCCTCTGCCTCCTCCATGGTGAATCCAAACTCGCCCGCGGCTGCGGCTGCAGCTGCCGCTGCCTCTTCCAGCCTAGTGGCGATGCGCTTGATCTCCTCCTCGGTGGTGTCCCGGGTGAGGCCCCTCTACTCATCGGCGTTGATCGGCACTTCTACCAAGCCATCGAAGAATGCCTGCACGACATCATCTGCAGGCTCTATCCAGGCTGGGTCAATTCCATGCGAGTCGCACGGCGGCATCATTGCACGGATGCGGTCGAGCGAGGAGTTGTTGCACAGCGGAACGACGCCCCTCGGCAACCTGAACACTTCGGGATGCTGAGGGTCGTACTTGAACAGCTCCTCGAGCATCGTGTTGAGCTCCAGGACAGTGAAGTTGAAGTTGAGGCCCGGCCGCAGCCTCATGATATCCACCGCGTTCTGGAACTCCCAGGCGGGTCTCCTCCTCTCCTGTAGGGGGGCGATGCGGCGGCGAAGGAAATCTGCGCCAACCGCTCCTACAGTAAGCCCGGCAAGCCTGAGGCATTGGATCCGGGCGACGGCAATCTTCAGTCTGTCGTCTTCCGGGGCCAAGCTACTCCAATCACTGCCACGCACTACTGGAGTTTGGCGCTGGGCGGTAAACGGCTGCGGGTTCTCCTCGACAATCAGGCACCAGTCCGCCCTCCACTCCTCCCACTTGCTGCGGAACTCTCCATCCAGATAAGCATCCTTCTTGCTGGCTTTTGAGATCCAGGCGATTCCGCCGGATAAAGGCTCTCCTTTCTCAACTCGAGGCGAAAAGAAGTGGCGGAAAAGGGCTATGTTTGGATGGATTCCGACAAAGTTTTCGCAGAGATGTGCAAAAACTGCCATGGTCAGGACAGCATTGGGGGTGAAGTCAAGGAGGCGGAGCCCGTAGGTGTTTATGACGTCACAGAAGAATTCAGAAAAGGGCGGGCAGAGCCCGCAGTAGAAGAACAAGGCGAAGAAAGGGTACCCAGTGGGAGCTTTTTCCCAAGCGGCGGCTGGGAGTACCTTCGTGCGCGGGTGCGCCCGTGTCTCCGTCGACCAGAAGAGGTAGTAGTACTCCCTCAGATCCCCCGCGGCGAGCTTGGGGGGGGGGGGAAGACGGCCCGCTCCTTTCGCAGCGCCGCGAGCCGCTGCGCTTCGGCCGACTTCACGACCTTCCCCTTATCGGCTTTCGGAGCCATGGCGGAAGTAGTGAGGGAGGTCGACGGCGTTGGTGGTGTTGGTGGCGATAGGGGGCGGAGCGATGCTCTCTTTCGGCTTTGGGAAGAAGGGGAGTGGCGAAGATTTTCAAGGACGGAATAGCAACGGGCGGATGGACGAACTACCCCTGTTTCCCCTGCTTATAAGGGGGGGGGAGGGGGCGGACGTTCCGTTCTCCCGAATAAAGAAGCCACCCACGATCTCTCCCACGATGCCACAATCTACGCGTGCCGCTCAAGGAGGGCGCGGTGGATACGGAATAAGATACGGCGTGACCTAGGCCGCGTGTGCCCGTGCCCTGTTTTGGGCCTAGCCCAACAGCGCTTGGCACCATGTATGACCCAGGCCCGGGGGCTCCTGTCGGTGTACTAGAGTAGGGGTACCCTAGTACCCCGAACTTGTGCACGGGCAGTCGCGGCACCCCGCGGCAAGGCTTGCCGGGCGACCGCCAAGGCCCTCTGTGGCTCCTTTTGAGCCATTCAAGAACAAAGTATTCAAGCCAAGAAGACAAGGCCCCGGCAAGAGGAGCTTGCCGGGAAGGCCACTCAAGGCACAAGACCCCGGCAAGAGGAGCTTGCCGGGAAGGCCAACCAAGGCATCTCAAGGTACTTACCACGACGCACCACGCGTCCCGGCGAGGCCCAGCGAGCGGCAAGCTTCCGGACGCGGCAAGACAACGACCGCGGCAAGGCACTTTGCCGCGGCAGGCTACCACTCCGTACCCACACTCCAGCACATCCACCAACGTGTCGCTCAGGGACTATCCCAAGCGTACGTGGCGAGAGGCTGTGCAGCCAGGGGTACGCGGTGGCAAACGGCGCTGACAAGATCGCCATCATGGCGAACGGGGGCGTCCCTGACGGTCCCTTTCTGCACTGTTTGGACGACGCAGACAGGCATTTAATGCCCTTGTCCCCTGCCGTCAGGGTTAGGTAGGATACACTATACAGGTAGTTGTACCAACCGCAGCACCTTTCCATTTTTACCCTTGTCTACGTTGCCACCTGTTGGAGACCCCTTGAGCATATAAAAGGAGGCCCATGCACAACATGGAGGAGGGGGGATAGTAGAACACTCACGCTCGGTCTCGTTAGCTGCTGGTGCGTACTGTAGCACTCAGCGCTCCCGAGCAAGAACTCAATACAAACCACAAAGCAGCAGTAGGAGTATTATCTCTCCGGAGAGCTCCGAAGCTGGGTAAACTGCTCGTGTGCTCCGCCTCGATCTGCTCTTCGTGCGACCTCCGCCCCCCGCCGAACCGAAAGGGGCTCGGTCCCCATAGGTGCTCGAGGATCAGTTTCCCCGACACATTTGCCTTCGAGAAAACTTTGTTCTTCACTTGGAATACACTTTGTGCTTGAAATGCAGTTCTGAGGTGGAAAATCCAGTCGACCTATACTTCGTCGTCCTTGCAGATCGGGGTGGATTTCATACTTAGGCGAGTACTTGGACTGCAGCTAAGCCTCTGAGTGGGAGGATTGCTCTCCATTCAGTAGGATTTTAAATACTTAGGCGAGTATTGGACTGCAGCTAAGTCCCCGAGTGGGAGGCTGGCTCTCCACTCGGTAGGATTTTGAATACTTAGGCGAGTACTTGGACTGCAGCTAAGCCTCCGAGGGGCAGGATTGCTCTCCACTCTGTAGGTTTTTTAATACTTAGGCGAGTACTTGGACTGCAGCTAAGCCCCCGAGTGAGAGGATTGCTCTCTACTCGGCAGGATTTTAAATACTTAGGGGAGTACTTGGAGTGCAGCTAAGCCTCCGAGTGGGAGGATTGCTCTCCACTCAGTAGGATTTTTAAATACTTAGGCGAGTATTGGACTGCAGCTAAGTCCCCGAGTGGGAGGCTGGCTCTCCACTCGGTAGGATTTTGAATACTTAGGCGAGTACTTGGACTGCAGCTAAGCCTCCGAGGGGGAGGATTGCTCTCCACTCGGTAGGATTTTGAATACTTAGGCGAGTACTTGGACTGCAGCTAAGCCCCCGGGTGAGAGGATTGCTCTCTACTCGGCAGGATTTTAAATACTTAGGCGTGTACTTGGACTGAAGCTGAGCCTCTGAGGGGGAGGATTGCTCTCCAGTCGGTAGGATTTTTTCAAACTTAGGCGAGTACTAGACTGCAGCTAAGCCCCCGAGTGGGAGGATTGCTCTCCACTCGGTAGGATTTTGAATACTTAGGCGAGTACTTGGACTGCAGCTAAGCCCCCGAGTGAGAGGAATGCTCTCTACTCGACAGGATTTTAAATACTTAGGCGAGTACTTGGACTGCAGCTAAGCCTCCGAGGGGGAGGATTGCTCTCCACTCGGTAGGATTTTTTCAAACTTAGGCGAGTACTGGACTGCAGCTAAGCCCCCGAGTGGGAGGATTGCTCTCCACTCGGTAGGATTTTTTCAAACTTAAGCGAGTACTAGACTGCAGCTAAGACCCCGAGTGGGAGGCTGGCTCACCACTCGGTAGGATTGTTTCAAACTTAGGCGAGTACTGGACTGCAGCTAAGCACCCGAGTGGGAGGCTGGCTCACCACTCGGTAGGATTTTTTCAAACTTAGGCGAGTACTGGACTGCAGCTAAGCCCCCGAGTGGGAGGCTGGCTCACCACTCGGTAGGTTTTTTTACAAACTTAGGCAAAACGGATTCGCAGCTAAGCCACCCACTGGGCGATTTCTCATGCAAACAAAAGCAACAACAATCACTAGGAAAATTATAACACTCTTGTCTTTGATAAATAAATTACAGAGGTATCTCTTATTACATCTCATCCGAGTGAGTACTTAAGTGTAAAAGGGGCGCAGCAGCTCCGCGTTCCTGGCTCGTGGCTCGTCGATCTGGCGATCGACATTGTAAAGGTGGTATGCTCCATTGTGGAGGACTCTGGTGATGATGAAGGGACCTTCCCAAGTAGGAGCGAGCTTGTGTGGTTTCTGTTGATCTACTCGGAGGACCAAGTCTCCTTCTTGGAAGGCTCGACTCTTCACATTTCTGGCATGGAATCGACGCAAGTCTTGCTGATAGATGGTCGATCGGATTATGGCCATTTCTCTTTCTTCTTCCAGGAGGTCGACTGCGTCCTGCCGGGCTTGTTCTGCTTCATCTTCAGAGTAGAGCTCGACTCGGGGTGCATTGTGAAGCAGATCACTCGGCAAAACTGCCTCAGCTCCGTAGACCAGAAAGAATGGGGTTCTTCCAGTCGACCAGTTCGGGGTGCTCCTCAATCCCCATAGAACTAACGGAAGCTCGTCGACCCATGCGCATGCTGCGTGCTTGAGATCGCGCATCAGTCGGTGTTTCAGTCCTTTGAGAATCAGACCGTTTGCCCTTTCCGCTTGTCCATTCGACTGGGGGTGAGCGACTGAAGCGTAGTCGACTCGAGTGCCTTGAGAGGCGCAAAAAGCTCTGAACTTGTCCGAATCAAAGTTTGACCCATTATCAGTGATGATGCTATGCGGAACTCCATATCTGAATATCAACTCTCTGATGAGACCTATAGCAGTGCAGGCATCGAGATTCTTGATAGGCTTAGCTTCAATCCATTTAGTAAACTTGTCGACTGCCACTAACACATGAGTGAATCCGCTCCTGCCTGTTCTCAGTGGTCCGACCATATCCAATCCCCAAACAGCGAAGGGCCAGACGAGTGGAATGGTCTTCAGGGCTGACGCGGGTTTGTGGGACATGTTGGAGTAGAACTGGCATCCTTCGCATTTGTCGACTATCTCTTTCGCCATTTCGTTTGCTCTTGGCCAGTAAAATCCCGCTCGGTATGCTTTAGCCACGATGGTCCGAGAGGACGCATGATGACCACAGGTCCCCGAGTGGATATCATCCAGGATTATCTGACCTTCGTCTGGTGTTATACACTTCTGGCTGACTCCAGTTGCGCTTTCTCTATACAACTGTCCCTTTATGACTGTAAAGGCCTTGGATCGACGGATGATCTATCGAGCCTCTTCTTCGTCCTCTGGGAGTTCTTTCCTTAGGATGTACGCGATGTATGGCACCGTCCAGTCAGGAGTGATGACCAAGACTTCCATGATCAGGTCGACCACTGCTGGAACTTCAACTTTAGTCGGATCCGTGGCACTTTTTGGCTGCAGGGCTTCTTCAGTGAAAGGATCCTCTTGAACTGATGGTGTGTGGATGTGTTCCAAAAACACATTGCTGGGAATGTCTTCTCTCTTGGAACCTATTTTTGCCAAATCATCAGCTGCTTGATTTTTCAGTCGGGGTATGTGATGAAGCTCTAACCCCTCGAATTTCTTCTCCAGCTTTCTCACTGCATTGCAATAACCAGCCATGGCTGGACTTCTAACGTCCCACTCCTTCATCACCTGATTAACCACCAAATCTGAGTCGCCATAGACCATGAGGCGACGGAAGCCGAGTGAAATGGCCATGCGCAACCCATACAAAAGTGCTTCATATTCTGCTTCGTTATTGGAGGAATCAAAGTGAATTTGGAGAACATATCTGAGCTTATCTCCTCGGGGGGAAACCAATACTACCCCAGCACCGGAACCATTCAGCATCTTAGACCCATCGAAGAACATGGTCCAGTGCTCCGAGTGAACTTGAGTCGGTAATTGTTGTTCAATCCACTCGGCGACGAAATCTGCTATTGCTTGGGACTTGATAGCTTTATTTGCATCAAACTTGATATCTAGGGGAAGGAGTTCAATCGCCCATTTTGCCACTCGACCAGTTGCATCTCTGTTGTGCAGAATCTCTGACAATGGAGCATCGCTGACGACTTTAATGGAATGTTTAGAGAAGTAATGTGCAAACTTCTTCGTGGTCATATAAATCCCATATACAAGCTTCTGGTAATGAGGATATCTTTGCTTTGATGGAGTCAAAACTTCAGAAACATAATATACTGGGCGCTGAACTTTAAAGGCTTTTCCTTCTCCTTCTCGCTCGACCGTAAGTATTGTACTGACGACTTGTCCCGTGGCTGCAATGTAAAGCAGCAAAGGCTCTTTGCTGATTGGGGCAGCAAGCACCGGCTGGGTGGAGAGCAGAGCTTTTAGCTCTGCAAACGCTGCATCAGCTTCTAGAGTCCACTCGAACTTGTCTGACTTCTTCATCAGTCGGTAAAGAGGCAATGCCTTTCACCGAGACGAGAGATGAGTCGACTTAAAGCGGCCAAGCAACCAGTAAGCTTCTGGATGTCGTGCACACACACGGGACGTTTCATCCGGAGTATAGTACCGACTTTTTCTAGATTGGCGCTGATTCCCCGTTCAGAAACGAGAAAACCGAGTAACTTTTCGCCAGGGACTCCGAATGTGCACTTTGATGGATTAAGCTTGATATCATACCTCCTGTGGTTGGCAAAGGTTTCAGCAAGGTCAGTCAGCAGGTCGGAACCCTTCCGTGACTTGACCACAATATCATCCATGTATGCTTCCACATTCCGACTGATTTGAGTGAGCAAACAATTCTGAATCATCCTCATGAACGTGGCTCCGGCATTCTTGAGGCCGAATGGCATGGTAACATAACAGAAGCACCCGAATGGAGTGATGAAAGCTGTTTTGATCTCGTCGGGTCCATACAGACGGATCTGATGGTACCCGGAATAGGCGTCTAAAAAAGACAGTCGCTCACATCCCGCAGTCGAGTCGACTATCTGGTCGATGCGGGGGAGAGGAAAATGATCTTTCGGGCAGGCCCGATTGATATGTTTAAAGTCAATGCACATGCGAAGTGACTTGTCCTTCTTGGGGACCATGACAACGTTGGCGAGCCACTCGGAGTGGTAAATCTCTCGGATGAACTCCACTGCTAAGAGGCGAGCCACCTCCTCACCAATAGCCTTTCTCTTCTGGACAGCGGACCGTCGGAGATGTTCTTTGACAGGTTTCACTTTTGGGTCGACTCGTAGGCGGTGCTCAGCCAGCCCCCTGGGAACACCCGGCATGTCAGAAGGCTTCCATGCAAAGATGTCCCAGTTATCACGGAGGAACTGGATGAGTGCTTCTTCCTATTTGGAGTCGAGTGTCATTGAGATATGAGTCGGAGCAGCATTGGGATCGGTCGGGTGAATGTGAACCGGCTTCGTTTCGCCAGACAACTGAAAAGCTGATTCCGTAGCGGGCTTCTTGGCTCGCAACAAATCACTTGGGTCCGCAGTCTTCTGGTACTCCTGCAGCTCTACCACTGCCATCTGGGCATCAACAATCTTTGAGCCTTTCTGAAAACATTCTTCTGCCTTCTTCCGATTGCCTATAACTGTGATCACACCCTTGGGACCAGGCATCTTCAATTTGAGATACACATAACATGGTCGAGCCATGAAGCATGCATAAGCTGGCCTGCCCAAAAAAGCGTGATAAGCACTCTGGAAGTCCACAACCTCGAATGTCAACTTTTCTTTGCGGTAATTCTTGGAGTCACCGAAAACCACATCGAGAGCAATTTGACCGAGTGACTCAGTCTTCTTCCTAGGAATGACTCCATGGAAACTCAAGTTGCTGGTATGGAGTCTTGACAACGGAATGCCCATCCCTTTCAACGTCTCTGCATACAGTATGTTCAAACCACTGCCACCATCCATCAAGACTTTGGTCAGTCGAGTGCCTTCGACAACTGGGTCGACCACCAAAGCTTGCCTCCCAGGGGTGGCAATGTGCGTTGGGTGATCGGAGTGGTCGAATGTGATGGCAATCTAAGACCACTTTAAATAACTGGGTGTCGCCGGAGCTACCATATTCACCTCACGGTTGATAACTTTCAGTCGACTTTTGCTTTCAACATCAGCCAAAATCATCAGGGTGGAATTGACCTGGGGGTATCCGTCATCACTATCTTCCTTGTCCTTGACTTTGTCCGACTCCTTTTCCTTATCTTTGGGTTGTTTGCCCTGGAACTGCTGGATCAAGAGCCGGCACTGTCGAGTGGTATGCTTCGGGTAAATGAGTTTACCCTTTTCATCTTTATTTGTGTGTATGTGACATGGCAAATCCAACACATCATTTCCGTCTTGGTCTTTAACTTTCTTGGGGTTCCAAGGCCCTTTGGGTTTCCCCTTAAACTTTCCTTGAGTTACAGCCAAGGTTTCCCCAGGAGCAGCTGGCTCGGCTTTCCGCTTCTGTTTCCGATTGGAATTTCCTCCTCCGGTTTCTTGGGGGGCTGACTTGAGCTTGCCACTCCGGAGTCGATCCTCATCTTCACCATTAGCGTACTTGGTGGCAATCTCCATCATCTGATTCAGAGACACGTCTCCGGCTCGACCAAATTTCAGATTCAATTGTCTGTTCTTGACGCCTTCTTTGAAGGCACAGTCTGCTTGGTGATCAGGCACATTTTCTACCGTGTGATGCAACGTGATCCACCTCTGGATGTAATCACTCAAAGTTTCATTCGGTTTCTGCACACAAGACCGCAGTTCTGTCAGCCCTGCCGGTCGCTTGCACGTTGCTTTAAATGTTGTGACAAACACTTGGGCGAGATCTTCCCAAGTGTAAATGCTGCTAGGTGCTAACTGATTCAGCCACGCTCTGGCCGAGCCCCCCAACATGAGAGGCAGGTGCTTCATGGCCACTTCATCATTGCCACCGCCAATCTGGACAGCCACTCGGTAGTCTTCAAGCCAAGTATTGGGCTTGGACTCACCAGTGAACTTACTGACTCCAGTCGCCAACCTGAAGTTGGGAGGAATCGTTGTGGTCCTGATGGCTCTACTAAAGCACTCTGGCCCTGAAACATGCACTCTGCTGCTGGTAGGTGCATCTCTGTCATGACCTTCTCGGTGAGCTCTGTTCCTGTCAACCAAACCTTGAACGAGAATGGATCTCGCATCAAAGCCTGGTTCCCTGGGGTCGACTAGAATCCTTCGCCCAACACTATGAGCGCGCCTGTCATCCTGCTGTCGAGGCACGTATGATCCACTCCTCGGGGGAGGGGGTGGGCACTCGACGTCGATCGTCACGATCGAATCAGTGGCCATACTGCTCACGGTTCCTGTACTGCTCACGCTGGTCTTCACGTCCCTCATGCCTCGAGGGCGATCTTGGGCTGTGAGCCGACTGGACTGTGTCTGCAGCAATGGATCTGCTGTGGATCCTGTTCCGCGACTGAGAAACAGCGGAATTCTGGTCTCCTGCTGCTCGGAGTAACGCTCTGATCTGCAGGAAGCCTCTGCCAGCTCTGACTGGGAAGGCTGAATCGACTCTGCTATACGGGCTGCAGCTGCTAAATTCTGAATCGGAGTTCGATATACCTGCGGGGGCAGAAAGAGCTGACGGCGACTGGATCCCGCCGAACTATGAAGCCCTTCAGGGCCTGTTCGGCCGCCTTGTGGAGCTCGACCAGCTGCTTCAGCTGGTCGCTCAAGGGCACAGGGTCTCCGGCCTCAGCGTACTGAGACCAGAACACCTTCTCCGTCGAGTTGCCTTCTTCGGCTCAATAGAATGCGGCGGCATCGGATACGCTGCGGGGAAGATCTGCGAATGCCCCTGGAGAACTCCGGATTCGGGTAAGTAACAAGTAGTTTACTTTTATATGTCTGCTTTGCCTAAAGAATGCCTTACCCGCCGCTATCTTTTTCACCGCCTCCAACTCTTGGAGGGCCTTCTGGGATTCGGCCTTGGCAGACTCGACAGTTTTAAGGGCCATCGCGAGCTCGGACGCTCGCGTCTTCGAGTCAAGCTCCAAACTCTCATGTTTTTTCATGAGAGCCTGAAGCTCTGGCTGCACCTTGCCAATATGGGCCTCAAGTTTCCCTCGCTCGGTGCGCTCCGTGGCCGCTCTCTTTTCGGCCTCGGACAGCGCCTGCTTGAGGGTCGCCACCTCAGCCGTGGCCCCTACAATAAGCAGTATAATCCTGTTATTTTTTGCAATTGCATCTTTTTTTTGTATATATTTTTTCTATAAGGTATCTCTTACCTTCTTTCTCCTCGAGTTGCCGCTTGGAAAGGCCGAGCTCTTGCTCGGTCCGCTCGAGGCCCTTCTTCAGGGCACCCACCTCCGCAGTCAATGCGGCGTTGGCTAGCAGCGAAGCCTGCATACGCATATTGACTCTTTTTTTGTTAGACTCCTACAAAATTTAATAGATCCTTTATTCGGCTTTTCTTTCCGAACGCCAAACAGAGCATCAGTGGCTACTGTCTATGCGGTAATATTTTTACATATTTTACTTACCTCGAAGCCTGTTAGAAGGCTGGCACAAGCTTCAGTCAGTCCGCTCTTGGCGGACTGAACCTTCTAGATCACCGTACTCATAATAGTACGGTGCTCCTCGTTGATGGAGGTGCCGTTAAGCACCTCCAGCAGATTGTCCGGCACCTCCGGCTGGACGGAGGCTGCCGGCTCAGAAGGCTTGCTCCTCTTAGAAGGAGTTCGCCTACTGCGGTCCGGAACTGTTGAGGATTCCGGGGAGGTGTCCGGCTCAAAGCCGGAATTGGAGCCCTGGGGGGTCTTGTCCCCTTTACTCCTGGAGTCCGGGAGGTCGCCTCGCGGCTCCTCCAGGACCATCTCCTCTTGCCCCAGAGCTTGTCGTGATGCCACTTCGGCGTCGTCCGCAGTGCGGGGGGAGACAGCGGGCGGAACGGAGTTCAAGTCTGATGAATCCAGGGAGCCGCTCGACGATTCGTAGAGTCCGGCCCGGGGCGGTCTGCATAATTACATTCGACATTAGGGAAGAGCTATGCAACAACAGGGATATTATGAGTTACTCTGGTATCCATATACTCATGATTTCGCCGGACGCTTGGTCCTGTCCGGCCACTCCTCTTCGTCCTCGTCGGCGTTGGGGGAGTAGTCCGGTGGAGGGGTCTTCCTCTTCCTGGACCCTTCGGCCTCCCCTACTGGGGCGGCCTTCCTCTTCTTTCCTCCCCCCGCTAGAGGGGGATAGGATTCTTCTTCCTCCTCCTCGTCTTCACGAGAGGAGTGCGTCTCGGATTCGTCGGACGATGAATCCGACACCACCACATGATGGGAACTCTTTCGAGTCCCCGTGGCCTTCTTCTTCTTGGCCTTCTTCTCCGGCACCACGTAAGGCGCCGGAGTCAGCAGCTTCGATAAACGAGCGTCTGCTGGGTCTTCGGGCAATGGAGCCGGACAGTTAATTGGTCCAGACTTCACCTGCCATTCCTATCAAAGGTAAGGGAGTTTAGATCCCGCATAGAGTCAAACTATGAGAAACAAATGTCCTGTAAAAGGTAATGATAACTCACCGCACTAGCTTGACGCTGCGTGCTGAATCCGCGATCTTCGGATGCGGATGCGGGAGCCTCGGCGCATTTGAAAAGCACCTTCTAGGCGTCTTCATACGTTGTATCGAAGAGCCTATTCAGGGTTTGGTGCTGCGTCGGGTCGAACTCCCACAGATTGAAGTCCCGTTGTTGACACGGGAGGATCCGACGGATGAGCATAACCTGGACTATATTGACAATTTTGAGTCGCTTGTTCACCAGGGACTAGATGCATGTTTGCAGTCCGGTCACCTCTCCCTCGTCGCCCCATCATAGGCCCGTCTCTTTCCAGGACGTGAGCCGCATAGGGGGTCCGGATCGGAACTCATGGGCTGCGATCCATTCCGGGTCGCACGACTCGGTGATGTAAAACCACCCTGACTGCCACTCCTTCAGGGTCTCCACAAAGGAGCCCTCGAGCCATAGGACGTTGGCCATCTTGCCCGCCATGGCGCCTCCGCACTCCGCTTGGCTGCCGCGCACCACCTTCGGCTTGACGTTGAAAGTCTTGAGCCAAAGGCTGAAATGGGGGCGGATGCGTAGGAAGGCCTCGCACAAGACGATAAACGCCGAGATGTTGAGGATGAAGTTCGGGGCCAAATCGTGGAAATCCAGGCCATAGTAGAACATGAGCCCCCGGACAAATGGGTGGAGACGAAAGCCCAGTCCGCGGAGGAAGTGAGGAAGGAATACAACCCTCTCATGGGGCTCTAGGGTGGGGAGAAGATGCCCCTCTTCGGGGAGCCGGTACGCGATGTCTTTGGACAAGTATCTGGCCTTCCTTAGCTTTTTGACATGGCCCTCCGTGACGGAGGAGACCATCCACTTGCCTCCCGCTCCGGACATTGCTCGAGAAGGTTGATGTGGGAAGTGCGGGCTTGGGCGCTGGAGCTCGAGTGCGCAGAAGATGGATAGGCAAAGGAGGAAGAAGGCGTAGGTAAAAAGGTGGATCCCTATCCCCTTATATGGGCGAATGCGGCTATGCATCCCCACCAGCCTAGTAAAACTCGCTTGCCTCCCAAGCGCCGTGATAAATGGCGCGGTTGGGTTACCCACGTCCGTATTGATGAGAATCCCGTAAATGGGGGACACGATCTCTGCTTTGACAAGACGTGCCAAGGAAACCGCCTCGCAAAACGCGCTGAGGTGGAGAAGTGAAAACGATTCGAATAAAGGCTTGGCCATAGTGTGATGTCACGCTATGGAATACGTCAGCAGATTAGATTTGTGTTAATCCTATTCTCTCTATGGCAATACGTGGAAACTTGTTTTGCAGAGCCGGACACTATTCTTGGTGTTTACTATCTTTTATGAAGAACTTGGAGGAGGAACCCGCCTTGCAATGCCGAAGACAATCTGCGCGCCGAACTCGTCGTCATTGAAGCTTGGTTCAGGGGATACTGAGGGAGTCCTGGATTAGGGGTGTCCGGATGGCCGGACTATACCTTCAGCCGGACTCCTGGACTATGAAGATACAAGATTGAAGACTTCGTCCCATGTCCGGATGGGACTTTCCTTGGCGTGGAAGGCAAGCTTGGCGATGCGGATATTTAGATCTCCTACCATTATAACCGACTTTGTGTAACCCTAACCCTATCCGGTGTCTATATAAACCGAAGGGTTTTAGTCCGTAGGACAACAACTCCAACATACAACAATCATACCATAGGTTAGCTTCTAGGGTTTAGCCTCCTTGATCTCGTGGTAGATCTACTCTTGTACTACCCATATCATCAATATTAATCAAGCAGGACGTAGGGTTTTACCTCCATCGAGAGGGCCCGAAGCTGGGTAAAACTTTGTGTCCCTTGTCTCCTGTTACCATCTGCCTAGACGCACAGTTCGGGACCCCCTACCCAAGATCCGCCGGTTTTGACACCGACAAGAGCCCTGGCCGGACTATGGCCAACAGGATTGGGATGCGGACGACGAAGAAATTCCACGCCCACCCACCACCCACTTCGTAGCCACTGTCGATGATTTAACCGACATGCTTGACTTCGACTCCGAAGACATCGACGGTATGGACGACGATGTAGGAGATGAACATGAACCAGCGCCTATAGGGCACTGGAAAGCCACCTCGTCATATGACATATATATGGTGGATACACCCAAAGAAGGCAATGGCGACGGAACAACGGGGGATGACCCCTCAAAAAAGAAACCCAAGCGTCGGCGTCAGCGGCGCCGCTCTAAGTCCCGCCAAAGCAAGAACGGTGATACCGGCACGGGAGATAATAACACCCCGCACAGTGCCGAAGACAACTCCCTCCAGCAAGATTCAGCACAGGAGGATGGAGAAGCCAGCCCCCCTAAGAGAACGACAGACAGAGCGGAAGAGGATGATAACTACATGCCTCCCTCCGAAGACGAGGCAAGCCTCGGCGACGACGAATTTGTTGTGCCTGAGGATCCCATCGAACAAGAGCGCTTTAAGCACAGACTTATGGCTACGGCAGGTAGCCTCAAGAAAAAACCGCAACAGCTTAGAGCTGATCAAGACTTGCTAGCCGACAGATGGACTGAAGTCCTTGCGGCCGAGGAGTACGAACTCGAACGCCCCTCCAAGAGCTACCCAAAGCGCAGGTTGCTACCCCGATTAGAGGAGGAAGCACTTAAACCTACGTCACCAGCGCATGATGCGGCTGACCGGCCACCTCGCGGCCGTGACAGAGAGGCCTCCAGGCCCTCCACCCAAGCCGCACCCCGACGTCGCTCAAAAAATACTAAGGCACGGGGAAACACGCTAGACCTGCGAGACATGCTGGAGAACAAGGCAAGGCAAACAAGATCAATCTACGGATCGTGTGGGTGCCCCACGACACGTGACGATAACCGTCATGCCGGATGCAGTAAATCCGGCGGGCCGAACACAACAGACAAAGCTTATTTGAGCTACGTCGCGATATAGCCCAGTACAGAGGTGCTACACACCCACTATGCTTCACATATGAAGTAATGGATCATCAAATCCCAAAGGATTTCAAACCCGTAAATATTGAATCATACAATGGCACAACAGATCCTGCGGTATGGATCGAGGACTATCTCCTTCATATCCACATGGCCCGTGGCGATGATCTACACGCCATCAAATACCTCCCACTCAAGCTTAAAGGACCAGCTCGGCATTGGCTTAACAGCTTGCCAGCAGAATCAATTGGTTGCTGGGAGGAACTGGAAGCCGCATTCCTCGACAATTTCCAGGGCACCTATGTGCGACCACCAGACGCCGATGACCTAAGCCACATAACTCAGCAGCCAGAAGAATCTGCCAGACAATTCTGGACACGGTTCCTGACCAAGAAAAATCAAATCGTCGACTGTCCGGACGCAGAGGCCCTAGCAGCCTTCAAGCATAACATCCGTGACGAGTGGCTTGCCCGGCACCTTGGACAGGAAAAGCCGAAATCTATGGCAGCCCTTACGACACTCATGACCCGCTTTTGCGCGGGAGAAGATAGCTGGCTGGCTCGTAGCAATAACATGACTAAGAGCCCTGGTAATTCGGATACCAAGGACAGCAATGGCATGTCACGTCGCAACAAGCACAAGCGCCGCATTAACAGCGAAAGTGCTGAGGATACGGCATTTAATGTCGGATTCAGGGGCTCCAAACCCGGTCAGCGGAAAAAGCCATTCAAAATAAATACTCCAGGCCCATCTAGTTTGGACCGTATATTCTATCGCTCATGCCAGATACATGGCACCCCCGAAAAACCAGCCAATCACACCAATAGGGATTGTTGGGTGTTCAAGCAGGCCGGCAAATTAAATGCCGAAAACAGAGACAAGGGGCTACATAGTGACGACGAGGAGGATCCCCGGCCGCCGAACAATAGTGGACAGAAGGGCTTCCCCCCACAAGTGCGGACGGTGAACATGATATACGCAACCCACATCCCCAAAAGGGAACGGAAGCGTGCGCTAAGGGATGTATACGCGTTGGAGCCAGTCGCCCCAAAGTTCAACCCATGGTCCTCTTTCCCGATCACTTTTGATCGAAGGGACCACCCCACTAGCATCTGCCATGGCGGATTCGCCGCATTGGTTCTAGATCCAATCATTGACGGATTTCACCTCACTAGAGTCCTTATGGACGGCAGCAGCCTGAACCTGCTTTATCAGGATACAATGCAGAAAATGGGCATAGATCCCTCAAGGATTAAAACCCACAAAAACAACCTTTAAAGGCGTCATACCAGGTGTAGAGGCCAACTGTATAGGCTCAGTCACACTTGAAGTGGTCTTCGGATCCTCGGATAATTTCCAAAGCGAGGAGTTAATCTTCGACATAGTCCCGTTTTGCAGTGGCTATCACGCACTGCTTAGACGAACCGCATTTGCAAAGTTCAATGCAATGCCGCACTATGCGTACCTCAAGCTCAAGATGCCAGGCCCTCGAGGAGTTATTACGGTCAATGGAAACACCGAACGCTCACTCCGAAAGGAGGAGCATATGGCGGCCCTCGCAGCAGAAGTACAAACAACCTCTCAAGGCAATTCTCCAGTCCGGCTCTTAAACGTCCGGACATCGTCAAGCGCGCCCAGAGTAACCTAACAAGACCGCCTGGCACATTCCGAGCAAGCGTAGCAATGCGGCCCCAATCCCAGCCCTCGCCAAACTGCGCAATCAGTACCACGCATACATAACTACGCACTGAAAATACCATGGGCACAGGGGGAGGGGCACGACCACGACATGCCCAAAAATGCGGCTCAACCGCACTAGGGGCTCCTGATTTTATCATTTTTTCCTACTTGCAGGACTCCACTCTTCGGGTGGCCTGTCCGGCAGTATAATCGCCGAACACACGATGCAACAACCAAAGAGGCAGAAAGCTACGTCGAATTCCCAGGTGGTTTCTATAACGAGCAAAATACCTGCCTTACATACCATCTCGCAGCTTGCCCCTGGAGGGGGACATGTCAAATAGTCCCATCTCTTGCTTACCGCACTATTTGTATCGTTCTGCTTTCGCAGCAGCCGTTTCAAAATAAATAATGCTTAGCTTCAGCTTATTATTGCATTCTCTATTTATTCCTTTTACATATATATGTTCACTTATGACATTTAGCATCCGTACACTTTGGTACGGCTAATATGCCAGGGGCTTAAGCAGCCCATAATACAGTGTAAGAAGTCCGAACACTTTCAGAAGTGCGGCCCTCCGAACTTATAGCATTATATGCATCAGCTCCGAATCATGTCTTTGGTCAATAGTTGGGTTTGCCCGGCTCCCATGTTTTGGTACCTTACATTCCGCTATATCGGCTAAGGTAACGTTGGGAGAACTACTGCGATTGTGCCCCGGTTGAGCTGGGTTAAGCACCTCAGTAGAGAAAGCTAAAACTGACTGTCATGATAGGGCAAGAGCTGGTCGTTGTTTGAGAGGTTTCGAGTCCCTAAAGACTTATGCCGCTTAGAGCGAGGAGTCGGCTTTGTCCGGCCCAAGGCGTGTATAGCGCCCCGAGCTAGGTCTTCCGAACACTAGGGGCTTCGCCGAAATTTAAAATTATAGAATTCTCTGGCCAAGTGAGAGTGATAACGCACTATAGTCCGATTGCCTTGTTCGCCAGGCTGAGCACCTCCCTCGAAGGACCCAACAATGGGAAAAAGAGTGCTCAGGTTAATCCCCGAACACCCCAGCACTAGTGGCGTGGGGGCAGAAGCCGACGACTCGCCATCTCTCAGATTTAATAAACGGCCGCATAGAAGGTAATATTTTAAATTAAAACAAGCATTGCATAGCGAATATGAACAAGTCTTCAGCGCACAGGATAAAACAAACAAGTTAACTGAAATATTACATCCTTGGAACATTCATCCGCTACAAGGCGGGCACCCTTCAGGACACCCTCGTAATACATCTCGGGGTGGCGATGCTCCTTGCCCGGCGGTGGCCCATCCTTCACAAGCTTCTCAGCATCCATCTTGCCCCAGTGCACTTTAGCACTGGCAAGTGCCCTACGGGCACCCTCAATGCAGACGGAGCGCTTGATGACTTCAAGCCGTGCACAGGCATCCACCAGCCGCCTCACCAGCCCGAAGTAGCTCCCAGGCATAGCCTCTCCGGGCAACAGCCGGACTATGAGACCCGTCGTGGCCTGTTCAGCCACCTTATGGAGCTCGACCAGCTGCTTCAGCTGGTCACTCAACAACACCGGGTATCCGGTCTTAGCATACTGAGACCAGAACACCTTCTCCGTTGAGCTCCCCTCCTCGGCCCGGTAGAAAGCGGCGGCATCTGACACGCTATGAGGCAAATCTGCAAATGCTCCTGGAGAGCTCCGGACTCGGGTAAGTAACAAGTAATTCACTTTCACGTGCTTGCTTTGCATAAAGAATGCCTTACCCGCGGCTATCTTCTTCATCGCCTCAACTTCCTGGAGGGCTTTCTGGGCTTCGGCCGTGGCAGATTTGGCGCTTTCAAGGGCCGTCGTGAGCTCGGACTCTCGCGCCTTTGAGTCAACCTCCAAACTCTCGTGTTTTTTCACGAGAGCCTGGAGCTCTTGCTGCACCTCGCCAACCCGCGCCTCATGCTTCTCCCGCTTGGTGTGCTCCGTGGCCGCCCTCTTTTCGGCCTCGGACAGCGCTTGCTTAAGGGTCGCCACCTCAGTTGTGGCCCCTATGACACCAATAGTGATCCTGTCATTTTTTGCAACTCCATCTTTTTATAATATACTCCATAAGGTATTACTTACCTTCTTTTTCCCTGAGCTCCTTCTTGGGAAGGCCGAGCTCTTGCTCAGACCGCTCGAGGCTCTGCTTCAGGGCATCCACCTCTGCAGTCAGTGCGGCAGAGGCTAGCAGCGAAGCCTGCATACACATATTGACTTAATTCTATTAGACTCCTGCGAATGTTATTAGATCCTCTATTCGGCTCTCTTTCCGAACGCCAAACAGAGCATCAGGGACTACTGTATATGTGGTAATATTTTCACATATTTTTTACATACCTCAAAGCTTGTTAGCAGGCTGGCGCAGGCTTCAGTCAGCCGTCTCTTGGCGGACTGGACCTTCTGGATCACCGCACTCATGATAGTGCGGTGCTCCTCGTCGATGTAGGCGCCGTTAAGCACCTCCAACAAGTTATCCGGCGCCTCTGATTGGACGGAGGTCACCGGCGTCGTAGGCCTGCCCTTCTTCTTAGGGGGCCGCCTGCCGGACTCTGGAACCTTTGAAGGTTTCGGTGCGGTGTCCGGCCCAGGGTCGGACTTGGAGCCCTTGGGGGTTTTATCCCATTTGCGCTTGGAGTTTGGAAGGTCGCCTTGCGGCGCCTCCAGGACCACCTCCCCTGGCTTGGAACCTTTTGGGACAACACCTCGGTGTCGTCCGTAGGGGGAGGGGAGGTAGCGGCCGGAAGTGAAAAGCTATTCACATTCGGCGAATCCAAGGAGCCGCTCGAAGATACATCGAGCCGGTCTCGGGCCGGACTACACAATTATATTCGGCGTTAGGAAAAGATGTGCAATAAAGGAACACTATGAGTCACTCTGGTGTCCGAATACTTACGACTTCGCCAGGGGCTTGGCCCTGGACGGCCACTCCTCCTCGCTGTCGGCGGCGTTGGTGGATTAGTCCGGAGGGAGGGTCTTCACCTTCTTGGACCCTCCGGCCTCCCCAGTTGGGGCGGCCTTTTCTTTTCTTTTCTCCCCCTGCTGGGGAAGAAACCTCTCTTTCCTCCTCCTCGTCTTCGTGGGAGGAGTCCGCCTCGGAGTCATCGGACGATGAGTCCGATCCACCGGATGCCGAGAACTCTTCCGAGTTCCCGTGGCCTTCTTCTCCGGCACCACGTAAGGTGCCGGGACCAGCAGCCCCTCTAGGCGGGCGTCTGCTGGGTCTTCGGGCAAAGGAGCCGGACAGTTGATCTGTCCGGACGTCTCCTGCCAATCCTGTCAAAGGTATGGGAGTTTAGATCCCGCATAGAGTCAAACTATGAAAGACAAGTATCCTGTAATAGGTAAAATAGCTTACCGCGTTGGCTTGGCGCTTCTCGGAAAATCCGTGATCCTCGGTGGCGGAAGCGGGAGCCTCGGCACCCTTGAATAGCATCTTCAGGCATCTTCGTACGTTGTGTCAAAGAGACGGCTCAGAGTTTGGTGCTGGGCCGAATCGAACTCCCACAGATTGAAAGCCCATTGTTGACACGGGAGGATCCGGCGGATGAGCATAACCTGGACTACGTTAACTAGTTTGAGCTTCTTGCTCACTAGGTTCTGGACACATGTTTGGAGTCCGGTCACCTCTTCCGAACTACCCCACAGCAGGCCCTTCTCTTTCCAGGAGGTGAGCCGCGTATGGGCTCCGGATCGGAACTAGGGGGCTGCGACCCATTTAGGGTCACGCGGCTCGGTGATGTAGAACCACCCCGATTGCCACCCCTTTATGGTCTCCATGAAGGAGCCCTCGAGCCATAGGACGTTGGGCATCTTTCCCACCATGGCGCCTCTGCACTCCACCTGGCGGCCGCCCACAACCTTCGGCTTGACATTGAAGGTCTTTAGCCATAAGCCGAAGTGGGGCCGGGTGCAGAGGGAGGCCTCGCACACGACGATAAACGCCGAGATGTTGAGGATGAAGTTCGGGGCCAGATCATGGAAGTCCAGGTCATAGTAGAACATGAGCCCCCGGACGAATGAATGGAGGGGGAATCCCAGTCTGCAGAGGAAATGGGTAAGGAAGACGACCCTCTCATGGGGCCTGGGGGTGGGGATGAGCTGCCCCTTGTCTGGGAGCCGGTACGCGATGTCACCGGGCAGGTATCCGACTCTCCTCAACTTTTTGACGTCTCCCTCCGTAAAGGAGGAGACCATCCACTTGCCTCCCGCTCCAGACATGGTCGGAGAAGGTGGAGGAAGAAAATGCGGACATGGGCGCTGGAGCTCGAGTGTGCGAAAATGGATAAGCAAAGGAGGAAGAAGGCGTGGGTGAAGAAGGCGGATCCTTATCCCCTTATATGGGCGGACGAAACTGTGCGTCCCCGCCTGGTAAAACTCGCTTATCTCCCAAGCGCCGTAATCAATGGCGCGGTTGGGTTACCCACGTCCGTATTGATGAGAATCCCGGAATAAGGGGACACGATCTCTGCTTCGACAAGACATGCCAAGGAAACCGCCTCGCTAAACGCGCTGAGGTGGGACAGTAAAAATGATTCGAATAAAGGCTTGGCCGTGGTGTGATGTCACGCCACGGAGTACGTTAGCAGATTAGATTTGTGTAAATACTATTCTCTCTATGGCAGTATGTGGAACTTATTTTGCAGAGCCGGACACTATCCTTGTATTCAAAATCTTCTATGAAGTATTCGGAGGAGGAACCCGCCTTGCAATGCCGAAGACAATCCGCGCGCCGGACTCATCGTCATTGAAGCCTGGTTCAGGGGTTACTGAGGGAGTCCTGGATTAGGGGGTGTCCGGATAGCCGGACTATAACCTTTGGTCGGACTGTTGGACTATGAAGATACAAGATTGAAGACTTCGTCCCGTGTCCGGATGGGACTTTCCTTGGTGTGGAAGGCAAGCTTGCCGATACGGATATGTAGATTTGCTTCCATTGTAACCGACTCTGTGTAACCCTAGCCCTCTCCGGTGTCTATATAAACCAGAGGGTTTTAGTCCATAAGACGAACAACAATCATACTATAGGCTAGCTTCTAGGGTTTAGCCTCTCTGATCTCGTGGTAGATCTACTATTGTACTACCCATATCATCAATATTAATCAAGCAGGAGTAGGGGTTTACCTCCATCGAGAGGGACCGAACCTGGGTAAAAACACTGTGTCCCTTGTCTCCTGTTACCATCCGCCTAGACGCACATTTCGGGACCCCCTACCCGAGATCCGCCGGTTTTGACACCGACAATGACCTAAACGACAATGCCACAAATAAGTTGCACTATCAATATTAAACTTGTATCTTTTGGCTTCAATACTATGAATATGTGTATCACTACTATCAAGATTCAACAAAAATAGACCACTCATCAAGGGTGCATGACCATAAAAGATATTACTCATATAAATAGAACAACCATTATTCTCTGATTTAAATGAATAACTGTCCGGCATCAAACAAGATCCAGATATAATGTTCATGCTTAATGCTGGCACCAAATAACAATTATTCAGGTTTAAAACTAATCCCGAAGGTAGATGTAGAGGTAGCGTGCCGACGGCGATCACATCGACTTTGGAACCATTTCCCACGAGCATCGTCACCTCGTCCTTAGCCAATCTTCGCTTAATCCATAGCCCCTGTTTCGAGTTGCAAATATGAGCAACAGAACCAGTATCAAATACCCAAATGCTACTACGAGCATTAGTAAGGTACACATCAATAACATGTATATCAAATGTACCTTTCATTTTATCATCCTTCTTATCCGCCAAATACTTGGGGCAGTTCTGCTTCCAGTGACCAGTCCCTTTGCAGTAGAAGCACTCAATCTCAGGCTTAGGTCCAGACTTGGGATTCTTCACTTGAGCAGCAACTTTCTTGCCGTTCTTCTTGAAGTTCCCCTTCTTCCCTTTGCCCTTCTTCTTGAAACTAGTGGTCTTGTTAACCATCAACACTTGCTGCTCCTTTTTGATTTCTACCTCCGCAGCCTTCAGCATCGTGAAGAGCTCGGGAATTGTCTTATCCATCCCTTGCATATTATAGTTCATCACGAAGCTTTTGTAGCTTGGTGGTAGTGATTGAAGAACTCTGTCAACGACACTATCATCAGGAAGATTAACTGCCAGTTGAGTCAAGTGCTTGTGGTACCGAGACATTCTGAGTATATGTTCACTGACAGAACTATTCTCCTCCATTTTGTAGCTATAGAACTTACTAGAGACTTCATATCTCTCAATTCGAGCATTTGCTTGAAATATTAACTTCGACTCCTGGAACATCACATATGATCCATGGTGTTCAAAACATCGTTGAAGTCCCGATTCTAAGCCGTAAAGCATGGCACACTGAACTATCGAGTAGTCATCAGCTTTGCTCTGCCAGACGTTCATAACATCCGGAGTTGCTCCTGCAGCGGGTCTTGCACCTAGCAGTGCTTCCAGGACGTAATTCTTCTGTGCAGCAATGAGGATAATCCTCAAGTTACGGACCCAGTCCGTGTAGTTGCTACCATCATCTTTCAACTTAGCTTTCTCTAGGAATGCATTAAAATTCAAAGGAACAGTAGCACGGTCCATTTATCTACAACAACATAGACATGCAAAATACTATCAGGTACTAAGTTCATGATAAATTAAAGTTCAATTAATCATATTACCTAAGAACTCCCACATAGATAGACATCCCTCTAGTCATCTAAATGATCACGTGATCCATATCAACTAAACCATGTCCGATCATCACGTGAGATGGAGTAGCTTTCAATGGTGAACATCACTATGTTGATCATATCTACTATATGATTCACGTTCGACCTTTCGGTCTTAGTGTTCCGAGGCCATATCTGCATATGCTAGGCTCGTCAAGTTTAACCCGAGTATTCTGCGTGTGCAAAACTGGCTTGCACCCGTTGTATGTGAACTTAGAGCTTATCACACCCGATCATCACGTGGTGTCTCGGCACGGCGAACTGTAGCAACGATGCATACTCACACTACAAGAAATATGTCAACTAGTGACTTTCTGTCAGCGACCCTGGAAGAATTGGTCATAGATCTATGACCATTTGAGACCAATTGGTCAAAAGCTGTTCGAGGAGCTCCAAACTCTAAACCATCGCGACCATTTTGGTCAGAAAGGTCGTAATTTCCTTACATGAAATGGTCATAAAGCAAACAACACTAGTCCGATGCATTATTTCTAGCTAATCACGACCAATATAGATGGTCATAGCCTTGTAAATTGTGGTGCATTGCTATGACTAGGTGCCACCTCACCAGTTTTGCCTATGTGCCATGTCCATGTGTCATTTTTGCCTATATGTCATGCACATGGCACTGGTTTGAATCTACCACTTACAAATGGGCCCCAACAAACTAAGATGGAGGACCCACCAATAAACTGACTCCAGGTCCCACCATTGAACTGGCCCGTTGGCCCCACTGACCCTACATGCGGGTCCCACCACCGACCTGACGGGTAGGACGACCTGACCACACAGCACCCGCCAACTGACATGCGGGTCCACCACTTACCTGACAAGCAGGACCCACCAACTGGCATGAGGCCTCACCACTGTCAATGGAGAAAAGTAGAAAAGATATATGGGCAACGAGGGATTCGAACCCGCGCCGCAACACACAAACCTGCAGAGCCACACCACCACGCCACCATCTCGGCAGTGATATGCTACCGCAATCCATTCTTTTATAGATAAGATCGTTTCCTGGGCTTGGGCCTAAGTCGTGATAGGCCTCCCCTTCTGTCCATCTTTTTTACATTAACACAGCGGTCCGCCGAGTGGGCTCATGGCCCATAGCCTATTAGCAGGCGTTTTTAGGTCTGAAATGTATGCTTATTATTAAAAAAATATGTTTCATTTCTTCTTCTTTCAAATAATTTGGGATTTCAAAAAAGTTTCAAACACAAAAATGAATTTGTTAGAAAAATGTACGTGAAATCATAAAATGTACGCAGACTAAAAGAAAATGAAAAGTTCCTTAGGCAACATTTTTTGTCATTCCAAGATGCACCGTTGTGCATGATATGAGGTCATTTAAACAAACTATGCCATGAATGTGGCCACAAGATTGCTCATTTGGCTTGAAAGACATGAATCTTCACACATGATAGCTCATTTCTGAGAACACTTTTTTAAAATAATTACCGTATTACAATTTATTATTTTTACAGGAAACTTGGCCACATATAATGACACAATGCGAAGGTTTTCCAATTTTTTGATTTTTTTTGAATTTTTTATGCCCTTTCAAAATGCGGTCAAAACGGCGGGCTTGACCGTTCCTAGCTAGTGGTTGAATCTTGGAAATTTTTTGATGTTTCTCTGATTAAATAGATACTTATATACCTAGAAATGGTTTTCAGAAAAAATAAAGAGATACCTACGAGGCAACTATAGTTCAAATTTGACCCGCTCCCAACTGAATCAGCGGGAATTTATCTTTTTCACCAGAGGTGGATCAAAACTTTTGACACCCAACCATTTGGTCAATTGCGTTTAAATATGGCCTAGTATTTTATAAAATTGATTTGGTACAATTTTGCAACAAATATATGGTAGGTCCTTCACAAAAAAAAACTCATTTCAGGCACTCGAAAAAATAGAAAATGAATTTTTCGTCCAAAGAAAACGAAAAGTTCCTTAGGCAACATTGTTTGTCATTCCAAGATGCACCCTTGTGCACGATATGAGGTCATTTGAACAAACTATGCCATGAATGTGGCCATAAGATTAATCATTTGGCTTGAAAGCCATGAATCTTCACACATGATAGCTCATTTCTGAGAACACTTTTTTTGAAATAATTACTGTATTACAAGTTTATTATTTTTCCTGGAAACTTGTCCACATATAATGACACAATGCGAAGGTTTTCCAATTTTTTGAATTATTTGAATTTTTATGCCCGTTTCAAAATGCAGTCAAAACGGCGGGCTTGACCGTTCCTAGCTAGTGGTTGAATCTTGGAATTTTTTTGATTTTTCTCTGATTAAATAGATACTTATGTACCTAGAAATGATTTTTGGAAAAAATAAAGAGATAACTACGAGGCAGCTATAGTTCAAATTTGACCCGTTTCCAACTGAAACGACGGGAATTTGTCTTTTTCATGAGAGGTGGATCAAAACTTTTGACACCCAACCATCTGGTCAATTATGGTTTTAATATGTCCTAGTATTTTAGAAAATTTATTTGGTACAATTTTACAACAAATATATGGTAGGTCCTTCAAAAAAAAACTCATTTCGGGCACTCGGAAAATGGAAAATGAATTTTTCGTCCAAAGAAAATTTAAAGTTCCTTAGGCAACATTGTTTGTCATTCCAAGATGCACCCTTGTGCACGATATGAGGTCATTTTAACAAACTATGCCATGAATGTGGCCATAAGATTGATCATTTGGCTTGAAAGCCATGAATCTTCACACACGATAGCTCATTTCTAAGAACACTTTTTTAAAATAATTGTCGTATTACAAGTTTATTATTTTTCCTGGAAAGTTGACCACATATAATGACACAATGCGAAGGTTTTCCAAATTTTTGATTCTTTTTGAATTTTGTATGCCCGTTTCAAAATGCGGTCAAAACGGCGGGCTTGACCGTTCCTAGCTAGTGGTTGAATCTTGGATTTTTTTTGATGTTTCTCTGATTAAATAGATACTTATGTACCTAGAAATGTTTCTTGGAAAAAATAAAGAGATAACTACGAGGCAGCTATAGTTCAAATTTGAACCACTTCCAGCTGAATCGGTGGGAATTTGTCTTTTTCATGAGAGGTGGATCAAAATTTTTTACACCCAACCATTTGATCAATTGCGGTTTAAATATGTCCTAGTATTTTAAAAAATTTATTTGGTACAATTTTGCAACATTTTTTTGGTAGGCCCTTCAAAAAAAACTTATTTTGGGCACTCGAATAATGATTAAAAATAGCTACAAAGATAAAAAATTGCATGCAAACTGGCTATCATCCATAAAATATGGTCTAAATTGATATAAAATTTTAGTTGTGCCATTTTGCAAAATACTTTTGATAGCTACTTCACAAAACCCTCATAGTTTCAGTACTTAGAAACTATTCTAAATCATAATTTTTCTAAACTAATCAGAGCTCTTCACACAGATCACCCCCCTTAGCCGATCTGGACCGTCCACATCCGACGGATCCAACATCTCTCAGGTCCCCTCTCAACCCAACCCAACCCAAACCCTAGCAGCCCCCCTCTCCCACATCGTCGCCGCCACCGACCCCGATCCCATCCCTCCCCTCGTCTCCCTCCCAAGCCCAACCCACTTCCTCTGCCCTCTTCCTCGATCCCGTGTCCGCCGGCGCTCGTCATCTCCACCGGCACTGGGCTTCCCCACCGGCGACCTCGCTGCCCTTCTCCCGCACCGCTGCCGCCCCCACCTCGCGCGCCGACGAACGGACCAATCCCAAATCCTCGAACCCTACCCGCCGCCCCGTCCCTCCGACCCGAACCCCCCTCCATGTGGCCGCACGACGGCGAGATCGACGGTGCCGGCGCCGGCGACCGCGATGAGCGCCTCTTCGCGGGCATGCGCTTCGCGCTCGTCGGCTTCGACCCCACCTCCGAGTCCCAGGTGCGCCCGCCCGCCCGCCTCGACGCGGTTCCCGCTGCCACTCCCCCCTTTTCATTTTGGATTTTGCCGCGCAGCGCCTCGTCTCACCGGCCCGACGACCATAGGCAGGCAGTCCATGACCAGGATGGCGGCGTGCCCCGCCGCGACCACGTACGCGCACGGCACTCGTCGCCGTCGGCGTCCCCGGAGTTGGCGCAGGAGGGGCTGGCCGGCGTCCGACGTCGACGTCCTCCTCCCTCTTCTCTTGCGTGACCTGGAGGAGACCAGGGCGCCGCCCCATCGCGGTCGTCCTCGTTCACCTCTGCTCCAGCATCGAGGCCATCAGCCTCGGGAACCCGCTCCTCAACCGCACCGTCGACGACTTCCTCAAGATCGGCGCCGTATGCGCCCCTTCCTCCCTCCTCTTCCATCCAATGTCTGTATGTTGAAATGTGTCTGACTCTGATCCAATGTATGTGTGCAGGTCGGCGCCTGCATGGTGGTCACCGAGGACGCCTTCGACTGCATCCACTGGGTAACAACCACGCGCATCCCGTCTCTCCCACTCTATCTAGTATACAAACGGTGTTGTTAGCCACAAGATCTGGATTTATTTCTGCAGATGTTGGTTAAGTTTGCTTCAAGCTATTCTACTAGTTCCACTAGTAATACACCGATAGGCAGATGATATATTCTAACCTGGAACTGACTAAATGTTCAGTACTTCAGGCTATTTCAATAGCATTGCCTAGTTTTGAGCAAACTCTCGTAGAATAACTGTAGACAAACAGTTGGGAAGTGGGTTTATTATCAAAATGTTGATTTAGATATGATTAGTAGATACCCATGTTCCAGCAAATTGTTTTGTTCAGTTTCATGTCCCAACAAATTAAATCATGCATCAGATTTGGGAATGAAAACAGATAGTGGCCTGCAGGCTGTAATAACAAGATATTTGTTCACTACATAATCTAGGAGCATTGCTCGAAATAATTCGGGCTCCTTGTTTGTACTGCAGCACTACTGGACTATTAAATTTATGTAAGCCACTATGTGACCAGTATGTGATCAAATTCTAGCGCTCTGCTTACTGTATATGAGCAGACTCTCTTTACTAGTTATTCTAATGAGGCATATGTAGTTACTGTATATGACTCAGATCTGACGTTTTTGTTGTGTGTCTAGTTTTTCAGGATGTGGGTGGTGCAGTGGCCGCAAGAACACGCTCGGCAGCGTCTAGGCCGGGTCAGGGCGGCTGACAGCGGTGGCTACTTCCTTACAAGGACTACAAGCTCGCCCATGACTACACGACCCTCCAGGTCCCGTCTGCATGCCCGCTCCCTCCTCCCTGCCTCCTGCAGGTACCTGTTTAGGCCGCAAGCGGACCTGACATGCTTATGAGTTCAGCATATGTGTTGTGTTATGTTCAGCTTCTTATGTGTCATGGAAATGTCCTTGTATTGCATAGTAGGCCCTGAATTATTCATGTTGCTGGCGATGAGATGACATGCTTATGAATTATTCATGTTGCTTCTTATGTAAGCTTGCTAATGAATATGATTGGCTTAATGAAACTGATGTCAATGCACTTGCACACGGTTTTGCACCTGATGCTGGTTTTGCGCCGATGCTGGTTTTGCCTGGATGTGCAGCAGTCGTCTTGTTTGATTGTTAATTGCTGGGTGCTGGTTGGCGTACAATTTAATTTGTCTGCATGGTTGCTTAGTGCAGCAGCACTTGGCAATGTGTAGCAGTGAGTGCACTCGCTAGTTAGCCCACTTAGCATTAGTATGATATTGAAAGAGTATTGTGCCTCCTGATTTTATGCCTGTTCAATCAAACGCTCAATTTACTTGCTTTGATGTAATTCCTGGATTCCTGACTAGGGTTATCCTAGCCTATTTATTTATTGTGAGCGAGTTACTTTTTTGTACCCTTTTTTAGATCATCCATTCCCTGTATCTGAGGTCTGAGCCAGTGTGTGTCCAGGTACATTCTTTTTGTGTCCCTTTCAAAGTGTTCATATGGTGGTGTGTCATCGAGTTCCAGTGTGTTGCTGTTAGCCGTTGATATGCATGGTGGTGCCTGCTTATGTCTGTTCATATGTAGAATCTCTGGCTGATGTTTGTTTTGATTGATGTGCGTTCATTACCAATTCTTGAGGATGAATTGTGTTCCTCATGGCGATTAGTCTCGGACGCTACAAGCTATTCTCTGTTGTGTGGTATATCCTGATTGGTGGCATGCTATGTGCCAACTTATCCTGGAAACGACACATACATTCATATGCAGTCCTCTGTAATTTTTCTTTTCTATGTGTTAAATGATCTAAATGTGCGGACCAAATGATCTCATAGTTTGAATGCACCATAGTTTTGCATAACCTTGGTACATTTACATGCACACGCATACACATTTGACTGCTGAGTGTTTGAATTATTGGAATGTGGGGGTTGGTCTGTTTATTCCCATGTTCTTAAGTTTTGTGTATTTAGACTGTAACTCTTAAGATATCATTATAGCTGTAAGTAGACTGCAAGTTACCAGCAGATTGTAATGGCAGTCTAATTATCACTTTAATTTTCTCCCAAATGACTGTAAGTGGACTGTACATTGTGACACCACTGATGCCAGACCTACAAACAGTAGTTTGATGGATCTGTAGGTTTTTCTTGGGTTGTGGTATTACGATAGTTGTAGCTCACATGTTTGAAACCAGGTCCAGTTCCAACCCGATTAGGATTGGCCTTTTGGCAGCATGGATTTACCAAGTTGGGATGTTGGGATAGTTGGATTCCTGTTGTCTCTTGTAGCACCAAATGCTAGTATGTGTTTTACTAAAGTCATCAGATAGTTAACTCACTGTGAGATGTCCCCACTTGTTTTGTTAACAAACATGAACTGTTAAGTCATCTATTCCTGGCTGTTTCTTTTGTTCAGTATATACGTGTGCTTTCTGTTCTTTTGTTCTATTCACTCTGTGAGTACAGTTTCTTGTTGGCACCAAGGTGTTTGAGATGGTCTTCCTGTTGGCGCATGAGGAAGAGGAAGTGAAGTCATTGATTTGTCCACCGAGGAAGAGGAAGCGTGAAGTCTTTGATTTGTCCAGAGGGTAAGTCCTCGGTCTGTCCCACTCTTCCTTTGCTATGTGATTGTGACCTCCATGTGTTATCTACTTATCTGGACACTTTGGTTCATATACTATTCTTGTGATTTTCCAATGCTATGTCAAAAAATGAATCTGTAACCTTTAATGAATTCAATGTATGATCGTGATGAGAATGAATGAATGAATGATATCATACCAACTTGTTTTTGCCCTTGATCAGTATCATTTGTGGTAGCTCCTAAGCAGCATGATCTTTTTCTTGCTCCGAGATCCCAAGTGTGGTGTTGTACTTTTGTTGTGCTTGATTGATGTCCTGCTAGCTGCTACTGTTAATTGTTACTGCCATGATGTTAACACTGCTTAGAATATGTTATGCGCCTTAATTCTAGTAGTATTTGTTGTCAAAAGCATGATTGTATTGTGAGCCATCAATTTCTTGGAGTCTTCTTAGAGCTTGCTGGCATTAGGATCGACCCCTAGTTGCTTGTGTATTTGATTATTATTTTGTTCAATATTCTTTTCCTAGCTGTTGTATGTTTGAGGATATTGCTTTCATTCTGAATTCACAGCCATGATAATGATCGTTTCCTGTCTTTTACAGGAGCTCCAGGCTCAAGAAGTTGGAAAAAGGGAACGCTTCTTCTTTGTAGCTAATTATATGTTCCTGGATGATGTGAATGGCTGTTATAGTATTTCATAGCAGCACTTTTGTAGTTGTTCTAAATTCATGGATGATGTGAACTATGGCATGATTGTAATATATATAATACACTCATTTTGGTCGCCATTTATGAAAATTTGTGTGATTGGGGCTCTCTGGACCAAAATACTGGTTACTTTATTGTTGATACTTTATTGTTGATATGTCGGAAATGAAACATATACTATTTGGGCCCTAAAAAGGCCACAAATCAAACAATTCAGGAAAAATGAACAAAATTACTAAAAGAATAAATTGTGAAAAGGCGATGGCCAACTAAATAAAAAGGCTTAGGCCCAAAAATGAAATAGATCACAAAAGGCCATGATCCATGAAATAAAAAGGCCAAATTTTGGGCCAGGCCCATGTATCTAGAGAAAATTAATAGAGAAAATATATAGTAAAAAGGCCGAATTGTTGGGCTAGGCCCATGTAGAAAACCGAATTGGACCGGGCTGAATCTTGTGCCACATCAGCTTGCCACGATGGATGCCTATATGGCCTGTGGAGGTTGCTAGTGACAGAAACGCCAGAGTGGACCGCCAGCTTTTGACCTTCTGTTTTTGGTCACAAAAAGGTCGCAAATGAAAAACCATGACCTTTCAGTGATCAATAGTGGTGGTCACAAGTTGACATATTTCTTGTAGTGTCAGGGAGAACACTTGTACCTTCAAATTTAGTGAGGGATCATCTTATAATGCTACCATCGTACTAAGGAAAATAAGATGCATAAAGGATAAACATTACATGCAATCAAAATAAGTGATATGATATGGCCATCATCATCTTGTGCCTTTGATCTCCATCTCCAAAGCATCGTCATGATCACCATCGTCACCGGCTTGACACCTTGATCTCCATCGTAGCATCGTTGTCGTCTCGCCAACTATTGCTTCTACAACTATCGCTACCGCTTACTGATAAAGTAAAGAAATTACATGGTGATTGCATTCCATACAATAAAGCGACAACCATAAGGCTCCTGCTAGTTGCCGATAGCTTTTACAAAACATGATCATGTCATACAATAATTTATATATCATCATGTCTTGACCATATCACATCACAACAAGCCCTGCAAAAACAAGTTAGACGTCCTCTACTTTGTTGTTGCAAGTTTTACGTGGCTACTATGGGCTTCTAGCAAGAACCGTTCTTACCTAAGCATCAAAACCATAGTGATTTTTTGTCAAGTGTGCTGTTTTAACCTTCAACAAGGACCGGTCGTAGTCAAACTCAATTCAACTCAAGTTGGAGAAACAAACACCCGCTGGCCACCTGTGTGCGAAGCACGTCGGTAGAACCAGTCTCATGAACGTGGTCATGTAATGTCGGTCCGGGTCGCTTCATCCAACAATACCACCGAATCAAAGTAAGACGTTGCTGGTAAGCAGTATTTACTATTATCACCCACAACTCTTTGTGTTCTACTCGTGCATATAACATCTACGCATAGACCTGGCTCGGATGCCACTGTTGGGGAACGCAGTATTTCAAAAAAAAAATACCTACGATCACACAAGATCTATCTAGGAGATGTATAGCAACGAGCGGGGAGAGTGTGTCCACATACCCTCGTAGATCGAAAGCTGAAGCGTTTAGTAACGCGGTTGATGTAGTTGTACATCTTCGCGATCCAACCGATCCAAGCAACGAACGTACGACACCTCCGCGTTCAGCACACGTTCAGCTTGATGACGTCCCTCAAACTCTTGATCTAGTTGAGGCCGAGGGAGAGTTCCGTCAGCACGACGGCGTGGCGACGGTGATGATGAAGTTACTGGCGCAGGGCTTCGCCTATGCACTATGACGATATGACCGAGGTGTGTAACTGTGGAGGGGGGCACTGCACACGGCTAAGAGAAGACTTGGTGTGCCTTTGGGGTGCCCCCCTCCCACGTATACAAAGGGGGGAAGGAGAGGTGGCCGGCCCAAAGGGGGGGGGGGCACGCCACGGAGGGGGGAGTCTGAGGGAGTCCTGCACTAAGGGGTCCTCGGGCGTCCGACCTGTTATCCATGGGCCGGACTGATGGGCTGTGAAGACATGAAGACCGAAGACTCTACCCGTGTCCGGATTGGATTCTCCTTGGCGTGGAAGGCAAGCTTGGCGATCAACTATGAAGATTTCTTCCTACGTAACCGTCTCTATGTAACCCTAGATCCCTCCGGTGTCTATATAAACCGGAGGGTGTAGTCTGGATAGGATATACTCATTACGATAGTCATATAGGCTAGACTTCTAGGGTTTAGCCATTACGATCTCGTGGTAGATCAACTCTTGTAATACTCATATTCATCAAGATCAATCAAGCAGGAAGTAGGGTATTACCTCCATAGAGAGGGCCCAAACCTGGGTAAACATCATGTCCCCCGTCTCCTGCAACCATCGACCTTAGACGCATAGTTCGGGACCCCCTACCCGAGATCCGCCGGTTTTGACACCGACATTGGTGCTTTCATTGAGAGTTCCACTGTGCCGTCGACGAAAGGTTCGATGGCCCCTTCAGTCGTCGATAGTGACGCCGTCCAAGGACAAACCTTCCTCCCCGGACAGATCTTCGTTTTCGGTGGCTTCGTACTGCGGACCAACTCGCTTGGCCATCTGGAGCAGATCGATAGCTACGCCCCTGGCCATCAAGTCAGATTTGGAAGCTTGAACTACGTTGCGGACGTCCGCGGAGACCTGATCTTCGACGGATTCGATACCGCGACGATAGCTCCCCCTCGCTCTGATGAACATGACTTAAATTTGTCATCGGATCACATCCAGGAGATGGTTCCTGTTGCTGTAACAGCCTTAGAACTGGAGTAGATCGTGCCATCCAAGGCCACAGAGTCCACGGTGTTGGAGCCGCACACAGACTCGACACCCTGCAATATTTGCGTCAACGGAACTCCGGACTCGTCCCCGACTATAAGTTCCGGACCATGTACGCCTGTAGACATCGAGCTGGATCGGTTATCGATTTTCGAATTCAGCGTCGCAGACATCTTCCAGCACTCACCTTTAGGTGATGTGCTGAACTCTTTAAAGAATTTGTCCTTGGAGAAGGACTCACAGCCGAACTATGTTCAGTTCGACCTATAGCCTGATGATGGGGAATTTTGCTTCCCACACGCCACCCACTTTATAGCCAATGTCGATGACCTAACCAACATGCTTGATTATGGCTCCAAAGACATCGATGGTATGGACGACGATGCCGACAAGGAGCAAGGCCAAGACCCGCCATTCATTGGACATTGGACGGCCACCTCTTCATATGATGTGTACATGGTTGACACACCTAAAAGACTAGCGACAATGACAAAGAAGATCCAGTTGCGAATAAATCTTCTGAGACACAGTCCAAGCGTCGGCGCCCTAAACGTCGTTCTAAGCCTCGTCGCTCAAAAGATGGCAACACTGGCACCGGAGAAAATAGTGCTCTGGGCGATGCCGAAAACAATGAAGACCCTGTTGGAGCTGCATCTGAACAGGAGGAACAAGACAACGGGCAAGTTAACCCTAGTAAAAAGGCCATGCCCAATGACCCGGATGACAATAGTTATCGTCTAGTCTCCGAGGATGAGGAGAGCCTCGATAGCGAGGATTTCATCGTGCCTGAGGCACCCCTCGAGCGGGAGCGCTTCAAGCACCAGCTAATAGCTACTGCAAGAAGCCTGAAGAAAAAGCCGCAGCAGCTCCAAGCCGATCAAGATCTACTCATTGACAGATGGACCGATGTCCTGGCAGCCGAAGAATATGGCCTCAAGCGCCCAACCAAGAGTTACCCAAAGCGCAGACTGCTACCTCAGTTCGATGAGGAGGCACCAGATCCCATACCTCCCTCGCGTAATGCGGAACAACCACCACGCGGTCGGGATAGTGCGGCGGACCGACCACCCCGCGGTCGGGATAAAATGGCAACTCAGGTCGAACAACAGCCCGCCCCACCAACTCGTAAAAACAGGGACAAAACAGCTTGGGACCTTACATACGACCTTCGGCAGGACCTGGACAACAGAGAAGGACACACCAGATCAATCTACGGATCGCGAGGACGCTTCCCAACTCGGGATGACGGCTACCTATTCGGATGTGACAAACCCACTGACGCCCGGGCCGATAACCGTAGATGGACTTCATCGGAGGTGCAGCGTGACACGACCCGATAAAGAGGCGCCGCACACCCTCTCTGCTTCACAGATGAAGTACTGGATCACGAATCCCCCGAGGGGTTCAAGCACGTCAATATAGAAACATACGACGGAACAACCGATCCCGCAGTGTGGATCGAAGATTTTATTCTCCACATCCATATGGCCAGAGGAGACGACCTCCACACCATCAATACCTCCCACGAAAATTAAAAGGGCCAGCTAGATACTGACTAAATAGCCTGCCCAAAAATTCCATCGGCAGTTGGGAGGACTTGGAAGAAGCTTTTATTGACAACTTCCAAGGTACTTATGTCTGGCCAACAGACGCTGATGACTTAAGTCATATAGTTCAACAACCTGGAGAATCAGCCAGAAAATTCTGGACTAGGTTCCTAACCAAAAAGAACCAGATCGTTGACTGTCCGGATGCCGAAGCCCTAGCGGCCTTCAAACACAGCATCCGTGACGAATGGCTTGCCCGCCACCTCGGCCAAGAAAAGCCGAAGTCCATGGCAGCCCTCACGGCACTCATGACCCGCTTTTGCGCGGGTGAGGATAGTTGGCTAGCTTGTAGTACAAACACAACCAACGAGGCAGGCCCCTCTGAGGCCAAAAATAGCACTGGCAAGCTCCGGCGCAATAAACACAAACGCCAAAGTAATGGCGATGACACCGATGACACGATAGTTCACGCCGGATTTAGCGGCTCCAAGTCCGGCCAGCGGAAGAAGCCCTACAAAAGGAACAATGAGGGACCATCCAGCTTGGAACGCATACTCGATCATCCGTGCCAGATACATGGCACCCCAGACAAACAAGCCAATCATACCAACAGAGATTGTTGGGTTTTCAAACAGGCTGGCAAGTTAAATGCCGAGAACAAAGAAAAGGGATCACCAAGTGAGGATGAGGACGAAGAGCCCCGGCAGCCGAACATTGGGGGGCAGAAGAAATTTCCCCCTCAAGTCAAAACGGTGAACATGATATATGCTACACACATTCCCAAAAGGGAGCGCAAGCGAGCACTCAGGGACGTCTATGCGGTAGAGCCAGTCGCCCCAAAATTCAATCCGTGGTCGTCATTCCCGATCACCTTCGATCGTCGAGATCACCCATGAGTATCCACCATGGCGGTTCGGCCGCACTGGTCCTCGACCAAATCATCGACGGATTTCACCTAACACGAGTCCTAATGGACGGCGGTAGCAGCCTCAACATGCTCTATCAGGATACAGTGCGGAAGATGGGCATTAACCATTCACGAATCAAAACCACAAAGACCACCTTTAAAGGAGTCATACCAGGCGTAGAGGCCCGTTGTACAGGCTCAATTACGCTGGAGGTGGTCTTTGGTTCTCCGGATAACTTTCGAAGCGAAGAGTTAATCTTCGATATCGTCCCTTTCCGCAGCGGCTACCACGCACTGCTCGGACGAACCGTGTTTGCTAGATTCAACGTAGTGCCACACTATGCTTATCTCAAGCTCAAGATTCCCGGTCCACGCAGTGTCATAACAGTCAATGGCAACACTGAACGCTCCCTCCGAACGGAGGAGCACACAGCCGCCCTAGCAGCAGAGGTACAGAGCGGCCTTCTCAAGCAGAACTATAATCCGGCTGCCGAGCCCCTGGACATCACTAAGAGAGTCTGGACCACACTGCAACAGGACGGTTCGGCTCGTCAAGAGATCGACTAGCAATTCGGCCTCCGTCCCAGTCCTAATGAGGTAGCGGCATCCGCACCACGCGTACATAATTACGCACTCGAAATCCCATGGGCATCGACGGAGGCACAGTTAGCTTGTAGTTCAGCTACACCAATCCCGGACTCACTGGTACCTTTTCTATTTTCCTTTTTCCTTCTTTTTTCAGGTACCTTTTATACAGGCCCCCTTCGACGGCCTGATTACCAGTCCTGTCAAAGGACAAGTACACCAGATTGGCGTAGAGCACACGCATACAGGGGAAGCCCTAGAGGACAATCCAACGACTACTCTACCTGTTTTTCAGTACCCAAATGCAGCTCTCCTCTGGTTCGGGCATGTTAAATAGCCGGTTGCTTATCGCATTATTTGTATAAATGCGCTTTGACGCATTAACCCAACTATAACGGAAACAGTTTATGGCCCAAGTCAAGGGGCCCCAGATGCTACCTTTGTTCTTTTTCTATTTCCCGTTGCTATTAATTACTTATATACTCGCACCCGTGCACTTTGGTACGTTTCACATTCGCCAGGGGCTCCCTATCACCCCACAATACCGCACCCAAGTCCGAACAGTTCTTATAGATAAGTCCGGCACCCCGAATTTAGCATTATATGCATTGGCTCCGAATCATGTCTTTGGTCAATAGTTGGGTTTCCCGGCTCCTGTGCTTTCTACCCTATGTTTCGCTACATCGGCTAGGGTAGTAAAGGGAGAACTACTGCGATTGTGCCCTGGTCTAAACCGGATGAGCACCTTAGTAGAGAAAGCCGAAAACTGACTGTCATGATGCGGCGAGAGCCGGTCAGCTGTTCAGAGGTCACAAATTGTTGGAGATTTTTTCCGCATTACATGAAGGATCGGTACTTTCGGATCAGATGCTGACATCACTCTCGTTCGTATACCAGGGGATGCGCCTATGTTTTATTATAAAACTCCTATGGCTAAGTGAGGGCGTTTAAGCCGCATAGTCTGATTGCCTGGTTCGTTGCGCTAAACAACTCCTTCAAGGACCATATAATTGGATCAAGATTGTTTAGATTCCATCCCGAACACCTCCGTACTACCTATGTGCCGATGACTGGTCAACCCTCAGATTTCCATACAACACGGCCGCAGAGGAGGAAACAATCAAAACATAACAAACATTATATTGCAAACCAGATTTGTTTTCATCATACAAGGCAAAGTCAAAAAACGAATGTCTTCATTCAAAAATAATGTCCTGCCCACACTGTGCTGCCGCAAGTCGAGACCCCTCCAGGACATCCGCAAAATATCGCTCGGGTGTACCGTGCTCCTTGCCCTTCGGCGGCCCCTTGGCCACCTCGACAGCATCCATCTTCGCCCACCACATTTTGCAACGGGAAAAGGCCATGCGGGCACCTTCGATGCAGACTGATCGCTTGACGACGTCTAGCCACGGACAAGCCTCCATCACCCGCTTCACGAGGCCAAAATAGCTGCTAGGCATAGCTTCGGCTAGCCACAGCCGGATTATTAAATCCTTCATGGCCAGTTCGGCCACCCTGTGCAGCTCGACCAACTGTTTCAGTTGTTTGGCAAAGGGCACCGGATGTTCTGGCACAACATACTGCGACCAGAATAGCTTCTCCGTGGAATTCGCTTCTCTGGCTCAGAAGAACTCCGCAGCATCGGACATGCTGTGTGGCAGATCTGCAAAAGCCCCTGGTCAACTCCGAACCCGGGTTAGTAAAAGGTACTTCTTCTCCACATACTTGCTTTGCATGTTAAAAGCCTTACCCACTGCGATCTTCCAGGCCTCCCGGGTCTCCTGGAGAGCGCCCCAGGCTTCATTCTGTGCGGCCTCCGCGCTTTGGTAAGCTCGGTCTCTCGAACCGACGCTTCGCGCTCCAAGGCCTCACACTTCTTCACCGCGTCCTGGAGCTCCTGCTGGACCTCGCCGACCCGGGCCTTGAGCTTCTTACGGGTGGCTTGCTGCTGGACAGCCTTCCCCTCGGCTTCGCTCAGGGCGTTTTTCAGGGCCTCGACCTTGGTCGTCGCCCCTACACATATTATGACACTCCGGTCAATACTCACCGCTTACTCTTTCCGAATACACAACAAGTCGTTACTCACCTTGCTTCTTGTGGAGCTGAATCTTCACCTCGCCGAGCTCGTTCTCGGTCCGCTCCAACCTCTGCTTCTGTTTAGAGACTTCGGCAGCATGCGAGGTCGCGGCCAATAGCGACGCCTGTTCAATCACATAATTAGTCTCCTACAAAGGGTTGATCCCGTGTCCGGCCTTTGTTTCCGAACACCGGACAGTGTCTCAGGGGCTACTGTCAGCACAGGGTATCCTCTTTTTACGTGACTTACCTCAAAACCTGTCAACAAGTTGTGGCAGGCCTTGTTTAGTCTGCTCTTGGCGGACTGAACTTTCTCGATCACCGTACCCATAAGGATACGCTGCTCGTTCACAATGGAGGCGCCTCATAGTGCCTCCATCAGGTTATCCGGTGCCCCTGGTTGGATAGGGGCCATCGGTGGAATTGGCGAACCCCCCTCCTTCGAAGGAAGGCGCGCGCTGGATTCTGGGGCCGTACCGGTCCCCGGGACCGTATTCGGCTGAGGGCTGAATTGAATACATCCCTCTTCGCCAGTCTCCATGGGGATCTCCTCCCCCATGTGTCCGACAGAAGAGGTCTCACCTTGCGGCGCCTCCTGGACAACATCCTAGGCCCCTCCCCGGCTCGGAGCAGTCCTCCAGGACAACACTTAGGTGTCGTCCTTGGCTTCAGGTGAGTAAGCGGGCGGCGGCGACATACTGACCATTTCCGCCGGATCTAACGAACACCCAGATGAGGATCGCTGGATGCTGCCACGGGCCGGACTGCAATGGCACAATTAACCACGTCAAAACAATGAAAAAGGAGAGGTCGGGTACACTTATGTATGGGAGCCATAGTACTTATGATGCGGCCCGAGGCTTAGTGCGGAGGCGTCGCTCCGGACTACTGTCAACGTCCCACGCGGTGTTGACCGCAGGGGCGCCCTTCCCTTTCTTGGGCGTTCCCGCCTCCAGATTCGTGGAGGCCCCCCCTCTTCTTCTCCTTAGGGAGAGGGTTCTTCTCCTCCTCCTCATCTTCCTCGTCATCATCCTCAGGGATGGAGGAATGGGCTTCCTCGTCTTCGGACGTCACGTCCGAAGTGCCCTTGCGACGGGGGCCACTTTCGGCCCCCTTGGCCTCCTTCTTGGCCTTCTTCTCCGGTGCCTTATATGGCGCCGGCACCAGCATCTTCGCCAGGTGCGGGATGACCGGCTCTTCAGGCAGCGGAGCCGGACATTGGATCCGCTTTGCCTTCTCCATCCAGTCCTGAAAAAGCAATAATAAAAATTCAGACATCATCCTCGAAACAAACAAGTAGGGGATACGCCAAAAATAACATACCTCGCTGGCGGGGTGTTTACAATCGTGACCACGGTCTGAATCCGTGGCCAGCGGTTTCTCGTTGCCCTTAAAGATCAACTTCCAGGCACCTTCATGAGTAGTTTCGAAGAGCCTCTCCAGGGTTTGGTGCTTCTTCGGATTAAACTCCCACAGAGGGACACTTCTGCGCTGGCACGGGAGGATCCGGCAAACTAGCATCACCTGGATTACATCGACAAGCTTGATGTTCTTGGCTATCATACTCTGAACATGCGTCTGCAGCGCTATCAGCTCATGGGGCGAACACCAGTTCAGAATCTTCTCGACCCAGGAGGTGAGTCACATGGGAGCACCGGAGCGGAATTTGGAAGCTGCGGCCCAGGTGGTGCCGCGGGGTTCTGTGATGTAGAACCACTATTTCTGCCACTCCTTTACTGTCTCCACGAAAGTGCCTTTCGGCTAGGAGACGTTTGACAGCTTACTCACCATGGCTCCCCCGCACTCCGCGTGCTGGCCATCCACCACCTTCGGCTTCACATTGAAGACTTTGAGCCATAGCCCGAAGTGGGGTTGGATGCGGAGGAAGGCCTCACACACGACTATAAATGCCGAGATGTTGAGGAAGGAGTTCGGGGACAGATCGTGAAAATATATCCCGTAATAGTACATCAGCCCGCGAACAAAAGGGTGGAGTGGGAACCCTAGTCCGCGGAAGAAATGAGGGAGGAATACCACCCTCTCGTTGGGCTCCGGCGTGGGGACAACTTGTCCCTCGGCCGGCAGGCGGTTGGCGATTTGCTTCGCCAAGTATCCAGCTGCCCGAAGCTCAGTAATGTCCTCCTCCTTGACAGAGGAGACCATCCACTTGCCCTGACCTCCGGATCCGGACATGGTTGAGTGCTAGCTCGAGTGGAAAGGAGATGAGAACTTGGGCGCTGGAGCTCGAGATTGGAAGGGCGGAGATAGAGAGAGGGCATGGGAGAGGAAGAGGGAATCCATATCCCTTTATAAAGGCAGTAAATATCAAAAGCCTCCCCACTTGCCTTGGAATTCGCCTATTCCCAAGGGCTGTATAAACGGCGCGGTTGGATTACCCATGCCCGTATTGATGAGAATCCCACTATAAGGGGGCACGATCTCTGCTTCGACAAGACGTGCCAATGGCAACCGCGTCCCAGGATATGGAGCGTCGGGCACAAAACGGTCCGGAATTATGAACGGTCGGACGTGATGTCATGCAACTGATATTTGTCAGTGGATTGAACTCGTGTAAGACTATATTTTCTCTGTGGTTGCGTATGGTGTGTGTGACAAGTCCGGATACTATCACTGTGTCCGAAGACTATCTTGGAGTTCGGAAAGAAGGGAACCCGCCACGGAGGGGGGAGTCTGAGGGAGTCCTGCACTAAGGGGTCCTCGGGCGTCTGACCTGTTACCCATGGGCCGGACTGATGGGCTGTGAAGACATGAAGGCCGAATACTCTACCTGTGTCCGGATTGGACTCTCCTTGGCGGGGAAGGCAAGCTTGGCCATCAACTATGAAGATTTCTTCCTATGTAACCGACTCTATGTAACCCTAGATCCCTCCGGTGTCTATATAAACCGGAGGATGTACTTCGGATAGGATATACCCATTACGATAGTCATATAGGCTAGACTTCTAGGGTTTAGCCATTACGATCTTGTGGTAGATCAACTCTTGTAATACTCATATTCATCAAGATCAATCAAGCAGGAAGTAGGGTATTACCTCCATAGAGAAGGCCCGAACCTGGGTAACATCGTGTCCCCCGTCTCCTGCAACCATCGACCTTAGACGCACAGTTCGAGACCCCCTACCCGAGATCCGCCGGTTTTGACACCGACAGAGTCCTACTTGGACTCTCGGTCCAAGTAGGATCCCTCCCTTTCCTATTCCCACTAGGAGAAGGAGGGAAGGAGGAGAAGGAGAGAAGGAAAGGGGGGCCGACCCCCAAACCCTAGTCCAATTCGGATTAGGCTTGGGGGGGGGGCGTGCCAGCAGCTGGCCGCCGCCTCCTCTCTTCACTAGGGGCTAGGGCCCATGAAGGCCCATTAACTCCCCGGGGGGGGGGGGTTCCGGCAACCCCCGGTACTCCGGAAAATGCTCGAACCTTTCCGAAATAATTCCGGTGTCCAAACATAACCTTCCAATATATCAATCTTTATCTCTCGACTATTCGAGACTCCTCGTCGTGTCTGTGATCTCATCCGGGACTCCGAACAAACTTCGGTTCATCAAAACACATAACTCATAATACAAATCATCATCGAACGTTAAGTGTGCGGACCCTACGGGTTCGAGAACTATGTAGACATGACCGAGACACATCTCCGGTCAATAAACAATAGCGGAACCTGGATGCTCATATTGGCTCCTACATATTCTATGAAGATCTTTATCGGTCAAACCGCACAACAACATACGTTGTTCCCTTTGTCATCCGTATTTTACTTGCTGGAGATTCGATCGTCGGTATCATCATACCTAGTTCAATGTCGTTACGGGCAAGTCTCTTTACTCGTTCCATAATGCATCATCCCGCAACTAACTCATTAGTCACATTGCTTGCAAGGCTTATAGTGATGAGCATTGCCGAGAGGGCCCAGAGATACCGCTCCGATACACGGAGTGACAAATCCTAATTCGATCTATGCCAACTCAACAAACACCATTTGAGACACCTATAGAGCATCTTTATAATCACCCAGTTACGCTGTGACGTTTGATAGCACACAAGGTGTTCCTCCGGTATTCGGGAGTTGCATAATCTCATAGTCGGAGGAACGTGTATAAGTCACGAAGAAAGCAATAGCAAAAAGACTAAACGATCATTATGCTAAGCTAACAGATGGGTCTTGTCCATCACATAATTCTCTAATTATGTGATCCCGTTCATCAAATGACAACACATGTCTATGGTTAGGAAACTTAACTCAGCGAGTCCGGATTAAGGGGTCCTCGGGTGTCTGGGCTATGCGACGTGGGCCGGACTAATGGGCCATGAAGATACAAGACAGAAGACTTCCTCCCATGTCTGGATGGGACTCCCCTTTGCGTGGAAGGCAAGCTTGGCGTTCGGATGTGAAGATTCCTTTCTCTGTAAACCGACTCTATACAATCCTAGGCCCCTCCGGTGTCTATATAAACTGGAAGGTTTAGTCCGTAGAGGTAATCATAATCATACAGGCTAGACATCTAGGGTTTAGCCATTACAATCTCGAGGTAGATCAACTCTTGTAAACCCCATATTCATCCAAGATAATCAAGTAGGAAGTAGGGTATTACCTCCAGCAAGAGGGCCCGAACCTGGGTAAACATCGTGTCACTATTTCATGTTACCTTCGATCCTCCAACGCACAGTTGGGGACCCCCTACCCAAGATTTGCCGGTTTTGACACCAACATTGGTGCTTTCATTGAGAGTTCCTTTGTGGCGTCGGCGACAGGATTGATGGCTCGCCTTGCTATCAAGGATAGTATCACTTCCGGAGGAGCAATGGCCGTAGGCCAAACCCTCCGGCTGGGAAGGTTTACCATGGCCGCCCGTTCGGCCGTTAAGCCGATGATGACTTCCCAAGTCATCGAAAATCATCTCTGTGTTGGCCCCGAGTACTCCAAACGGATGGATCCGGCAGATTTGTCGTCTTTAAACGAACTCCTGGATCGCATCGCCGCCCTGGGAGTCACTTCAGACTATGATCAGATCGGGCTTAAACCCGATCAGAGAGAAATCGAATCTCAGCCGATCACCCATCAGATAGCGGTCATAGAGGAGCAAAACAACAAAGACTCTTCCCCTACGTTTAAAACAAGCTGTGTTTGGATTTCCAAACTCGGAGAGCGAGATACCCGCCTGTGGGGGGACACTCTCAGTCATCCAAACTAAGAATCGGGCATTGAGCTGAAGAATCATTGGACGCCCCGGAGCCTGAACTATTAAACTCGAAAGTTTTTCAAACTCCGAACTCCACATTTGGCCAGGGTCCGGATTTAACGCCACCCACCCACCAAAAGCAATATTCGCCAAGCAATTCCGGTCCCTCGGATATACGCGACCTCGTGTACATACGGTAGCAGTCTCAGGAAACAGTCCATCACTTTTGGGCCAGATTCCTCCTTGTCAAGGACAAGATTAAAGATTGCCGCGATGAGGACGCGATTTCAGTATTCTGCAATAGTTGCACAGACAAAGGAGTCCTCAACGCCCTCAACCGCCATCGCGTAATACACTTCGCTGACATGGCAACCATAGTACAGAAGTACTGCACAATGGTAAGCGCCTGGAAAACTCAGACAGCCCGCTGGGAACCACCGGCCTTCACGCCACCTCACTGGTGGGCAAAAAGGATGCACCCTCGCGGGGCACCCGACCTCGTAGGCAAGAAAATCAAACCCATTACGGGACGTGGAACCATTCTTGAGGGATGACTTAATCAGCCATGCAAAATACACACGACACCGGTTACCGAACCAACCCACAGCCTCAGAGCATGTTGGATACTCCGGCTAGTGTCCAAGAGCGGCGAGGACATCCTCACAAAAACACCTCAGTGCAGGACTCTCCGAAAGACGTCGACCTCAGAGTATTGACAGTCTTTGAGACTTTCACTTCAAACAATCGGCGGAAGAGAGCACTCCGTGACCTCGCCTAAGTCTCCCAAGTCGCAGCAATAAATCCCCGGAACGACATGGCCATAACATTTAATGCCAATGACGAACCAAAATCCCGTTCAGTCCGAGCACCAGCCGCCTTGGTCCTCAACCCAATTGTGGATGGCTTTCTGCTCACTAAAGTGCTCATGGATAGCGGCAGCGGACTGAACCTCATCTACGAGGACACGATCAATAAAATGCAAATAGATAGAGGCCGCATAGAGCAAAGTAATACGACCTTTCGAGGAATCATTCCTAGTCGGGAAGCAAGATGCGCGGGAAAAATTAAGCTCGACATGGTATTCGACACGCCGGAGAACTATCGGTCCGAACAGATAACCTTCCAAGTGGCCCCTTTCAACAGTGGATATCCCGCCTTGTTGGGGCGAGATAGATTCACGTGCTTTCAAGCCATACCTCATTACGGGTATATGAAGCTCAAGATGCCCGGGTCCAACGGTATTATCACTCTCGCCAGTGATCCGGACGTAGCACTCCGCGCTGAAAACAAAACCGCATCCCTGGCCCTCGAGGCGCTATCTGAGGCCCTTATGGCCGAAGAATTAACCGCACTACGCTTCACGGTGGATAGGGACGACATGATCCTCGATAAGCGCCCCAAGTCCACCTTCTTCAAACTAGCAGACAAAATAGTCAAATTTCAAGTTCACCCGACGGACCCCAAGAAGACAGCTTCCATCGGGGCACAGCTGGATCCAATGGTCGACGCCGCACTATGCGCATTCCTGCGATAGAACTGGGACATATTTGCCTGGCACCCTTCTGTTATGCCAGGAATCCCACGCAGGTTGGCCGAACACAGCCTCAATATATTGAAGGGATACAAGCCGGTCAAGCAAACACTCCGGCGCTTTTCTGAACCCAAATGACAAGCTATGGGGGAGGAGCTAGCCAAGTTAATTGAGGCCAGGTTCATCAGAGAAATAAAACATCCGGACTGGCTAGCAAACATGGTGATGGTACGAAAGAAGGATAAATCCTGGCGCATGTGTGTCGATTTCAAAGACCTCAACAAGGCCTGCCCTAAGGACCCCTTCCCCTCTCCCACGATCAGATCATTGATGCTACTGCAGGACACGACTCACTGTGTTTCCTTGATGCATACTCAGGATACCATCAAATCAAAATGAAGGAGTCTGATCAAGCCCCAACAGCATTCATTACCCCATACGGGCCTTTCTGCTTCAACACTATGCCCTTCGGGCTAAAAAACGCCGACGCCACCTACCAACGCATGATTCAAACATGCCTGGAGAAACAAACCGGCAAGACGGTCGAAGCATACGTGGATGACGTCATCATCAAAACAAAGCACGTCGAGTCACTAGTAGATGACCTGCGTCTCACATTCGAGAACCTCCGTACATATGAGATCAAGCTCAATCCGGAAAAGTGTGTTTTCGGCGTTCCTGCCGGAAAACTGCTGGGCTTCATTGTTTCCAATAGAGAAATTGAGGCAAACCTAGCCAAAATCCGAGCTTTGTCACAATTGGCTACACCAATAGACCCCAAACAGGTCCAAAAACTAGCCGGATGCGTGGCAGCTTTAAGCCGCTTTATCTCCAAGTTAGGACAAAAGGCATTACCACTATATTGCTTGCTCCGATGCACCGACCACTTCAAGTGGACGGACGCGGCAATGACCGGACTGGAGGAAATAAAAGCTCTTTTAGGAAGCAACCCAATCCTGGTCGCGCCGAACGTTGGCGAACCCATGTTATTATACATCTCTACAACACACCAGGTGGTGAGTGCGGTGCTCGTCGTTGAACGAGAGGAGGACAGACATAAATTCCCACTTCAGAAACTGGTATACTATGTATCCACTGTCCTCACACCGTGCAAATCCCGGTACCCTCATTACCAAAAGATAGCATACGCGGTCTTCATGGCATCCTGGAAGCTAGGCACCACTTCCAAGAGTGCTCGATCACGGTTGCTTCCGAAGTAGCACTCAATGACATATTGAACAACCACGATGCTACAGGCCGGATTGCCAAGTGGGCCATTGAGCTCTTGCCGTTCGATATAATATGGAAACCATGCCGAGCCATTAAATCCCAAGTATTGGCCGACTTCGTCACCGAATGGACAGAGGCCAAACTCCCTAAAGAGTACGGTACATATTCCAAGAGGGTCATGCACTTCGATGGCTCTAAAATGCTGGCCGGTTTAGGAGCGGGCGTTGTCTTAACGTCCCCAATAGGAGACACAGTCTAGTACGTATTCCAAATATTATACACAGACTCCAATAACGCAGCCGAATACCAGGCCTTATTGCACGGTCTTCAGATGGTTGTCTCCATGGGCATACAATGCCTGGAGGTGCGCGTGGATTCAAATCTCGCAATATCCCAAATAAACAGAGACTTCGATACCAAAGATCCGAAGATGGCGGCCTATCGTAACGCCGTACTCAAAATATCAGCTCGGTTTGAGGAACTCGACTTTTACCATGTGGCTCGAGGAAGTAATCAAGCGGTGAATGTCCTTGCTCGCATGGGCGCCAAGCGTGACCCCGTCCCGCCTAACATCTTTTTGGAAAGGCTCTTCAAGCCATCCGCGGTGTGGCAGGATGAGAGCGGCAACACTAGTCCAGATCCGATTATACCCCCAGATTCCGAACACAATACCGATATCATCGGGGGCTTAGCCACCGAAATAACACCATCAGCCCATCTAATAATGGCAGTAATTGCCCCATGGACCGAACCCTTCTTAGCATACCTCAATAGGAGAGAGCTCCCTGAGGACCAGAATGAGGCTCGATGCATCATTCGGCATTCGAAAGCCTGCAAGGTTCATGAAGGAGAGCTCTACAAGAAGAGCGCTACCGGAATACTTCAAACATGTATCTCCGAAGAAGAGGGACGGCAGCTCCTGGCCGAAATCCATGCTGGTCTCGGCGGACACTACGCCACGGCTCGGGCTCTTGTAAGTAAAGCCTTCCGTATCGGTTTCTTCTGGCCGACGGCCCGAGCAGATGCACATGACCTTGTCCAACGTTGTGTAGGATGCCAGCTTTTTGCCAGTCAAAGCCATATGCCGCCTACCGCCCTACAAACAATCCCCATTACTTGGCCTTTCGCGGTCTGGGGGCTCGATATGGTCAGCCCCTTAAAGGGGGAAGCCATAAGAAAAAATATCTGCTGGTCATGGTAGATAAATTCACTAAGTGGATAGAGGCCAAACCAGTTAAAACAGCCGAAGCCGGACCAATGATAGACTTTATATCTGGTGTCGTACACCGTTATGGTGTCCCACACAACATCATCACCGACAACGACTCCAACTTTACAGCCGACGAAGTGCAAACCTGGGCATCAAGCACGATTATGCCTCCGTCTATCACCCCCAAACAAACGGTCAAGTCGAACGAGCTAATGGTCTTATCATGAGCGGCATTAAGCCTAGACTAGTATGGTCGTTAAAGGAGTTAGACAAACACTGGGTCGAGGAGCTCGACTACGTACTCTGGGGGCTGCGGATCACGCCCAATCGCACTACCAGTTACACACCATTCTTCATGGTGTACGGTGCGGAGGTTGTTTTGCCCTGCGACATCATTCATGACTCACCTCGAATGAGCATGTACGAAGAGAGAGAAGCCGAGCTGGATCGGTAGGATAGTCTAGATACCCTGGAGGAGGTGGGCGATGTTGCAAAAGCCCGTTTCGCATTATATCAATAACAAGCTCGCAGATACCAAAGCAGAGAAGTGTGGGCCAAGACTTATAATGTTGGTGAACTCGTTCTACGCTTGCCAGAAAAGAAAAAGGACAAACTCAAGCCCAAGTGGGAAGGTCCCTTCATTATAGATGATGTTCTCACTGGAGGTGCGTACTGTCTGCGTGATGCATCGGATAATCGCTTAGAGACGAACCCGTGGAATGCCGCCAGACTCCGAAGATTCTATTCCTAGAGTCGGACTCATTGTTCGTTTTCTTTTTCTCCTTTTTCCATTTCTTCTCTCTTTAAATTTTTCTTTAGCTTTATAGCTCTTGTGCGGCTAGATCGCACACTTATGAGGTACAAATCCTTAAATGTATACGCCCATAATACCCGGGGGCTTCTTTTACAGAAGCTTATTATCATTTTCCGAGTATCAAGCTAACCACATATGTGTCTTTTTACAATATATACCTTTTCTTCGCCATTATATGCACATTTATGGCTTAAGTTTTTGCCAAGTTGGGTTGCCTGGCTCCTATGCTTATGCCCTACGTTCTCGTTTGTTTGGCTAGGGCATAAAGGGAGCACCTCTGCGATTGTTACAGCCGGGTCATCCGGATTTCTACCTCAGACTGGGTGAAGCCGAAAGTTAGCGTTCTTAAGGGAATAATTGGTCGGCGGATTAAAGACGTTTTATCCTCATTGCACTATGAATCCCCAGATATTACGTATACTGTGATTTTTCGAATCATAGTTTGGGCATTCATACTAACGCATGTTCACCCAGGGAAAGGAACCTTTAATGGAACTATTCTCTCTGGAAGATGTTTCTTATAAATAAATAAGTAATATAACATAGCTAGCCGGATACAACTTGTCTGTTCAAGCAACTATGACCCCTACGCCTGGTTTCCACGCATACCCCGGTATTTATCACCGGTCCGGTATTCGAAAACACTCCGCACCTTCGGGTCCAGAGGTCGAAGCAAAAAGGTCTGCCATGACAATCATTTTACAATTTGGCTAGGGACAAATTTGTCAATTGAAGTACATAGTCACTTGGACTCAAAAGCTTCTTCTTCTATATCGTCTAATAGGCTGTCTAGCTTACAATCCTATTGCGAAAACTTGGCAGCTATCTTTACTTGGTCATATACCAAGCTCACTGGAATCTCTTGTCCATCTGACACCCGAGGTCCGACCCTGGCCATATGATTCGGATCAAGTCTGGTGTACCGCGTTTTCACCATGGCCCAGGCCTCTCGCGCGCCTTCCCGGCAAGCCGATATCTTCCATAATCTAAAGCGGCGCCAAGCTCCCTTGAATATCTTCACAAGCTCCTCCATACTTCCTGGAGGGGATACAGATGGCCATAAAGCCTTGGCAACACTCTGCATTGCTTTCCGAGCTCGATCGCGCACTAGGGATAGCTCTTGTAGCAGATCACCTTGAGATCCGAACATTTCCTCTTCGGGCCAGCCAGTCAGCATACCTACAGGCATAAATTTGTTAACTCATTTCTTTACTGCACTACACAAAGGTAAGGTCAAAAGCATACTGAATATGCCGCCCCGTAGCCTCCTGTTCTCTTTTACGACGTCCACTAGCTGGGCTCGCACATCTTTTAGCTCTTCGCCCAGCTGGGTGTTGGAATCCTGCAGCTTGTTCTTATCATCCCTGGTCCGTGTCAACACACGTTCGCCAGCAGCCAGTTGCTTTTTGGCCTGATGTTTACCCGCCTGCGTGACCTTCAGTTTCTCTTTTAGTTGATCTTACGATCCTGCCATGTGAAATACAATAGTATTAACATTACTGGTATATGATTATATTTTTCTGGATGGAGGAGAACATTACCACGCGGTGCCTCCTTGGATTTCTCTAGTTCATTGGTAACAACAACTAGCTGGGTCCGAGACTTTTCCATCTCATGACACAGCATGTTTTTCTTCTCCATGAGTGCCTGATTATACAATGATCCTTAAATCAGTTGTTTCAACTGCTTCAAGTCTCGGGGGCTACTGGTATATGATTACTAGATCTATACAATGCGTACTTACCTGCATATCTTTCAAATGCTGGTCAGTGGCTCTGGCAAGCCCATCTCGAGCAGCTCGGATGTACGCATCAGCCGAGCTGAAGGCATTAAATGCCTCTTTAGTAAAGCTAGGGTCCCGAATAGTGGCCCTCCTGCGCTGATGACTCATGGCGCTCTCTACTTCAGAGTTTGTGACAGATACATTATCCGAATCCTCTGAAGGAGGACAATCTGGCATCGCTCCCGTGTCAGCCCCCGCCCTAGAGGCAGGGTCTAGAACCTGACTAGTGGAGGCGCTGTCGGTGTCAAAACCGGCGGATCTCGGGTAGGGGGTCCCGAACTGTGTGTCTAAGGCGGATGGTAACAGGAGGCGGGGGACACAATGTTTACCCAGGTTTGGGCCCTCTCAATGGAGGTAATACCCTACTTCCTTCTTGATTGATCTTGATGATATTAGTATTACAAGAGTTGATCTACCATGAGATCGTAGAGGCTAAACCCTAGAAGCTTGCCTATGGTATGATTGTTCTTGTCCTATGGACTAAACCCTCCGGTTTATATAGACACCGGTGGGGGCTAGGGTTACACAGAGTCGGTTACAAGGGAGGAGATCTACATATCCATATCGCCAAGCTTGCCTTCCACGCCAAGGAGAGTCCCATCCGGACACAGGATGAAGTCTTCAATCTTGTATGTTCATAGTCCAATAGTCCGGCCAAAGGATATAGTCCGGCTGTCCGAGGACTCCCTAATCCAGGACTCCCTCAGTAGCCCCCAAACCAGGCTTCAATTGCGATGAGTCCGGCACGCAGATTGTCTTCGGCATTGCAAGGCGGGTTCTTCTCCAAATTCTAAGTATTTGTTTGAGTAGTGTTCGGCTTCCCATAAATGTTGCACTCCTTGGCTTCCGCGCCTAATAATGGCTATTCTCCACGCGTTGAGTGAATGCGAGAAGTCGAGACATTTTTACAATTGCCACCCTAGCCATGTGGGAAAATCGTCTATTAAAGAGACGGGGATCCTCAGATCCAGACCACACCATCCTCGCATAGCGAGTATCCATCAGAGCGCGTCCGAAAAAAATCCATTCCAACATGACCGGTTGTCGCAGCTCCTCCTCTCGCTCCCGTAGCCCTAAGCCCGGCAATTGGAAGAAGTGTTGTGTCCCCCACAGTCAATTAGTAGAGTTGCAGACCCAGGGATTTCTCCCTCCAGCGTATATGGTCCCCGTTCGAGCCGGGCTCGCCACCTATAACGGCGGGGAGCAAGCGGAGATCTTTCCCAGCCCATCCATGGGGGAGCGGGTATGCCTCCTCCCTTACTTATTAAGAGGGCTAAGTTCTACGGCCTCCAGCTGCATAATTTCACTCCCGCCTACATATTACACATTGCTGGCTATGTCGCCCTTTGCGAGTTGTTTCTGGGCCGCGAAGCTCATTTTGAGATATGGAAGAGGCTATTCTGCCTCGTACCCCGTACACAAGAGCGGTCACTGTACCAGTGGGCGGAGCTGAAATATGGCGCATCATCGGGACCGGATACCTGTCCGGTACTCCGAAGAAGACATCCGAGGACTGGCCTTCAGAGTGGTTTTATATGGAGGACGTCCCCCTTCCGGACCCTATTCGGATGGGCCTCCCTGAGTTCGACTATGCTCCCGTGAAGAAATGCCGCAGCTGGCGCCCTCGGAGCACTCAAGAGGAAGATAACGGAGAAGTCCTTTACCTAATGGGCCGGATAAAAATGCTGGCTCAATCAGGTCTGACAATAATTGAGGTTATGTCAATATGTATAATGCGGGGGGTACAACCACTTCAATATCGAGGGCACCCCATGTGGCACTTTAACGGGGAAGATGATGCCACCCACTGCGGGCGTAAGGGACCGGACTCAGTTGCTGCTCTAGCAAAAGTTCTGTCCGATTTATAGAAGGGAGAGGAAGAGGAGTTCACCCGCATTAAGCCACGGGATGGATTCTCCATGTACAACCCTCCAAGCTGGGTGAGCTGTCACTTTTTACTCCCAGCCTTCCCGCATTCTTCGTCATAAGTACTTACCTTGCCGTTTCATGGCAGGAACTGCGAAAAGCTGTAAGGGAGGTCAACAGCCCGCCTCCACAACCGGAGGACCCTGACCGCGCCCTCGATCCTGGACTCGAAGAGGATCCGGACATATTTGTGGAGCTGATCGATAGGACATTCTATCAATTGAGCTGCGATGATGCCATGGTTACTCCCTGCATCACATGTAAGTAAAACCGGAGTCCCAACTTCCGAGAAGGATCCCCTTTTTTGCACTTCACCTACCGTACACGTATGGTGTCTTATAGGGAAGGCCCTCGGGACTTCATGCCGAACCCGCAGTGACTCGCCAACAAGGGGCACCGAAGCCGAGTAGGCTAAAAAGGAAGGTGGTCAGGATTGAGACACCGTCGTAGAGGTATGATACAGAACCTCGCTCCATGGTTGTCATCTTTTAAAATATAATAACATCCAAGTTTCCTAGTAGAAAAAACGCTCGCCGGACTATATCCGAAGAGGTTGCCGATCACGCCTCCACCAGTCGGGCCCCAGGGCCAGACATAGAGGCGGAAGCTAACACGGGGCAAACGCCGGGTGCACCTCCTACAGAGGATGCGGATAGATTATCCGCTAGAAATTCCAAAGTGGAGAGTGCCATGAATCACAGGCGTCGTCGGGACGTACTCCGTGACACTTGTTTCTCCCAAGAGGCATTTGATGCCTTCAACTCAGGAGACGCGTACATCCGTGCTGCTCAAAATGGTCTTGCCAGAGCCACGGACCAGTATGTAAAGGATATACGGGTAAGAAAATCTGATGATTATATATATCAGTAGCCCCCGAGACTTGAAACAATTGACACAACTGATTTAAGGATCATTATTTGTGCAGGTTTTTACAGAGAAGAATACCCAATTGTCTCAAGAGCTGGAAGAGTGCAAAGCCCAGCTACGGGCCGCAGTTGCCGTGTTGAAGGAGTCCGAGAAGGCCCCCTCTGGTAACACTTGTTTCCATTGCAAAGAATGACAGGTAGTAGATAGTATGCGGCATGCATGCAAATCTAATCAATAGATGCTGCAGATGACTCTGGAGTGAATCCGGAGGCCGTGTCGGGGAATGGGCAACGTGCTAATCGTCAACTAAATGCTGGCGAGCGCGTGCTTACGCGGGTTAGGCAGGCGAAAAACGATCTCCAAGATGCCAATATCCAGCTGGGTGTGGAACTGAAAGATGTTCGAGCCCAGCTTGCGGACTCCGTGAAGGAGAACAAGCGGCTTCGACGCGGCATTTGCAGTAAGTGCTTGAACGAACCTTTGAAAGAGTTCAGCGAAGAAGCCGACTAACAGAGTTATGTGTGCAGGTATGCTGACGGGTCGTCCCGTGGAGGAGATGCCCGGGTCTGCGGGTGATCTTCTACCAGAGCTCTCAGAACTGCACGAACAAGTTCGGTAGGTGATGCAGGGTATTGCCAAGCCTTGTGGCCATACGCCTCCCTGCCAGGAGGCATGTGGGAGCTTATAGAGAAGCTCAAGGGAGCGTGGCAGCGCTTCCGATTATGGAAGATATTGGCCTGCCGACAAGGTGCAAGGGAATTCTGGGCCATGGTGAAGACGCGATATACCAAAGCTGACCCAAACCACATGGCCGAGGTCGGACCTGTGGGAGATCCCCGTCAGTTTGGTGTATGACCAGGTAGAATTAGCCGCAAAGTATTCCCAACAGGATTGTAGGCTAGACAGCTTGTTGGATGGTATAGAAGAAGAATTTAGTCAGTCTAAGTGACTGTGTACTTCAAGTGACATATATTGTCCCTAGTCGGATTGTAAATCATTTGTCATGGCGGACCTTTTCGCTTCGACCTCTGGACCCGATAGTCCGGAGTGTATCCGAATACCCGCTCAGTTATGTAAAAACCGGGGTACGCGTGGAAACCAGGCATAGGGGTCATAAGTGCTTGAAAAGACAAGTACCCAACTAGCTATGTTATATTACATGGATAGTAAGAAACATCTTCCTGGGAGAATAGTTCCGTTAAGGGTTCCTTTCCCTGGGTACGCATGCCCTAATGTGCATGTCCTAACTGCGAAAAGAGACGCAGGCTATAAACATCTGGGGGCATGTATTAAAATAAATAAAAGTCATCTTTTGTTCACCGACCGAGTATTCCCTTAAGAACGCGAGCTTTCGGCTTCACCCAGTCTGAGGTACACATCCGGCTGACCCGACAGTAACAATCGCAGAGGTGCTCCCCTTATGCCCTAGCCGAATTAACGGGAACGTAGGGCATAAACACAAGAGCCAGGCAACCCAGCTTGGCCAAAACTTAAGTCATATCGATGCATATAATGGCGAAAACAGGTACATGTGGAAGAATAACACATGTGTGGGGCATGAAGCCTGGAAAATAGTTATATTAAGCTTCTGTATAAGAAGCCCCCAGGTATAATGAGCGCGGTTAGCGCGTCAAGATTGTGTAGTAAAGACACATTTTAGCCTTTTAAGGCCCTGAAGAAAAGGAAAAAGGAAGAGAGAAAGAGAGAAAAGACAGATAGCGGATATGTAAAAAATTGACGGAGGTAAGGAGATGAACATAGAGTCCAGCACTAGGCGTAGAACCTTCGGAGTCTGGCTGCGTTCCATGGGTTTCGCTCGAGTCGATTGTCCGATGCATCCCGCAGACGGTACGCTCCACCGGTCAGAACCTGGTCAATAATGAAGGGACCTTCCCATTTGGGCTTGAGCTTGTTCTTTTTCTTCTCCGGTAGGCGTAGAACGAGTTCGCCAACGTTATAAGCTTTGGCCCGTACTTCTCTGCTTTGATACCTTCGAGCTTGTTGCTGATAGAATGCGGAACGGGCCTTTGCCACGTCACGCTCCTCCTCCAGGGCGTCCAAACTGTCCTGCCGATCGAGCTCGACCTCTTTTTCTTCATACATGCGCACTCGAGGTGAATCATGAATTATGTCGCAGGGCAGTACCGCCTCTGCGCCGTACAACATAAAAAACGGTGTGTATCTGGTAGTGCGATTCGGGGTGGTCCGCAGCCCCCATAGTATGGAGTCGAGCTCCTCTACCCAGTGCGTGTTTGATTCCTTTAAGGACCGCACTAATCTGGGTTTAATGCCGCTCATGATAAGACCATTTGCTCGCTCAACTTGACCGTTAGTTTGCGGGTGATAGACAGAAGCATAATCCAGCTTGATGCCCATGTTGCTGCACCAAAGTTTTACCTCGTCGGCTGTAATGTTCGAGTCATTGTCGGTGATGATGCTGTGGGGGATGCCATAACGGTGTACAACCCCAGATATGAAGTCTATCACCGGTCCGGATTCAGCCGTTTTAACAGGTTTGGCTTCTATCCATTTGGTGAATTTATCCACCATGACCAGTAGGTATTTTTTCTTATGGCTTCCCCCTTTGAGGGGTCCGACCATATCAAGCCCCTAGACCGCAAAGGGCCAAGTAATGGGGATTGTTTGGAGAGAGGTAGGCGGCATATGGCTTTGGTTTGCAAAAATGTGGCAACCGACGCAACATTGAACAAGGTCCTGTGCGTCTGCTCGGGCCGTCGGCCAATAGAAACCTGTACAGAAGGCCTTGCTTACAAGGGCCCGGGCTGGGCGTGGTGGCCGCCGAGTCCAGCATGGATTTCTGCCAAAAGATTTCGCCCTTCCTCTTCGAAGATGCACCTTTGAAGGACTCCAGTAGTGCTTTTCTTATAAAGCTCTCCCTCGTGGACCTTGTAGGGTTTTGACCGCCGCACTATGCAGGGTGCCTCATTTTGGTCCTCGGGTAGTTTCTTCCTGGTTAGGTAGGCCAGGAATGGTTCTGTCCATGGGGCGATGACGGCCATTATCACGTGGGCTGAAGGTGTTATTTCGGTGGCAGAGCCTCCGATTGTATCAGAGTGTTCGGTATCTGGTGTTGTGGCCGGGTCCGGACTATTGTTACCGGTGTCCCCTTCCCATACCACGGATGGCTTAAACAGCCTTTCCAAGAAGATGTTAGGTGGGACAGGGTCACGCTTAGCTCCGATACGGGCAAGGATATCCGCCGCCTGATTGTTTTCCCGAGCCACATGGTGGAATTCAAGCCCCTTGAACCGAGCTGACATTTTGAGGACGGCGTTGCGATAAGCCGCCATTTTCAGATCCTTGGCGTCGAAGTCTCCATTTATTTGAGATATTGCAAGGTTTGAGTCCCCACACACTTCCAGACGTTGAATGCCCATGGAAACGTCCATCCGGAGACCATGTAACAGGGCCTCGTATTCGGCTGCGTTGTTGGGTCTATGTATAGTATTTGGAGTACATATTGCACTGTATCTCCGGTGGGGGACGTCAGAACGACGCCAGCCCCCAGGCTAGCTAGCATTTTAGAGTCGTCGAAGTGCATGATCCAGTTGGAGTATGCGCCATATTCTTTTGGGAGTTCGGCTTCTGTCCACTCGGCGACAAAATCAGCCAGTACTTGCGACTTAATGGCTCGCCGTGGTCTGTATGTTATGTCAAACGGGAGGAGCTCAATAGCCCATTTGGCAATCCGGCCCGTGGCATCGCGGTTGTTTATTATGCCGTTGAGTGGTACTTCCGAGGCCATCGTAATTGAACACTCTTGAAAGTAGTGTCCTAATTTCCGGGATGCCATGAATACCGCGTATGCTATCTTTTGATAATGTGGGTACCGTGATTTGCATGGAGTGAGGACAGTGGATACATAATATACCGGCTTTTGAAGTGGGAATTTATGTCCATCCGTCTCTCGTTCGACGACGAGCACTGCGCTTACAACTTGGTGAGTTGCCGCTATATATAACATCATTGGTTCACCGACATTCGGCGCGGCCAAGATTGGGTTGGTGGCCAAGATGGCTTTTATTTCTTCCAATCCGGCCGTGGCCGCGTCTGTCCACTCGAAGTGTTCGGTGCGCCGGAGAAGGCGATAAAGGGGTAGTGCCGTTTCTCCTAATCGGGAGATAAAGCGGCTTAAAACCGCCACGCATCCAGTTAACTTCTGGATTTGCTTGAGGTCAGTTGGGATAGCCAACTGTGACAGAGCTCGGATTTTAGACGGATTTGCTTCAATTCCTCTACTGGAGACGATGAAGCCCATGAGCTTTCCGGCGGGCATACCTGAAATGCATTTTTCCAGATTGAGCTTGATGTCGTATGTTCGGAGATTGTCGAACGTGAGCCTCAAGTCGTCTATTAAGGATTCGACGTGTCTGGTTTTGACGACCACATCGTTTACGTATGCCTCCACTATTTTGTCGATCTGTTTTTCCAGGCATGTCTGAATCATGCGTTGATACGTTGCACCAGCGTTTTTGAGCCCGAAGGGCATTGTGTTAAAACAGAAGGGGCCGTATGGAGTGATAAATGCCGTTGCGGCTTGATCGGACTCAGCCATCTTAATTTGGTGGTAACCGGAGTATGCATGGAGGAAGCACAGTGAGTCATGTCCTACAGTAGCATCGATAATTTGATCGATGCGAGGGAGGGGGAAGGGATCCTTTGGGCAAGCCTTTTTAAGGTCTTGAAGTTGACGCATAGGCGCCAGGATTTGTCCTTCTTTGGTACCATCACCAGGTTTGCTAGCCAGTCCGGATGTTTTATTTCTCTAATGAATCCTGCCTCCAATAACTTGGCTAGCTCCTCTCCCATGGCTTGTCGCTTAGGTTCAAGGAAACGTCGAAGGGTCTGCTTGACCGGCTTGAATCCCTTTAGAATGTTAAGGCTATGCTCTGCCAGCTTGCGTGGGATTCCTGGCATGTCTGAAGGATGCTAGGCAAATATGTCCCAATTCTCGCGCAGGAACTCCCGTAGTGCAGCGTCTACAGCGGGGTTTAACTGTGCCCCAATGGATGCTGTTCTCATAGGGTCCGTTGGGTGGACTTGGAATTTGACTATTTCATCCACTGGTTTAAAAGAGGTGGACTTGGATCTTTTGTCGAGTATCACGTCGTCCCTGTCCACTGTGGAGCGCAGCGCAGTTAATTCCTCGACCGCGAGGGCTTCGGATAATGCCTCGAGGGCCAGTGCGGCTGTTTTGTTTTCGGCGCGGAGTGCTATGTCTGGATCACTAGCTAGAGTGATGATTCCATTGGGCCCGAGCATTTTGAGCTTCATGTACCCGTAATGGGGTATGGCTTGGAAGATCGTGAATGCCTCCTGCCCTAGAAGGGCGTGGTATCCGCTACTGAAGGGGCCACATGGAATGTAATTTCTTCGGACCTATAATTCTCCGGCGTGCCGAATACCACATCTAGTGTGATTTTCCCAGCGCATCGTGCGTCTCGACTAGGGATAATTCCTCTAAAGGTCGTGCTACTTTGCTCAATGCGGTTTCTGTCTATTTCCATTTTTTGAAGAGTCTCCTCATAAATAAGGTTTAATCCGCTGCCGCCGTCCATGAGCACTTTATGAGCCGAAATCCGTCCACAATTGGACTAAGGACCAAGGCGGCTGGTGCTCGGGCTGTTCGGGATTTAGGTTCGTCACTGGCATTGAAGGTGATTGCCATGTCGCTCCATGGATTTATTGCTGCCACGTGGCAAACTTCGGCAAGGCTGCGGAGTGCTCGCTTACGCCTATTATTGGAGGTGAAGGTCTCGAAGACTATCAATATTGTATTGTTGTTATCCACTGGGTGATGCTCTGCGGTATTTTTAATGAGGATATCCTCACTGCTCTTGGCCACCTGCCGGAGTACCCAACATGCTCTAAGGCTGTGTGTTGGTATGGTATCCGCTGTACTGTGAATTTTGCATGGCCCATTAAGCCATCCCTCCATTATGGTTCCACGCCTTGTAGTGGGCTTTTGCTTCTTTGTAATTGAGTCGGGCGACTTATGAGAGTGCACCCTTTTAGTTCGGACTTGGGGTTTTGTCAGAGCCGGATTATCCCAAAATTTTGTGTCGGTTTTCCAGGCGCTTTCCATTGCACAGTACTTCCGTACTATGGCTACCAAGTCAGCGAAGTGAGCTATGTCATGGCGACTTATGGCGTTGAGGATTCCCTTGTCCGTGCAATTATTGCAAAAGAATGAAATTGCGTCTTCCTCACGACAGTCCTTGACCTTGTTCATTACAAGGAGGAATCTGGCCCAATTGTGATGTACTGTCTCCTTGGGCTCTTGCCTAATGTGGGAAAGATCGTTTATATCTGGGTGGGTGGGTGGATTAAAGTCCGGACCTTGACCCGATCTGAGACCTAGGGGCGGAGGAGTTTCCGATCTTGGAAGTTCGTGCTCTGGGATGTTGCCTAGTAGGTCTGGCCTGCTGCCTGATTCTAGGTTCAGGGTTTGGGCGATGTCCTCCCGTAGACGGGTATCCGGCTTAGAGAGCTCGGGAATTCGAACATATTTTGTCCTCAAGATAGAGGAAGAATTGCCGCATTGCTCCTCCACCACCGCTATCTGATGGGTGACCGGCAGGGAGTTAATCTCCCTTTGCTCGGGTTTAAGTCCAATCCGATCATAGTCCATAGCGACTCCCAAAGTGGTGATGCAATCCAAGAGCTCGTTCAAAGAGGAGAGCCCCATTGGATCCATCCGCCCGATAAGTTCCGAGCCAATGTGGAGGCTGTTTTCCATGACCCGAGAAGTCATCGTCGACGCAGCGGCCGAACGGGCGGTTATGACGAAGACGCCTAGTCGGAGAGTTTGGCCTACAGCCAGGGTCCCCCAGAGGTGATGTTGTCCCTGATAACGAGACGAGTCACCCTTCCTTATGATGACGACACAGTGGAACTGTCAATGAAAGCACCAATTTCGGTGTCAAAACCGGCGGATCTCGGGTAGGGGGTCCCGAACTGTGCGCCTAAGGCGGATGGTAACAGGAGGCGAGGGACACAATGTTTACCCAGGTTTGGGCCCTCTCGATGGAGGTAATACCCTACTTCCTACTTGATTGATCTTGATGATATGAGTATTACAAGAGTTGATCTACCACGAGATCGTAGAGGCTAAACCCTAGAAGCTAGCCTATGGTATGATTGTTCTTGTCCTACGGACTAAACCCTCTGGTTTATATAGACACCAGTGGGGGCTAGGGTTACACAGAGTCGATTACAAGGGAGGAGATCTATATATCCATATCACCAAGCTTGCCTTCCACGCCAAGGCGAGTCCCATCCGGACACGCGACGAAGTCTTCAATCTTGTATCTTCATAGTCCAACAGTCCAGCCAAAGGATACAGTCCGGCTGTCCGAGGACCCCCCTAATCCAGGACTCCCTCAGGCGCGACCGACAGGATCCCCAGACATAGTCCGGCGAACGCTCTTCCTGGTAAAACACATAAGACAATGTCAAGGTTCGACGTGACTGCCATGGGGCATATTTAAAGTCATATCTCTTTGATGAAGGCTCAGCCATGCTGTCATTTGCCTTCCTCTTCGAAGACTCGCCCGGCGCAGGCGCCGCTCTCTTACGAGACGCCTCTGGTGCAACATGGCACATCGCGCGCCTCCCCTTTGGAGCACAAGACAGTGCGGTGGTTGAGGCTTGATGAGGAAACTCTTTCGGAGGAGATGACTCCTGATTACTTACATATGAGGCAGGTAGGAGGACGGGGTAATCGGCTATGATAGCTACTTCCGTGCCAGCATAGCTCGCCTGGTAGAAGACTCCCTCCTTGAGCTCTATGAATATGTCCGGATCTTCTTTGAATCCGGGATCGAGGTCCCGGTTTTGGTCCTCCGGCTGTGGAGCGGGGCTATGGATCCACGCGATAACCTTTCACCATTCCTATTAAAACTGGATGGGTTAATGTCAATTAAACATGACTCAGGAGAGGATTGAGTAAGGTGGTGGGATTAAAACTCACCCAGTTAGGGGGATTGTACATGGAAAATCCCTCTCGCCGCTTAAGACGAGTGAACTCCTCTTTCTCCCCTTTATACAGATCAACCAATATTGTGGCCAGGGCGGCGGGGGTGTCTGGACCCTTTTGTCCGCAGCGTGAGGCGTCATCTTCCCTATTGTAGTGCCACGTAGGGAGCCCTCTGAATTGGAGTGGTTGAACACCTCGCACTATGGATGTCACCATTACCTCGGTTATTGATAATCCGGACTGGGCAAGTGCCCTTATCTTGCCCATTAGTTGTTGGACTTCTGCGCTATCTTCCTCCTCGAGGCTCCGAGGACGCTAGCTGTGGCGTTTCCTCAATGGAGCGCTGGAAAATTTGGGAAGGCCCATTCGGACTGGGTCGGGGAGAGCGGCATCTTCAATATAGAACCACTCTGAGGGCCACTCTTCGGACGCCTTCTTCGGCGGGCCAGACAGGTATCCGGTCCCCGCTATGCGCCATTCCTTGGCGCCGCCCACCTCGAATACAGATCCATTTTGGGTGCGAGGGACGAGGCAGAAAAGCTTCCTCCATAACTCAAAATGGGCCTCACATCCCAGGAATAGCTCGCAAAGAGTGATAAAGCCCGCAATGTGTAGGATAGAGGCCGGCGTAAGATTGTGCAGTTGGAGGCCATAGTACTCCAGGAGACCTTGGAGGAAAGGGTGGATTGGGAATCCGACGCCTCTTAATAATAAGGAGACGAAGCACACTCGCTCTCCCCTGGTTGGATTGGGGAAATTTTCTACCAGGGCTTCGCCGGTGAAAGAGGTTAATCCAGCCCGAACGGGGACTAGATCCGCAGGGGGAAGGAATCCCTGCATTTGAAGCTTAACCAGCTTGTCATGGGATACTGAACATCTCTCCCAATTGCCTTTTCTAGAGCCATGAGGGTGGATGGAAAAACTGGGACCGCTAGCCTTCTTTGAATTTTTCTCCTAGCAAGCTCTAAGGATTTTCCGCTTGGTGTGAAATGGCATCTGAGATCCAATCCCTTTAAATCGATGCCTTTCTTACATGGCCAGGGTGTTATGTGAAAAAAATACTCTGACCTTTTGTATTCGCTCGACACGTGGAAGAAGAAGCAACAGAGGAACAAAAGCCAAAGGGTATGACATTAAATGAAAAGTCGAGTACAACTCTTCGGGTCAGATGCTTTGAAGTATTCGAAGGAGGAACCCGCCTTGCAATGTCGAAGATAATCTGCGCGCCAGACACATCATCATTGAAGCCTGGTTCGGGGGCTACTGAGGGAGTCCTGGATTAAGGGGTCCTCGTGTGTCCGGGCTATGTGACGTGGGCCGGACTAATGGGCCGTGAAGATACAAGACAGAAGACTTCCTCCCGTGTCTGGATGGGACTCCCCTTTGCGTGGAAGGCAAGCTTGGCGTTCGGATGTGAAGATTCCTTTCTCTGTAAACCGACTCTGTACAACCCTAGGCCCCTCCGGTGTCTATATAAACCGGAGGGTTTAGTCCGTAGAGGTAATCATAATCATACAAGCTAGACATCTAGGGTTTAGCCATTACGATCTCGAGGTAGACCAACTCTTGTAAACCCCATATTCATCCAAGATAATCAAGCAGGAAGTAGGGTATTACCTCCATCAAGAGGGCCCGAACCTGGGTACACATCGTGTCCCTGTCTCCTGTTACCTTCGATCCTCAGACACATAGTTCGGGACCCCCTACCCGAGATCTGCCGGTTTTGACACCGACATTAACCATCTTTGATTAACGAGCTAGTCAAGTAGAGTCATACAAGGGACACTCTGTTTGTTTATGTATTCACACATGTACTAAGTTTCCGGTTAATACAATTCTAGCATGAATAGTAAACATTTATCATGATATAAGGAAATATAAATAACAACTTTATTATTGCCTCTAGGGCATGTTTCCTTCATCACCGAGCTGAACGTGTGCTGAACGCAGAGGTGTCATACGTTCATTACTTGATAGGTTAGATTGCGCAGAAGTTCGACTACATCAACCGCGTTAATAAACGCTTCTGCTTACGGTATACGAGCGTACGTAGACATACTCTCCCCTCTCATTTCTATACATCTCCATGGATAGATCTTGTGTGTGCGTAGAATTTTTTTTGTTTTCCATGCAACGTTCCCCAACATCTCCGAAGGTGTCTGTTCAGTTGGCATGGATCAAGATTGGGAGTTGTCACTCCATGTATCGGAGAGGTATCTCTGGGCCCTCTTGGTAATACACATAACAAGAAGCTTGCAAGAAAAGTGACTAAGGAGTTAGTTACGAGATGATGTATTACGGAACGAGTAAAGAGACTTGCCGGTAACGAGATTGAACTAGGTATGAAGATACCGGCGATCGAATCTCGGGCAAGTAACATACCGACAGACAAAGGGAATTATGTATGTTGTCATAAAGGTTCGACCGATAAAGATCTTCGTAGAATGTGTAGGAACCAACATGGGCATCCAGATCCTGCTATTGGTTATTAACCGGAGGGGCGTCTCGGTCATGTCTACATCATTCACGATATAGTATTATATGGGTTATGTGAGTTGATGACCGAATGTTGTTCGGAGTCACTGTCGGATCACAGGTTCCGGCAAAACCCTCAAGGTTCGAACACTGGGGTGCGCGCAAAGATTTCCTCCCTATCGATCCGCGTCCAAACTGGCTAAGATCTCAAGAACAAACTCGACGAACTCGCAATGCAAAGGACACAAGATTTATACTGGTTTGGTCCACCATTGTGGTGTAATACCCTACTCCAGTGTGGTGGTGGTGGATTGCCTCTTGGGCTGATGATGAACAGTACAAGGGGAAGAACAACCTCCTAAGGTTGAGGTGTTCTTGTGCTCGGTGTGTGGCTAAGGATTGGCTCTCAATCCGATTGCCTTGGCTCTCGATCCCATCTCCCCCTACTGTAGTGGCTAGCTCTACTTATATAGGCCCTGGTCCTCTCCCCAAATATTGAGCTGGGAGGGAGCCAAAAATGGCCAATTTGACAGGGGACAACAAGTACAGCTTATCCTGACAAAAGCGGTCTTCGCCTGCAAAAGGCTCTGGTGGTGACGCCGTCTTGGGCTCCATGATGACCTCCATCTTGCCGTCCTGCTGGTCTTGGTCTCGTTGCACTGACATGGAAACCTTTGCTTGATGCCTCGGTAATCTGCGCCCGCGCTTGCCCCCTTTAGCACCAAAGAGGAAACAAGGACGTTGTGCGCGCTAGCGCCCGCTTGATCTTGATCGTCATGGCTCATGTCACGCGAACCTCGCGAGGTTTGCCTTGCCTTGATCTCTCCGCTCCTCGTGAGCCTGCCTGGCGAGGCCGCTCCTGAAGAGGTCTTGCATCGTCCGCCTCATGAGGCTTGGCTCCTCGCGAGGGTCTTGAATGCCTTGTTGGTGAAGATGGGCCGTACAAGCCTGCTAGCACGGCCACGCCATGGGCCGCAGGCAGGAAAGTCTGGGGACCCCCGTTCCTAGAATGCCGACAGTAGCCCCCGGGCCCAAGGCGCGCTCAGGCTTGGCTTAGAGGCGAAGCGTAAGGTCAAGTACGGAGCGCGATGGGCCCCAAAAGCCTGCGGCCTTTGTTGACGCATGGCGGTTGATTGGACGTGGGCATCTCTGCTTCCCCACACTGCCTTGGAGTCCGCATGGCTATGCGGCCCCTGCTACCTACACAGTTATTCTTCTGTCGCCCACGCCTTACTTCCCCAATCCCTCTGCTTCCTCAAGACTCTGCCCCTCCTCTCCAATCTAACATGTGCTTTGCCTGCTTCATCGCCATGGCGCCGAAACAAGCAGACAAGGTGAAGAAGCCTCTGTCTTCGCCAAGTACGCCTCCAGCCGTCGAGCCTGCAGTCGGCCGATCCTTGGTGCTCAATGATGAGGCCATGGACAAGGTGCGTCCCATGCTCGCCACCGGTTTCAATGAGTGGGGGGAGACGGCTGCTTGGCCTGTGTCCCGCGCTCACATTGTCCGGGCAGCCACTGAGGTCCCAATCTTCATCGATGCCCTCTTGGCCGGCCTGATTCCCCCTTTCTCCACCTTCTTCAATGCGGTGCTTGAGCATTACCAGATCCACATGCTGCAGCTCGACCCCCAATCCGTGACTCTCCTTGCCGTCTTCGCCTTTGTGTGTGAGGCCATGGTGGGCATCACTCCTTCCGTGGCCCTTCTCCGTCATTTCTTCTCATTGCATCTGGTGGATCCTCGGCAAAGCTCGGGGTGCGTGAGCTTCCAGGCTGTGGCCGCGACCGCAGGCGCGGGGATTGACTTCGAGCTTCCTCCATCCACAAGCGAGTTTCGGACACGGTGGGTGTTCGTCAACGCTGGGGTGCTCAACCCCCTGCTCCATTCCCCGTCAGCACTAGTCGTTCCCAACTCCGGTTGGGGCCACGAGAGGCTCGCGAGCCCCCGTCTTGTCCCCGTCTAGCTCAGGCTAAGGAGGTTCAAGGACAGTGGCGTGACTATGCCTATGGTGGTGAAGGAGTTCGTCAGGCGCCGAGTCGCTCCGCTTCAGCGTCATTCTCGCCCGATGTGGGCCTTGCTCAGCAGTCAAGACCATATGAGGTTTCAGGAGTCCGGGCTCCCTCTTAAGACGCGGCAAACGGTGCTTGAGGTCCTGACAGGTGTCCCTTCACCGGACGACATGCCTGGGAAGAGCTGTCTGCTGTACCACTGCACGAACAAGGCTGAATTTGCGGAGAGCATGCCTTCCTTTGATGAGTGCGAACTGCGCCCGGACGACCTGGCGGGGTCCTGCGAGAACCCCGTCGACGTGGCTCCCTTCTTCGCTGCTAGCGCCGAGCTCATCCCAAGTGTGGGTGTAGGGGGGCGAGCTCCGACGGAAGCTGGTAGCCTGAGTGCTGAGGTGCATGTGCCGCCTGGGGATCTTGGGGCGTTGTCCTCGGGAGGTCGCGATTCCTCCCCTGGGGCGCCGGTTGTGGAGGCAACACAGCATGTGGCTCCCGAGGCTGAAGCTCCGGAGGCCTCGGGAGGTCGCGGTCAAACGGCGCCTGACTGCTCTCCTTAGCTCGGCGCTCCTGAAGTTGTCCCTCCGAGCGCTTCCCCAGCTGCGCCTCGTGCCGGCTGCCACGTCCAGCGCTTTGGCCGGCTGTGCGTGGACTTCGAGGAGCTCCGCAAGAGGAAAGGATCTCCGAGCAGCAGCGATATCTTCGGGCCGTTGAAGCGACGAAAGTACATAGCCGTCGACGAGTAAGTATTGCACCTTGTGATTTCTTGATTGCTGCTTTCCTCCCTAATGTTGGCTCTTCAGGACCCCTTCCGCCAGGGCCGCTGAGTCCCCCAAGAAGCAAACTCCGCCTTCCTCGACTCCCCCGCTGGCCTTGAGCGCCTCGAGCCTGCATGTCGCTCCTGGAGCAGGGCCGACCGAGGAGGTGCGCCCGCCCTGATGGCGCTTCGAATCTGTGGCCCTGTCATCCTTCCTCCACGGCCTGGCTTGGACCTTGGAGGGTGTGCCCCGGACCCTCCTTAGGTCATGGACAGTAGCTGGTTGGCTTCGGTCTTCGGTTCCTCTTCAAGCAGCGGGCCCTGACTGGTCGGGGCCCCTCGTGAGGCCGGGCTGGCGCCTGGGGCAGCACAAACCGCCAGCCCCCTGCTGAGAGGGGGCGCGTCGCTTCACGCCCTGCCTGCAGTCCCCGAGGCGGCGGACGAGGCAGGCCGCGTGCTTGAGCTCGAGCGTGAGCGAAGCATCGTTCTCCATGAGCTCTTTCAGGAGGCGATGAGCGCGATGAGCCGACTCGGCGGTGAACTTACGGACGTCAACGCACGCCTCAAGGCTAAGGGTCTTTGGCTGGTGGAGGAACAACGTAAGCTGAAGGTGGCCATCAACCTTGGCCGCTACCAACGCGATCATGACAACGCGAAGGCTGAGGCGTCCCTCATGGTTTCTCGTGAAGCTTGCTCCCGAGCTCTGGAGGAGGCTCACGAGGCTGACCGCCGTCGCGAGGCTGCGGAGAAGTGCACGTGGGAGCTCCAGGCCTGGAGTGTGTCCCTGGAGAAGCAGGTGGAGGCGCACAAAGCTGCCCTTGCGTCGCTGAGGGGGACGCCCACCGAGGAAGAAGAGATCCGGAGGCGCGAGGAGGCACTGGCTCTGGAGGTCGTGGAGCGTAGCCTCTAGCTTGAGCAGCTGGAGACGAGGGAGCGTCAAGTTGCCCAAGCGAAAGATGTCGTTGGTGCACGCGAGGCCAAGTCTCAGGAGGAGGTTGATCGCCGGGTGGCCGAGGCTCGCGCGGATCTTGAGGGTAGGTATAACTTGAGGTTGAAGCTTGTGGGGACGGAGGATGCGGGTAGGGCCGCCGCTCTCAGGCCCAAGCTGGCTGAAGTGGAGAGGCGCGAGGAGGCTACAATAGCCGCCCTGGTCATAGCGCAGGCGGAATTGGCCTCCACCCGTGCCGAGCTGCTCTCACTTCAGAAGTGGGTTAATGACGCCGAGTCCGTTGCGCGGCAGAGTCGGGAGGAAGTGCTTCAGCAGCGGACGCTGGAGCGTGAGCACGCCCCCATGCTCCAGGACCTCAGGGTCAGGGCCAACGCGCACACCTGTCAGCCAGGGCATACAGCTCACTGACGTCTCTGATCTTGCACATTGCCATCTCCTCCCGCATCCTGCGGTTACGCACGTTCTGATGGAACACGCTGATGACTGTGGCAGAGTGGACATCTGGGATGTTGCGTTGCACATGGCTGAATCTCTGGATGTACTTGCGCAGGGGCTCTCCTTCCTTCTGGGCAAGCAGATGAAGATCACTCTCCTGGCCATGAGGTTTGTGGCCACCTGTAAAGGCGCCGACAAACTGATGGCATAGGTTTGCCCAGGAAGATATGGAGTTGTCCGGCAAGTGCATGAGCCAGGACCTGACGTTGGACTTGAGCACCAGCGGGAAGTAGTTGGCAAGGATCTTGTCATCCCGCCCCCCAGCAGCTTGCACCGCGATGGTGTAGATGCTGAGGAACTCCGACGGATGCAACTTGCCGTCGTACTTCTCGGGTACGTCTGGCTTGAAATTCTTCGTGCTGGGCCACTGGACTTGTCGCAGCTCACGGGTAAACGCAGGGCAACCTACCGCGTATGGCAGGTCGCTTGGTTCGCCTGGCGCACGCATGTCAATAGTGGGCCCAGCGCGCTGGTCTGACTGACGCCGCGCTTCTCTTCGACGCTTGATGCGAGTATGAGCGTCTTCTTGCTGTCGTTCGTGAAGAACTTGGCGTTGATCGCAACGGGCTCGTGGATCCGATGACGCGGTGGAGTCGCTGTCGAGGTGGATCCGGTGAGGTGGTGATCTTGGCCTTCGCGGCGGAGAGTGCACGGTGGTTGCACCCCCACCGGTTTTGTCACCATTGGCCCGCGCCTGGCTGACTCGCCGTGGCTGCGATGTACTCGGCTGCCGCGGAGTGTCGCCGTTGGCAAAGCCAATGAGACTCTGAATGGTGGCCCTCCAGTCGTCGATCTTGTCCGCCGTTGGAGGGTAATCTAGGAGTAGTTGGGCTCGCGCTAAGGCTTCCCCTGGAGTGGCGGGTAGCAGTGGCAAACGGTGTGTGGAGCGGGATATGCTCGAACTTCTAACTATGCTAGAAGGAGCAGTATCCCGTCCAGGCGACCGTGCCTCGCTCGTGCCAGCATGTTGGCGTGCATGCTGGCCTTGAGCATCCCGAGATCCACCAGCTTGATCTGGGTCCAACGAGCGTATGGTACCGTGAGTACCATGACGCTGCCGGTTCCGCGCCTCCTGAGATGAGCGCGATGGATGTGCGGACGCCGAGGTCTGGGCAGCCTTGTCCTTGGACCTGGCGGCACCGTGAGCTCCCTCGTCGACGCCCGTTCTTCCGCCGGCGTCTTCCCCACCAGCCGTTTGCTCCAGCGGTGGTGGGTTTGTCGCGGACGGAGCAACCGCCTATGAAGCTTTCTTCTTCGGCGGCATGTCGATGAAGATGATGAAGATCTAGCTCGTGTGAACGCCGGATTAGGTTCACACAACCTCGACGCCCCCTACCTGGCGCGCCAAAGATGTCGGGGAAACTAATCCACGAGCACCTATGGGGACCGAGCCCCTTTCGGTTCGGCGGGAGGCGGAGGTCGCACGAAGAGCAGATCGAGGCGGAGCACACGAGCGGTTTACCCAGCTTCGGAGCTCTCCGGAGAGATAATACTCCTACTGCTGCTTTGTGGTTTGTATTGAGTTCTTACTCGGGCGCTGAGTGCTACAGTACACACCAGCAGCTAACGAGACCGAGCGTGAGTGTTCTATTGTCCCCCTCCTCTACGTTGTGCATGGGCCTCCTTTTATATGCTCAAGGGGTTTCCAACAGGTGGCGACGTAGACAAGGCTAAAAATGGAAAGATGCTGCGGTTGGTACAGCTACCTGTACAGTGTATCCTACCTAACCCTGACGGCAGGGGACAAGGGCATTAAATGCCCGCCTGCGTCGTCCAAACAGTGCAGAAAGGGACCGTCAGGGATGCCACCGTTCGCCACGATGGCGATCTTGTCAGCGCCGTTTGCCACCGCGTACCCCTGGCTGCACAGCCTCTCGCCACGTACGCTTGGGATAGTCCCTGAGCGACACGTTGGTGGATGTGCTGGAGCGTGGGTATGGAGTGGTAGCCTGCCGCGGCAAAGTGCCTTGCCGCGGTCGTTGTCTTGTCGCGTCCGGAAGCTTGCCGCCCGCCGGGCCTCGCCGGGACGCGTGGTGCGTCGCGGAAATTACCTTGAGATGCCTTGGTTGGCCTTCCCAGCAAGCTCCTCTTGCCGGGGCCTTGTCTTCTTGGCTTGAATACTTTGTTCTCGAATGGCTCAAAAGGAACCATAGAGGGCCTTGGCGGTCGCCCGGCAAGCCTTGCCGCGGGGTGCTACGACTGCCCGTGCACAAGTTCGGGGTACTAGGGTACCCCTACTCTAGTACACCGACAGGAGCCCCCGGGCCTGGGCCATACACGGTGCCAAGCGCTGTTGGGCCAGGCCCAAAACAGGGCACGGGCACACGCGGCCTGGGTCACGCCGTATCTTATTCCGTATCCACCACGCCCTCCCCGAACGGCATGCGTCGATTGCGGCGTCGTGGGAGAGATCGTGGGTGGTTTCTTTATTCGGGAGAACGGAACGTCCGCCCCCCCCTTATAAGCAGGGGAAACAGGGGTAGTTCGTCCATCCGCCCGTTGCTATTCCGTCCTTGAAAATCTTCGCCACTCCCCTTCTTCCCAAAGCCGAAAGAGAGCAGCGCTCCGCCCCTTATCGCCACCAAAACCACCAACGCCGTCGACCTCCCTCACTACTTCCGCCATGGCTCCAAAAGCCGATAAGGGGAAGGTCGTGAAGTCGGCCGAAGCGCAGCGGCTCGCGGTGCTGCGAAAGGAGCGGGCCATCTTCCCCCGCAAGCTCGCCGCGGGGGATCTGAGGGAGTACTACTACCTCTTCTGGTCGACGGCGACGCGGGCGCACCCGCGCACGAAGGTACTCCCAGCCGCCGGTTGGGAAAAGGCTCCCACTGGGTACCCTTTCTTCGCCTTGTTCTTCTACTGCGGGCTCTGCCCGCCCTTTTCTGAATTCTTCTGTGACGTCATGAACACCTACGGGCTCCGCCTCCTTGACTTCACCCCCAATGCTGTCCTGACCATGGCAGTTTTTGCACATCTCTGCCAAAACTTTGTCGGAATCCATCCAAACGTAGCCCTTTTCCGTCACTTCTTTTCGCCTCGAGTTGAGAAAGGAGAGCCCTTATCTGGCGGAATCGCCTGGATCTCAAAATCCGGCAAGAAGGATACTTATCTGGATGGAGAGTTCCGCAGCAAGTGGGAGGAGTGGAGGGCGGACTGGTGCCTGATTGTCGAGGAGAACCCGCAGCCGTTTACCGCCTAGCGCCAAACTCCAGTAGTGCGCGGCAGTGATTGGAGTAGCTTGGCCCCGGAAGACGACAAACTGAAGATTGCCGTCTCCCGGATCCAACGCCTCATGCTTGCCGGGCTTACTGTAGGAGCGGTTGGCGCAGATTTCCTTCGCCGCCGCATCGCCCCCCTGCAGGAGAGGAGGAGGCCCGCCTGGGAGTTCCAGAACGCGGCGGATATCATGAGGCTGCGGCCGGGCCTCAACTTCAACTTCACTGTCCTGGAGCTCAACGCGATGCTCCAGGAGCTGTTCAAGTACGACCCTCAGCATCCCGAAGTGTTCAGGTTGCCGAGGGGCGTCGTTCCGCTGTGCAACAACTCCTCGCTCGACCGCATCCGTGCAATGATGCCGCTGTGTGACTCGCATGGAATTGACCCAGCCTGGATAGAGCCTGCATATGATGTCGTGCAGGCGTTCTTCGGTGGCTTGGTAGAAGTGCCGATCGACGCCGATGAGTAGAGGGGCTTCACCCGGGACACCACCGATGAGGAGATCAAGCGCATCGCCACCAGGCTAGAAGAGGCGGCGGCAGCCGTAGCTGCGGGCGAGTTTGGCTTCACCGTGGAGGAGGCAGAGGCAGCAGAGGCGGCAAGCCTTGCCGAGCGAGAGGGGCTTGCCGGCGAGGAAGAGCCTGCCGGGCATGACGCCGGGCAGAGCGGGCCCGCCGAGGATACGAGCGGCTTGTTGGAGATCGGCTCCTCTTCCTCTTCGTCTTCGGGCAGCTTGCCGCAAGCAGAGCCCCCGGCTCCACAAGCAGAGCCCCCGGCTCCACCAAGAAGGCGTCTTCGCAAGGCCGGGGACGTAGCGGAGCGGCGGACGAGTCAACCCCCGCCGCGCCGCACGACACGCTCCACCGCGGCAAGTTTTGTTGCCGCGGAAGCACCTCGCGCTGCAGCGGCAACTGGAGCGGGGTCCTCCCGGTCCACGGCCAAGGGATCCTACTCCTCCGCCTCCTCGCGCCGGAGGTGGGCCAGGCTTTGACTTCTCCGCGCTCAGCTCCGACGAGGAAGAAGAAGAGTAAGATTCTTGTTGTACTTGTATGTCTTCAATATTTGCTGTCTTGTCTTGTATCTCATTTGCTTTACTCTGAACTTATTCCTTTTTAGGACTCTGGCCCAGAGAGCGGCAAAGAGAGCCAAGGTCCCGGTGATTGTCATCGAGGACGATCCCACCGTGTCAGCAGGGGGTGCGCCTGAGACAAACTTACCGGACCTGGCAGCTGTTCTTCAGAGCAGCCCTCAGCGCAGCCCCCAGCGTAAGTATATGGTTTGTTTCCCGCTGTTGGGCGCGCATGGATACTCTTTGTTTGCTGATATCTGACTGTTGGCTTGTGTAGGAGCAGAGCAGCCCCACCAGGAGCGTCCGGATGCCGCCCCTGACATGCCATCTGCTTCGACTACGCCGCCAAGGGAGAGTTCTCCGGCAAGGGAGAATCCTCCGACAAGGGAGAGCTCTCCGGCAAGGGAGAAGTCTCCGGCAAGGGACAGTACCAGCGACCCCCCGGCAGCGGAGATTCCAACTGCCAAGCCTGGTACAGGTACTTCTTGCTTCTAAACTTCCCTTGGGTTCTTCTTCGTTTGATCTTCTTTTTGGATATCTGCTTGACTTTTCTTCCTTTTTCGGCCATCAGATCCATCTACTGCGGAGCCGATGGAGACCGAGGTTGCTGTTGATGATGCCGCCGCCACTGAAGAAGCGGCCGGCGCTGATGATCCCGCCGGCGAAGAGGCCGCCAAGGCTGCCGCCGCAGCAGCTGACGAGGGGTCTGGCGATCGCACTGACGGCCCTGAGGCCACAGGAGCGTCAGGCGCTACGCCGACCGCCGACCCTTCCGCCGCTGCCGCAGCGTCGGGCTCTGAAAGGCCCCAGCCGGGCGTCTACTTGAAGGCCGGCGATGGCGTCTTCATCAACCTCCCCTGGGCGTCAACGTCCAGGGCGCCGGTCAAAGGAGAAAGCTTTGACGTGAAGGTGCTCGCCTCCGCTGGGCTGACGTTGGTCGATGCGCCAAGCAGCAGCAGCGACGAGCCTGAGGAGGAGCGGCTGCTGCGGAAGCTGTTGTCGCTCTACCGCGCTCGGCAAGCCAAGCTAGAATCCCGCGAAGTGCTTGCCGCGAGGGCGGGAGCCGACATTGAGAAGCGCGCGGTGGAGCTCCGAGGCATCAACCAGGCAGCTCTCCGGTCCTTGGCGGAGGAGCGGGAGCAGCTCGAGGAGGCGCAGAAGGCCTTCCTCCTCGAGAAGGCTGACGTCGAGGAGCAGCAGAGGCTTGCGCTGAGAAGCTGTCGGCGCAAGAGGGTGAACTGGCGCAGCGGAAGGTCAACCTCGATAGCCACGAGGAGGAGCTTGCCGCGCGTGAGCGAACACTTGGCGGAGCTATCAAGCAAGCGGAGGATGCTGCCGCAGCCGTCGAGGCCGCCAAGAAGGAGCTGGAGACGAAGGTGGCGCAGCTGGAAACCGATCTCAGGGCGAGCGATGAAGAGCTTGCCGCGCTCAAGCATGAGCGCGAGAAGGACGCCTACACCTTTGGCGAGCTGCAGGGTCGTCTCACCGAGAAGATCAAGGAGCTTGGCGCCGCCAAGGACTCCAACGCCGATCTTGAGTTGAAGCTGACCGCTTTGACCAAGACGCTGGACGGCGCCAGGGAGTAGGAGGCGGCCCTGAAGAAGGAAATCAAGGCCGACAAGGCGCTGCTGGAGAGCATTGCTACCACCCAGAACACCTTCAGGGAGAATGTGGAGCAGTGGACGGAGGGTCTTGTGAATGCTGCCCCAGATATTGACAGGGAGCTGGCGCAGCTGGGGATGGAGGATCTTGGGTATCCTTCTGATGAGAGCCTCCCATCCAGCGCCAAGCTCACTCTGTTCTTCAAAGGCGTGGCGACGGCCCTCCAGCGACTCCGGGAGAGGATCCCAAAGCAGCTGGCCGACGAGTCGCGCAAGATCTGCGCGCGAGCTCTTCAGAAAGTGTTGGTGAAGGTGGCCTACCGCAACCCGGGTCTCAACCTCACCAACGTCCTTAGATCCCTGCCGGCGGAAGCTGATCTGGAGGCGCTCAAGGACCTTGTCGCACCCATTGTGGACAAGGTGAGCGGGATCAAGAGGGTTGAGGGCGATCGCGTGGACTAGGCCGCCCGTTTTCTTCTTTTCTTGTCGCTGCTGATCATGTTATGAAAACAGTCTATTAGAGCCGCGACAAGCTATTTTGTAATATAACTCTATTTTGGGCAGCGATTGCAATGTTATTTCCTTTACTTGATTCCTTCCTTTGTATGTTTTTGCCCTATGCTTTTAGGGAACTTGCCGGCGCAGGCACCCTTGCCGCGAGCGCTGAGTGCGGGACGTCAGCAGCCTGCTGGTGGTGCCGTTGCCGACAAGAAACCTTGTCGTAACTAGTCGCAGCTCGCTTAAGTTGTTGAGCGAACTCGAAACAAAGTAAGGGCGCGACTCTAGTCGCAGCACACTTATGTTGGGGAACGTAGTAATTTCAAAAAATTTCCTACGCACACGCAAGATCATGGTGATGCATAGCAACGAGAGGGGAGAGTGTTGTCTACGTACCCTCGTAGACCAAAGCGGAAGCGTTGACACAACGTAGAGGAAGTAGTCGCACGTTCTCCTCGCGATCCAACCGATCACAGCACCGTTACTCCGGCACCTCCGAGTTCTTGGCACACGTTCAGCTCGATGACGATCCCCGGGCTCCGATCCAGCAAAGCGTCGAGGAAGAGTTCCGTCAGCACGACGGCGTGGTGACGATCTTGATGTGTTACCGGCGCAGGGCTTCGCCTAAGCACTGCAACGATATGATCGAGGTGGAATTTGGTGGAAGGGGGCACTGCACACGGCTAAGGAACGATCTCAATGATCAATTGTGTGTCTCTGGGGTGCCCCCTGCCCCCGTATATAAAGGAGCCAAGGGGGAGGGGCTGGCCGGCCAACTCTGGTGCGCCAGGAGAGTCCTACTCCCTCTGGGAGTAGGATTCCCCCCCCCCCCCAATCCTAGTTGGACTAGGAATCTCCAAGGGGGAGAGAGAGAGAGAGGGGGGGCGCCCACCTCTCCTAGTCCTAATAGGACTAGGGAAGGGGGGGAGGCGCGCAGCCCATGAGGGCAGCCCTCTCACCTCTCCTCCAAGGCCCATGTTGGCCCATTATGCCCCCGGGGGGTTCCGGTAACCCTCCCGGTATTCCGGTAAAATCCTGATTACACCTGGAATGCATCCGATGTCCAAACATAGGCTTCCAATATATCATTCTTTACATCTCGACCATTTCGAGACTCCTCGTCATGTCCGTGATCACATCCGGGACTCCGAACTCCTTCGGTACATCAAAATGCATAAACTCATAATAACTGTCATCGTAACGTTAAGCGTGCGGACCCTACGGTTCGAGAACAATGTAGACATGACCGAGACACATCTCCGGTCAATAACCAACAGCGGGACCTGGATGCCCATATTGGCTCCTACATATTCTGCGAAGATCTTTATCGGTCAGACCGCATAACAACATACGTTTGTTCCCTTTGTCATCGGTATGTTACTAGCCCGAGATTCGATCATCGGTATCCAATACCTAGTTCAATCTCGTTACCGGCAAGTCTCTTTACTCGTTCTGTAATACATCATCTCGCAACTAACTCATTGGTTGCAATGCTTGCAAGGCTTTATGTGATGTGCATTACCGAGAAGGCCCTGAGATACCTCTCCGACAATCGGAGTGACAAATCCTAATCTCGAAATACGCCAACCCAATATGTACCTTCGGAGACACCTGTAGAGCACCTTTATAATCACCCAGTTATGTTGTGACGTTTGGTAGCACACAAAGTGTTCCTACGGTAAATGGGAGTTGCATAATCTCATAGTTAAAGGAACATGTATAAGTCATGGATAAAAGCAATAGCAACATACTAAACGATCGGGTGCTATGCTAATGGAATGGGTCATGTCAATCAGATCATTCAACTAATGATGTGACCTCATTAATCAAATAACAACTCCTTGTTCATGGTTAGGAAACATAACCATCTTTGATTAATGAGCTAGTCAAGTAGAGGCATACTAGTGACACTCTGTTTTTCTATGTATTCACACATGTATTATGTTTCCTGTTAATACAATTCTAGCATGAATAATAAACATTTATCATGACATGTAAGGAAATAAATAATAACTTTATTATTGCCTCTAGGGCATATTTCCTTCAGTCTCCCACTTGCACTAGAGTCAATAATCTAGTTCACATCGCCATGTGATTTAATAGTTCACATCATCATGTGATTAACACCCATAGTTCACATCGATATGTGACCAACACCCAAAGGGTTTACTAGATTCAGTAATCTAGTTCACATCGCTATGTGATTAACACCCAAAGAGTACTACGGTGTGATCATGTTTTGCTTGTGAGAGAAATTTAGTCAACAGGTCTGCCACATTCAGATCCATTATGTATTTTGCAATTTTCTATGTCTACAATGCTCTGCACGGAGCTACTTTAGCTAATTGCTCCCACTTTCAATATGTATCTAGATTGAGACTTAGAGTCATCTAGATTAGTGTCAAAACTTGCATCGACGTAACCTTTTACGACGAACCTTTTTGTCACCTCCATAATCGAGAAACATATCCTTATTCCACTAAGGATAATTTTGACCGCCGTCCAGTGATCTACTCCTAGATCACTATTGTACTCCCGTGCCAATCTCAGGGTAGGGTATACAATAGGTCTGGTACACAGCATGGCATACTTTATAGAACCTATGGCCAAAGCATAGGGAATGACTTTCATTCTCTTTCTATCTTCTGCCGTGGTCGGGCTTTGAGTCTTACTCAATTTCACACTTTGTAATACAGGCAAGAACTCTTTCTTTGACTGTTCCATTTTGAACTACTTCAAAATATTTTCAAGGTATGTACTTATTGAAAAACTTATCAAGCGTCTTGATCTATCTCTATAGATCTTGATGCTCAATATGTAAGCAGCTTCACCGAGGTCCTTCTTCGAAAAACTCCTTTCAAATACTCCTTTATGCTTCACAGAATAATTCTACATTATTTCTGATCAATAATATGTCATTTACATATACTTATCAGAAATGCTGTAGTGCTCCCACTCACTTTTCTTGTAAATACAGGCTTCACCGCAAGTCTGTATAAAACTATATGCTTTGATAAACTCATCAAAGCGTATATTCCAACTCCGAGATGCTTGCACCAGTCCATAGATGGATCGCTGGAGCTTGCATATTTTGTTAACACCTTCAGGATCGACAAAACCTTCTAGTTGCATCGTATACAACTCTTCTTTAATAAATCCATTAAGGAATGTAGTTTTGTTTATCCATTTGCCGGATTTCATAAAATGCGGCAATTGCTAACATGATTCGGACAGACTTAAGCATAGATATGAGTGAGAAACTCTCATCGTAGTCAACACCTTGAACTTGTCGAAAACCTTTTGCGACAATTCTAGCTTTGTAGATAGTAACACTACTATCAGTGTCCGTCTTCCTCTTCAAGATCCATTTATTTTCTTTGGCTTGCCGATCATCGGGCAAATCCATCAAAGTCCATACTTTGTTCTCATACATGGATCATATCTCAGATTTCATGGCCTCTAACCATTTCGCGGAATCTGGGCTCATCATCGCTTCCTCATAGTTCGCAAGTTCGTCATGGTCTAGTAACATGACTTCCAGAACAGGATTACCGTACCACTCTGGTGCGGATCTCACTCTAGTTTACTTACGAGATTCGGTAGTAACTTGATCTTGAAGTTACATGATCATCATCATTAGCTTCCTTACTAATTGGTGTAGTAGTCACAAGAACAGATTTCTGTGATGAACTACTATCCAATAAGGGAGAAGGTACAATTACCTTATCAAGGTTTCTACTTTCCTCCCACTCACTTCTTTCGAGAGAATCTCCTTCTCTAGAAAGGATCCATTCGCAGCAACGAATATCTTGCCTTCGGATCTGTGATAGAAGGTGTACCCAAAGTCTCCTTTGGGTACCTATGAAGACACATTTCTCCGATTTGGGTTTGAGCTTATCAGGATGAAACTTTTTTTACATAAGCATCGTAACCCCAAACTTTAAGAAACGACAACTTTGGTTTCTTGCCAAACCACAGTTTATTTTGTGTCGTCTCAACGGACTTTAGATGGTGCCCCTTTTAACGTGAATGCAGCTGTCTCTAATGCATGATCCCAAAATGATATTGGTAAATCGGTAAGAAACATCATAGATTGTACTATATCCAATAAAGTACGGTTATGACGTTCGGACACACCATTATGTTGTGGTGTTCCAGGTGGCATGAATTTGTGAAACTATTCCACATTGTTTTAATTGAAGACCAAACTCGTAACTCAAATATTTGTCTCCGCGATCAGATCGTAGAAACCTTATTTTCTTGTCACGATGATTTTCACTTCACTCTAAAATTCTTTGAACTTTTCAAACGTTTCAGACTTATGTTTCATCAAGTAGATATACCCATATCTGCTCAAATCATCTGTGAAGGTCAGAAAATAATGATACTTGTCGCGAGCCTTAATATTCATCGGACCATATACATCAGTATGTATGATTTCCAACAAATCTGTTGCTTGCTCCATTGTTCCGGAGAACGGCGTTTTTAGTCATCTTGCCCAAGAGGCATGGTTCGCAAGCATCAAGTGATTCATAATCAAGTGATTCCAAAATCCCATCAGCATGGAGTTTCTTCATGCGCTTTACACCAATATGACCTAAACGGCAGTGCCACAAATAGGTTGCACTATCATTATTAACTTCGCATCTTTTTGGTTTCAATATCATGAATATGTGTATCCTTGCGATCGAGATCCAATGAACTATTTTCATTGGTGTGTATGACCATAGAAGGTTTTATTCATGTAAACAGAACAACAATTGTTCTCTAACTTAAATGAATAACTGTATTGCAATTAACATGATCAAATCATATTCATGCTCAACGCAAACACCAAATAACACTTATTTAGTTTCAACACTAATCCCGAAAGTATAGGGAGTGTGTGATGATGATCATATCAATCTTGGAACCACTTCCAACACACATCGTCACCTTGCCCTTTAACTAGTCTTTCTTCATTCTGCAACTCCCGTTTCGAGTTACTAAATTTTAGCAACTGAACTAGTACTAAATACTAAGGGGTTGCTATGAACACTAGTAAAGTACACATCAATAACATGTATATCAAATATACTTATGTTCACTTTGCCATCCTTCTTATCCGCCAATCACTTGGGGTAGTTCCGCTTCCAGTGACCAGTCCCTTTGAAGTAGAAGCACTTAGTCTCAGGCTTAGGACCATACTTGGGCTTTTTCACTTGAGCAGCAACTTGCTTGCCGTTCTTCTTGAAGTTCCCCTTCTTTCCTTTTGCCCTTTTTTTGAAACTAGTGATCTTGTCAACCATCAACACTTGATGTTTTTCTTTGATTTCTACCTTCGCTGATTTTAGCATCGCGAAGAGCTTGGGAATATTTTCCGTTATCCCTTGCATATTATAGTTCATCATGAAGTTCTACTAACTTGGTGATGGTGACTAGAGAATTCTGTCAATCACTATCTTATCTGGAAGATTAACTCCCACTTGATTCAAGCGATTGTAGTACCCAGACAATCTCAGCACATGCTCACTAGTTGAGCGATTCTCCTCCATCTTTTAGCTATAGAACTTGTTGGAGACTTCATATCCCTCAACTCGGGTATTTGCTTGAAATATTAACTTCAACTCCTGGAACATCTTGTATGGTCCATGACGTTCAAAACGTCTTTTAAGTCCCGATTCTAAGCCGTTTAAGCATGGTGCACTAAACTATTAAGTAGTCATCATATTGAGCTAGCATAACGTTCATATCGTCTGCATCTGCTCCTGCAATAGGTCCGTCACCTAGCGGTGCATCAAGGACATAATTCTTCTGTGCAGCAATGAGGATAAACCTCAGATCACGGATCCAATCCGCATCATTGCTACTAACATTTTTCAACACAATTTTTCTCTAGGAACATATCAAAATAAACACAGGGAAGCAACAACGCGAGCTATTGATCTACAACATAGATATGCTAATACTACCAGGACTAATGTCATGATAAATTAAAGTTCAATTAATCATATTACTTAAGAACTCCCACTTAGATAGACATCCCTCTAATCTTCTAAGTGATCACGTGATCCAAATCAACTAAACCATGTCCGATCATCACGTGAGATGGAGTAGTTTCAATGGTGAACATCACTATGTTGATCATATCTACTATATGATTGACGCTCAACCTTTCGGTCTCCGTGTTCCGAGGTCATATCTTATATGCATAGCTCGTCAAGTATAACCTGAGTATTCCGCGTGTGCAACTGTTTTGCACCCGTTGTATTTGAACGTAGAGCCTATCACACCCGATCATCACGTGGTGTCTCGGCACGAAGAACTTTCGCAACGGTGCATACTCAGGGAGAACACTTCTTGATAATTTAGTGAGAGATCATCTTATAATGCTACCGTCAATCAAAGCAAGATAAGATGCATAAAAGGATAAACATCACATGCAATCAATATAAGTGATATGATATGGCCATCATCATCTTGTGCTTGTGATCTCCATCTTCGAAGCACCGTCATGATCACCATCGTCACCGGCGCGACACCTTGTTCTTCATCGCAGCATCGTTGTCGTCTCGCCAATCTTATGCTTCCACGACTATCACTACCGCTTAGTAATAAAGTAAAGCATTACATTGCGATTGCATTGCATACAATAAAGCGACAACCATATGGCTCCTGCCAGTTGCCGATAACTCGGTTACAAAACATGATCATCTCATACAATAAAATTTAGCATCATGTCTTGACCATATCACATCACAACATGCCCTGCAAAAACAAGTTAGACGTCCTCTACTTTGTTGTTGCAAGTTTTACGTGGCTGCTACGGGCTTTAAGCAAGAACTCATCTTACCTACGCATCAAAACCACAACGATAGTTTGTCAAATAGACTCCGTTTTAACCTTCTCAAGGACCGGGCGTAGCCACACTCGGTTCAACTAAAGTTGGAGAGACAGTCTTCCGCAAGCCATCTATGTGCAAAGCACGTCGAGGGAACCGGTCTCGCGTAAGCGTACGTGTAAGGTTGGTCCGGATCGTCTCGTCCAACAATACCGCTGAACCAAAGTATGACATGCTGGTAGGCAGTATGACTTGTATCGTCCACAACTCACTTGTGTTCTACTCGTGCAAATAACATCAAACCATAAAACCTAGGCTCGGATGCCACTGTTGGGGAACGTAGTAATTTCAAAAAATTTCCTACGCACACGCAAGATCATGGTGATGCATAGCAACGAGAGGGGAGAGTGTTGTCTATGTACCCTCGTAGACCGAAGCGGAAGCGTTGACACAACGTAGAGGAAGTAGTCGTACGTTCTCCTCGCGATCCAACCGATCACAGCACCGTTACTCCGGCACCTCCGAGTTCTTGGCACACGTTCAGCTCGATGACGATCCCCGGGCTCCGATCCAGCAAAGCGTCGAGGAAGAGTTCCGTCAGCACGACGGCGTGGTGACGATCTTGATGTGTTACCGGCGCAGGGCTTCGCCTAAGCACTGCAACGATATGATCGAGGTGGAATTTGGTGGAAGGGGGCACCGCACACGGCTAAGGAACGATCTCAATGATCAATTGTGTGTCTCTGGGGTGCCCCCTGCCCCCGTATATAAAGGAGCCAAGGGGGAGGGGCTCGCCGGCCAACTCTGGTGCGCCAGGAGAGTCCTACTCCCTCTGGGAGTAGGATTCCCCCCCCCAATCCTAGTTGGACTAGGAATCTCCAAGGGGGAGGGAGAGAGAGAGGGGGGGCTCCCACCTCTCCTAGTCCTAATAGGACTAGGGAAGGGGGGGAGGGGCGCAGCCCATGAGGGAAGCCCTCTCACCTCTCCTCCAAGGCCCATGTTGGCCCATTATGCCCCCGGGGGGTTCCGGTAACCCTCCCGGTATTCCGGTAAAATCCTGATTTCACCTGGAATGCATCCGATGTCCAAACATAGGCTTCCAATATATCATTCTTTACGTCTCGACCATTTCGAGACTCCTCGTCATGTACGTGATCACATCCGGGACTCCGAACTCCTTCGGTACATCAAAATGCATAAACTCATAATAACTGTCATCGTAACGTTAAGCGTGCGGACCCTACGGTTCGAGAACAATGTAGACATGACCGAGACACATCTCCGTTCAATAACCAATAGCGGGACCTGGATGCCCATGTTGGCTCCTACATATTCTGCGAAGATCTTTATCGGTCAGACCGCATAACAACATACGTTTGTTCCCTTTGTCATCGGTATGTTACTAGCCCGAGATTCGATCGTCGGTATCCAATACCTAGTTCAATCTCGTTACCGGCAAGTCTCTTTACTCGTTCTGTAATACATCATCTAGCAACTAACTCATTGGTTGCAATGCTTGCAAGGCTTTATGTGATGTGCATTACCGAGAAGGCCCTGAGATACCTCTCCGACAATCGGAGTGACAAATCCTAATCTCGAAATACGCCAACCCAATATGTACCTTCGGAGACACCTGTAGAGCACCTTTATAATCACCCAGTTACGTTGTGACGTTTGGTAGCACACAAAGTGTTCCTACGATAAACGGGAGTTGCATAATCTCATAGTTAAAGGAACATGTATAAGTCATGGATAAAAGCAATAGCAACATACTAAACGATCGGGTGCTATGCTAATGGAATGGGTCATGTCAATCAGATCATTCAACTAATGATGTGACCTCATTAGTCAAATAACAACTCCTTGTTCATGGTTAGGAAACATAACCATCTTTGATTAATGAGCTAGTCAAGTAGAGGCATACTAGTGACACTCTGTTTTTCTATGTATTCACACATGTATTATGTTTCCTGTTAATACAATTCTAGCATGAATAATAAACATTTATCATGACATGTAAGGAAATAAATAATAACTTTATTATTGCCTCTAGGGCATATTTCCTTCAACTTAAACTGTCGAGTGAACTCGGAACAAAGTAAGGACGCAACTAGCCACGAGCCGGTTCCTTCGAGCACAGGTTTTCCATACAAAGCATGGTCGTTTAAGGAAGATAACTTAAAAATTTAAAAACATCTGATTGCTCAAACTTTGGCAACTTAGCTTTTCTGTCGTTTGCTTCCCGGCAAGGTGAGACTTTCTTGAACGACGCCTGGTCCATACCATTATCTTCCCCTTCCCCCCTGGCAAACTTGTGGGCAAAGGAACCTTCCTTTCCTTGAGAAAAAATAAACTAGAGAAAATAATGATATGGAGCCTTATGGCTCGTTATTGCTTACCGGGGGTGTTCGCTGCACAAAGTGTCAGATAACTCATGCAAAAAATAAAAAGCATGAAATTGACAAGATGTGCGGAGCACATGAGCTTTATTTATGCACAGAGTCTGCGCCTGGCTTTGTACAAAGGATTACATGCAACAGCGGCAAGACTTGTACAAAAGATGGTTGCCGGAGCAGGGTCCGGCAACCGCGCCTTACGGGTAAAACTTACGAAGATGCTCAATGTTCCAGGAGTTGCTCACCGGAATGCCATATTCGGTCTCAAGGTGGACAGCGCCAGGCCTAGTGACTCGTTTCACCCGGTAAGGGCCTTCCCACTTCGGTGTCAACTTGTTGGAATTCTTGGCAGACTGAACGCGCCGAAGAACAAGGTCGCCTTTCTCGAGACTTCTGGCGTTAACTTTGCGGCTATGGTAGCGGCTCAAAGCTTGCTGGTAGCGAGCAGCTCGTACAGCAGCCTGAAGACGGTCTTCCTCAAGGAGCAGCGCGTCATCTTGTCGCAGCTGCTCTGGCTCAAGCTCATCATAAGCGAGCACTCGAGGCAACCCGTATACGAGTTCCGTGGGGAGAACTGCCTCTGCTCCATAGACTAGAGCGAAAGGTGTCTGGCCAGTGGCTCGATTTGGCGTCGTCCTGATCGACCAAAGAACCACCGGCAGCTCCTCAATCCAGTTTCTTCCGCACTCGTGCAGCCTGCCGAAAGTCCTGGTCTTGAGTCCATGCAGCACTTCAGCATTCGCCCTCTCCACTTGACCGTTGCTCCTGGGGTGAGCAACAGAAGTGAAGCAGACCTTGGCGCCAAGATCTTGGACGTACTGCATGAAGGTGCGGCTCGTGAATTGCGTACCGTTGTCGGTGATGATCCTGTTAGGGATCCCGAAGCGGCAAATAATCGACCTGAAGAACTTGACTGCTGACTGTGCTGTCACCTTCCTCACTGCTTCCACTTCCGGCCACTTTGTGAACTTCTCGATTGCGACATACAAGTACTCAAAGCCCCCGACTACTCGGGGGAAGGGGCCGAGGATGTCGAGCCCCCAGACCGAAAATGGCCAGGATAAAGGGATCGTCTGGAGAGCTTGAGCTGGCTAGTGTATCTGCTTGGAATGAAACTGGCACGCTTCACACTTGGTTACTTGTGCAGTCGCATCCTGGAGGGCTGTCGGCCAAAAGAAATCTTGCCGGAAAGCTTTGCCGGCAAGCGCTCTTGCGCCAATGTGGTGACCACATATGCCTCCTTGTATCTCTGCCAACAGCTTTTGTCCGTCTTCCCGGTGAATACACTTAAATTTCACCCCGTTGAGTCTTCTTCTGTACAGTGCGTTGTCGACAAACTGGTACATACTTGACTGCCGGGCTACTCTTTCCGCTTCTTCTTGCTATTCGGGAAGTTCTCATGTCTGAAGGAAACGGACGATCTTCTGTGCCCATGATGGAGCTTGTGGCTCGACAACAAGGACTAAAGGCACATCTGCTGCTGTGGGAACATCTGCTTCTACGGCGAGAAATTGCGGCTCAGCCGGAGCTTGACGTTCCCCAGCAAGCTTGCCGGAGCAAAACTTGTCGGGAGCGTGTGCTTCAACGGAACAAACCCCGGGGTTTGCTGGAGCAGACTGCTCCCCAGCACTCTTGGTGTTGATCTTGGGGACCTTCTTGGCGGCGGCTTCGGGAAGCTCTGCCGGAAAATAGTCACCAGAAATTAACTTCCTCTTCTTGATCTGTCCAGTTGATGGCGTCACAGACGGTTGAGTCAGCTTGAGCACAAAGATCCCTGGTTCCATAGGTAACTTAAGTGTTGCGCACTTTGACAGGCCATCGGCAATGTCGTTCTGAGCTCTTGGAACATGTTCCATCTGTAGGCTGACAAAGTGCTCTTCTAGCTTCCTCACTTCATCAACGTAAGCTTCCATCAACGGACTCTGATAACTCTCATTCACTTGGCGGACGACAAGCTGCGAGTCACCCCTGACAATGAGCTTCTTGATCCCAAGGTCTGCCGCGATCCTGAGACCGGCAAGCAATCCTTCATACTCTGCAGTATTGTTTGTTGCTTGCTCCTTGGGAAAGTGTATCTGGACTACGTACTTAAGGTGCTCTCCGGTGGGTGCGACAAGCAGTACGCCAGCACCGGCGCCTTGCAGCGAGAAAGCACCATCAAAGTACATCAGCCACTCTTTGCTTGCTTCCTTGATGGGGATGCTCGTTTCTGGAATTTCTTCGTCGGGCGTTGGCGTCCACTCTGCTATGAATTCCGCCAATGCTCTGATTTGGATAGTTGAAGTGCTCTCAAACTTGAGGCCAAAGCTTGACAGTTCCAGTGCCCACTCAACAATCATGCCTGTTGCTTCTGGATTCTGCAGTATCCTCTTCAGCGGAAAACGAGTGACAACTGTTATCTCATGTGCTTGGAAGGAATGGCGCAGCTTTCTCGAGGCCATGAGAAGGCCGAAAAGCAATTTCTGCACACCAGAGTACCTTGACCTAGCCCCCTGTAGAAGGGAACTGACAAAGTAGACTGGGCGCTGCACCATTTTCTTCTGTATCCCCTCGGGTGCCTGCGCAGATCCGTCTTTGCCGGGACCAGAGCTTGTCGGGGAAGCCCCCTGCTTGTCGCTGGATGAGCTCGCCGTGGTTGCTGGCTCATCATCTGCCTCCCTCTCCGCTACTAACGCAGCACTAACCACTTGATTGGTTGCCGCCAGATACAGCAACAACTTCTCTTGTGGCTTAGGTGCGACAAGTATTGGAGTGGAGGATAGGTATCTCTTCAAGTCCTGCAGCGCATCCTCCGCTTCCGGAGTCCATTTCATTGGACCTGCCTTTTTCAAAATTTTGAAAAATGGTAGGGCACGCTCAGCAGACTTAGAGATAAACCTGCTGAGAGCCGCCACGCAGCCGGAAAGTCTCCGTACATCCTTGACGCGCTTCGGTGCTTCAATCTGCTCAATGGCCTTGATCTTGTCGGGATTGGCTTCAATTCCCCGCTGAGACACAAAGAACCCGAGAAGCTTGCCGGAAGGGACTCCAAACATGCACTTCTCGGGGTTGAGCTTGAGGCTGATCTTGCGCAGATTTGTGAAAGTCTCGTCTAAATCTTGAATCAGAGTTGCCTTATCCTTGCTCTTGACCACTATGTCTTCCATGTAGGCTTCCACATTTCTGTGTATTTGCGGTTCAAAAGCGGTATGGACGACCCTTGCAAATGTTGAACCAACATTCTTTAAACCGAAAGGCATCCGTATGAAACAGTACATGCCACAGGGAGTGATGAATGCGGTTTTCTCCTCATCCTCTTCTGCCATGAAGATCTGATGGTATCCTGAGTATGCGTCAAGAAATGAAAGCAAGTCACATCCGGCCGTGGAGTAAACAATCTGGTCGATGCGCGGCAAGGGAAATGGGTCTTTGGGACAAGCTTTATTGACATCGGTAAAGTCGATACAAAGCCTCCATTTCCCGTTTGCCTTGCGCACGACTACAGGATTGGCCAACCACGTAGGATGGAGCACTCCTCTGACGAGGCCTACAGCTTCCAACTTCTTGATCTCTTCTGCGATGAATTCTTGGCGCTCCACTGCTTGCTTTCTGACTTTCTGCTTGACGGGCCGCGCATGAGGACAGACGGCAAGGTGGTGCTCAATTACTTTCCTGGGAACACCGGGGATGTCAGACGGTTGCCACGCAAACACATCGACATTCGCCCGCAGGAAAGCAATGAGCGCGCTTTCCTATTTAGGGTCGAGAGTGGCACTGATGGTGAAAGTACCACCAGTGCCGTCCTCCTTGGCGGACACCTTCTTGGTCGCTGGCGGAGCTGCCATTGTCTTCTTACACTTGCCGATGGAGCTCGATGGTGCGTCCTCGACGGCAGCGCAGCACTCCGAAGAGGTGCGCTTGCCGGAGTGAGCATCAGAACTCTTGCCGGACTTGGTCTTCTTCTTCCCCCCGGGAGCTTCGGTGGCAAGTGGCTTGCGATCTGTTGCGGCTGCTGCTTCCCGGTAGATTTTGTTGGTGCAGATAAGAGCATCCTTCTTGTCGCCAGGGACAGAGATGACACTTATCGGGCCTGGCATCTTCAGCATGTTATACGCATAGTGAGAGGCCGCCATGAACTTGGCGAGCGCTGGACGGCCGAGGATCCTATTGTAAGGCAATGGAAAATCGGCAACGTCAAAAGTGACCCTCTCAGTTCTGAAATTCAACTCGCTGCCAAATGTCACCGGCAACGTGATCTTCCCCTTCGGCTTGCTCCTTCCCAGGTTGATTCCTTGGAATGTGCCGGTCTCTTCGAGCTCGCTGTCAGGGACCTGGAGTTTCCTGAGCACAGCGGAGGAGATCAGGTTCAAGACGGCCCCGCCGTCAACTAGCATCTTAGTGACCTTGAGGTTGCGGATAGTTGGTGAAACCAACATCGGCAAGCACCCGACAGCAGTTGTGCGATCAGGGTGGTCCTCAATATCAAAGATGATAGGCGTGCTGGACCATTTCAGAAGCTTGCGTGACTCGACGGGTGGTTCTGCCGCATTGACTTCCCGCACCCATTGCTTGAGTTGGCGGTGTGAAGTATGCAGAGAAGCACCGCCGTCAACGCACAAGACCTCTGTGGCTTTCTGGAACTCCTGCTCACTGGTTTCATCATCATCCATGTCTTCGTCGTCGTCGTCATCTTCATCCTTGTCGCGGCCGTGGGGAGGTCTGTCTCCTTGCCGCTGCTTGGCCTTGCCGTGGCGTCCTCCCCGGCCGGGGCGCTTCGTACCGGATCCTCCAGCACCTCCTTGGGATTTCTCCTTGTCGCGTCGCTCGTACTCGGCCTTTTGCAGCTCGACAAGCTACTCGACCTTCTTGCAGATCTGGAGGTCATGGCCCTTGGTGCGGTGGATCTTGCAGTATTGTTTGTTGGTGCCGTCCTGCTTGTCGACGATCGCCACAGCCTGGCAGTTGGCGCATGCGGCAACCTCCTTGCCGGAGCTACCAGCTTTGGCTTTCTTGGCGCCACCTTCATTGCCGGACTGCTCAACAACTAGCACATCTTTGCCTTTCCTCTTCTTGTTGTTCCGCCGCCGGTTTTTCTTTGTCGGGGCTGCATCCTCGCTGTCAGATCCTCCTGTTCCTGTATTCTCTCCGGGGAGTTTCCTCCCTTCCTCAGCACGCGCACACCTGTCAGCCAGGGCATACAGCTCACTGACGTCTCTGATCTTGCACATTGCCATCTCCTCCCGCATCCTGCGGTTACGCACGTTCTGATGGAATGCGCTGATGACTGCGGCAGGGTGGACATCTGGGATGTTGCGTTGCACATGGCTGAATCTCTAGATGTACTTGCGCAGGGGCTCTCCTTCCTTCTGGGCAAGCAGATGAAGATCACTCTCCTGGCCATGAGGTTTGTGGCCGCCTGTAAAGGCGCTGACAAACTGATGGCATAGGTCTGCCCAGGAAGATATGGAGTTGTCCGGCAAGTGCATGAGCCAGGACCTGACGTTGGGCTTGAGCACCAGCGGGAAGTAGTTGGCAAGGATCTTGTCGTCCCGCCCCCCAGTAGCTTGCACCGTGATGGTGTAGATGCTAAGGAACTCCGACGGATGCAACTTGCTGTCGTACTTCTCGGGTACGTCTAGCTTCAAATTCTTCGTGCTAGGCCACTGGACTTGTCGCAGCTCACGGGTAAACGCAGGGCAACCTACCGCGTACGGCAGGTCGCCTGGTTCCCCTGGCGCACACATGTCGACAGTGGGCCCAGCACGCTGGTCTGACTGACGCCGTGCTTCTCTTCGGCGCTCGATGCGAGTACGAGCGTCTTCTTGCTGTCGTTCGTGAAGAACTTGGCATTGATCGCGACGGGCTCGTGGATCCGATGACGCGGTGGAGTCGCTGTCGAGGTGGATCCGGTGAGGTGGTGATCTTGGCCTTCGCGGCGGAGAGTGCATGGTGGTTGCACCCCCACCGGTTTTGTCGCCATCGGCCCGCGCCTAGCTGACTCGCCGCGGCTGCGATGTACTCGGCTGCCGCGGAGTGTCGCCGTTGGCAAAGCCGATGAGACTCTGAATGGTGGCCCTCCAGTCGTCGATCTTGTCCGCCGTTGGAGGGTAATCTAGGAGCAGTTGGGCTCGCGCCAAGGCTTTCGCTGGAGTGGCGGGTAGCGGTGGCGATTGGTGTGTGGAGCGGGATATGCTCGAACTTCTAACTATGTTAGAAGGAGCAGTATCCCATCCAGGCGACCATGCCTCGCTCGTGCCAGCATGTTGGCGTGCATGCTGGCCTTGAGCATCCCGAGATCCACCAGCTCGATCTGGGTCCAACGAGTGTATGGTACCGTGAGTACCATGACGCTGCCGGTTTTGCGCCTCCTGAGATGAGCGCGATGGATGTGCGGACGCCGAGGTCTGCTCAGCCTTGTCCTTGGAACTAGCGGCACCGTGAGCTCCCTCGTCGACGCCCGTTCTTTCGCCGGCGTCTTCCCCACCAGCCGTTTGCTCCGGCGATGGTGGGTTTGTCGCGGACGGAGCAGCCGCCTCCGAAGCTTTCTTCTTCGGCGGCATGTCGATGATGATGATGAAGATCTAGCTCGTGTGAACGCCGGATCAGGTTCACACAACCTCGACGCCCCCTACCTGGCGCGCCAAAGATGTCGGGAAAACTGATCCACGAGCACCTATGGGGACCGAGCCCCTTTCGGTTCGGCGGGGGGCGGAGGTCGCACGAAGAGCAGATCGAGGCGGAGCACACGAGCGGTTTACCCAGCTTCGGAGCTCTCCGGAGAGATAATACTCCTACTGCTGCTTTGTGGTTTGTATTGAGTTCTTACTCGGGAGCGCTGAGTGCTACAGTACGCACCAGCAGCTAACGAGACCGAGCGTGAGTGTTCTACTGTCCCCCCTCCTCTACGTTGTGCATGGGCCTCCTTTTATATGCTCAAGGGGTCTCCAGCAGGTGGCGACGTAGACAAGGGTAAAAATGGAAAGGTGCTGCGGTTGGTACAGCTACCTGTACAGTGTATCCTACCTAACCCTGATGGCAGGGGACAAGGGCATTAAATGCTCGCCTGCGTCGTCCAAACAGTGCAGAAAGGGACCGTCAGGGACGCCACCGTTCGCCACGATGGCGATCTTGTCAGCGCCGTTTACCACCGCGTACCCCTGGCTGCATAGCCTCTCGCCACGTACGCTTGGGATAGTCCCTGAGCGACACGTTGGTGGATGTGCTAGAGCGTGGGTACGGAGTGGTAGCCTGCCGCGGCAAAGTGCCTTGCCGCGGTCGTTGTCTTGTCGCGTCCGGAAGCTTGCCGCTCGCCGGGCCTCGCCGGGACGCGTGGTGCGTCGCGGTAAGTACCTTGAGATGCCTTGGTTGGCCTTCCCGGCAAGCTCCTCTTGCCGGGGTATTGTGCCTTGAGTGGCCTTCCCGGCAAGCTCCTCTTGCCGGGGCCTTGTCTTCTTGGCTTGAATACTTTGTACTCGAATGGCTCAAAAGGAACCACAGAGGGCCTTGGCGGTCGCCCGGCAAGCCTTGCTGCGGGGTGCTGCGACTGCCCGTGCACAAGTTCGTGGTACTAGGGTACCCCTACTCTAGTACACCGACAGTGGGTGGAGGACAACATGGACGCGCTGGTCAGATCCTTCGCTTCTGAAGACGAGGCAGTGGTGGTTGCCGCGGACGAAGACGACGTGGTTGACAATGGTGATGCTGGCGTTGGTGACGGTGACAGCGACGCCAGCGGTGCGTCTGAAGACGATGTGGAGGACGCGGCGAGCGACATATCTGACTGATCCCTTATTCCTTTACTGTTTTACCCTGTATGCAAAAACTTGGGCATGGCCCCTAGAGATTATGAGAGCATTTTGAGAGGGGGAGCCCCTCGTGTAAATAAATCGCAATTTTTACTCCTCTATGCCAAGCTGAGTGTGCGCCTTTGTGGATCCATGAGTCTGGCGGCAAGTTTTGCTGCTGCGGCTTACCTTAGCTAGGGCGGGCCCCGAACCGGATTGTAAGGTCGAGAGTTGCGGCGGAGCTACTGAAGGGTCTGCTGATCCGCTCGAGAGGGCCTCGCGAGGACCTAGCACCGTCCGGCGCGCATGGTGCGTGTGCCGCGCCCAGCCCCACTCGCGAGGGGCCCGCGAGGGGGAGGCAGCGAGCACGAGGTTCATAACGAGGAAAGAACTAGATGGCAAGAAATCGCTTGAACGAGAAAAGGCACCCCCATGCGCATCGATAAAAAATCAACTGCAACTTAAATCCAAATCCAGAAGACAAGGTTACAGAAAAGAGATCCAAAGCAAATGGCCGCGTCCGGCGCCTAGTCTAGTCTTCTGGTCTTCTCACTAGCGCGGAGCTAAGTGCTGCCACTAGGCGTGGGAGGGAGCCCCTGAGGCCCAAGGGCGGCTCTCCGGAGACTCCAGGGCATGTACAACCCACTCATTATTACATGAGAGTGTCACGGGTGGCGATCTTCACAGGCACTGGTCCTTCTTCACATGTACCGGCCTTGCTTCATATCGCCAGGCGAGGGCCCCGCCTTGCGCCACCCTCGATCACCTTTGAGCCGACCGGCAACCAGGACGACACAAAGGGGGGAAAGGGGCCGCCAGCGGCGCCCTCGGCGACCACGGGTCCTCTGCAGGGAGAAGGCTCGCCGGCGCCTCCCCGTCAGAGGGCCTACCTCCGGGTGACTCCTGGCTTCGCGCGAAGTGGGGAGGGGCCTTGCTCCTGGCTCTCTCGATGCAGCCCCCAGCAGGCTTCCCCTGGCGGAAGGGGGGCTGCTGCACCAGGGTCGTCGGCCGATGTTGTGACCTAATTCACTTGCAGCCCATGGTTAGCATAAGCCTGCTCCTAAGAGATTAACAGTACACTGTAGTTGTTGTTGCGGACGCGGTCGTTGTGGTTCCTCGTCGGCTCCTGGAAGGCCTCAACTCCTAGCACCTCTTCTTCCCAACCTTTTCCGAGGAACGAGCCAGGGTTGTCTTCCGACGTGTACTCTTGGTGTTGGGGAACGTAGTAATTTCAAAAAAATTCCTACGCACACGCGAGATCATGGTGATGCATAGCAACGAGAGGGGAGAGTGTTGTCTACGTACCCTCGTAGACCGAAGCGGAAGCGTTGACTCAGCATAGAGGAAGTAGTCGTACGTTCTCCTCGCGATCCGACCGATCACAGCACCGTTACTCCGGCACCTCCGAGTTCTTAGCACACGTTCAGCTCGATGACGATCCCCGGGCTCCGATCCAGCAAAGCGTCGGGGAAGAGTTCCGTCAGCATGACGGCGTGGTGACGATCTTGATGTGTTACCGGTGCAGGGCTTCGCCTAAGCACTGCAACGATATGATCGAGGTGGAATTTGGTGGAAGGGGGCACCGCACACGGCTAAGGAACGATCCGTAGATCAACTTGTGTGTTCAAGGGGTGCCCCTTGCCTCAGTATATAAAGGATGGAGGAGGAGGAGGCCGGCCAAGCCAATTGGTGCGGCCAAGATGTGGAGTCCTACTAGGACTCCAAGTCCTAGTAGGAGTCCACCAAGAGGGGAGGAAGGGAGAAGGAAGTGGAGGAGAAGGAAAGGTGGCCGGCCCCCTTTTCCCTAGTCTAATTCGGACTAGAGGGGAGGGGGGGGGCGCAGCAGCCTTTTTCCTCTTCCCACTAAAGCCCATCAAGGCCCATTACTTCTCCCGTAATCCCGTAACTCCCCGATACTCCCAAAAATACCCGAATCACTCAGAACCTTTCCAATGTCCGAATATAGTCGTCCAATATATCGATCTTTACGTCTTGACCATTTTGAGACTCCTCGTCATGTCCACGATCTCATCCGGGACTCCCAACTCCTTCGGTACATCAAAACTCATAAACTCATTATATAACTGTCATCGAAACCTTAAGCGTGCGGACCCTACGGTTCGAGAACAATGTAGACATGACCGAGACACGTCTCCGGTCAATAACCAATAGCGGGACCTGGATGCCCATACTGGCTCCTACATATTCTGCGAAGATCTTTATCGGTCAGACCGCATAACAACATACGTTGTTCCCTTTGTCATCGGTATGTTACTTGCCCGAGATTCGATCGTCGGTATCCAATACCTAGTTCAATCTCGTTACCGGCAAGTCTCTTTACTCGTTCCGTAATACATCATCCCGCAACTAACTCATTAGTTGCAATGCTTGCAAGGATTATGTGATGTGCATTACCGAGAGGGCCCAGAGATACCTCTCCGACGATCGGAGTGATAAATCCTAATCTTGAAATACGCCAACCCAACATCTACCTTTGGTGACACTTGTAGTACTCCTTTATAATCACCCAGTTACGTTGTGACGTTTGGTAGTACCCAAAGTGTTCCTCCGGCAAATGGGAGTTGCACAATCTCATAGTCATAGGAACATGTATAAGTCATGGATAAAAGCAATAGCAATATACTAAACGATCGGGTGCTAAGCTAATGGAATGGGTCATGTCAATCAGATCATTCAACTAATGATGTGACCTCATTAATCAAATAACAACTCCTTGTTCATGGTTAGGAAACATAACTATCTTTGATTAATGAGCTAGTCAAGTAGAGGCATACTAGTGACACTCTGTTTGTCTATGTATTCACACATGTATTATGTTTCCTGTTAATACAATTCTAGCATGAATAATAAACATTTATCATGAATTAAGGAAATAAATAATAACTTTATTATTGCCTCTAGGGCATATTTCCTTCAGTCTCCCACTTGCACTAGAGTCAATAATCTAGTTCACATCGCCATGTGATTTACCAGCAATAGTTCACATCACCATGTGATTAACACCCATAGTTCACATCGATATGTGACCAACACTCAAAGGGTTTACTAGAGTCACTAATCTAGTTCACATTGCTATGTGATTAACACCCAAAGAGTACTAAGGTGTGATCATGTTTTGCTTGTGAGATAATTTTAGTCCACGGGTCTGTCACATTCAGATCCGTAAGTATTTTGCAAATTTCTATGTCAACAATACTCTGTACGGAGCTACTCTAGCTAATTGCTCCCATTTTCAATATGTATCCAGATTGAGACTTAGAGTCATCTAGATCAGTGCCAAAACTTGCATCGACGTAACCCTTTACGACGAACCTTTTGTCACCTCCATAATCGAGAAACATATCCTTATTCCACTAAGGATAATTTTGACCGCTTGTCCAGTGATCTACTCCTAGATCACTATTGTACTCCCTTGCCAAACTCAGTGGTAGGGTATGCAATAGATCTGGTACACAGCATGGCATACTTTATAGAACCTATGGCTGAGGCATAGGGAATGACTTTCATTCTCTTTCTATCTTCTGCCGTGGTCGGGCTTTGAGTCTTACTCAATTTCACACCTTATGACACACGCAAGAACTCTTTCTTTGACTGTTCCATTTTGAACTACTTCAAAAACTTGTCAAGGTATGTACTCATTGAAAAAACTTATCAAGCGTCTTGATCTACCTCTATATACCTTGATGCTCAATATGTAAGCAGCTTCATTGAAGTCTTTCTTTGAAAAACTCCTTTCAAATATTCCTTTATGCTTTACAGAATAATTCTACATTATTTCCGATCAACAATATGTCATTCACATATACTTATCAGAAATGTTGTAGTGCTCCCACTCACTTTCTTGTAAATACAGGCTTCACCGCAAGTCTGTATAAAACTATATGCTTTGATCAACTTATTAAAGCATATATTCCAACTCCGAGATGCTTGCACCAGTCCATAGATGGATCGCTGGAGCTTGCATATTTTGTTAACACCTTTAGGATCGACAAAACCTTCTAGTTGCATCATATACAACTCTTCTTCAATAAATCCATTAAGGAATGCAGTTTTGTTTATCCATTTGCCAGATTTCACAAAATGCGGCAATTGCTAACATGATTCGGACAGACTTTAAGCATAGATACGAGTGAGAAACTCTCATCGTAGTCAACACCTTGAACTTGTCAAAAACCTTTTGCGACAATTCTAGCTTTGTAGATAATAACACTACTATCAGCGTCTGTCTTCCTCTTGAAGATCCATTTATTTTCTATGGCTTGCCGATCATCGAGTAAATCCATCAAAGTCCATACTTTGTTCTCATACATGGATCATATCTCAGATTTCATGGTCTAGTAACATGACTTCCAGAACAGGATTACCGTACCACTCTGGTGCGGATCTCACTCTGGTTTACCTACGAGATTCGGTAGTTACTTGATCTGAAGTTACATGATCATCATCATTAGCTTCCTCACTAATTGGTGTAGTAGTCACAAGAACAGAATTCTGTGATGAACTACTTTCCAATAAGGGAGAAGGTACAATTACCTTATCAAGTTCTACTTTCCTCCTACTCACTTCTTTCGAGAGAAACTCCTTCTCTGGAAAGGATCCATTCTCAGCAACGAATATCTTGCCTTCGGATCTGTGATAGAAGGTGTACCCAACTGTCTCCTTTGGGTATCCTATGAAGACACATTTTTCCGATTTGGGTTTGAGCTTATCAGGATGAAACTTTTTCACATAAGCATCACAACCCCAAACTTTAAGAAACGATAACTTTGGTTTCTTGCCAAACCACAGTTTAGATTGTGTCGTCTCAACGGACTTAGATGGTGCCCCTTTTAACGTGAATGCAGCTGTCTCTAATGCATGATCCCAAAACGATATTGGTAAATCAGTAAGAAACATCATAGATTGTACTATATCCAATAAAGTATGGTTATGACGTTCGGACACACCATTATGCTGTGGTGTTCCAGGTGGCATGAATTTGTGAAACTATTCCACACGGTTTTAACTGAAGGCCAAAACTCGTAACTCAAATATTTTACCTTTGCGATCATATCGTAGAAACTTTTTATTTTCTTGTTACGATGATTATCCACTTCACTCTGAAATTCTTTGAACTTTTCAAATGTTTCAGACTTATGTTTCATTAAGTAGATATACCCATATCTGCTTAAATCATCTGTGAAGTTCTGAAAATAATGATACTTGTCGCGAGCCTTAATATTCATCGGACCACATACATCAGTATGTATGATTTCCAACAAATCTGTTGCTTGCTACATTGTTCCGGAGAACGGCGTTTTAGTCATCTTGCCCAAGAGGCATGGTTCGCAAGCATCAAGTGATTCATAATCAAGTGATTCCAAAATCCCATCAGCATGGAGTTTCTTCATGCGCTTTACACCAATATGACCTAAACGGCAGTGCCACAAATAGGTTGCACTATCATTATTAACTTCGCATCTTTTGGTTTCAATATTATGAATATGTGTATCACTACGATCGAGATCCAATGAACTATTTTCATTGGTGTGTATGACCATAGAAGGTTTTATTCATGTAAACAGAACAACAATTGTTCTCTAACTTAAATGAATAACTGTATTGCAATTAACATGATCAAATCATATTCATGCTCAACGCAAACACCAAATAACACTTATTTAGTTTCAACACTAATCCCAAAAGTATAGGGAGTGTGTGATGATGATCATATCAATCTTGGAACCACTTCCAACACACATCGTCACCTTGCCCTTTAACTAGTCTTTGTTCATTCTGCAACTCCCGTTTCGAGTTACTAATCTTAGCAACTTGAACTAGTACCAAATACTGAGGGGTTGCTATGAACACTAGTAAAGTACACATCAATAACATGTATATCAACTATACTTATGTTCACTTTGCCATCCTTCTTATCCGCCAATCACTTGGGGTAGTTCCGCTTCCAGTGACCAGTCCCTTTGCAGTAGAAGCACTTAGTCTCAGGCTTAGGAACAGACTTGGGCTTTTTCACTTGAGCAGCAACTTGCTTGCCGTTCTTCTTGAAGTTCCCCTTCTTTCCTTTTGCCCTTTTCTTGAAACTAGTGATCTTGTCAACAATCAACACTTGATGTTTTTCTTTGATTTCTACCTTCGCCGATTTTAGCATCGCGAAGAGCTTGGGAATATTTTCCGTTATCCCTTGCATATTATAGTTCATCACGAAGTTCTACTAACTTGGTGATGGTGACTAGAGAATTCTGTCAATCACTATCTTATCTGGAAGATCAACTCCCACTTGATTCAAGCGATTGTAGTACCCAGACAATCTGAGCACATGCTCACTAGTTGAGCAATTCTCCTCCATCTTTTAGCTATAGAACTTGTTGGAGACTTCATATCTCTCAACTCGGGTATTTGCTTGAAATATTAACTTCAACTCCTGGAACATCTCATATGCTCCATGACGTTCAAAACGTCTTTGAAGTCCCGATTCTAAGCAGTTAAGCATGGTGCACTAAACTATTAAGTAGTCATCATATTGAGGTAGCAAAACGTTCATAATGTCTGCATCTGCTCCTGCAATAGGTCCGTCACCTAGCGGTGCATCAAGGACATAATTCTTCTGTGCAGCAATGAGGATAAACCTCAGATCACGGATCCAATCCGCATCATTGCTACTAACATTTTTCAACACAATTTTTCTCTAGGAACATATCAAAATAAACACAGGGAAGCAACAACGCGAGCTATTGATCTACAACATAGATATGCTAATACTACCAGGACTAATGTTCATGATAATATTAAAGTTCAATTAATCATATTACTTAAGAACTCCCACTTAGATAGACATCCCTCTAATCTTCTAAGTGATCACGTGATCCAAATCAACTAAACCATAACCGATCATCACGTGAAATGGCTTAGTCTTCAATGGTGAACATCATTATGTTGATCATATCTACTATATGATTCACGCTCGACCTTTCGGTCTCCATGTTCCGAGGTCATATCTTATATGCATAGCTCGTCAAGTATAACCTGAGTATTCCGCGTGTGCAACTATTTTGCACCCGTTGTATTTGAACGTAGAGCCTATCACACCCGATCATCACGTGGTGTCTCAGCACGAAGAACTTTTGCAACGGTGCATACTCAGGGAGAACACTTCTTGATAATTTAGTGAGACATCATCTTATAATGCTACCGTCAATCAAAGCAAGATAAGATGCATAAAAAGATAAACATCACATGCAATCAATATAAGTGATATGATATGGTCATCATCATCTTGTGCTTGTGATCTCCATCTCCGAAGCACCGTCATGATCACCATCGTCACCGGCGCGACACCTTGATCTCCATCGTAGCATCGTTGTCGTCTCGCCAATCTTGTGCTTCCACGACTATCACTACCGCTTAGTAATAAAGTAAAGCATTACATCGCGATTGCATTGCATACAATAAAGCGACAACCATATGGCTCCTGCTCGTTGCCGATAACTCGGTTACAAAACATGATCATCTCATACAATAAAATTTAGCATCATGTCTTGACCATATCACATCACAACATGCCCTGCAAAAACAAGTTAGACGTCCTCTACTTTGTTGTTGCAAGTTTTACGTGGCTGCTACGGGCTTAAGCAAGAACTCATCTTACCTACGCATTAAAACCACACCCATAGTTTGTCAAATAGACTGCGTTTTAACCTTCTCAAGGACCGGGCGTAGCCACACTCGGTTCAACTAAAGTTGGAGAGATAGTCTTCCGCAAGCCATCTATGTGCAAAGCACGTCGAGGGAACCGGTCTCGCGTAAGAGTACGCGTAAGGTTGGTCCGGATCGTCTCGTCCAACAATACCGCTGAATCAAAGTATGACATGCTGGTAGGCAGTATGACTTGTATCGTCCACAACTCACTTGTGTTCTACTCGTGCAAATAACATCAAACCATAAAAACCTGGCTCGGATGCCACTGTTGGGGAACATAGTAATTTCAAAAAATTTCCTACGCACACGCGAGATCATGGTGATGCATAGCAACGAGAGGGGAGAGTGTTGTCTACGTACCCTCGTAGACCGAAGCGGAAGCGTTGACTCAGCGTAGAGAAAGTAGTCGTACGTTCTCCTCGCGATCCGACCGATCACAACACCGTTACTCCGGCACCTCCGAGTTCTTAGCACAAGTTCAGCTCGATGACGATCCCCGGGTTCCGATCCAGCAAAGCGTCGGGGAAGAGTTCCGTCAGCACGACGGCGTGGTGACGATCTTGATGTGTTACCGGTGCAGGGCTTCGCCTAAGCACTGCAACGATATGATCGAGGTGGAATTTGGTGGAAGGGGCACCGCACACGGCTAAGGAACGATCCGTAGATCAACTTGTGTGTTCAAGGGGTGCCCCTTGCCTCAGTATATAAAGGATGGAGGAGGAGGAGGCCGGCCAAGCCAATTGGTGCGGCCAAGATGTGGAGTCCTACTAGGACTCCAAGTCCTAGTAGGAGTCCACCAAGAGGGGAGGAAGGGAGAAGGAAGTGGAGGAGAAGGAAAGGTGGCCGCCCCCCTTTTCCCTAGTCTAATTCGGACTAGAGGGGAGGGGGGGCGCAGCAGCCTTTTTCCTCTTCCCACTAAAGCCCATCAAGGCCCATTACTTCTCCCGTAATCCCGTAACTCCCCGATACTCCCGAAAATACCCGAATCACTCAGAACCTTTCCGATGTCCGAATATAGTCGTCCAATATATCGATCTTTACGTCTCGACCATTTCGAGACTCCTCGTCATGTCCACGATCTCATCCGGGACTCCGAACTCCTTCGGTACATCAAAACTCATAAACTCATTATATAACTGTCATCGAAACCTTAAGCGTGCGGACCCTACGGTTCGAGAACAATGTAGACATGACCGAGACACGTCTCCGGTCAATAACCAATTGCGGGACCTGGATGCCCATATTGGCTCCTACATATTCTGTGAAGATATTTATCGGTCAGACCGCATAATAACATACGTTGTTCCCTTTGTCATCGGTATTTTACTTGCCTGAGATTCGATCGTCGGTATCCAATACCTAGTTCAATCTCATCACCGGCAAGTCTCTTTACTCGTTCCGTAATACATCATCCCGCAACTAACTCATTAGTTGCAATGCTTGCAAGGCTTATGTGATGTGCATTACCGAGAGGGCCCAGAGATACCTCTCCGACGATCGGAGTGACAAATCCTAATCTCGAAATACGCCAACCCAACATCTACCTTTGGTGACACCTGTAGTACTCCTTTATAATCACCCAGTTACGTTGTGACGTTTGATAGTACCCAAAGTGTTCCTCCGGCAAACGGGAGTTACATAATCTCATAGTCACAGGAACATGTATAAGTCATGGATAAAAGCAATAGCAACATACTAAACGATCGGGTGCTAAGCTAATGGAATGGGTCATGTCAATCAGATCATTCAACTAATGATGTGACCTCATTAATCAAATAACAACTCCTTGTTCATGGTTAGGAAACATAACCATCTTTGATTAATGAGCTAGTCAAGTAGAGGCATACTAGTGACACTCTGTTTGTCTATGTATTCACACATGTATTATGTTTCCTGTTAATACAATTCTAGCATGAATAATAAACATTTATCATGAATTAAGGAAATAAATAATAACTTTATTATTGCCTCTAGGGCATATTTCCTTCACTTGGTCCATCATGCAGGGCACATAGGCTTCCGGGGCTGTTACCCCAAACACCTCGCCGTAGTGCCCCACACTCCATGTTGCCCGGCCCAGCGCGGCGTCCTGAGGATGATAGTGCGGCGTCTCATTGGGACCATGGGAGGCAACGCTCGTGCCCATGCTCATCGGAGGTGCCGTGGGAGCAATGGGGCCCCCGGCGCCACCGGCCGTCCCGGTGTCGATGAAGCCCCCAGGCACACCCGAAGGCGCGTGGTTGCGGCGAGGTCCGTCGTGAGATCCAGTAGCGGCCCGAGAAGGAAGCAGATAGTAGAAGGGTGGCGCTCCTGACGCCGCCGCGTCCAGCAGCTCAGCGACACGTTCCAGCAGTGCATCCTGGCCGCTCTCCGCAGCAACTCCCATGCCACCGTTAGTGCTGCCCGCATGTTCACCTATTCCCGCCGGGTGTGTGGCGCCGTTGCTGCGGTGTGGCTTGCAGCCCTCGCAGTGGCTCGAGCTTGTCGTGGAGTGAGGGTGGAGGGCGCCTAGCCGCGCCGCCCGTGCCTAGCAGCGTTAGGTGGCGCTCGTGCCACCTGGAGCGCGGGGTTGAGGTCTTCATGGGCAGGTGGCGCCGCCCGGGCGGGCCAGGCTATCCAGCGGTCGGAGTCGGCCCTCGGGTCGCCAGACATCGGGACCGCGGAGCGTCGGTGGGTCGATTGGCGGGGAAGAGGCTCCGGCGCACCCCTACCTGGCGTGCCAAATGTCGGATCAAGGGTTCCGGCAAAACCCTCAAGGTTCAAACACTAGAGTGCGCACGAAGATTTCCTCCCTACCGATCCGCGTCCAAACTGGCTAAGATCTCAAGAACGACCTCGACGAACTCGCAACACAAAGAACACAAGATTTACACTGGTTCGGGCCACCGTTGTGGTGTAATACCCTACTCCAGTGTGGTGGTGGTGGATTGCCTCTTGGGCTGATGATGAACAGTATAAGGGGAAGAACAACCTCCTGAGGTTGAGGTGTTCTTGTGCTCGGTGTGTGGCTAAGGATTGGCTCTCAATCCGATTGCCTTGGCTCTCGATCCCATCTCCCCCTACTGTGGTGGCTAGTTCTACTTATATAGGCCCTGGTCCTTACCCCAAATGTTGAGCGGGGAGGGAGCCAACAACGGCCAATTTGAAAGGGGACAACTAGTACAACTTATCCTGACAAAAGCGGTCTTCGCCTACAAAAGGCTCTCGTGGTGGCGCCGTCTTGGGCTCCATGGTGACATTCGTCTTGCCGTCCTACTGGTCTTGGTCTCGTTGCACCGATATGGAAACCTTTGCTTGATGCCTCGGTACTCTGCGCCTGCGTTTGCCCCCTTTAGCACCAAAGAGGAAACAAGGATGCTGCGCACGCTGGCGCCCGCCTGATCTTGATCGTCATGGCTCATGTCACGCAAACCTTGAGGTTTGCCCTGCCTTGATCTCTCCGCTCGTCGCAAGCCGGCCTGGCGAGGCCGCTCCTGAGGAGGTCTTGCGTCGTCCGCCTCGCGAGGCTTGGCTCCTCACGAGGGTCTTGAATGCCTTATTGATGAAGATGGTTCGTACAGGCCTGCTAGCACAGCCACGCCGTGGGCCGCAGACAGGCAAGTCTGGGGACCCCCGTTCCCAGAATGCCGACAGTCACAAATGAGATCACGGACATGACGTGAGCTTCAGAATGATCCGTAGGTAAATATTGATATATAGTACGATGCTATTTGGTCACCAGAAAGGTTTCAGAATGTATCGGGTAGTCATCGGATCACCGGAAGAGCTTCCGGGAGGCCCCGGGAGGTTATTGGGCCATATGCGCCAAAAGCAGGGAGCACACCAGACCACAAGGGGCTAGAGCGCTCCACCTCTAGGACGCCGGCCCTAAGGGAGGAAAGTGGGGAGGGCTAGCCCCTCCTGCATTCCCCTCCTCATGAGAGAAAGGAAAGGGGGGAGGGCGCCACCCCGTCCCGCCTTCCCCCGTGCCCTAGGCTGCCTCCCCTCCCCCACCTATATATGTGTGTGTGTGTGGAGGGAGAGGGGCAACATACACCATGATTCCCTAGCCGTGTGCGGCGCCCCTCTCCCTCTAGTTCATCCTCCATCATATTTTCGTAGTGCTCGGCGAAGCCCTGCAGAGATAGTTGCATCATCACCATCACCACACCGTCGTGCTACCGAAACTCATCTAGTACTTCGCCCGTCTTGTTGGATCAAGAAGGCGAGGACATCGTCAAGCTAAATGTGCGATGAACGCGGAGGTACCATACATTCGGTACTTGATCGGGCAGATCTGAAGGTGTACGACTACCTCAACCCCATTGATAAACGCTTCCGCTTAACAGTCTACGAGGGTACATAGACACACTCTCCCCTCTCGTAGCTATGCATCTCCATGGGTAGATCTTGCGTGTGCATAGATTTTTTTTGTTTTCCATGCAATGTTTCCCAATAGTGGCATCTGAGCCAGGTCTATGCGTAGATGATATGCACGAGTAGAATACAAAATAGTTGTGGGCGGGGATGTTCATACTGCTTACCATCAATGTCTTATTTTGATTCGGTGGCATTGTGGGATGAAGCGGCCCGGACCAACCTTACATGTCCACGCACATGAGACCGGTTCCACCGACTTCCATGCAACTTGTTTTGCATAAAGGTGGATGGTGGGTGTCTCTTTCTCCTACTTTAGTTGAATCAAATTTGACTACGATCGGTCCTTGAAGGAGTTTAAAACAGCAAACTTGATAAATCACCATTGTGGTTTTGTGTAGGTAAGAATGGTTCTTGCTAGTTGCCCGTAGCAGCCACATAAAACTTGCAACAACTAAGTATAGGACGTCTAACTTGTTTTTGCAGGGTATGTTGTGGTGTGATATGGTCAAGATGTGATGTAGTATATGTTGTTGTATGAGACGATCATGTTTTGTAATATCGACAACCGGCATGAGCCTTAGGATTGTCTCTTAATTATTGTATGAAATACAAGCGCCATGTAATTGCTTTAGTTTATCGCTATGCGTTAGCAATAGTTGTAGAAGCAATAGTTGGTGAGACGACCCTGACACAACGATGGAGATCAAGGTGTCGACGTGGTGACGATGGAGATCATGGCGATGCTTTCGAGATGGAGATCAAAATCACAATATGATGATGGCCATATCATGTCACATATTTTGATTGCAGGTGATGTTGATCCTTTATGCACCTTATTTTGCTTAGAACGACGGTAGCATTATAAGATGATCCCTTCACTTAATTTCAAGATAAAAGTGTTCTCCCTGAGTATGCACCATTGCCAAAGTTCGTCATTTCGAAGCACCTCATGATGATCGGGTGTGATAGACTCTACGTTCACATACAACAGGTGTAAGACAATTTTGCACATGCAGAATACTTGAGTTAAACTTGACGAGCCTAACATGTACAGACATGGTCTCGGAACACTAGAGACCGAAAGGTCGAACGTGAGTCATATAGTAGATATGATCAACATAGAGATGTTCACCATTGATGACTACCCCATCTCACGTGATGATCGGACATGTGTTAGTTGATTTGAATCATGTATCGCTTAGATAACTCGAGGGATGTTAATTTAAGTTGGAGTTCATTAGTAAATTGATTAACTAAACTTAATTTATCATGAACTTTGTCTTATAGTTTTTGCATATCTATGTTGTAGATCAATGGCACGTGCTACCGTTCCCCTGAATTTTAATGCGTTCCTAGAGAAAACTAAGTTGAAAGATGATGGTAGCAACTACATGGACTAAGTCCGTAACCTGAAGATTATGCTCATTGCTGTACAGAAGAATTATGTCCTTGATGCACCGCTAGGTGGCAGACCTGCTGCGGGAGCTACTGCAGATGTTATGAACGTCTTGCAGGTTCGATCTAATGACTACTCAATAGTTCAGTGGTGCCATGCTTTATGGCTTAGAACCGGGACTTCAAAGACGTTTTGAATGCCACGGAGCATATGAGATGTTCCAAGAGCTAAAATTGATATTTCAAGCTAATGCTCGGGTTGAGAGATATGAAGTCACCAACAAGTTCTATAGCTGCAAGATGGAGGAGAATAGTTCTATCGTGAACACATACTGAAAATGTCTGGGTATCATAACCACTTGACTCAGCTGGGAATTCATCTTCTAGTTGAGAGTGTTATTCACAGAGTTCTTCAGTTACAAAGGCTTTGTGGTAAACTATAATATGCAAGGGATGACAAAAACTATTCCCGAGCTCTAGTAGAAACTCAAGGCCGCAGAGGTAGAAATCAAGAAGGATCATCAAGCGTTGATGGTTAACAAGACCACTAGTTTCAAGAAAAAGGGCAAGGGAAATAAAAGGGAATTTCAAAAAGAATGGCAGGAAAGTTGCCACTCCCGTGAAGAAACCTAAAGCTGGACCTAAGCCTGAAACTGAGTGCTTCTACGGCAAAGGAAATGGTCACTGGAAGCGGAACTGCCCCAAATACTTGGAATATAAGAAGGATGGCAAAGCGAACAAAGGTATATTTGATATACATGTTATTGATGTGTACCTTACTAATGCTTGTAGTAGCGCCTGGGTATTTGATACTGGTTTCGTTGCTCATATTTGTAACTCAAAACAAGACTTGCGGAATAAACGAAGATTGGCTAAGGACGAGGTGACAGTGCGTGTCGGGAATGGTTCCAAGGTCGATGTGATCGCCGTCGGCACACTACATCTAATCTACCTTTGGGATTCGTTTTAGACGTCAATAATTCTTATTTGGTGCCAGCGTTGAGCATGAACATTATATCTGGATCTTGTTTATTGCGAGACGGTTATTCATTTAAGTCAGAGAATAATGGTTGTTCTATTTATATGAGTAATATCTTTTATGGTCATGCACCTTTGATGAATGGTTTATTCTTGTTGAATCTCGATCATAGTGATACACATATTCATAATATTGATGCCAAAAAATGCAAAGTTGATAATGATAGTGCAACATACTTGTGGCACTGCCGTTTAGGTCATATTGGTGTAAAGCGCCTGAAGAAACTCCATGCAGATGGACTTTTGGAATCACTTGATTATGAATCATTTGACACTTGTGAACCATGCCTCACGGGCAATATGACTAAAATTCCGTTCTCGGAACAATGGAGTGAGCTAATGACTTATTGGAGATAATACGTACCGATGTATGCGGTCCGATGAGTGTTGAGGCACGTAGCGGGTATTATTATTTTCTAACCTTTACAGATGATTTGAGTAGGTATGGGTATATCTACTTAATGAAACACAAATCTGAAATATTTGAAAATTTCAAAGAATTTCAGAGTGAAGTATAGAATCATCGTAACAAGAAAATAAAATTTCTACAATCAGATCTTGGAGGTGCATATTTGAGTTACGAGTTTGGACTTCATTTAAAACAATGTGAAATTTTTTCACAAGTCACGCCACCTAGAACACCACAGCGTAATGGTGTGTCAGAACGTTGTAACGATACTTTATTAGATATGGTGCGTTCTATGATGTCTCTTACCGATTTGCCTTTATCATTTTGGGATTATGCATTAGAGGCAACCACATTCAAGTCAAATAGGACACCATCTAAATCCGTTGAGACGATACCACATGAACTATGGTTTCGCAAGAAACCTAAGCTGTCGTTTCTTAATGTTTGGGGATACGATACTTATGTTAAAAGGCTTCAGCCTGATAAGCTCGAACCAAAACCGGAGAAGTGTCTTCATAGGATACCCTAAGTAAACTATTGGGTACACCTTCTACCACAGATCCGAAGGCAAGATCTTTGTTGCCAAGAATGGGTCCTTTCTGGAGAAGGAGTTTCTCTCGAAAGAAGTGAGTGGGAGGAAAGTAGAACTTGATTAGGTAATTGTACCTTCTCTCGAATTGGAAAGTAGCACATCAGAGAAAACCGTTCCCATGATTCCTACACCAACAGAAGAGGAAGCTAATGCTGATGATCATGAAACTTCGGATCAAGTTACTACCGAACCACGTAGGTCAACCAGAACATGTTCCTCACCATAGTGGTGAAGGAAATATGCCCTATAGGCAATAATAAAGTTATTATTTATTTCCTTATTTCATGATAAATGTTTATTATTCATGCTAGAATTGTATTAACCGGAAACATAATACATGTGTGAATACATAGACAAACAAAGTGTCACTAGTATGCCTCTACTTGACTAGCTCGTTGATCAAAGATGGTTAAGTTTCCTAGCCATAGACATGAGTTGTCATTTGATTAACGGGATCACATCATTAGGAGAATGATGTGATTGACATGACCCATTCGTTAGCTTAGCACCCGATCGTTTAGTATGTTGCTATTGCTTTCTTCATGACTTATACATGTTCCTATGACTATGAGATTATGCAACTCCCGTTTACCGGAGGAACACTTTGTGTGCTACCAAACGTCACAACGTAACTGGGTGATTATAAAGGAGCTCTACAGGTGTCTCCAAAGGTAGATGTTGGGTTGGTGTATTTCGAGATTAGGATTTGTCACTCCGATTGTCGGAGAGGTATCTCTGGGCCCTCTCGGTAATGCACATCACATAAGCCTTGCAAGCATTGCAACTAATGAGTTAGTTGCGAGATGATGTATTACGGAACGAGTAAAGAGACTTGCCGGTAACGATATTGAACTAGGTATTGGATACCGACGATCGAATCTCGGGCAAGTAACATACCGATGACAAAGGGAACAACGTATGTTGTTATGCGGTCTGACCGATAAAGATCTTCGTAGAATAGGTAGGAGCCAATATGGGCATCCAGGTCCCGCTATTGGTTATTGACCGGAGACGTGTCTCGGTCATGTCTACATTGTTCTCGAACCGTAGGGTCCGCACGCTTAAGGTTTCGATGACAGTTATATAATGAGTTTATGAGTTTTGATGTACCAAAGGAGTTCGGAGTCCCGGATGAGATCGTGGACATGACGAGGAGTCTCGAAATGGTCGAGACATAAAGATCGATATATTGGACGACTATATTCGGACATCGGAAAGGTTCTGAGTGGTTCGGGTATTTTCGGGAGTACCGGGGAGTTACGGGAATACGGGGGAAGAAGTATATGGGCCTTATTGGGCTTTAGGGGAGAGGGAGAGGCAGGCCGCGCGCCCCCCCATTGGCTAGTCCGAATTGGACTAGGGGGAGGGGCGGCGCCCCCTCCTTCCTTCTCTTCCCTCTTCCCCTTCCTTGTCTCCTACTCCTAATACTTGGAAGGACTCCTAGTTGGACTAGGAAAAGAGGAATCCTACTCCCGGTGGGAGTAGGACTCCCCTAGGGCGCGCCATAGAGAGGGCCGGCCCTCCCCTCCTGCACTCCTTTATATACGGGGGCAGGGGCACCCCATAGAGACACAAGTTGATCTTCGTGATCGTTCCTTAGCCGTGTGAAGTGGCCCCCTCCACCATATTCCACCTCGGTCATATCGTTGCGGTGCTTAGGCGAAGCCCTTCGTCGGTAGAACATCATCATCGTCATCATGCCGTCGTGCTGACAAAACTCATCCCCGAAGCTTTGCTGGAACGGAGCCCGGGGAGCGTCATCGAGCTGAACGTGTGCTAAGAACTCGGAGGTGCCGGAGTAACGGTGCTTGGATCGGTTGGACCGGGAAGACGTAGGACTACTTCCTCTACGTTGCGTCAACGCTTCCGCTTCGGTCTACGAGGGTACGTAGACAACACTCTCCCCTCTCGTTGTTATGCATCACCATGATCTTGCGTGTGCGTAGGAAATTTTTGAAATTACTACGTTCCCCAACAGTGGCATCCGAGCCTAGGTTTTTATGGTTTGATGTTATATGCACGAGTAGAACACAAGTGAGTTGTGGACGATATAAGTCATACTGCCTACCAGCATGTCATACTTTGGTTCGGCGGTATTGTTGGATGAAGCGGCCCGGACCGACATTATGCGTACGCTTACGCGAGACTGGTTCTACCAACGTGCTTTGCACACAGGTGGCTGGCGGGTGTCAGTTTCTCCAACTTTAGTTGAACCGAGTATGGCTACGCCCGGTCCTTATGAAGGTTAAAACAGAGTCTATTTGACAAACTATCGTTGTGGTTTTGATGCGTAGGTGAGATTGGTTCTTGCTTAAGCCCGTAGCAGCCACGTAAAACTTGCAACAAACAAAGTAGAGGACGTCTAACTTGTTTTTGCAGGGCATGTTGTGATGTGATATGGTCAAGACATGATGCTAAATTTTATTGTATGAGATGATCATGTTTTGTAACCGAGTTATCAGCAACTGGCAGGAGCCATATGGTTGTCGCTTTATTGTATGCAATGCAATCGCCCTGTAATGCTTTACTTTATCACTAAGCGGTAGCGATAGTCGTAGAAGCATAAGATTGGCGAGACGACAACGATGCTACGATGGAGATCAAGGTGTCGCGCCGGTGACGATGGTGATCATGACGGTGCTTCGAAGATGGAGATCACAAGCACAAGATGATGATGGCCATATCATATCACTTATATTGATTGCATGTGATGTTTATCTTTTATGCATCTTATCTTGCTTTGATTGACGGTAGCATTTTAAGATGATCTCTCACTAATTATCAAGAAGTGTTCTCCCTGAGTATGCACCGTTGCGAAAGTTCTTCGTGCTGAGACACCACGTGATGATCGGGTGTGATAGGCTCTACGTTCAAATACAACGGGTGCAAAACAGTTGCACACACGGAATACTCAGGTTATACTTGACGAGCCAAGCATATACAGATATGGCCTCGGAACACGGAGACCGAAAGGTCGAGCATGAATAATATAGTAGATATGATCAACATAGTGATGTTCACCATTGAAACTACTCCATCTCACGTGATGATCGGACATGGTTTAGTTGATTTGGATCACGTGATCACTTAGAAGATTAGAGGGATGTCTATCTAAGTGGGAGTTCTTAAGTAATATGATTAATTGAACTTTAATTTATCATGAACTTAGTCCTGGTAGTATTAGCATATCTATGTTGTAGATCAATAGCTCGCGTTGTTGCTTTCATATGTTTATTTTGATATGTTCCTAGAGAAAATTGTGTTGAAAGATGTTAGTAGCAATGATGTGGATTGGATCCGTGATCTGAGGTTTATCCTCATTGCTGCACAGAAGAATTATGTCCTTGATGCACCGCTAGGTGACAGACCTATTGCAGGAGCAGATGCAGACGTTATGAACGTTTGGCTAGCTCAATATGATGACTACTTGATAGTTTAGTGCACCATGCTTAACGGCTTAGAATTGGGACTTCAAAGACGTTTTGAACATCATGGACCATATGAGATGTTCCAGGAGTTGAAGTTAATATTTCAAGCAAATACCCGAGTTGAGAGATATGAAGTCTCCAACAAGTTCCATAGCTAAAAGATGGAGGAGAATCGCTCAAGTAGTGAGCATGTGCTCAGATTGTTTGGGTACTACAATCGCTTGAATCGAGTGGGAGTTAATCTTCCAGATAAAATAGTGATTGACAGAATTCTCTAGTCACCATCACCAAGTTAGTAGAACTTCATGATGAACTATAGTATGCAAGGGATAACAGAAACGATTCCCAAGCTCTTCGTGATGCTAAAATCGACGAAGGTAGAAATCAAGAAAAACATCAAGTGTTGATGGTTGACGAGACCACTAGTTTCAAGAAAAAGGCAAAGGAAAGAAGGGGAACTTGAACAAGAACGGCAAGCAAGTTGCTGCTCAAGTGAAGAAGCCCAAGTGTAGACCTAAACCTGAGACTAAGTGCTTATACTGCAAATGGACTAGTCACTGGAAGTGGAACTGCCCCAAGTATTTGGCGGATAAGAAGGATGGCAAAGTGAACAAAGGTATATTTGATATACATGTTATTGATGTGTACTTTACTAGTGTTTATAGCAACCCCTCGGTATTTGGTACTGGTTCAGTTGCTAAGAGAAGTAACTCGAAACGGGAGTTGCAGAATAAACAGAAACTAGTTAAGGATGAAGTGACTATGTGTGTTGAAAGTAGTTTCAAAATTGATATGATCATCATCACACACTCCCTATACTTTCGGGATTAGTGTTGAACCTAAATAAATGTTATTTGGTGTTTGCGTTGAGCATGAATATGATTTGATCGTGTTTATTGCAATACGGTTATTCATTTAAATTAAAGAATAATTGTTGTTCTGTTTACATGAATAAAACCTTCGATGGTCATACACCCAATGAAAATAGTTCGTTGGATCTCGATCGTAGTGATACACATATTCATAATATTGAAGCCAAAAGATGCAAAGTTAATAATGATAGTGCAACTTATTTGTGGCACTGCCGTTTAGGTCATATTGGTGTAAAGCGCATGAAGAAACTCCATGCTGATGGGATTTTTGGAATCACTTGATTATGAATCACTTGATGCTTGCGTACCATGCCTTATGGGCAAGATGACTAAAACTCCGTTCTCCAGAACAATGGAGCGAGCAACCGATTTGTTGGAAATCATACATACTGATGTATGTGGTTCGATGAATATTAAGGCTCGCGACAAGTATCATTATTTTCTAACCTTCACAGATGATTTAAGCAGATATGAGTATATCTACTTAATGAAATAAGAAGTCTGAAACATTTGAAAAGTTCATATAATTTCAGAGTGAAGTGGAAAATCATCGTAACAAGAAAATAAAATTTCTACGATCTGATCGTAGAGAAGAGTATTTGAGTTACGAGTTTGGTCTTCAGTTAAAACAATGTGAAATAGTTTCACTACTCACGCCACCTGGAACACCACAACATAATGGTGTGTCCGAACGTCATAACCGTACTTTATTGGATATAGTGCAATCTATGATGTTTCTTACAGATTTACCAACATCGTTTTGGGGTTATGCATTAAAGACAGCTGCATTCATGTTAAAAAAGGGCACCATCTAAGTCCGTTGAGACGACATAATATGAAATGTGGTTTGGCAAGAAACCAAAGTTGTCATTTCTTAAAGTTTGGGATTGTGATGCTTATATGAAAAAGTTTCATCCTGATAAGCTCAAACCCAAATCGGAGAAATATGTCTTCATAGGATACCCAAAGGAGACAGTTGGGTACACCTTCTATCACAGATCCAAAGGCAGGATACTCATTGCTGAGAATGGATCCTTTCCAGAGAAGGAGTTTCTCTCTAAAGAAGTGAGTGGGAGGAAAGTAGAACTTGATAAGGTAATTGTACCTTCTCCCTTATTGGAAAGTAGTTCATCACAGAAATCTGTTCCTGTGACTACTACACCAATTAGTGAGGAAGCTAATGATGATGATCATGTAACTTCAGATCAAGTTACTACCGAATCTCGTAGGTAAACCAGAGTGAGATCCGCACCACAGTAGTACGGTAATCCTGTTCTGGAAGTCATGTTACTAGACCATGACGAACTTGCGAACTATGAGGAAGCGATGATGAGCCCAGATTCCACGAAATGGTTTGAGGCCATGAAATCTGAGATATGATCCATGTATGAGAACAAAGTATGGACTTTGATGGATTTGCCCGATGATCGGCAAGCCATAGAAAATAAATGGATCTTCAAGAGGAAGACGGACGCTGATAGTAGTGTTACTATCTACAAAGCTAGAATTGTCGCAAAAGGTTTTCGACAAGTTCAAGGTGTTGACTATGATGAGAGTTTCTCACTCGTATCTATGCTTAAGTCTGTCCGAATCATGTTAGCAATTGCCGCATTTTATGACATCCGGCAAATGGATAAACAAAACTGCATTCCTTAATGGATTTACTAAAGAAGAGTTGTATACGATGCAACTAGAAGGTTTTGTCGATCCTGAAGGTGTTAACAAAATATGCAAGCTCTAGCGATCCATCTATGGACTGGTGCAAGCATCTCGGAGTTGGAATATACGCTTTGATAAATAGATCAAAGCATATGGTTTTATACAGACTTGCGGTGAAGCCTGTATTTACAAGAAAGTGAGTGGGAGCACTACAGCATTTCTGATAAATATATGTAAATGACATATTGTTGATCGGAAATAATGTAGAATTATTCTGCAAAGCATAAAGGAGTATTTGAAAGGAGTTTTTCGAAGAAGGACCTCGGTGAAGCTGCTTACATATTAAGTATCAAGATCTATAGAGATAGATCAAGACGCTTGATAAGTTTTCAATGAGTACATACCTTGACAACATTTTGAAGTAGTTCAAAATGAAACAGTCAAAGAAAGAGTTCTTGCCTGTGTTACAAGGTGTGAAATTGAGTAAGACTCAAAACCCGACCACAGCAGAAGATAGAAAGAGAATGAAATTCATTCCCTATGCCTTGGCCATAGGTTCTATAAAGTATGCCATGCTGTGTACCAGATCTATTGTATACCCTGCACTGATTTTGGCAAGGGAGTACAATAATGATCTAGGAGTAGATCACTGGACAGCGGTCAAAATTATCCTTAGTGAAATAAGGATATGTTTCTCGATTATGGACGTGACAAAAAGGTTCGTCGTAAAAGGTTACGTCGATGCAAGTTTTGACACTAATCTAGATGACTCTAAGTCTCAATCTAGATACATATTGAAAGTGGGAGCAATTAGCTAAAGTAGCTCCATGCGGAGCATTGTAGACATAGAAATTTGCAAAATACGTACGGATCTGAATCTTAGCAGAGCTGTTGACTAAGCTTCTCTCACAAGCAAAACATGATCACACCTTAGTACTCTTTGGGTGTTAATCACATAGCGATGTGAACTAGATTACTGACTCTAGTAAACCCTTTTGCTGTTGGTCACATATCGACGTGAACTATGGGTGTTGATCACATGGTGATGTGAACCATTGCTGTTAAATCACATGACGATGCTAGAATTGTATTAACCGGAAACATAATACATGTGTGAATACATAGACAAACAGAGTGTCACTAGTATGCCTCTACTTGACTAGCTCGTTGATCAAAGATGGTTAAGTTTCCTAGCCATAGACATGAGTTGTCATTTGATTAACGGGATCACATCATTAGGAGAATGATGTGATTGACATGACCCATTCGTTAGCTTAGTACCCGATCGTTTAGTATGTTGCTATTGCTTTCTTCATGACTTATACATGTTCCTATGACTATGAGATTATGCAACTCCCGTTTACCGGAGGAACACTTTGTGTGCTACCAAACGTCACAACGTAACTGGGTGATTATAAAGGAGCTCTACAGGTGTCTCCAAAGGTAGATGTTGGGTTGGCGTATTTCGAGATTAGGATTTGTCACTCCGATTGTCGGAGAGCTATCTCTGGACCCTCTCGGTAATGCACATCACATAAGCCTTGCAAGCATTGCAACTAATGAGTTACTTGCTAGATGATGTATTACGGAACGAGTAAAGAGACTTGCCGGTAACGATATTGAACTAGGTATTGGATACCGACGATCGAATCTCGGGCAAGTAACATACCGATGACAAAGGAAACAACGTATGTTGTTATGCGGTCTGACCAATAAAGATCTTCGTAGAATATGTAGGAGCCAATATGAGAATTCAGGTCCCGCTATTGGTTATTGACCGGAGACGTGTCTCGGTCATGTCTACATTGTTCTCGAACCGTAGGGTCCGCACGCTTAAGGTTTCGATGACAGTTATATAATGAGTTTATAAGTTTTTGATGTACCGAAGGAGTTCGGAGTCCCGGATGAGATCGGGGACATGACGAGGAGTCTCGAAATGGTCGAGACGTAAAGATCGATATATTGGACGACTATATTCGGACATCGGAAAGGTTCTGAGTGGTTCGGGTATTTTCGGGAGTACCGGGGAGTTACGGGAATACGGGGGAAGAAGTATATGGGCCTTATTGGGCTTTAGGGGAGAGGGAGAGGCAGGCCGCGCGCCCCCCCATTGGCTAGTCCGAATTGGACTAGGGGGAGGGGCGGCGCCCCCTCCTTCCTTCTCTTCCCTCTTCCCCTTCCTTGTCTCCTACTCCTAATACTTGGAAGGACTCCTAGTTGGACTAGGAAAAGGGGAATCCTATTCCCGGTGGGAGTAGGACTCCCCTAGGGCGCGCCATAGAGAGGGTCGGCCCTCCCCTCCTCCACTCCTTTATATACGGGGGCAGGGGGCACCCCATAGAGACACAAGTTGATTTTCGTGATCGTTCCTTAGCCGTGTGCGGTGCCCCCCTCCACCATATTCCACCTCGGTCATATCGTTGCGGTGCTTAGGCGAAGCCCTGCGTCGGTAGAACATCATCGTCATCATCACTCCGTCGTGCTGACAAAACTCATCCCCGAAGCTTTGCTGGATCGAAGCCCGGGGAGCGTCATCGAGCTGAACGTGTGCTAAGAACTCGGAGGTGCCGGAGTAACGGTGCTTGGATCGGTTGGACCGGGAAGACGTACGACTACTTCCTCTACGTCACGTCAACGCTTCCGCTTCGGTCTACGAGGGTACGTAGACAACACTCTCCCCTCTCGTTGTTATGCATCACCATGATCTTGCGTGTGCGTAGGAAATTTTTGAAATTACTACGTTCCCCAACAAGTGGTACGTCAATCCTGTCCTGGAAGTCATGTTATTAGACCACGGCGAACCTACGAACTATGAAGAAGCTATGTGATACCTCCATTTTGCATCATGCTTTTATATTGATATTTATTGCATTATGGGTTGTTATTACACATTATATCACAATACTTATGCCTTTTCTCTCTTATTTTATAAGGTTTAAATGAAGAGGGAGAATGCCGGCAGCTGGAATTCTCGACTGGAAAAGGAGCAAATATTAGAGACCTATTCTGCACAACTCCAAAAGTCCTGAAACTTCACGGAGAATGTTTTTGGAATATATATAAAAAATATTGGGCGAAGAAAATACCAGAGGGGGCTATGAGCCAGCCACAAGGGTGGAGGGCGCGCCCCATCCTTGTGGGTCCCCTAGCAGGCCTCTGACGCCCATCTTTTGCTATATGGTGTGTTTTGACTTGAAAAAAATCAGAAGGAAGCTTTCGGGACGAAGCGCCGCCGTCTCAAGGCGGAACCTGGGCAGAACCAATCTAGGGCTCCAGCGGAGCTGTTCTGCCAGGGAAACATCCCTCCGGGAGGGGGAAATCATCGCCATCATCATCACCAATGATCCTCTCATTGAGAGGGGGTCAATCTCCATCAACATCTTCACCAGAACCATCTCCTCCCAAACCCTAGCTCATCTCTTGTATCTGATCTCTGTCTCAAAACCTGAGAGCGGTACCTGTGGGTTGCCAGTAGTGTTGATTACTCCTTGTAGTTGATGCTAGTTGGTTTATCCGGTGGAAGATTATGTTTCCAGATCCTTAATGATAATTAATACTCCTATGATCTTGATCATAAATATGCTTTGTGAGTAATTACGTTTGTTCCCGAGGACATGGGAGAAGTCTTGTTATAAGTAATCATGTGAAATTGGTATTCGTTCGATATTTTGATGAGATGTATGTTGTCTCTCCTCTAGCGGTGTTATGTGAACATTGACTACATGACACTTCACCATTATTTGGGCCTAGAGGAAGGCTTTGGGAAGTAATAAGTAGATGATGGGTTGCTAGAGTGACAGAAGCTTAAACCCTAGTTTATGCGGTGCTTCGTAAGGGGCTGATTTGGATCCATATACTTCATGCTATGGTTAAGTTTACCTTAATTCTTCTTTCGCAATTGCGGATGCTTGTGAGATGGGTTAATAACAAGTGGGAGACTTGTCCAAGGAAGGGCAGCACCCAAGCAGCGGTCCACCCACATATCAAATTATCAAAGTAACGAACACGAATCATATGAGCATGATGAAAACTAACTTGACAACAATGCCCATGTGTCCTCGAGAGTGCTTTGCTTTATATAAGAGTTCGTCCAGGTTGGTCCTTTGCTACAAAAAGGATTGGGCCACCTTGCTGCACCTTGTTTACTTTTATAACTTGTTACCCATTATGATTTATCATATCACACAACTATCTGCTACCGATAATTTCAGTGCTTGCAGAGAATACCTTGCTGAAAACCACTTATCATTTCCTTCTGCTCCTCGTTGGGTTCGACACTCTTACTTATCAAAAGGACTATGATAGATCCCCTATACTTGTGGGTCATCAAGACTCTTTTCTAGCGCCGTTGCCGGGGAGTGAAGAGCCTTTGGTAAGGAAACATTTATATAGTGTGCTGAAATTTACTGTCACTTCTTACTATGGAAAATAATACTTTGAGGGGCTTGTTCGGGCTATCTTCACCTCGACCGGAAGAGCAAAGAGTTTCTCCTCAACCTACTGCACCTACTGAAAATATTTATTATGAAATTGCTTCGGGTATGATAGAGAAACTGCTAGCTAATCCCTATGCAGGAGATGGAACATTACATCCCGATATGCACCTAATCTATGTGGATGAAGTTTGTGGATTATTTAAGCTTGCACGTATGCCCGAGGATGTTGTCAAGAAGAAGTTATTCCCTTTTTCTTTGAAGGGAAATGCATTGGCATGGTATAGGCTATGTGATGATATAGGATCATGGAACTACAACTGATTGAATTTGGAATTTCATCAGAAGTTTTATCCTATGCACCTGGTTCATCGTGATCGGAATTATATATATAAATTTTGGCCTCCTGAAGGAGAAAGTATCGCTCACGCTTGGGGGAGGCTTAAGTCAATGTTATATTCATGCCCCAATCATGAGCTCTCAAGAGAAATTATTGTTCAAAAAATTTATGCTCGGCTTTCTCATAATGATCGATCCATGCAAGATACTTCTTATACTGGTTCCTATATGAAGAAGGATATTGAATTCAAATCGGATTTATTGGAAAGAATTAAACGCAACTCTGAAGATTGGGAACTCAACGAAGGTAAAGAGTCATGTATAAACCCTAAGTTTGATTGTGTTAAATATTTTATGGATACCGATGCTTTTCGTGATTTTAGCACTAAATATGGACTTGACTCTAAGATAGTAGCTTCTTTATGTGAATCTTTTTCTACTCATGTTGATCTCCCTAAGGACAAGTGGTTTAAATATCATCCTCCCATTGAACTTAAAGTACTAGAACCTATTAAAGTTAAAGAAGAAACTATTAATTACAATGTTTATCCTATTGTTCCTACTGCTTATATTGAGAAACCACCTTTTCCTGTTAGAATAAAGGATCATGCTAAAGATTCAACTGTGGCTTGTAAGATTTATACTAGAACACCTACACCCCCTGAGCAAATTAAAGTTGAACCTAGTATTGCTATGGTTAAAGATCTCTGGGTTGATAATATTGAAGGGCATGTTATTTACTTCTGTGATTAAGCTGCTAGAATTGCTAAACCCGATATGAAAGAAAAACATAGACCTGTTGTTGGCATGCCTGTTGTTTCTGTTAAAATAGGAGATCATTGTTATCATGGCTTATGTGATGTGGGTGCTAGTGTGATTGCAATACCTTATACCTTGTATGAAGAAATTATGAAAGATATTGCACCTACTGAGATAGAAGATATTGATGTTACTATTAAGCTTGCCAATAGAGATACTATTTAACCAATTGGGATTGTTAGAGATGTTGAAGTCCTGTGTGAAAAAATTAAATACCCTACTGATTTTCTTATTCTTTGTTCCTCACAAGATAATTTTTGTCCCATTTATTTGGTAGACCTTTCTTGAACATGATTTATTTGTTAGAGATGTTTAGGGGATATGCCTCATGATTTTAATTTCTCTAAATTTCGTAGACAACCCCATGATAAAGAATTGCCTAGTAAGGATGAAATCATTGGTCTTGCTTCTATTGTCGTGCCATCTACTGATCCTTTAGAACAATATTTGCTAGACCATGAAAATAATATGTATATAAATGAAAGAAGGGAAATAGATGAAGTATTCTTTAATCAAGGGCCTATCTTGAAACACAATTTGCCTTTTGAAATCCTTGAGGATCCTCCTCCACCCAAGGTGATCCCGTGTTTGAGCTTAAACAGTTACCTGGTACTCTGAAATATGCTTATCTTGATGGAAAGAAGATATACCCTGTTATTATTAGTGCTAACCTTTAAGAGAATGAAGAAAAGAAATTATTTAAAACTCTAAAGAAGAACCGTGCCTCTATTGGATATACTCTTGATGATCTTAAGGGCATTAGTCCCACACTATGCAAGCACAAAATTAATTTGGAACGTGATGCTAAATCAGTTGTCGATCATCAACAATGGTTAAACCCTAAGATGAAGGAAGTGGTAAGAAATGAAATACTAAAGCTTCTCGAGGCAGGTATAATTTATCCTATTGCTGATAGTCAATGGGTAAGTCATGTTCATTGTGTCCCTAAGAAAGGAGGTGTCACTGTTGTTCCTAATGATAAGAATGAATTGATTCCACAAAGAATTGTTATAGGTTATAGAATGGTAATTGATTTTAACAAATTACATAAAGCTACTAGAAAAGATCATTACCCTCTACCTTTTATTGATAAAATGCTAGAAATATTATTCAAGCATACACATTTTTGCTTTCTAGATGGTTATTCTGGTTCTCTAGAATACCTATGTCAAAGATGATCAAGAGAAAACCACTTTTACTTGCCCTTTTGGTACCTTTGCTTATAGATGTATGCCTTTTGGTTTATGCAATGCACCTGCTACCTTTCAAAGATGCATGTCTACTATATTCTTTGATTTTTGTGAAAAGATTGTTGAGGTTTTCATGGATGATTTCTCCATTACGGAACTTGTTTTGGTGATTTCTCAAGCAACCTTGATCGATTTTTGCAGAGATGTGAAGAAACTAATATTGTCTTGAATTGGGAAAAGTGCCACTTTATGGTTAATGAAGGTATTGTCCTGGTGCATAAAATTTCTCAAAGAGTTATTGAAGTTGATAGAGCTAAGGTAGATGCTATTGAAAAGATGTCGTGTCCTAAATATATCAAAAGTATAAGAAGTTTCCTTGGTCATGCTAGTTTTTATAGGAGGTTTATTAAAGAGTTCTCTAAAATTTCTAGGCCTCTAACTAATCTCTTACAAAAAGATGTTCATTCTTTTTATGATGATTGTGTAGAAGCATTTGAAATACTTAAGAAAACCTTGACTTCTGCTCCTATTGTTCAACCACCTGGAATTTACCCTTTGAAATTATGTGTGATGCTAGTGATTATGTTGTTGGTGCTGTTCTAGGACAAAGAGTTGATAAGAAACTGAAGTTTATCTATTATCCTAGTAAAACTCTAGATAGTGCCCAGAGAAATTATGCTACTACTGAAAAAGAATTTTTAGCAATTGTTTTTGGTTGTGATAAGTCCAGATCTTATATTGTTGATTCCAAAGTAAATGTTCACACTAATCATGTTGCTCTTAAATATCGTATGGAAAAGAAAGATGCTAAACCTAGACTTATTAGATGGGTTCTGTTGCTACAAGAATTTGATTTGCATATTATTGATAGAAAGGGAGCTGAGAACCCCATTGCAGACAACTTGTCTAGGTTAGAAAATGTTCTTGATGACCCACTACCTATTGATGATAGCTTTCCTGATGAGCAATTAGCTGTCACAAATGCTTCTCATAATACTCCATGGTATGCTGATTATGCTAATTACATTGTTGCTAAATTTATACCACCTAGTTTCACATTCTAGCAAAAGAAAAAGTTTTTCAATGATTTAAGACATTACTTCTGGGATGACCCACAACTTCATAAAGAAGGATCGGAGTAGATGGTGTTATTAGATGTTGTGTACCTGAGCATGAACAGGAACATATCCTACGCAAGTGCCAGTCCGAGTCTTACGGAGGACACCACGCTGGAGATAGAACTGCACATAAGGTATTGCAATCTTGTTTTTATTGGCCTACTCTCTTCAAGGATGCTCGTAAGTTTGTCTTGTCTTGTGATGAATGCCAGGGAATTGGTAATATTATCAGACGTCAGGAAATGCCTATGAACTGTTCACTTGTTACTGAACCATTTTATGTTTGGGGCTTTGATTATATGGGACCTTTTCCTTCCTCTAACGGGTATACACATATTTTGAATGATGTTGATTACATTACTAAGTGGGTAGAAGCTATTCCAACTAGTAGTGCTGATCATAACACTTCTATTAAGATGCTTAAAGAAGTTATTTTTCCGAGGCTTGGAGTCCCTAGATATTTAATGACTGATGGTGCTACACATTTTATTCATGGTGCTTTCCATAAAATGCTTGCTAAATATGATGTTAACCATAGAATTGCATCTCCTTATCACCCTTAGTCTAGTGGTCACGTAGAATTGAGCAATAGAGAGATTAAATTAATTTTGGAAAAGACTGTTAATAGATCTAGAAATAATTGGTCTAAGAAACTTGATGATGCATTATTGGATTATAGAACTGCTTACAAAAATCCTATCGGTATGTCTCCGTATAAAATGATTTATGGAAAAGCATGTCACTTACCTCTCAAACAAGAACATAAGGCATATTGGGCTTTTAAAGAGCTCAATTATGATTTCAAACTTTTCGGTGAGAACAGGTTATTTGACATTAGCTCACTTGATGAATGGAGAACCCAAGCCTATGAGAATGCCAATTGTTTAAAGAAAAAGTTAAAAGATGGCATGATAAAAGGATACAAAAGTGTGGGTTTAATGTAGGTGATCATGTTTTGCTATACAACTCTCATTTAAGTTTTGTTGCAGGAAAGATTCTCTCTAAATGGGAAGGTCCTTACATTATAGAAGAGATCTATCGTTCCGGTGCCATAAAAATAAACAACGCCGAAGGCACTAATCCGAAGGTGGTAAATGGTCAAAGAATCAAACATTATATCTCAGGTACTCCCATAAATGTTGAGACCAATATAATTAATAGCGTAACACTGGAGGAGTACATAAGGGACACTTTCCAGAATGTTCCAGACTCCGAAAAGAATAGGTATGTGGCACGGTAAGTAAGCCGACTCCAAAACGTTTCCAGTAGCAATTTTTCTCCGTTTTGGAATATTTAAAAAATTAGGAAAATTAAAAGTAGTCCGAAAGAGACATGAGGCCACCACAAGGGTGGAGGGCGCACCCTACACTCTGGGCACGTCCCCCGTCCTTGTGGCCACCTCGTGTGCCCTCCGGACTCAGTTTTCTTGCACAATATACTTTTGGTCGGTAAAAATTCATTATATAATCTCTCTAAGGTTTTGACTACCGTACCACGACAACATCTCCTGTTCTTGTTTCGAGCTGTTTTTCTGACAGATCTAGATCACCATGACATCTCCAAGCGCCCCCAAGGACAAGTTTTTCGAGAAGGTCATCAACCCCTACCTTGCGGAGGTGTTGCAACACCCTCAAGGCATTGAGGTGCGTTAGGGGTGATGACCCACAAGTATAGGGGATCAATTGTAGCACCTTTTGATAAGTAAGAGTGTCAAACCCAACGAGGAGTAGAAGCAAATGACAAGTAGTTTTCAGTAAGGTAATGTCTGCAAGTGCTGAAACTATAAGTAGCAAGTAGTTTGATAGCAAGATAATTTGTAATGAGCAAGTAACAATAGTAGCAATAAGTATGCAACAAGGTAGCCCAATCCTTTTGAGGCAAAGGACAGGTCAAAATGGTCTCTTATGATAAGCAAAGCATTCCTGAGGATACACGGGAATTTCATCTAGTCACTTTCATCATGTTGGTTTGATTTGTGTTCGTTAGTTTGATAATTTGATATGTGGGTGGACCGGTGCTTAGGTGTTGTTCTTACTTGAACAAACCTCCTACTTATGATTAACTCTCTCGCAAGCATCCGCAACTATGAGAAAAGTATTAAGAATAAATTCTAACCATAGCGTTAAATTTTTGGATCCAATCGGTCCCTTACGGAATAGCGCATAAATTGGGGTTTAAGTTTCTGTCACTCTCGCAACCCATAATCTAATTGCTACTCCACAATGCATTCCCTTAGGCCCAAACATGGTGAAGTGTCATGTACTTGACATTCACATGACACCACTAAGGGAATCACAAAATACATACTTAATATCGAACACATATCAAGTTCACATGATTGCTTGCAATATGATTTATCCCGTGACCTCAGGAACGAAAGTGACTACTCACAATCAACAAACATGCTCATGATCAGAGGGGGTATTAATATGCATAATGTATGTGAACATATAATATTCCACCAAATAAACCATATAGTAATCAACTACAAGATGTAATCAACACTACTAGTCACCCCTTAGCAACAATCTATAGTTCTGGTAACAAGATTGAATACAAGAGATGAACTAGGGTTTGAGATGAGATGGTCTGGTGAAGATGTTGATGGAGATTGCCCTCCCCAAGATGGGAGAGTTGTTGGTGATGATGATGACGATGATTTCCCTCTCCGAGAGGGAAGTTCCCCGGTAGAATCGCTCCACCGGAGGGAAAAAGTGCTCCTGCTCAAGTTCCTCCTCGAGACGGCGGCGCTCCATCCCGAAAGTATTATTCAGACTTTTTCTAGGTCAAAACCACTTATATACCAGAAGATGGACACTGCAGGTGGGCCGAGGAGGCCACAACCCACCAGGGCGTGCCAGGGGGGCCTGGTGCACCTAGGTGGGTTGTGCCCACCTGGTGGCTCCCCTATGGTACTTATTGGCTCCAATATTTCTTATATATTCCATAAAAAATCTCTGTGAAGTTTCAGCCCATTTGGAGTTGTGCATAATAGGTGGCCTGGCGTAGCCTTTTCAGGTCCAGATTTCCAACTGCCGGAATTCTCCCTCTTGGTGTGTACCTTGCAAATTATGAGAGAAAAGGTATTAAAATTACTCCAAAAAGCATTATTATGGATAAAAAATTATAAATAACATTAAGAAAACATGCTGCAAAATGGACGTATCAACTCCCCCAAGCTTAGACCTCGCTTGTCCTCAAGCGAAAACCGAAATCTTTAAACATGTCTACATGCTTTGAGAAAGAGGTGTCGATAAAAACAAAATACGGACATAGAAGCATCGTGTTGATTATTATAACAGACACAAATTTAAAGATAGGACTTTTATCATAGAACTTGCATCACATACTTCCCATGAATAAGTAATATTTCATCACACAATCGAAGTATAAATCTAGAACTCTATTAGAAACCAACAAACTATGTTTTCAGGAAGGGTCACGTATAGGAACTCTGAAGAAAGTCCACATACTCAACCATCATATAATCTTTTATTATTGCTAACACCCACCTTGTACCCATGAGCAAAACGTTTCAACCGGACACATAGAAAGATAGGGGCTTATAGTTTCGCCTCCCAACTTACTCACCTTAAGGGTGATGTCAACAATAATAACTCAAGCTATCTATATTCAATTGGACATATGTTCCTAGATCTTTCCTCACCACATGATGCTTGCCAAAAGAATAAATAAAAAGGAATAGAAGGAAAACTTTGACTCTTTGCATAAAAGTAAATACATAAAAGTAAAAGATAGGCCCTTCACGGAGGGAAGCATAGTTTGCCATGCGCTTATTTGTTTGCATGCTCAATCCCTTAGTGCAAAAGAACGTCACGTTGTATTGCCCCTTAAGAAGACAACCTTTATTATGCAGTCTGTCGCTTTTATTCTTTGTCATCCAAGTTCGTACAACTCTCAATTTTCTCTTACACTAAATGATCTTACATATTTAGAAGCAATTTTTATTGCCTTTTTGCACCGATGACAACTTACTTGAAGGATCTTGTTCAATCCATAGGTAGGTATCTTGATGGACACTTGAAAAAGGTTTGGGTTTAACGGTTTTTGGATGCACAAGTAGTATCTCTACTTAGTGTGGAGTTTTTGGCTAGCACAGATAGGGGCAAGCATCACATGTTAAAGGATCTATGACAATATGACTTCTGTGTGAATATAAACATACATAAACCATTACGTTGTCTTCCTTGTCCAACGTCAACAATTTTGGCATATAATACTTTGATGAGGGCTCACAATCACAAAAGATTTCTAGGATAGTATATTTATATGTGAATCTTCCCTTCCCTTATTAATTCTTTCATGAGTTGCATCATCGACTAATGCTATGTTTGTCAATCTCTAATAAAATTTTCTTATTTATACTTTTACTTATGTAGTGCTATCACTTACCATAGGATTAGTATATGATCTTATTGATTTACTTCGTTTCTTTTATTTTCTTCCTTTCTCTTTTTCTTTCTTTCTTATTTCTGTTCTTTATTTGCAACATAAAAGTAAAGAAAGTAAAAACTCAAACTAACTTTATTATATAACTTGCACATGATTATAATGATAGATCACTAAGCAAACTTCTAAAAGAAGAAAAGATTGAACTAAACTTTATTCATCTAAGCAAAAGATTGAACTAAGATAAGTAAAATTAAAAAGACAGGGGGATGATACGATACCGGGGCACCTCCCCCAAGCTTGGCGGTTGCCAAGGGGAGTGCCCATACCCAACACTCAGTTCCCCTTTGGTGGTGAACAAGATGGTGGTGGTGATGAAGAAGGTAATTTTCCCTTTGCTTCCTTCAGCTCCGTTTCGATCTTCATCAGCCAAGCGTCTTCTTTCATATGGTTGGAGGGCAGGAAGACATGATGCTTAGCTTTGCTAAATCTGACTAGAAACAGCAAGAAAAGAGAATAGAGGATTTTCTCCATGATACGGTGGTTAACAGGTTCAGGAAGTATATATAGAATTTTTATTTTGCAGGACAAGCATATGGAAGAATAATAGAGTATGAGAGGTGTCCCAGGTTGGCACAACCCACCTGGGCGTGCCATGCAAGCCTGGTGCGCCCTGGTGTATTGTGCCCACCAGGGGACGCTTCATGGGAGTTTCTTTATTTCCAAAATTTTGAAATATTCCAAAACTGATAAAAAATATTTTTGCAGATTTTTCGGAATCCGTTTACTTACTGTATCACGTACCTCCTTACTTTGACGATTCTGGAGTGTCCCGGAAGGACTCTTTTATGTGTTCTTCTGGTGTCAAAGTTTGGATAATATTGCTTTCAACATTAATAGGCGTACTTGAGATATAATGCTTTATTTCTTGCCCGTTGACAACCTTCGGGTTAGTGCCTTCGAAATTATTTATTTTGATGGCACCTGACCAGTAAACCTCCTCGATGACATATGGGCCTTCCCATTTCGAGAGGAGCTTCCCTGCAAAGAATCTAAAACGAGAGTTTCACAAAAGAACATATTCTCCGACTTTAAACTCACATTTTTGAATTCTTTTGTCATGCCATCTTCGAACTTTTTCTTTGAATAACTTTGCATTTTCATAAGCTTGGGTTCTCCATTCATCTAATGAGCTTATATCAAATAACCTCTTTTCACCAGAAGTTTGAAGCCATAGTTGAGTTCTTTAATTGCCCAATATGCTTTATGTTCTAACTCAAGAGGCAAATGACAAGCTTTTCCATAAACCATTTTATAAGGAGACATACCTGTCGGTGTCAAAACCGGCGGATCTGGGGTTGGGGATCCCGAACTGTGCGTCTAAGGTCAATGGTAACAGGAGATGGGGGACACGATGTTTACCCAGGTTTTGGTCCTCTTGATGGAGGTAATACCCTACTTCCTGCTTGATTGATCTTGATAAATATGATGATTACAAGAGTTGATCTACCATGAGATCGTAATGGCTAAACCCTAGATGTCTAGCATGTATGATTGTGATCGCCTCTACAGACCAAACCCTCCGGTTTATATAGTCACCGGAGGGGCCTAGGGTTGTACAGAGTCGGTTTACAAAGGAAGGAATCTACATATCCGAACGCCAAGCTTGCCATCCACGCAAAGGAGAGTCCCATCCGGACAAGCGAAGAAGTCTTCTGTCTTGTATCTTCATAGCCCATTAGTCCGGCCCATGTTACATAGTCCAGATGCCAGAGGACCCCTTAATCAAGGACTCTCTCAGTAGCCCCTGAACCAAGCTTCAATGACGATGTGTACGTCGCGCAGATTGTCTTCGGCATTGCAAGGCGGGTTCCTCCTCCGAATACTCCAAAACAGCCTTCGAACACAGAAAACGTGTCCGGCTCTGCAAAACAAGTACCACACACACCCGCAGAGAGTATAATATTTCACGAGTCCAATCTACTGACAACTTTTGTAGCATGACATCACATCGCAACCCTGTCATTATTTCGAACCGTTTTTAGCCTCCCGCTCCACGTTTTTGAGACGCGGTTTTATTGGCACGTCTTCTCAAAACAGAGATCGTGTCCCCTTATTTCGGGATTCTCATCAATACGGGCGTGGGAAATCCAACTGCCCCATTGGCACGATTCCTTGGGAATAGGAAAGTTTTAAGGCCCATGAGGAGGCGTTCGATATTCATCGCCTTTATTAAGGGGCATAGACCCGTGTTTCTCCTTTACGCCTACCTCTTCCTCAACTTTTCCAACCTCAAGCTCTAGCACTTAGGTTTCAACTTAGTTGCTCCAAGCCTCTCAGTCATGTCCGCACCTAGCCCTCAAGGCCGGTGGGTGGCCTCCTCTGTCACAGAGGAGGATATCGCGAAGCTCCGGGCGGCAAGGTCCGTGAGAGCGGAAATCCTCCACAGGCTCCCTCCTAAGGGGCAGGTTATTCCTACACCCAGATCCGGCGAGAGGGTCGTATTCATCTCCCACTTCCTCTGGGGGATAGGGTTTGCTCTCCACCCCTTCGTTCGTGGCCTCATGTTCTATTATGGGCTAGATTTTCACGATCTAACTCCGGACTCCTTTCTTCACATCTCGGCGTTCATTGTCATGTGCGAGGCCATTCCCCGCATTCCACCACACTTCGGCCTATGGCTCAAGATCTTTAATGTGAAGCCGAAGGTAGTCAACGGGGAGCAAGCGGAGTGTGGCGGTGCTATGGTGAGCAAGCTCGCCAACACTCTTTGGCCAAAGGGCTCCTTCACGAAAACTTCCAACCTATGGCAGCGGGAGTGGTTTTACATCACTGAACCCCGCGGTACCAAGTGGGAAGCTACACCTGCGTTCTGATCTGGCCCTCCATTACGACTCGCATCATGGATTAATAAGGGGCTGGACTGGGGATCAATTGATGAAGTGCAGATGCTACAAAGCCGTATCCGGAGCCTCCTTGAAAAGGACACCGGCCTCATCAACATGATCCAGGTAATGCTAGTCTTCTAGGTCCTACCGTGCCAGCGACGGCCTCTCCGCATGTGGAAGTTTAATCCGGAAGGACCATGGACCCTTCAGCACTTCTCGGCACAACGCATAGAGGGATGTGGGAGTTATTCTTCGGGACCCGAAAGCAGTGGCCGGATACAACCAAGGACATCGGCCTCGACTGCAACCATCCGGATACCTCGGTAAGCACTCGACTCCTGAACACAGCTTAGTTGATTATCCTGTATCAATATACTGAGAAACCTGTCTTTGACCAGGTCTGGATAAAGAAGGCGGAACGAATTAGATGTTCGGCTCCACTTCCCAAAGACTTAGCTGATCCTACGTTGACAAGGATGCTGGCCCCGGCGCCGTACCAAGTGCCGGTGAAGGAGGTCAAGGAGGAGAGCAAAAAGGCCAAAGGTGGCCTCCACTCTAAAGGTACACCGGACGCTATGTCCGAGGAGACCGAAACTCCCTCTTCTGAAGATGAAGGGGAAGAAGAAGCTGATATCCCTTCTCCCCATGGGAAGAAAAGGATCGCCTCCGAAGATTTGGAGGCGGAGGCTCCTAAGAGAGGGAAGATGTCCCTGTCAGACGGTTTGGGTTCGGAAGACGACGTTGCTGCACAGTTCCTCCATAAGGACAAGCCTTTTGCCAAATCGTAAGTAAACAAGGGTATTCTAGACATATCCTGTTCTTTTCAGGTTACAAGAGTAACATCTTAAATATATGTTTGCAGACGGGCCCGCAGTCTTCCTCTACAGTCCTCCTCCTCGGGTGACCTGCTTCCGGAGATGATGGAAAGTGAGACGCCTCCACAGGCTTCCTCGCCCCTTAGGGCGGACGACTTTGAGGTGTCGTCCCGGAGGGTCTCCTCCGATCATCAAGTGGTGCGGGGTGATACTTCGGTTGTCAAGGATCCGGGGTGTGCATCCCCTACGGGGACCAACAATAAAGGCCCCGGACTATCCGGTTTACAGCTGAAGACAACTCTAGGGTCGAGTAAACATATCTCTTTGTAGGGAGTTCGTACCGCAGCCGCTTCCAGGAATCCGGAGGTGCCAGATACGTTGATGGACATGTTGCAAAATGTGTCCGTATCGGAGGAACATCGTACCTTAATGGGTACGGTAGTTGACAGGATTCTGTCCGCAAGAAGCAGATTGAATGAAGCCTTCACGAGCCTACTAAGAGGCTTCGAGGTATGTAATGCAATATCTTAACCACGCTTTACATGCAGAATGCGCCTACGTATAGATAGTAGCCCCTGAGACTCTAGTCGGCTTCCACAGGAAGGCGATTAGAGGATCAAAAAGATATGCTCAGGAAATGACATGATCAATTTGAAAATAGGCTGTTATGTCAATGGCGCCCGCTCAAGCTGCAGAAGTTACAGATTTAAAGCAGAAACTTGAGTTAGCGGATGAGGACATTACTATTGCTAAAAGGCGGCTTGACGAGGCACACGTTATGTTTTGGGGCAGTCAGCTTATGCATGTATAATAATATGAGCATGAAGCTGAGAATTATATACTGGGACATGCATAATTGTAGATGGTGCTGCTACGGTTGAGACCCTTCGGGCTAAACTTGCCCGGGCCAAGGAGCAAGCCAGAGTGAGCAATGCGGCTGTCAAGAAGGCAGTTGTTGAGTTAAAGCCCGAACAGGCCGCTCGGTGCTAGTGCGAGGAGAGAATATCTTCCCTGGCGCGAGAACTAAAGGATGCCACTGGCCAATGCAAATCACTCAAGAAGGATAACAAAGCCCAGGCAGCCGAACTCGACAAGGCTTTACAAGAGGCGCACGGGGAACGGTTCGAGTCTAGAGCGGCTCGGGACGAGATCCGGCAAGCTGGGGAGTGACCTGTTAACCGAACAAGTTTTTGGGACTTTTATATTATTTTTGGGACTAACCTGTTAACCGGAGGCCCAGCCCATAATTGTTGTTTTTTGCCTATTTCAGAGTTTCGCAGAAAAAGAATATCAAACGGAGTCCAAACGGAATGAAACCTTCGGGAACGTGATTTTCGGAACGAACGTGATCCAGAGGACTTGGACCCTACGTTAAGACATCAACCAGGAAGGCACGAGGTAGGGGCGCTCCTACCCCCCGGGCACGCCCTCCACCCTCGTGGGCCCGACGTTGCTCCACCGACGTACTTCTTCCCCCTATATATACCTACGTACCCCCAAACTATCAAACACGGAGCCAAAAACCTAATTCCACCGCCGCAACCTTCTGTACCCATGAGATCCCATCTTGGGGCCTTTTCCGGAGCTCCGCCGGAGGGGGCATCAATCACGGAGGGCTTCTACATCAACACCATAGCCTTTCCGATGATGTGTGAGTAGTTTACCTCAGACCTTCGGGTCCATAGTTATTAGCTAGATGGCTTCTTCTCTCTCTTTGGATGTCAATACAAAGTTCTCCACGATTCTCGTGGAGATTTATTCGATGTAATCTTCTTTTGCGGTGTGTTTGTTGAGATCGATGAATTGTGGGTTTATGATCAAGTTTATCTATGAACAATATTTGAATCTTCTCTGAATTCTTTTATGTATGATTGGTTATCTTTGCAAGTCTCTCCGAATTATCAGTTTGGTTTGGCCTACTCGATTGATCTTTCTTGCAATGGGAGAAGTGCTTAGCTTTGGGTTCAATCTTGCGGTGTCCTTTCCCAGTGACAGTAGGGGCAGCAAGGCACATATTGTATTATTGCCATCGAGGATAACAAGATGGGGTTTATATCATATTGCATGAGTTTATCCCTCTACATCATGTCATCTTACTTAAAGCATTACTCTGTTCTTTTGAACTTAATACTCTAGATGCATGCTGGATAGCGGTCGATGTGTGGAGTAATAGTAGTAGATGCAGGCAGGAGTCGGCTACTTGTCTCGGACGTGATGCCTATATACATGATCATACCTAGATATTCTCATAATTATGCTCAATTCTGTCAATTGCTCAACAGTAATTTGTTTACCCACCATAATACTTATGCTCTCGAGAGAAGCCACTAGTGAAACCTATGGCCCCCGGGTCTATTTTCCATCATATTAATATTCCAACACTTAGCTATTTTTATTGCCTTTTATTTTACTTTGCATCTTTATCATAAAAATACCAAAAATATTATCTTATCATATCTATCAGATCTCACTTTTGTAAGTGACCGTGAAGGGATTGACAACCCCTTTATTGCGTTGGTTGCGAGGATTTTATTTGTTTGTGTAGGTGCGAGGGACTCGTGCGTGGCCTCCTACTGGATTGCTACCTTGGTTCTCAAAAACTGAGGGAAATACTTACCCTACTTTACTGCATCACCCTTTCCTCTTCAAGGGAAAACTAACGCAGTGCTCAAGAGGTAGCAAGAAGGATTTCTGGCGCCGCTACCGGGGAGTCTACGCAAAAGTCAACATACCAAGTACCCATCACAAACCCTTATGTTCCGCATTACATTATTTGCCATTTGCCTCTCGTTTTCCTCTCCCACACTTCACCCGTGCCATTTTATTCGCCCTCTCTTTCCGTTCACCTCTTTTTTGCTCGCTTGTTGTTTGCTTGTGTGTTGGATTGCTTGCTTGTCACGATGGCTCAAGATAATACTAAATTGTGTGACTTTACCAATACCAGCAACAATGATTTTCTTAGCACTCCAATTTCTCCTCTTACCGATACCGAGGCTTGTGAAATCAATACTGCTTTATTGAATCTTGTCATGAAAGATCAATTCGCCGGCCTTCCTAGTGAAGATGCCGCTACCCATCTAAATAGCTTCATTGATTTGTGTGATATGCAAAAGAAGAAAGATGTGGACAATGATATTGTAAAATTGAAGCTATTTCCTTTTTCGCTTAGAGATCGTGCTAAAGCTTGGTTTTCGTCTTTGACTAAAAATAGTATTGATTCTTGGAATAAGTGCAAAGATGATTTTATCTCTAAATATTTTCCTCCTGCTAAGATTATCTCTTAGAAACAATATTATGAATTTTAAGAAAATTGATCATGAACATGTTGCACAACCTTGGGAGAGGATGAAATTAATGATATGTAATTGCCCTACACATGGTTTGAATTTGTGGATGATTATACAAAAAATTATGCCGGATTGAATTTTGCTTCTAGAAATCTTTTAGATTCGGCCGCGGGAGGCACTTTTATGGAAATCACTTTAGGAGAAGCTACTAAACTCCTAGATAATATTATGGTTAATTATTCTCAATGGTACACTGAAAGATCCACTAATAAAAAAGTGCATGCGATAGAAGAAGTTAATGTTTTGAGTGGAAAGATGGATGAACTTATGAAATTATTTGCTAATATAAGTGTTTCTTCTGATCCTAATGATATGCCTTTGTCTACTTTGATTGAGAATAATAATGAATCTATGGATGTGAATTTTGTTGGTAGGAATAATTTTGGTAACAACGCGTATAGAGGAAACTTTAATCCTAGGCCGTATCCTAGTAATTGCTCTAATAATTATGGTAATTCCTCAATTCTTATGAAAATTTTAATAAGATACTTTTGAATTTGAGACTAGTGTTAAAGAATTTATTAATTCGCAAAATAATTTCAATGCTTTGCTTGAAGAAAAATTGCTTAAAGTTGATGAATTAGCTAGGAACGTTGATAGAATTTCTCTTGATGTTGATTCCTTGAAACTTAGATCTATTCCACCTAAGCATGATATCAGTGAGTCTCTCAAAGCCATGAGAATTTCCATTGATGAGTGCAAAGAAAGAACCGCTAGGATGCGTGCTAAGAAAGATTGCTTTGTGAAATCGTGTTCTTCTAATTTCTATGAAAATAAAGACGAAGATCTAAAACTGCCAAGCTTGGGGTTGAGGATGGCACCTCCCACATCTCCTCCTCCCTCCCCCACCCGCTTTCCAGCAACAACGGCGCCCTCTAGCCCTCTAATGCTTCCATGGAAGGCCTGCTCCACTGGAATTTTGCCCCAGGCCTGGCCCTGGTTGATCAGGTGAGAAGAAAATTTGGTTCGACTGTGCACTTCTCCCCCTCCCGCGATACCACGGAGTTTCATTCTCTTCGGCTTCATTCCCTCTTTCAGTGGAATCTGTTGGTATTGTCTCCAATGTTGCATTGGTGGTATTACCTCTAGTTACAATGTGGCCCAACTCAACCCTCGATCATTTCGTTTTTCTATGGCACACAACAAAGTGGGGCATTTCACTTACAAGCTCAAGGATCGTATTTGGCCAGATTTCATTTGCCACTTTCATTTGTTTGAGGGAAAATTCACCAGAGCTCAGTTCTCCAATGCATGTTGGCATGCGGACGTGGAATTATCTGATCTTTCGGCGCGCCGACGTGTGGCTATCAAGCCTAGGTTCGATTTTTTACATTCTACCACTACAAAAAAAGACACATCCGTGACATTTTGGGCTGAACATTTTTTTTTCTGTCATACATATGACACTTCTATGATGATAATTGTGACAAAACCCAGTATCATCATAGATGTGGTGGGCTCCTACTTGTATGACAAAAAATCATGACAGAAAATGGGCTTTTCGTCCTGGACGAGCCGGAGACGCAGCGGCATGACATTCTTTGGGCCGTCCATGATGGAAAAAACCGTGGTAGAAGCGAGGGGGAGGAAAATTTCTGGGAGTTCCCGGTTACGGTGGGAGGTCGGGGGCCGAGCGATGCGCGTTTCTCTCGTACACGTACGTGCGTGTGTGCGAGGCGTTGGCTCTAACTGAACCCGAGCGATTGCACTGTAGGCTACATGTTACTGAACCTGAGCGATCGATCGATGTCTATTAACTGAACCCGATCGAGCGATTCCTTCGCTACTGCTACTAACTGAAGCCGATCGATGGGATGAACAGTGAGCATTGCGGGGGGGGGGGGGGTTGGATGAATAGTGAGCGGTGGCGTTGCCTCTGGATGAAAAAGACCCCGCGGTGTGGTGGAGGGCTGGATGAACAGTAGACAGTGGAGGGGTGGATGAACAGGACCCCGTGGTGTGGAGGGCTGGATGAAAAGTAGATGGTGGAGGGGTGGTTGAACAGGACCCCGTGGTGTGGAGGGCTGGATGAACAGTAGACAGTGGAGGGGTACCAGTGGAGGGGTGGTTGAACAGGACCCCGTGGTGTGGAGGGCTGGATGAACAGTAGACAGTGGAGGGGTACCAGTGGAGGGGTGATTGAACAGGACCCCGTGGTGTGGAGGGCTGGATGAACAGTAGACGGTGGAGCGGTGGTTGAACAGTAGCCGGTGGACTAGCGCGCGGTGGAGGCTAGATGAAGAGGAGCCTGTGGAGGCTGGAGGAGGTCGACGGTGGATGAACAGTAGCTCGTGGAGGCTGGAGGGGGTCGACGGTGGAGATGAACAGTATCCCGTGGAGTCCCGTTTTGCGGTACGCCACACCCCTCCCGATGAACAGGACCCCCGTTTCGACCGTAGTGCTCCAACACAAGTCTGTTTCCTCCGTTTTGCGGTACGCCACACCCCTCCCGATCAACAGGACCCCCGTTCCGACCGTAGGAGGTCCGTTTCCTCCGTTTTGCGGTATGCCACACCCCTCCCGATCAACAGGACCCCGTTCCGAATGTAGGAGGTCTGTTTCCTCCATTGTGCGGTACGCCAGGCCTCGTTTCCGTCGCCTGTTCCGTCCAAGCCCTCCCGATGAACATGACCACGCATTCCGTTCCGACCCAGCCGGTTGGCTCCCACGCGTTCCGTTGCCTCCCCATGAACATGACGCATTCCGTTACCTCCCCATGAATACGACACATTCCGTTGCCTCCCCGTGAACACGAGCATTCCGTTGCCTCCCCATGAACACGACGCATTCCGTTGCCTCCCCATGAACACGACGCATTCCGTTGCCTCCCCATGAACACGACGCAGTCCGTTGCCTCCCCATGAACACGACGATGATGCTGTTTCTCTGTTCCGACCCAACCATGTACACGAGCCCTGGACGTACGTATGCGTGAGTAGGCGTTCGAGACCCCGCCCTTATGTACACATATGTGGCCGTATTTTCTTTCTTGCACCCTGGCCGCCTCTACTACGACACGTGCGCGCCTCTACATCCACCAGTATTTATGTACATACACGTTCGCGACCAGAAAGACAATGCTACGTACGCTTCGACCAGGTGGGTCCCGACTGTCAGGCACTTCCTTGCGTGCGAAGATGTAGCTGGTGGGTCCCAACAGTCAGGGGCAAACGTTTTTTTTTCGCGAAATACGGTGGCCCATCCGGTGGGTCCCCGCTATCAGGTGGAGGAATAATTATTTTGCACATAATAAGGAGGCACTTCCTTGCTGCGGCCGTGGACCCAGCTGTCAGCCTCTCCACGTATAGTCCACGTCTGATAGAAGCCGTTCCTTGACCACGTTGACCACACCGCACTGAGAGCACCAGGGCGGTGCACGACGGCGAGGCCTAGGAAGGGGACGACGCGAAGCCGGGGAAGACACGGTAGTGGATGCCCACGCGTAGAGGAGTACGAGGGCACTGGTTCGCTGCGGTGTGAGGCTGCCGTCGCCGCAGAGTAACAGGGGGTGTGGGTGAGTAGAGGGATGGCCTGGCCAGCGGTGGGAGTAGTAGGGGGCGGTGAGGCCTCCGCCGCATCGCAGCCGGACACGGGAGGCAGGAGCACGAGGCACGACCGTCGCTGGTTTGGGCGGCTGGAGCAAGAAGACCAGAGGTTGAAGAAGCACTACCGCCGTTGGATGGACATCGTACGGTCACTGGAGCTAGAATCGTGCATATTGACTAAGTTGACAAAGCACTCCATCCCCGTCAACTTAGTAGGCCCACAAGTCAGCCTTCCACCAAGGTGGGTCCCAGCTAACATGGGGAGTATTCATTTTTTTTGTGCGTAATAAGGATGCACTTCCTTACGTGCGAAGATATAGCTGGTGGGTCCGAGCTGTCAGCGACCGTAACATTTTTTTCGCAAAATACAGAGGCCCTTTCGGTGGGTCCCTGATGTCAGGTGGAGGAATCATTATTTTGTGCGTAATAAGGAGGCATTTCCTTGCGTGCGGTCGTGGACCCAGTTGTAGGCCTTTCCACGTACAGTCCACTTCAGATGCATGTCGGTCATTGACCACATTGACCAGGCCGCGCCGAGAGCACCAGGGCGGTGGACGACGGCGAGGCCTAGGAAGGGAACGACACGGAGGCATGGAAGACTCGGCAGTTGTTTCCCACGCGGAGGGGAGTACGACTGTACGATGGTTTACTGGTTCGTCTGCCGTCGCCAGAGAATAACAGCAGGTGTGGGTGAGTAGAGGGATGGCTAGGCCAGCGATGGGAGTACGGTGGGGCAGTGTGGCCTGCGCAGCAGCAGAGCCAGCCGCGGGGAGGAGGGAGCAGGCAGTCCCGCCGGCGCCTGTTTGAGCGGTTGGAGCAGGAAGAGCAGAGATTGAAGAAGCACGACGGCCATTGGATGGCCATCCAACAGTCAATGCTTGTGCGTCAACCTTTTTTTAGGAAAGCCTCAAATCTGTGGAAAACAGCATACATCCCATCTGCCATTATTTCTAATAATTTTCAGCCCATTTGCTAATTCTTAAGGTTTTTTTGGAGCCCATATTCTTTTCGTTAGCATTACAACCCATATTGTGGCCACGGTTAAAAAATTATACGAAATTTTGCATATTTCGGTGTGTCCGAACTGTTTTTAATCCCGAAATTTCGACTCACATTCAAACTGATTTTAAAAATAAACGTATATCAATATAAAATCCAACAAATTCTCCACGCATAAAAATTAATGTAATTTAAAATCTCGAAATGAAAAAAAAGATATTTTAAACTAATTGTCGGTTTGATGTGTTTTAAAAATGTACAGCCCATTTCTCATTACTGATGGGCCATTTTCTCGGCCAGCCGAATGAAGCTCTCCTCGTCTTCAAAGATTTGCAGCCCAAGAGGCCTGACAAAGCGACTTACTTGGCAAATCACAAAAAAACTTGGTTGTGGCCGTGGACCCAGTTGTAAGCCTCTCCACGTACAGTACTCTTCCGATGGAAGTCGGTCGTTGACCACATTGACCACGCCGCGCCGAGAGCACCAAGGCGGTGCACGATGGTGAGGCCTAGCAAGGGGACGACGCAGAGCTGGGGAAGACGCGGCAGTGGATGCCCACGCAGAGAGGAGTACGAGGGTTCACTGGTTCGGCTTCGGGCATGAGGCTGCCGTCGCCGCAGAATAACAGGGGGTGTGGGTGAGTAGAGGGCTAGCATGGGCCAGTGGTGGGAGTAGTAGGGGGCGGTGAGGCATCCGCGGCATCACAGCCGGCCACGAGAGGCAGGAGCACGCGGCACGACCGGCGCAACTTTGGGCGGCTGGAGCAAGAAGACCAGAGGTTGAAGAAGCACTATGGCCGTTGGATGGACATCGTAGGGTCACTGGAGCTAGAATCGTTCATATTGACTAAGTTGACAAAGCCCTCTGTCCTCGTCAACTTAGTAGGCCCAGAAGTCGGCCACCCACTATGGTGGGTCCTAGCTAGCAGGGGGTATTCATTTTTTGGTGCGTAATAAGGATGCACTTCCTTGCGTGGGAAGATATAGCTGGTGGGTCCGACCTGTCAGCGGGGGGAACGTTTTTTAGTCCATTTGGTGGCCTGGGTGAAACAATGATGTAGCATCTATGCAGCCCGTTTAAATCCCATTTGCATTTTCTCGAAATCCGCGGACTTGCTGGGCTGGGTGAAAATATCATGTTGGGCTAGATGGAGAAATGTTATAAAAACATAAACACATGATTGCACGTCAGTAAAATCTTTGCAAGCTTATGTACGCAATCACTAGGAGTTAACTTGCCAAGTTATATATAAACAATTATTATTATTATTTTGTAAGAACTTTCAACTTACAAAATAAAATATCATTTTAATTAGATGAGTTAATAGTACGTGGGGTATTATTATTTTTAGGCTAGACGTGGGGCAGTTGAGTTGGTTCTAGGGGAAAGTACTGGGAGAAAACTCAGTTTGCATCAAAAAAGAAAGTGGGAGAAAATTCAGAGACCTGCTGGGTCCACCTGAGGAGGGGAATATGTTGGGAGGAAGGAGATTCAAAGCACGGCAGCCGAGTGAACTAGTTTTTTTTACGGACAAGTGAACTAGTTTACATGCATAAGCAAATAGCCACTAAAAAAGCAATCAGGTTAATGGGTTCTTAAAAGAAATATTTCGGACAAAACAGATAATTACGACACATAGGCTAATGCATGAAACACTCAGATGATAAAGGTGCTTATAAACAGATAAAGTACAACATCTAGACCTTCCTGGCATGCTTGATCATGACGCTGCGGCTGTCCGTGTACTCGTCGGTTCCGGGAAGCAAACACGCCCTCATGTCCAAGATCTGCCTGTACATGTCGTAGCATGCGTATGCGTCCTTGGCCGCGTAGGTTATGTAGGCTAGATTCAGAGGTACATCCCACGTGTTCAGGTCGTCTTCTTTCATGTTGGCGCATCAAGGGTCGATGATGGTCTCAGCGAGGTCAACCACGGAGTCCTTCTCCTGCCTGTTGCTGATGATCTTGTATTGCTTCTGGATGTCGACAAGCTTGTTGCACCAGATGGCTGAATCGTCGCATTCTTCCTTCTCTCCACCGTAGCGAAGGTGCAGTCGGCACTGCCGATGAAACGGGCGAATGCTCCAGAACCTGGTGTAGCCATAGGACTGAGGCAAGGCAGAGCTTCACCGAGTCTGTATCGTTCGTGTACATCACATTCAACTTGCTGCAGCCATAGGACTGAACGGCGAACTCAAAGGGGAACTCCTTGCTGAAGTCCATATCCAGCAGGCTCACCCATCGGATCGCCATTGGAGTCTCTTCAAGTGAACGAGTGTGTAGGCGGCGGCAGCAGTTCGTTTTTTAGCTCCTGGGGAACTGGATTCAAAAGTAAGCTGAGTGTGTACAAGTGACAACAGTTACTACCCCTCCCTCGTCCACTGCACGCCCGACAGAAGATGCACCCTCGGCCACACGTCGGTTCACGAGCGGGTCTGTATTGGTACTGTAATAACAGGAGTTAGTGGTCACTTTACTTAAATTTAATTAGCTCTAATAGAAATTTATACTTAAAACAAGTAATGCATTTGCTCGTTCTGTCAGTGCCACAGGATCAACATGCACAACAATTAGAATTATTATTCTCAGGACGCACACGATCAACACATTTGTCACACTTTCACAAAGATAATACTACCAAGTTTGAACTGTTTCTTATGGTTGTTGTCCTCTGCATCATCATGCCGTGTTTCCCAGCTTGCAAGATTCAGAACCAACAAATAAGATCCAAATAATAAGTACAACAAAGATGCCTACACATCTCATTGATTCCCAGCTTGCAAGATTCAGAACCAGCAAATAAGATTCAAATAATAAGTACAACAAAGATGCCTACACATCTCACTGATTCCCAGCTTGCAAGATTCAGAACCAACCCATTAGAGCCTTTTGATAAAGTGAATATCGGGATTAAATCCATCTTGGCTAGCCATGTCATACAATCGAAGAACTTGGCGAATGCTCTTGATCGTCACAACATCTATAGCTGAGTATTCCTGTTTGCATAGCAAAAACCTGGAGAGCATGATTTCACTTTAATAGTGGCCTCCTTTACTCAACCTGCACCTCCACTCGGATGAAGCATGCCTTGAGTTCCATGATTCAATTCATGCGCCTTTTTCTGCAGTTCACCTGAAATGAAGCAAAGGTTGCATCATTCAGCTAGCAAGAAGTACATGCTCTCCTGAACTGGTAGGTTCTTGTTTAGTAGTTGCACTAAAATTGAGGAACATTAAGGTTGGCTGTCCGGCTCATGTAAGGTGCAACTATAATTTTGTTATCCTTTTGTGCAGTTCCACTAAAATAAAGTGCCATTGTGGTGACAGTGATGGCTCATCTTGCAAAGGCTAATAAAATGTTGCACGAGATTACCAGCAGAACTAGACGGAGATTTTGGAAACTCCAATCACCATTTTGTGCAGTTCCACCAAAATTGAGAGATGTTGCCCACGTGACATTTTAGTTGAACTGCACAAGACACTCATTCCAAAGAAAAGTGTTTTGTGCAGTTCACCATAAGGTCACAATAGCAACAAGGTGAAATGGATATCCCTATCTGCACAAAAAGATAGAAAGTAAATAGTTGTTGGTCAATAAGAATATATGAAACATATAAAAATGAAAAGAAGCATCTTAATTATGTTCACGGCAATCATGCAAGGACAGTAGAAATTTTAAAACGTCAGCAATGCTTCATGTTACCAGAAGCATTACCATCAACAATGAGATTCCTCAAATATATGATTACTTTAATGGTGGCATTGCTTGTTTACCAGACACAGTAAATCAACATCAACTAAAGATTTGGTTTAAGGGCATGGGACCGTGGGGACACCAGGACACTCAGCAGCGTAAAGGAGCAACTTACTTATCATACTGGGGAAAATAGCAGGAGTGCCATTTGTAACACACTTTAATTGCATCTTATCACTGGAGGCATTAGATTAACAATAACACTGGGTAGACATGTCCCTAAGGTAACAGTGTGATCGCTTCATTCTACATGCGCCCTTACATTAACAACAGCAAAAGGTTGGTATAAGGACATGTGACAGTGGACGCATCAGCACAATGTACCTACAAGGAGGCATAAAGTGGTGATGCCGAGTTTGTTCATGCTATGCGAGGGCAGCAAACCTAATCCTGGAGACCTTGTACTATGTGAGGGCAACAAATCTAATCCTGGAGACCTTTTACTATGTGAGGGCAACAAATCTAATCCTGGAGACCTTCTACTATGTGAGGGCAGCAAATCTAATCCTGAGACCTTTTACTATGTGAGGGCAGCAAATCTAATCCTGGAGACCTTTTACTATGTGATGGCAGCAAATCTAATCCTGGACATACTCTGTTGACTTGTCCACCAGCCGCCACTTTCTATCCTTTTTTCAACCAATAATAGATATGTTCCTTATCTAGTTTATACTGCGTTTTCCCATTATTTTCCTTTTCAACCAAGAGACTGGTTGGGTATCCGGTCTCTACTACTTTCACCATATTATTTCCTCTCTGAATCAAGTCCTAGATTCATGCTACAACTTTCCACCCTTTCTTCGTTGTTTGAACAAAGCCCTAGATTCGAATGCATGAAGTAGCTTTACCTCTAATAATACTAAAAATTTAGGTGGCTTTGGAAGAGCTGATGGGAGTAGAAAAAGATGCACATGCAGAGACGTGGGGAGCTGGGGCAGTAGAACAAGGCCGCTTTCGAAGAACTTATACTTGAGGGTCGCCAGGATGTCGGCGGCGGCAGGTCGGATCTGCGGACAATACGACAGGGAGGAAGAAGGGTCGGAGGACCTCCCGAGCCGGCGCTGTGTCAGAGAGAACGACACGGGCAGAGGATCGGGCCCCTCTGGCAGCTGTGGGTTTCCTCCCTCGGCGGCTATGACCGCGTGAACGATGCACCTTTTAGTCCTCTACACACACCGGCCGAAGGGATCCGGCCGGATCTGTGACCAGCGGTGAGCAGAGAGAAAATGTCGCTACCGCTGTCTTGTTTATAACTGGAGAGGATAAGAGAATGAAGAGAGCAACTCTAGTAAAGAAAGCGCTCAGGCCCCTGCGTCCATATATAGTGGAGTGATTATCTTTTTCCTCTCCACAACAAGCGTTTCAATTTGTGTACGTGGCATTAAAGAAAAGAAACTCTCTATTTAAGGTGACTACTGTACGACTCCTACTTACTACTACTAGTAGTACTACAATATTGTTCACTTGTGCTCCCCGCCCCTCCGTTCATTGAACAACCCCATGGGTGAATAAACATACAGTACTTACTGTATTTATATAGAACGAACAAGCTCGAACTATTTTCGCGTAGTTAAAAGTTGAGGGCGGTGCTTTTCCCGGGTAGTACGCGCGACAGTTTTTGAGTAGGCGGTTTGACAGAGAGGCGAGGAGGGTGAGCGAGTGGGGCTGTGCGATTTGACGGCGCGTTACTGCTGGAAAGACTTGTGATTTGACCACTCACTATAGTCATGAATTACTGGCACTCCGACCGGGGTGATGCCCCCCTTCCGTTCCGCGCTCTAATCTGGTGCATGACACGTCGACCCGGATGCTGGCTCTCCCACATGTCGGAGTAGTAAGAAGGAGCAAAGAATGATGCGGTATATACTACTCCCTCCGTTCACTTTTGTAAGTCATTTCACAAAGCTCAAAATGGGATGTTTTGTACATTGTCTGAAATGTCTTCAAGGTCTTATAAAAGTGAACAGAGGGAGTAGTACTATACTACTCCCTCCGTTCCTAAATATAAGTCTTTGGAGAGATTTCACTACGGACCACATACGGAGAAAAATGAGTGAATCTACACATAAAATGCATCTATATATGTCGGCGTTCTGGGGACGGGGGTCCCCAGACTTGCCTGCCTAAGGCCTGCGGCGTGGCTCAAGTGGGGGGCCCAGCGCAGCCCATCTTCATCAGCTCAAGCTCAAGACCCTCGCGAGGGGCCAAGCCTCGCAGGGCAGACGACAGAAAGCTTCCTTAGAGGCAGCCTCATCAGGCAGGCTCACGAGGAGGCGGAGAGATCAAGGCAGGGGTACCTCGCGAGGAGCCCGTGACGCAAGCCATGACGATTGAGACCAGGCGGGCGCCAGGCGGGTGCCGGCCTACACAGTGTCCTTGTTTCCTCTTCGCTGCAAAGGGGGCAAGCACATGCCAAGGCATCGGGCAAAGGTTACCATTCCGGTGCAACGAGACCAAGACCAGTAGAGCGGCAGGACGGAGATCACCGTGGAGCCCAAGACGGCGTCACCACCGGTGCTTTCGGCAGCCGAAGACCATCTTTGGCCGGGATAACTTGTACTAGATGTTCCCCTTCAAAATGGCCAATTGTTTGCGCCCTTCCCTCTCATTATTTGGGGAGAGGCCCAGGGCCTATATAAATAGAGATAGCCACCACAGAGTAGGGGGGTATTGAGATCAAATCTGGAGAGACCCAGACCAAGTAGAACACTCCGCACCAGCTCAAGAACACCTCTCGCGAGGCTGTTCTTCCCTTGTACTGTTCATCATCAGCCCCTGAGGCAATCCACCACACCACACATTGGAGTAGGGTATTACACCACAACGGTGGCCCGAACCAGTATAAACCTCATGTCTCTTGTGTTGTTCGTTGTTTCCAGCTTAAATCACGCGAGGAGATCAGATGCAGATCGATAGGCGAGAGATCTCCGTGCGCACCCCAGTGTTCGAACCTCAAGGGTCTGCTGGAACCCGAAATCCAACATTTGGCGCGCGAGGTAGGGGTGCGCCAGAGTTTTCCCTCCCGACGACCCGCTCTCCACCAACACCGCGTATCGCCCTCATGGCGGACGGCGCGCCGCCCGCTCCGGCAGCCGATGCTGGCACTGGGGCTTGGGGGCTCCGAGCCTTGGCCCCCACCTTGCGACAGGCGCAGTGGCCGCGCAAGTTCAAGCCTAAGATGCCGCCGCGTTACAACGGCGCGGCGGATCCACTGGTTTTCCTGTTGTCGTATGAAGAGGTCGTCTTCAAAGCCGGGGGCAATGACCGGGTGATGGCCAACTGGTTACCCATGGTCCTCACTGGCATCCCGCGCATCTAGCTCCTACACCTGCCGGCGGCTTCTGTGACCTCCTGGGAGTAGCTGTGCGACCTCTTCCTCGCCCGTTATGCTGCACCAGCGCCACCCATTGTCGCAGCTCTCCTGGGTGGCTCCCAGGCACCGCCCTCGAGCCGCCATATCAAGCCGTTCACCCGCCAGATCAGCACCGCCTCCGAGCGTCGAGGAGTCCCCCCAGGCTGGGTGGCGCCTGAGGCCGATGTAACCTTTGACTCAGATGATCACCCCTTCAACCCCATCGGTTCAGGCGCGCTCCCGATGTTGTGCACCCCCACCATTTGCTAAGTGGCCGTCACCAGGGCCCTCATCGACGGCGGTGCCAGCCTCAACGTGCTCTCGGTGGAGGCCTTCAGCCTCCTCCACGTGCCGCTGGAGCGGCTCCAACACAGCAGGCCCTTCTCGAGCGTCGGAGTCGGTTCCACCGCCTCCTTGGGGCAGATCCGCCTCCCAGTGACCTTCGGCACCAACGACAACTTCCTCACGGAGCTGATCGACTTCGACATCGCCCCCATCGGCCTCCCCTACAACGCCATCCTCGGATATCTGGCCTTGGCTCGGTTCATGGCAGCGACTCACCCGGCGTACAACCTCATGAAGATGTCCGGGAGCAGCGGCGTCCTTATCGTGTCAGGAGACACAAGGGATGCGCTGCAGGTGCTCCAGCTTGCTTTCAGGACAGCTGCGGTGGTGCAGCCCACTAACACCGACTTCCTTGAGCCCAAGGGAGCTGCGCCGGCTAAAAGGAAGCAGCTATTCACCCAAGACAAGGCGGAAACCAAACAGGTACCAGTCGTCGAGGATGGGTCCACTGACGCCACCTTCACCATAGGGGCCAACCTCGAGCCCGAGCAGGAGAAGGCCCTGGTGAGGTTTCTGCGTGCGAACAAGAAGGTGTTCGCGTGGGAACCTGATCAGTTAGCAGGGGTCCCGAGGGATGTGATTGCGCATCACCTCAAAGTGTGCCCCAACATGCGCCCCGTGAAGCAGAAGGTGAGGCGACAGTCCACAGAGAAACAAGCCTTCATCGTCCAAGAGACCCGGAAGCTAGAAGCGGCAGGAGTCATCCGCGAGGTCCGCTACCCAGATTGGCTGGCTAATCCGGTCGTTGTGCCAAAAAAGGGGGGAAAGGAGCGCATGTGCGTCGACTTCACCAACCTCAACAAGGCCTGCCCACAGGATCCATTTCCACTCCCCCGCATTGACCAGATAGTCGACTCCACAGTAGAGTGTGACCTGTTGTGCTTACTAGATGCCTTCTTGGGCTATCACCAGATCAAGATGGCAGTGGAAGACGTGGAAAAGATAGCTTTCTTGACCCCATGTGGAGTGTACTGCTATACATGCATGCCATTTGGGTTGCGCCACGCGGGCGCAACCTTCCAGCGGCTGATGCACATCGCCTTGGGCCGGCAGCTCGGGAGGAACGCTGAAGCTTACGTCGATGACATTGTAGTGAAGTCTCGGGAGGCAAAAACCCTGATACACGACCTGGAAGAAACCTTTGCAAGCCTCAACAAAGTGGACCTATGTCTCAACCCGGAGAAGTGCGTGTTTGGAGTCCCCTCAGGAAAGCTCCTGGGTTTCCTCGTGTCCCACAGGGGCATCGAGGCCAACCCGGAGAAGGTCAAGACAGTCGAAGACATGAGCCCGCCGAGGACCCTCGGAGAGATGCGGAAGCTCACCAGGCATGTGACTGCGCTAGGGCTCTTCATTTCCAAGCTGGGGGAACGAACGCTGCCCTTCTTCAAGTTGATGAAGAAGAAGGGCCCCTTCAAATGGACTGAAGAGGCTGACAAGGCATTCCAAGACCTCAAGAGGTACCTTACCAGCCCACCAGTGATGGTAGCCCCACGCCCTCGGGAGCCCCTTGTGCTCTACCTTGCGGCCACCCCGTACTCCGCTAGCGCTGCCCTGGTGGCCGTCAGGGAGGAGCGCCAGACCAAGGCCGCAGCGACCGCCCAAGCAGAAGTGAAGCAAAGCCAAGAGGGCCTCGCGAAGACCGCAACCGCGGCCGAAAGGGAACAGCCGGAGAAGGAGAACACGCCTCGAGCAGGAGAGGCCGCTCCGAGCGACCAAGCGCTGGAGGCTCTGCCATCTCAGGAGACGCCTCGGCCTCTGGAGGACACAAGTTGCCCCGGCACCCTCAACCTCGTCGAGCACCCCGTGTACTTCGTCAGCACGGTGCTACGAGATGCAAGGGCGCGGTACCCCATGCCTCAAAAACTCCTCCTCGCGCTATTAGTGGCCTCACGCAAGTTGCGGCACTACTTCCAAGGCCATCCTATCAAAGTCGTCTCAGCGTATCCCTTGGAAAGAGTACTCGGGAGCCCCAACTCAGCTGGAAGGGTTGCTGAATGGAACATTGAACTACAGGCATTTCAGCTAGAATTCAGTACGACCAGGGTCATCAAGGGAGCCGCACTTGCAAATTTCGTGGCAGAATGGGCGGAAGCGCCGATCTCGAGGCAGGCGAAGACCGATCACTTTCCCCGGGGAGTGAAGCACCGGACGGCTGGGTCATGTACTTCGATGGGGCGTTCTCCCGACACGGTGCGGGAGCCGGCGCAGTGCTCGTATCCCCTACCCAGGACAAACTCTACTACGCCGTACAACTCTGCTTCCAGCACGGAGAAAAGGTCTCCAACAACATAGCAGAGTACGAAGGCCTAATAGCAGGCTTGAAAGCCGCAACTGCCTTAGGGGTGAAGCGCCTCATCATCAAGGGCGATTCGCAGCTCCTCGTCAACTTCTCCAACAAGATATATGAGCCAAAGGACGAACACATGGAAGCCTACCTCGCTGAGGTTCGCAAGATGGAGAAACAGTTCTGGGGGCTGGAGTTGCAGCATGTGTCTCGCGGCACCAATCAGGAGGCTGATGACATTGCCAAGAGGGCATCTAGGCGGCTGCCTCAGGAGCCTGGCGTCTTCGAGGAGCGGCTCTTCAAACCCTCGACGGTGCCGTCACTGTCAAGCACGGCGCAACCAAGGGAGGAGCTCCCTCAGCCACCTGCCTCAGGAGCCCCGGTCTGCGGCCCGGCCTCAGGGGCACGCCTGCTCCTGGCGTTGGAACCTCAGGAAGGGTGTTGGATCCCGGAGCTCAAGGACTACCTGATGCAAGGGACTCTGCCGGAGAACGAGGAGGAGGCGGAGCTTGTGGCGCGGAAGGCCACAGCTTATTGCATCAGGGATGGAGAGCTCTACATGAAGCGACCAAATGACATGTCCCTACGTTGCATCTCCCGAGAGCAAGGGAAAGAGCTGCTGGAGGACATACACGGCGGAGACTGCGAGCACCACTCGTCGTCACGAACCCTCGTCGGCAAGGCGTTCCGTAGTGGATTCTACTGGCCCACAGCGCTCAACGACGCCGTTGAGCTGGTGAAGGCTTGTGAGGCCTGCCAGTTTCACGCTAAGCAGATCCATCAGCCTACGGGGGGTCTTCAGACTATACCCCTCTCCTCGCCGTTCGCAGCTTGGGGGCTGGACATTCTGGGCCCGTTCCCTCGGGCGCCAGGGGGCTATCGCTACCTCTACGTCGCTGTGGACAAGTTCACCAAGTGGGCTGAGGTGGAAGCCATCCGCACAATCCCGGCAGGATCTGCGGTCAAGTTCATCAAGGGCCTTGTGAGCCAATTTGGGGTGCCCAACCGCATGATCACCGACAACGGTTTGCAATTCACCAGTAATCTCTTCAAAACGTACTGTGCTAACCTTTGGTAGCACACCCCCGGAGCAACGGCCAGGCCGAGCGAGCCAATGCGGAGGTCCTGAGGGGCCTCAAAGCCAGGACCTTCAAGAAGAAGCTGGAGGCCTGTGGCAGGGGCTGGTACGATGAGCTCCAGTCCGTGCTGTGGTCAATTCGCACAACTGCGACCAAGCCGACTGGCGAGACCCCGTTCTTCCTCGTCTACGGAGCAGAGGCTGTTCTCCCACACGAGGTCAGGCGTCGCTCCACACGGGTCCTGGCGTTCGACGAGACACAGCAGGACGCCATGCGGGGGACGGATCTCGTGCTGGGGAGTAACGCCGTCAAGAAGCCACACTGCGAGCGGCAAGGTATCAACAGGCGCTGCGACGATACCACTGTCGCAACGTCCGCCCCAGAACTCTTGAGGTAGGGGATCTCGTGCTCAGACGGGTTTTCTCCAGGGAGGGGCTGCACAAGCTCTCTCCCATGTGGGAGGGCCCATTCAAGGCTGTTCATGTCTCCAGGCCTGGCTCCGCGCGCTTGTAGACCACGGAGGGGGTACCCGTCCAGAATGTGTGGACCATTCAACATCTCCGGAGGTTCTATCCCTGAGCGAGGCCTAGCGCCTAGGAAAGGCCCGGTGCCTGTGAAGAAGGCAAATGCCTATGAAGCTGCCGTGTTTTGCAAAAGTCCCGGTGCCTGTGAAGAAGGCAAATGCCTGTGAAGCTGCCGTGTTTTGGGAAAGGCCCGGTGCCTGTGAAGAAGGCAAATGCCTGTAAAGAACGCAAATGCCTGTGAAGCTGCCGCATTTTGTAAAAGGCCCGGTGCCTATAAAGAAGGCCAATGCCTGTGAAGCTCGCCGCCCGTGACACTCTCACGTAATAAAGAGTGGGGCTGTACACGCCCCGGAGTCTCCGGAGTGCCACCCTCGGGCCTCGGGGGCTCCCGCCCACGCCCAGTGGCAGCACTTAGCCCCGCGCTGGTGAGAAGACGTCGAAGACTAGAATAGGTGCCGGACGCGGCTTTTCCATTTGCTTTCTGTAGTTGGCTTGTCTATTCCTGTTTGAAGTTTTATCGGAGTTGTTGGCATTCCTGGCTTGTGACTCTCTATCTTTTTCACTCGCTTGCCTCGTTTTCTCTCACAAGTCTCATGAGGGAGGTTCGCGGGCGCTCTCGCGAGTATTTTTCTGCCTCGATCGTTGGGAGCTTTCCTATCCGAGTCCTCTGCGGGAGCACCCCTCCCAGTCCGTGCCCCACGGGCATCGCGACATGAGCGCAGGACCTGGGCCGATCGCCCCCACAACCAAGACCGAAGGTTACCCCTCCTACTAATCCTTGCAGGGCACGAAGCGCGCGGCGAGGCCACGGCCTCGGGAGGTGAGGACCGCGTCGAGCCTCACCGAGCTAAAATAATTCCCGCACATGGGTGCACGACACAGAAACACAACGCAGAAATAACGAAAGCAGCGCGATGGTTAACAACAGCAGTTCTAACATGCCCCCGCGGGGCCCAATACTACCATCTATTTCTGCGCAGGAAATGAAGAAAAACAAAATGGGCGCGATTCGTCCTGCACCAACCCATAGCGAACATTCGAGCTGCTCCTGGGGCTCAGGCGGATCCCTCCTCCCCCTTCACCGGGGCGCGACGGCGGGCTGACCCGCTACCTTCACCCAGGCGGGCGCGACGGCGCGGGGGCTGGTCGCGGCCACCGCTCGAGGAGCTGCTGCCTGAGAGGGAGTCGCCAAAGCTTAGCGAACCGCAAACACCGCCGCCTGTACACCTGTCGCCATCTTCATCCTGGTCAGCACCAGGGCTGGGCGGGCGGCCTCGGTCGTCATCTTCAGGGCAGCACCCAGCACGGCGACCGTCTTCCCCGAACACCCTCACGTAGAGGGTGGCGTCGCCATCAAACTTGAAGTGTAGGGTGCACCGCTGGTTCAGGCCGCGCGCGGGGGCAAACGTTTGCGAGCCGCGGGTCAGGGCCCCATTCCCGGAAACAGAGACGTCCAGAGAAGCCCAGGAGGCCCTGTTGCAGCAGCCATCTGCTTGGAGCCAGAGGCCGCACCGGGCGCTGGCTGGCAGTTAACCTACGAAGAAGCGGGGGAGCTGGAGCCAGGTGCTGGTTGGGTCCGCCGACCACACGACGAACTCCGGCAGCACCTCCGCAGAGCGAAAGCGCGGCCTAGGGGGCCGCGCAGCCACGGTGTGCCCCCATCGACAACCGGGCGCTCACCACCGCGCAGGGAACCGCCTCCATGGCCGCGGGAGGCCACTACGGGAACCGTGGAATACTTGCAAGGGCGGCCTCGGCCGCGCTTGGTCGGGGGGGAGTCAGGCCCTGCCTGGCGGGCCTTCCCTTTCTCCGCGGCCAAGAACCTCTTCGGAGCCATGGGAACAGCGAGTGGCCGAGAAAAAGAAAAGGAGTAGCAGGAGGGAATGGACTGAAGCGGCTCACGCAGCCCCGTACTTATAGCCGGAGAAGGCCAACCGATGAGCACCACGATCGCAGGTAATCATGACCGGTTTATCTGCATGCCTGCATGCAGGGACTTGTCAAGTCGTGCGGTCGCCGAGGCATCATGGGGAAGTGCAGACGCCCACGTCCAATCAACCGCCACGCGGCGCCCAAAGCCACAGGCTTTTGGGGCCCGCGGCGCATCGCGCTTGCCCCTTTGCTTCCCTGCTCGGCCAAGCCCGGGCGCACCTTGGGCCCGGGGGCTACTGTCGGCGTTCTGGGAATGGGGGTCCCCAGAATTGCCTGCCTGCAGCCTATGGCGTGGCTCAAGTGGGGGGCCCAGCGTGGCCCATCTTCATCAGCTCAAGCTCAAGACCCTCGCGAGGGGCCAAGCCTCGCGGGGCGGACGACAGTAAGCTTCCTCAGAGGCAGCCTCATCAGGCAGGCTCACAAGGAGGCGAAGAGATCAAGGCAGGGGTACCTCGCAAGGAGCCCGTGACGCAAGCCATGACGATCGAGACTAGGCGGGCGCCAGGCGGGCGCCGGCCTGTGTAGTGTCCTTGTTTCTTCTTCGGTGCAAAGGGGGCAAGCATAGGCCAAGACATCAGGCAAAGGTCACCATTCTGGTGCAACGATACCAAGACCAGCAGAGCGGTAGGACGGAGGCCACCATGGAGCCCAAGACGGCGTCACCACCGGTGCTTTTGGCAGCCGAATACCACCTTTGGTCGGGATAACTTGTACTAGATGTTCCCCTTCAAAATGGCCAATTGTTGGCGCCCTTCCCGCTCATTCTTTGGGGAGAGGCCCAGGGCCTCTATAAATAGAGATAGCCACCACAGAGTAGGGGGGCAGTGAGATCGAATCTGGAGAGACCCAGACCAAGTAGAACACTCTGCACCAGCTCAAGAACACCTCTCGTGAGGCTGTTCTTCCCTTGTACTGTTCATCATCAGCCCCTGAGGCAATCCACCACACCACACACTGGAGTAGGGTATTACACCACAAAGGTGGCGAGAACCAGTATAAACCTCGTGTCTCTTGTGTTGTTCATTGTTTCCATCTTAAATCACGCGAGGAGATCGGACGTAGATCGGTAGGGGGAGATCTCCGCGCGCACCCCAGTGTTCGAACCTCAAGGGTCTGCCGGAACCCGAAATCCAACAATATACATCCGTATGTGGTCCACAGTGAAATATCTATGAAGACTTATATTTAGGAACGGAGGGAGTACTACTCAGGTCGGAGGAGTGCGAACCACGCAGCCCGGTGAACCAGCAGTGCGAACCACGGTGGCCCAGTGAACCAGTAGTAGAAAACAATGTGGTGATATGGCCATAAAAAAATGTGCTACGGTCTACACTGTAGCAAGTACAGTAACACTCCTCTTTGTTTGGATCCCTGAGTTAGAGCTAGTTTGGGTTGAAATAGCCTCAAATTATCGAAACGAGAGGGGTTAGTTTGAGCTAGTTTGCTCTAACCTAGCTAAAAAAACTAGCCCGGTGGAGAGGTTCTAATTGGGTTAGTTATCCTCGGGCCCACTAGAAGAGAACTAAAAGAATCTCCCCTGCCCGCACCAGATCACCCCCCACCTATCACACGACTCCTCTCTGTTCCCCATAGGGTCGCTCACCCTCTCTCTCCTCCGGCCGCCCTCTCCTTCCGGCCTCCGCCGCCCTACTCCGGCCGCCCTCTCCCTCCGGCCTTCGAAGGTCGCCCCGCTCCCCCTTCACCAGTCGTTTTTCTCCCTCTTTCGTGCGCGGCGGCGGCGCATCTACCAGGGAGGTCGCGAGAGGGGTGAGTTTGTTCGTTCCTTCTCTCTCTCTCACGGCCATATCAGTGATCTTGCTTGCTCTAGCGCTAATTCTGATTTGGAAAAGTAGATCCTGATCAAACATGGTATAGATTTGTGGTGCACGCATGGAATTGTTTGATGCTGCTTGAGGAGGTAATAAATCTTTCTAGAGGCCCAAAGATTCAGGTCACCTTTCTAGGTATTTCAATTTCAGGCTTGCATTATTTCTAGAGGCCCAAAGATTCAGTTCACCTTTCTAGGTATTTCAATTCCAGGCTTGCATTATTTCTAGAGGCCCAAAGATTCAGTTACCTTTCTAGGTATTTCAGTTTCAGGCTTGCATTATTTCTAGAGGCCCAAAGGTTCAGTTCACCTTTCTAGGTATTTTAGTTACAAGATTGAATTATTTCTAGAGGCCCAAAGATTAAGTTCCCAGTCGGCGGCAAGCGGCCCTGCTACCCATGTCGGTGTCGACCTCAACTCGCAAGGGCCGGCGTTGGAGGGGTTCCCTGGGCTTGGGCTCTACAGAGCCTTCCTCCAGAGCGACAATGGAGAGCTCCTCCCTCGGTGCGTGAGGGGCTTCGGGCTCCCTCCCTATCGTGATTGACTTCCGTGATGAGTTAGCTCATTCTTTGTTTCATGAAGTGTTCTTTTATTTTGTGAAGCTTGATTGACGACTTGTATGTTTAAGTGGGATATCTCATTTGTATAAATAAAGTAAAAATTATCATGTTTTGCATGCTTGATTTGTATAGATGGTCCGTTTATGTCAATTGTGAGCGGGAGGAGGACACAGAAGAGCCGGCCACACCAAGAGGGTGCTTGGATCCAAGGGACTTATTTTAGTCTGACTATAAATAGTCTCTTTAAGAGGCTAAAAGTTCCAAGCACCCCTGACTAAAGAGGGGCTAAAACTAGTCTTGAGACTAAAAAAATTTAGTCAGGGGTACCCCTACTAAAATGTGGATTAGTCATCTCTCTCCTCATTTAACTCCTCTCCTTTAACACAAACGAGTTCTGGATTGGAGGGTTTGGAGGATAATAATGCTCATTAACTTGATTTTAGTCTCTTTAGTATTTGGATCCAAGCATGGGTGAGGCTAGCAAGTTTTAGTCTCACTACTTTTAGTCATGGAACTAAAACGTATCCAAGCACCCTCCAAATCTGGCAGGAAATAGGGTCCAAAGTAGTCAAATGATTGAGATAGAGCATTTATTGTCAATCTAACCCTGCCATCCATACACGTCTTTAGTTTAGAGTTAGTTCAGGGATAGAATCTAACTCTAACCTCTAACTAAGTTAGAGTTCTCCTCGTCTCGGTTCATCGCCATCATACTTTCCCCATTCCTGTGTTTTCAGTATCCTGCGAATCGAAGAGCCCTTTTTTTGTGGGAAAAATAAAAGAGGCCCTTAGACTAGTTTTTGGTCCGGTCATTTTTTATAAACGTGTTATGTCCAAAATTTAATGAATGTGCTCCGGTTTCCACGAAAATAATCTGGTTTCATGTAGTAATTTATTCATTTATTTATTCTTCTGCGGGGGGTTTGCATGACATTCGTGAGGTCTGAAATGTAAAGTACCCCGGCATATGCTCCGAGTCGTCCATGCACTACGACCCAGATGCTCTATGTCCCACATGTCGGTGAACGGGAGCACATGGAAATAGCCAAGGAGTACATATAGGAGGATAAATGCGTGAAATAATATGTACTGTGAAGCGTAGCCGCGGTTCAAAAAGGAGACCTAAAGTGATGACAGCTATAGGTCGCACGCACCCAACTAGTGGTACTAGACATACGACTAATTTTTCCCTCAAAAAAGAAAAAAAAGAGGCACGAGGGCTCAGTACTCCTATTCTATAAACACGAGTCCCATCTGACAACAGCGTACGTGCTACAGCTAGCTCTTCTCCCTCGTTTCTCTCTTCTAATTCTAAACTCGGCCGACGCCCGGTGGGCGGGGTGGGTTTGCTCAACTGCGGCCCCACCTCACAGTGAAACATTACGACTAGAATAAAAATGCCATATGCTCCCTCCGTTCATAAATATAAGCCTTTTTAGATACTATTTCAAATGGAATACAACATACAGATGTATGTAGACATAGTTTAGAGTGTAGATTCACTCATTTTGCTCCGTATGTAGTAGTCACTTGCCGGAATCTTTAGAAAGACTTATATTTGGGATAAAAGGGAGTACTATACTAATAAAACATTAAGTCCACGAGGCGATGCAGTGCTGGTTACAGGAGGCAAGAAGAAGAGATGCATCCATCAACGACGTCGACCTCCTCGACTCAGGGCACCGGCTCACCGAACGACGCCTAAGTAGCAGCGGCTTTTGTGGCCAGGTCGACGTGCTTCTGAACAATGGTGTCCAAACATTCCAGCCGCTGGAAGAAGGCCAACGTCTTTCTATCCTCGCTTGCCTTGTAGTGGCCTATGTAGACGATTTCCTCGTAGACGTGGATGTGCAGGTCGACGGTTTCTTGCATGGCGAGGCGCTGCGCGGCGAGCGCGGCCTCGAGGTGCACATTCTTCGTCGCGACCTCCGGCACCTGCAGGGCCACCAGGGCTTGAAAGAGTTCATCACCATGGAGGCCGATGAGGGTGGCAGGAAATGAGGAGCCTGGGCGCGCGGGCTGGAGCAGTACGGCAAGGTCGTCCGCGTGCTTCTTGACGGCGGTGAACTTGCGGATGGAGTTGACCATCATGTCGTCCATGCGAGAGGCGAAGCCGGCGTCAGCGAGGGCTACGATGCCTGCGGTCGCGAGCACCGTCTGGAAACGCTGTGCGGTGCGGGGCCGCAGGCCGGCGCCTTGGATGATTTGGCACAGCCGACTGCCGCTCGCGTCCATCGCCTCCATACACTACTAGGGAAAACCTTATACACAGATTCTTAGCAGCAGCGCGGTCTAAAAACAGGCGCTGCTGCTAACTAGCAGTAGCGAGCTTCAGAAAAGAGCGCTACTAATGACTGAGTAGCAATAGCGCTCTAGGTGAAAAGAGCGCTGCTACTATAATTGCCACGGTGTTGCCTCCAGGCTAGATATAGTAGTAGCGCCCTTCACGTGGACGCGCTACTGCTAAAGAACTTAGTAGCAGCGGTTTACCTCAAAACTCGCTGCTGCTAAGTATCACCGCAACTTATTAAGTTTCGTCCCATACTGCTAAGCGAACAAGGTATTTACCACCTTAAATATGTTGCTTCTCAACCTATCTCGAGCACTTGGTCTTCATTGAACTATATGTGTATGATTTGTGGTTGCAATATGAATCCTCGCCTGTACCTGTATAGGTACAGTGAGGATTCATGTTGACTATTTAGATTATACACAAAAAGATCAATGATGACCAATGTATATTTTTGATGTTTTTACATTGCTTAGACTTATAGCGTTTTTTCAGGACAAAGCGTTACTGATATTGGGATAAACAAAAGAAATAAGTGCTTCCATTAGCAGTAGCGGTTTTCTTTGAAACGCGCTATAGATAACTTAGCTATAGCGCGTTTTCCATATGAGCGCTACTGCTAGTTCGAGTTAACCACCCCCCGAATCAAAATTTCGCTAAGTCCTCCCTTCCCCCCGGCCTGTTCCCCTACCCCTGTCGTCGCCGCCTGAGCCAGAGCACGCCTGCCCTCACCGCCGCCGCCGTCGCCCGCCCTCAACCTCACCGCCGCCGCTCTCGACCACACTGTCGCCGCCCTCAACCTCGCCGTCGCCGCCCTCGACCGAGCCCGCCGCCCTCGACCGAGCCCGCCGCCCAGGACCGCCGCCTCCCGATCCCGAGCCCGCCCTCGCCGCCGCTCCGTCGCCGAGCACCTCCCCGCCACCGTCTCTCCCTCTATAAGCCCCCCACCCCTCCCCCACCCCTCTCTCTTTGCTTAGTTAGTAGATGATTTTAGTAGTAGTAGATGTTAATTTAGGGTTCATACATAATGATTTTTAGAAGTAGTGGATATTAATTACTAGTAGTGATGGTAAACTAGTTGTATAATTAGCAGTAGTAGATGTTAATTAGTAGTAGATGTAGTAGTTAGATGTTAATTAGTAGTAGTAGATGTGCTAGTTTCTTTCTATTTATAGTAAGTTTATATTTAGTAAGAACGAGTTGAATTAATAGAACTAGTTTAGTTTTAGTTGAACTAGTTAAGTTTTAGTTGAACTAGTATAGTAAGTAAATAAATAACTAGTTGAACTACTTCATTTTTAGAAAGAACTAGTTTTTTTCTTTTTATATAAGTTTATATTTAGTAAGAACTAGTTGAATTAATAAAACTAGTTGAATTAATAGAACTAGTTGAACATGCAATATTTGTTGTTATTTTTTAGTTTAAGCAATTATTTCATGTTTTGGTTACACCTCCGAGTGGCCTATGTTTTGCCGGAGTGTTGATTAATTTCCGTTCTCGCAAATTTCAGGCGCTCAATATGTCCTTTTTTAGCAAAGTCATGCCGGATTTTTCCGTGAATTCTGGCATGACTTGTGCTAGAATATGTACAAGTTTAATCTTTGAATTATGAACGTAGGAAATGTCGTACTCGGACGACGACAGTCTCCCGGGGGAGTGCAGCTTGTGCCACGATGATCGAGGTATGTGCGACAGGTTCGTTGAGCTGGATGAAGATCGGCGCTTCAGCATTAAGCTCGAGGAGACCTTCGATGTTGAAACAGTACGCAACAACGACAAGTGTTTTTTTCGTAATTAAGCATGACTTCAACTATTTCAATGTCTAATTTTCATCTTTTACAATTCGACTAGCTTATCCCATGCCATGCAAGACGCTATGTCTTGGAGAGGACGGGTTTTGAAGACCATGAAAATTATGAAACAAAGAAAATACACCTAAGGACCCATCATGATATCGATTTTGAAGTAAATCTGTACAATTATCAGAGCGTAACCCATTATGGTTGCCAAAATTGGGAAGCACTTTGCAAAATGTATGGTTTTTATGAGGGTATGATTGTCACCATGGAACTTGGTAATCCTGACATTGAGCAAGACAATATGGACATTTGGGTCCTTGTTGATACGCTTCCGATTCTACCGCAATGTGAGTTTCTCAAACATAGTTATTAACTAATTTATATTGTTTATTTCAAAATAGTTGACAGCTTATTTCCATTGACAGCTTATTTTGAATCTTCAAAGAATGTGCAGAAGATGGTAGACAAAGCCCACTACACTGATGGCTCCGAATTAACTTATAAGGAGAAAAATCATCTGATTGCTTATTGTACTTTTCTTGAGAATTACAATACCTATTATCGAACTCCTCCAAATTATGGTGAATATGTGCCACTAGTGCACGTGTTGAACCGCGGTAACTTCAATGGAGATACCCTGGTAAGACTTTTTACTATTACGACATCCGTGCATCTTTTGCATACTTCTAAAACTAGTACATCATTGCTAACTACGAAGTTATTATTATGTTTTTCAACAGAAAATCCAGATGGATTGTGTGCCTCATCTGATGTATCAGAACGGTCGCCTTGCAGTTATGAACCTACAGCCAGGTCAATCTAAGGAGCTCACCTCTGCATATCGGATTTCTAAAACCGGTGAGCACATGCTAATCAAAGAATGGAGAAAATGTTTGGACATTCGCAAGGAGGTTCTTGGAAGTAACATTAAGCGAAACGCAAGAATTGGAGACAGGATAATCTCCATTCTCCATAATGGAGAGTCAGGGGCTCTCTTGTTTTTTGCTATTTTACCTTAGAGAATATAGTAGGTCCTAAGAGAATTTGTAGGTCCTATGAGGTACAATATGTTTATTATGTGATACAATGTGTTAGAGTTGATGATGTGAGGAGTACTTGTGATTACGACTAGTGACCAATTTGCTATGTGATGTCTCATTGATGAAAATGATGATCTTGAGGAGGTGTTATATGACAATGATGTATTATGATGATAAGTTGTTAATGATATGAGGATGATGATATTTATTATATCATTTGGTGAAAGAATCGGGTATTAGTTTCAAGTGGATGTCCATCCACTTGAAACTAGTCCACATAGTTCTTTACGCTAAAAACTTGTGTAAAGGTGTACGAATACAACATGAAATAAAAAAGAAATAAAATATGAAACAATAGTAGCAGCGTGGGCAGGGAGAAGCGCTACTACTAATTACCAGCAGCGCTCTCCTGGAACTCGCTACTACTAAGTCCATTTAGCAGTAGCGTGGGTGGAGGCACGCTACTGCTATTCGTTAGCTGTAGCGCCTTATCAGTAGCGCATAACCCCGCGCTACTGATAGGTCTAAAACCCGCGCTGCTGCTAGGGTTTTCCCTAGTAGTGATAGGTGCTTGTGGCTTCTGGTCACTTGGTCTTGGATTGGAGTGAGCAGTGTTGCGCAGAGACTTGGGAGTAGATGGATTGGAGTGGTGGGGCGCCTTTATTATATGAGAGTCCAAACTCTGTTGCATTCACATCGTGCTGGCTCTATTCTGCTTCTCCAATTTATTCCCTCTGCATGTAATTGAGGATGCATCATTGACCGTTCAATGTCTCGGGAACCGCTACCCTCTCCCTCCTTAGCATTCAAGCACCTATGGACCCGTCGACGACGAGGTGCCTACGGTGACTTCGTAAATTTTAAGATGATAGTGTTGTGCGTGTGTGCGTTCATAGGGGTGAGTGTATGCGCATGTATATGAGCGCTTGCGTCTGTATTGTGTAAAAAAATGTAAATGCGCATCAAAAAGAGACTAGTCAGTATATTCAATATTGTGCACCTCGGAGAGGAAAACGATAGAACTAGTACATATTTATTTACGGTGTAGATTCACTTATTTTGCTCCATATGTACTCTGTCTCGGTGTAGTCTAGTCACTTGTTGAAATCTCTAGAAGGGAAAATACCCCTTTCTGTTTTACAGGGCTATACTAGCAAGAAGTTGTACGTACTAGTACAATAGTGGGCTCACATAGCAATTTTGTCTCATGCAAGAGCCTGGCTATATGCATGCTCCAATGTTCGCAACTGCAACGTTCGGTTTGCGCTTGGCTCGTCGCCTCTTCGAGAAGACGAACAATGATGCTACTACTACTGCTTCTATAGTGTCAAATCCACTGTTGCATGTCCGTCCACCGCGAGCGGGACGGATAGCTTGTTGTAGAAGTACTACTAAGCAAAAGCCTGTCCTCGTTTGCGAGCAACCGCGCGCATGGGTGAGGGAGAAGGCGTGTAGTAAAATCAAGCTTCTCCTCGTTGTACGAGTTGACGCGACACATCATAGCACTGTCCCCACATGCTTGCCTCTAAACTTGGTTGAAAGACCCGCAATGTACAATATATTTGCTGCAACCTCTAACATTTACCCACCACAAATGAAAATATATGTGGCCGTATGAATCGTTCTGATGCAAAGGCCGGGGAGTCCCCCTTTTCGAAAAAAAACAAATTAAAATATATATTACTGTCTTGACCACATGAGCGTGCAAACTACAATCACCAGGGTGTCAGGTAGGGCCAGAAGACTATTTTAATTTTTTTAAAAAAACTTCGAGTCGGCCACGTAGCATGGAGCCGACCCCAACAATTTTAAGCTTATAGGCACGGTACATGCTATCTAGACTACTCTACACATGAAACTACCACACGAGCGTCTGGGCTGCGCTTGGCTCTTCGCCTCTTCGGGAAGTCGAACAATGATGGAGTACTACTGCACTGGAGGAGTACTACAGTACGCTTCTGGCCATCTGACACCGATTGAACTTCTGCATGTGTCACGCCCTCGATGCGGCTATATCTCCCACGTGTCGAAGCACGACTTAGAGGCATAACCGCATTGAAAGCAATGTCGCAAGTGAGGTAATCTTCACACAACCCATGTAATACATAAGGGGAAGAGATACATAGTTGGCTTACAATCGCCACTTCACACAAATACATGAATAAAACATTACATCATACAGTTACAATCAGGGCCCGACTACGGAGCCAAAATAAAAGAAGAAACCCCAAGAGCGACAAAGGACCAAGATCGACCCCAACTGGGCTCCACTACTGATCGACTAGAACGAAACAACACAAAGGAAAAGATCTTCATCGAACTCCTCCTTGAGATCGGATTGCGTCACCTGCACGGTTTCATCGGCACCTGCAAACTGGTTTGGAAGTATCTGGTGAGTCACGAGGACTCAGCAATCTCACACCCGCGAGATCAAGACTATTTAAGCTTAAAGGTAGGACAGGGTAGTGAGGTGGAGCTGCAGCAAGCGACTAGCATATATGGTGGCTAACATACGCAAATGAGAGCGAGAAGAGAAGGCAAAAGCACGGTCGAACAACTATGATCACTAAGTGATCTTGAACTACTTACGTCAGACATAACTCCAACAACCGTGTTCTCTTCCCGGACCCCACCGAGAAGAGACCATCACGGTTACACACGCGGTTGGTGTGTTTTAATTAAGATCAACTTCGGGTTTTCTACAACCGGACATTAACAAATTCCCATCTGCCACATAACCGCGGGCACGGCTTTCGAAAGTTCAAACCCTGCAGGGGTGTCCCAACTTAGCCCATTATAAGCTCTCGCGATCAACGAAGGATATTCCTTCTCCCCGGGAAGACCCGATCAGTCTTGGAATCCCGGCTACAAGACATTTCGACAGTAATAAAACAAGTCCAGCAAAGCCGCCCGATGCGCCGACATCCTGATAGGAGCTGTACATATCTCGTTCTCAGGGCAACACCGGATAAGCTAAGCGTACAGGTACCAACATAACCCAAGTTGCCAAGGGACGGTCCCGCACGGTGCTCTAGTTTGGACCAACACTTAGACAAGCATTGGACCGGGGGGCTAAATAAAGATGACCCTTGGGTTAATTACTCCCAAGGGAAAAGTAGGTGGTGGTGAGGCAAATGGTAAAACCAATGTTGGGCCTCGCTGGAAAAGTCTTATTCAAAGCGAACTGTCAAGGGGGTCCCATAAATCACCCGACCGCGTTAGGGACGCAAAATCCGGGAACATAACACCGATATGACGGAAACTAGGGCGGCAAGAGTGGAACAAAACACCAGGCATAAGGCCGAGCCTTCCACCCTTTACCAAGTATATAGATGCATTAATTAAATAAGATATATTTTTATATCCCAACAAGTAAACATGTTCCAAACAAGGAACAACATCTCCATGTTCCAACAAGGAACAAACTTCATCTTCACCTGCAACTAGCAACGCTATAAGAGGGGTTGAGCACAGCGGTAACATAGCCAAACAACGGTTTGCTAGGACATGGTGGGTTAGAGGCTTGGTTTAACAATATGGGAGGCATGATAAGCGAGTGGTAGGTATCGCAGCATAGGCATAGCAAAAGAGCGAGCAACTAGCAAGCAAAGATAGAAGTGATTTCTAGGGTAAGGTCATCTTGCCTGAAATCCCGCAAGGAAGAAGAACGAGTCCAAGAAGAAGACAAACGAACGGAGTCGAACGAATCCTCACAACTCCGGAACGAAACCGAAGCTAACGAGAGAAGCAACCCGGAAAGAAACAAGCAACATAGTAAACAACCATCACATAACAATGGCATGATGCACAATCAAGGATGATGCATGTCCGGTTTAAAAGAGGCATGGCATGGCAAAGTGCAACAAACAACACTACAAGTTAAGTGGAGCTCAATATGCAACGAATTGCATAATGATAAAACACCACATCAAATATTTAGTTCGATCTTGTTTATGTACCCAACAATAATAAATGTTGATTAACATGGCAAGGGGTGAAGCACAACAAAACTACCTATCTAGACAAGTTTAAATGAGGCCGGAACAACAAACAACAAGTCCGGAAGATCCTCATGTGCACATTTCAAATTTGGTACTGTTCTGCCTAAAACATATTTTAATATTGTTAAACAGGAAAATAAAGTGCAACATGTTAATCTATGCATTTTTCCACCCCATTTACATATAAAGTTTAATAAATTCCGAGTTACGGTTATTTAGTTATGGAATAAATCATTTTAACATGCCATTTAGCAAAATAAATGCAAACAACAATTTTAAGCATTTTAAATGTTGTCATCATGATGCGGATGACAATTGCAAGTTTTAAGCAATTTTATGAAAATGTTGATAAGAGCATTAGGAAGCATTTGTCATCGTGGCGGAAAGAAAGTGTGCCACGGTAACGAATCCAAAAATGGTGCCACGGCAACATATCGGTTCCGGTACTCGTTTGAGATGCCGGTGCAAAAGGAAATGTGTGGATGCGAGCAAAAGATGGTGAGGCGCTCCCGGATACCGGGTTCCCACGAGACATGGCATGGCAACGAGTGACAATTCAGACACGGTGAGAACGGTGCATCTCATATAACACACGCATTCGTTCCACGGCGATCGTTCTCGGCGGTTATACCTTCGAAGCGTGCATTTTCAAAGCGGACCGGTTCGGAGAGGAAGTAGTCGTTGACGGGTCATCGAGGGAAGTAGAGGAAGTAGTTGTTCCACGACGATAGTAGTGGAAGTAGTCATTCTCGCGACGGCAGTGGAAGTAGTGGTACAGGCGAAGGTAGTCGAACTTGATCGAAGTAGTGGTACACGGGTCTTGGGCGACGGTAGTGGTACACGTTTTCGCGTCGACGGTAGTTGTTCACGGTTCATAGACGGACTTGACGGATCCGAGGACTTCGGGGTTCACCGTTGAACTTGACGTTGACGGGGTCTTGGCGTATCCACGCGTAGGGGTACTTGGCAATCGAAGGACGTCGTGGTACTTGTCGGTCCGGGTCTTGCGACGGTAGTGATTCCCGTGTCAACGTAGAGTAGTTGTACTTGACGGTTCCACATCGATCGTAGAGGTCCACGTATCGTAGATGTCTGGGGTCAACATTAGTGGAACTTAGCGCACCCTAGTGCCATCGGCTTCTTGGCGAATTCAGAGACGGCGGAAGACGAACTTGGCGGTCCTCGTTGACCTGGTACTTGGCGGCAGCAACAACTGGGGCACGATGCAGGGGCGACAGCCGCGGGACTTGGCGCGGTCGGGGACGATGGCCTCAGGTCAGGGGAGCTCGGGCGCAGGGAACTTGGGGCTCCGGCGACCTGAGGAGGTCCGGCAACGACGGGGATGGCCGGGACTCGACGGACCCATGGAGATGCGGTGGCCGGAGTTGGAGCTTCGTGGCGGCAGCGGCGATGCAGGGGAATGGCGAAGGCGAAGCGGTGGCACGGGGAGGCTCGGGGAAGGGGCTCGCTGGGCCTTGGCGCGAGGAAGGTGGAGCAGAGGAGGGGCGGAGCAGAGCAGGCGCTGGCGCCGGCGAAGCGGAGCAGTGGGAGGAAGGGCGCGGCGACGAGGTGCTCGGGGGCGCGGGGTGCTCGGCGGCGCAGGGTCCGGCGGCCGCGGGGTTGAGGGCGAGGAGGTGGCGGCGCTAGGAGGAAGGAGGGGATCGAGAGATGGGAATGCTGCGGGATCGAGGAGGAGAGCGGGATGAGGGCGCGGGCGCTCCTGGCGGCGGGGGAGGAGAACGAAGGAGAGGGAGAGAGCGAGGGGATCGGGAGGAGGCTAGGGTTAGAGAGGGAGAGAGGCTGGGCTGGCCTTCGGTCGCCTGGAGTTGGGCCTAGGGGCCGGGCCGGCTGGAATCAATGAAAAAAGAAAAAAATATATCTCCCTCTTCCCTCCTTTCCATTACAGAGAAGAAAAACAAGAAAGAAAGAAAAGAGAGAAAAGAAGATGGTAGGAGAAAGAATATTTTCTCAAACTCAGAAAAATGAGTTTAAACCAAGAAAAAAGGAGTGGGCATGGATGCAAGGTTTAGATTCAAACACATTTGAATTGAATTCAAATGGTTTGAACACGGAGTAGGATTCGGAAGTGTCCAAAAATGTTGAACATTTAGGAAGGGCTTCGAATAGTGGGAAAAGAATTGTTGGCAATGTTTGGAGGTGAAACTTGAAGCAGAAGAGGCATGGACTTAAATTGCAAGTGTGTTATGGTGCATTCCAATTAATGGAATATTTTATTATAGCTCTCTAAATATCGAGAGGATATGTTTTAAAGAGAATCACCACGTGAATTCCCTCGTTTTAAATGGATCAAAGATCCATGCCATTTATTTAGTTGAGTTGCAAAAGATTTATGAGATGAAGGCATGATGACATGATGCAATGCAAAAATAAAAGGGCAGGCACAAATGAAACACACGGCGAAACCCGGAATACATGGAAGGCATCTGAAGCGTCGGTCTCGGGGCGTTACAACACTCCACCACTACAAGAGGATCTCGTCCCGAGATCTAGGATGGCACCGGAGAGAAACGAAAGAGGAAGAGAAGAGGTAAAACTAAGTTGCTTCTTTGACAAAAGAGTGAAACAAAAGAACCTTGAGAGGTCGCAAAGCTTGAAGAAAAGACACGACGGAGGTGAACAAAATTTAAAACACTCCGTTCAGCAAGAGGAACAAGGAACATTCGAGAACCTTGTAGGTTGAAGGGCATGAAACAAGAGCTTAACGAACGAAAAGAATATGACCACGTCGGTAAGATGAGATAACCAAGGAGCAAGAATGACAGAATTTGGACAGCACTCCGGTAGAAAAGAGAAGAAAACCTGATGGGATGAAAAGATATTGAAGAGATGATACAACACTCCGGTTAAATGGATAAGCAAGAAAAGAACATGATCCTCACAAAACGAGGTGATGGGTGAAGAGCACAACATCACAATGCCTCCGGCAGAGAGAATAGAAGATAGATCATTGGAATAAAAGAATGTAGAAGAAAATGACACCTTCTGCCTCAAATGATCTTGGAGAGCACCCCTCCAAGAAGGTTAGAACGGAGTTGTTGAAAAAACCAACAACGAAAAGAACAAACTTGTAGTGGGCTTATGGCAAACATCTCAAAATTATGAGGTGTCAACCGGCCACTAACGAAAACAATAGATTGGATTGATATCAACAAGGAGACGAGAAACTTATTTCACCGGGAAGATAAATGAAGGACTTGGGTCATTTATAAGCACCATAATAGCAACAATATTTAGGGAAGGCTTTAGGTGAAATATAACCCAAGAGAACTCCAATGACAAGATTGATGGATTTAAAGTATCTCATTCTTAACAACATGTGAATCATGGAACATGAACTCAAATTATCAAGAATGACATAATACCACCTCGAATGATACGGTTGAAAGAATTGCACTTTAAAATGCACGATAAAGAATACTTGAGCTCCTCTGAAAAGAATCTCGATGAACACTTCGAGAAGGAATTAATCACTTGGTTGAAACAAGAATAAGAATTACATTATGCGTATCCTTCACCAATTTAAATTGATGACAATCCACGGATTAGGCATACTACTTATTCTCGTAGGAAGGATTAAGATAGATATGGCGCAAACTTGGGAAGGTCTCCAACGAACCACTAGTAGGATTGAAACAACGAATAGATTGATATGATAACAAGGAAAGAGAACTCTTGAACGAACCACCATAAGAATTGAAAATGAACGAAGAAAAGATACAGAAACACCGGGAAGAATTAGAAAAAGACGTTGATACTTGAGGGAATTTAGATACAAGTGAATGCAGAGATGAAGAGCTGATTAGAGAATATTGAATGATGCACCGGTAAGATTTGGAGAACGATAGACGAAGCTGAGAATGAATAATTCTGAGATAATGGCTCCGGAGAATCAAACTGAAAAGACTCCTGAAATGCTTCGGATGGGTGAAAAGAATTCTCACAACCAAAACAATTATGAGAGAATGGCATCAATCTAGAACCACGCATCTTCAAGAGAATGGACAAGATTTAAGATAAACTCTTCTTCGGTCTTCAAATGTTGAGAATGACGACGAAAAACACCACCATGAATTTGTTGAGGCACTCCGGAATGAAAATTAGAAAGGTTGAACCAACGATGAAAGAATTGAAGGATCTTGGAGAAAGACATATGACTGATGAAAATTCATTCTTACGTCAAACTTTTAAATGAATTTGAGAATAGCTCCGGGAAAATTAGAAGTGTCAGGTAAGATCCTGGAAAAAGACCTGTGGGTTAGGGCCCACTCAAAAGAAACACCGTTGAACGATTACTGGAAAGGAGAGATTGCACCGGTTGAATTAAATGGCTTGAATGAGATAGCATCCTCAAAAGAACTTGAGTGAATTGAGAATGGAAACTTGAATCTTCTGAGATATCTTCATCACTCCGGAACAATTGAATAGCGAGAAGTGAATGATTAAGAGATACACCGACATTAGAAAACATTAGAAACGAGGAAAAGATATGATCGATAAAGCTTGAATTGGAACCAACGGAGAAAAAAAAATGAAGAATGATAAACTTGAAACTCCTGACCATCTTCATGATAATCACCGGATAAGAACATTGACGGAAACGAATGGAGAGATTTCACATCAATAAGATGGATACTGATCAAGAAATCTGCGTCCTCGAAGAAATAAGGGTGGGAGGGTGGGAAAAACAAAGACAACTTGGAACGGATGAAGCAAACACCGTTGAGAAGAACTGATAATTGATCTTGTGAATGTTGAAAATGATCGGATTTACTTGGAGAAAAACGCACCGGTTAGAAAGGAATTGGCATGATAATCTTGATGATCAAGAAGGATTAGCACTCCCATAGAAACATGAGAACACCACTTGGAAAAGGTATGGAATCCACATTTGACTTCGAAGCAACTCGAATACCACAAAACAAAACAAAACAAGGATTGGCTTAGGAAATAAGTCGGAAACAAACATATGATAGATCCCATATCGTATCATGTGTCTGTTGGAAAGATATCCTACGAGATACTTGAATTCCCACTTATAAACTCCCGAAACTTTCTGGTTATGCAATCAGGTGTTGGGGATACAGGGGAAGCATAATATCTCACCCAAACTAGCAAATCCTACAACCAGCTGTATCCATCCTTCAACACATAACCAAGAAACCTTCGGAAATTATCTACCTCAACCTTCGAAAAGCATCCGTTATACGAGTCATGGCAATACTCCCGCACTCGCCACAGTACTGGGCTATCAGGGTTATCTCACCAACAACTGTACAAAAGAAATTTTCGATGTCGGCGTACTAAACTCAGGTATTCCGAAACCGCAACGATAAAATTATGACAACAACACCTCGGAGCTCAACTCCCCGGGACACTGCCACAACCCCTAAATGTCAGGAGGCAACCAAGACAATGTTGTCATCATAAAACCATCGGAACGATTGTAATATACCCGCGTGATCCTAAAAAAAAATTTAGTGAAATTTGAGAAGAGAAGAGTCAAAACTCTACGTCAGGAAGCCTTACCAGAAGGTCGAAGGGACTGGGGAGTAAAATGAATTCCTAAACTCTCCGATATATAATTCCTAAATGACTCAAAACATTTTTTTCTAGACACAACTCGGCCACTAAAAACGATCAATCAGTGGGGGCTCCTAAGGTCGGGGAAGGCTCTGATACCAACTTGTCACGCCCTCGATGCGGCTATATCTCCCACGTGTCGAAGCACGACTTAGAGGCATAACCGCATTGAAAGCAATGTCGCAAGTGAGGTAATCTTCACACAACCCATGTAATACATAAGGGGAAGAGATACATAGTTGGCTTACAATCGCCACTTCACACAAATACATGAATAAAACATTACATCATACAGTTACAATCAGGGCCCGACTACGGAGCCAAAATAAAAGAAGAAACCCCAAGAGCGACAAAGGACCAAGATCGACCCCAACTGGGCTCCACTACTGATCGACTAGAATGAAACAACACAAAGGAAAAGATCTTCATCGAACTCCTCCTTGAGATCGGATTGCGTCACCTGCACGGTTTCATCAGCACCTGCAAACTGGTTTGGAAGTATCTGGTGAGTCACGAGGACTCAGCAATCTCACACCCGCGAGATCAAGACTATTTAAGCTTAAAGGTAGGACAGGGTAGTGAGGTGGAGCTGCAGCAAGCGACTAGCATATATGGTGGCTAACATACGCAAATGAGAGCGAGAAGAGAAGGCAAAAGCACGGTCGAACAACTATGATCACTAAGTGATCTTGAACTACTTACGTCAGACATAACTCCAACAACCGTGTTCTCTTCCCGGACCCCACCGAGAAGAGACCATCACGGTTACACACGCGGTTGGTGTGTTTTAATTAAGATCAACTTCGGGTTTTCTACAACCGGACATTAACAAATTCCCATCTGCCACATAACCGCGGGTATGGCTTTCGAAAGTTCAAACCCTGCAGGGGTGTCCCAACTTAGCCCATTATAAGCTCTCGCGATCAACGAAGGATATTCCTTCTCCCCGGGAAGACCCGATCAGTCTCAGAATCCCGGCTACAAGACATTTCGACAGTAATAAAACAAGTCCAGCAAAGCCGCCCGATGCGCCGACATCCTGATAGGAGCTGCACATATCTTGTTCTCAGGGCAACACCGGATAAGCTAAGCGTACAGGTACCAATATAACCCAAGTTGCCAAGGGACGGTCCCGCACGGTGCTCTAGTTTGGACCAACACTTAGACAAGCATTGGCCCGGGGGGCTAAATAAAGATGACCCTTGGGTTAATTACTCCCAAGGGAAAAGTAGGTGGTGGTGAGGCAAATGGTAAAACCAATGTTGGGCCTCGCTGGAAAAGTCTTATTCAAAGCGAACTATCAAGGGGGTCCCATAAATCACCCGACCGCGTTAGGGACACAAAATCCGGGAACATAACACCGATATGACGGAAACTAGGGCGGCAAGAGTGGAACAAAACACCAGGCATAAGGCCGAGCCTTCCACCCTTTACCAAGTATATAGATGCATTAATTAAATAAGATATATTGTGACATCCCAACAAGTAAACATGTTCCAAACAAGGAACAACATCTCCATGTTCCAACAAGGAACAAACTTCATCTTCACCTGCAACTAGCAACGCTATAAGAGGGGCTGAGCACAGCGGTAACATAGCCAAACAACGGTTTGCTAGGACATGGTGGGTTAGAGGCTTGGTTTAACAATATGGGAGGCATGATAAGCGAGTGGTAGGTATCGCAGCATAGGCATAGCAAAAGAGTGAGCAACTAGAAAGCAAAGATAGAAGTGATTTCGAGGGTAAGGTCATCTTGCCTGAAATCCCGCAAGGAAGAAGAACGAGTCCAAGAAGAAGACAAACGGACGGAGTCGAACGAATCCTCACAACTCCGGAACGAAACCGAAGCTAACGAGAGAAGCAACCCGGAAAGAAACAAGCAACATAGTGAACAACCATCACATAACCATGGCATGATGCACAATCAAGGATGATGCATGTCCGGTTTAAAAGAGGCATGGCATGGCAAAGTGCAACAAACAACACTACAAGTTAAGTGGAGCTCAATATGCAACGAATTGCATAATGACAAAACACCACATCAAATATTTAGTTCGATCTTGTTTATGTACCCAACAATATTAAATGTTGATTAACATGGCAAGGGGTGAAGCACAACAAAACTACCTATCTAGACAAGTTTAAATGAGGCCGGAACAACAAACAACAAGTCCGGAAGATCCTCATGTGCACATTTCAAATTTGGTACTGTTCTGCCTAAAACATATTTTAATATTGTTAAACAGGAAAATAAAGTGCAACATGTTAATCTATGCATTTTTTCACCCCATTTACATATAAAGTTTATTAAATTCCGAGTTACGGTTATTTAGTTATGGAATAAATCATTTTAACATGCCATTTAGCAAAATAAATGCAAACAACAATTTTAAGCATTTTAAATGTTGTTATCATGATGCGGATGACAATTGCAAGTTTTAAGAAATTTTATGAAAATGTTGATAAGAGCATTAGGAAGCATTTGTCATCGTGGCGGAAAGAAAGTGTGCCACGGTAACGAATCCGAAAATGGTGCCACGACAACATATCGGTTCCGGTACTCGTTTGAGATGCCGGTGCAAAAGGAAATGTGTGGATGCGAGCAAAAGATGGTGAGGCGCTCCCGGATACCGGTTTCCCACGAGACGATGGCATGGCAACGAGTGACAATTCAGACACGGTGAGAACGGTGCATCTCATATAACACACGCATTCGTTCCACGGCGATCGTTCTCAGCGGTTATACCTTCGAAGCGTGCATTTTCAAAGCGGACCGGTTTGGAGAGGAAGTAGTCGTTCACGGGTCATCGAGGGAAGTAGAGGAAGTAGTTGTTCCGCGACGGTAGTAGTGGAAGTAGTCGTTCTCGCGACGGCAGTGGAAGTAGTCGTTCTCGCGACGGCAGTGGAAGTAGTGGTACAGGCGAAGGTAGTCGAACTTGATCGAAGTAGTGGTACACGGGTCTTGGGCGACGATAGTGGTACACGTTTTCGCGTCGACGGTAGTTGTTCACGGTTCATAGACGGACTTGACGGATCCGAGGACTTCGGGGTTCACCGTTGAACTTGACGTTGACGGGGTCTTGGCCTATCCACGCGTAGGGGTACTTGGCAATCGATGGACGTCGTGGTACTTGTCGGTCTGGGTCTTGCGACGGTAGTGATTCCCGTGTCAATGTAGAGTAGTTGTACTTGACGGTTCCACATCGATCGTAGAGGTCCACGTATCGTAGATGTCCGGGGTCAACATTAGTGGAACTTAGCGCACCCTAGTGCCATCGGCTTCTTGGCGAATTCAGAGACGGCGGAAGACGAACTTGGCGGTCCTCGTTGACCTGGTACTTGGCGGCAGCAGCAACTGGGGCACGATGCAGGGGCGACAGCCGCAGGACTTGGCACGGTCGGGGACGACGGCCTCAGGTCAGGGGAGCTCGGGCGCAGGGAACTTGGGGCTCCGGCGACCTGAGGAGGTCCGGCAACGACGGGGATGGCCGGGACTCGACGGGCCCATGGAGATGCGGTGGCCGGAGTTGGAGCTTCGTGGCGGCAGCGGCGATGCAGGGGAACGGCGAAGGCGAAGCGGTGGCACGGGGAGGCTCGGGGCAGGGGCTCGCTGGGCCTTGGCGCGAGGAAGGTGGAGCAGAGGAGGGGCGGAGCAGAGCAGGCGCTGGCGGCGGCGAAGCGGAGCAGTGGGAGGAAGGGCGCGGCGACGAGGTGCTCGGGGGCGCGGGGTGCTCGGCGGCGCAGGGTCCGGCGGCCGCGGGGTTGAGGGCGAGGAGGTGGCGGCGCTAGGAGGAAGGAGGGGATCGAGAGATGGGGATGCTGCGGGATCGAGGAGGAGAGCGGGATGAGGGCGCGGGCGCTCCTGGTGGCGGGGGAGGAGAACGAAGGAGAGGGAGAGAGCGAGGGGATCGGGAGGAGGCTAGGGTTAGCGAGGGAGAGAGGCTGGGCTGGCCTTCGGTCGCCTGGAGTTGGGCCTAGGGGCCGGGCCGGCTGGAATCAATGAAAAAAGAAAAAAAATATCTCCCTCTTCCCTCCTTTCCATTACAGAGAAGAAAAACAAGAAAGAAAGAAAAGAGAGAAAAGAAGATGGTAGGAGAAAGAATATTTTCTCAAACTCAGAAAAATGAGTTTAAACCAAGAAAAAAGGAGTGGGCATGGATGCAAGGTTTAGATTCAAACACATTTGAATTGAATTCAAATGGTTTGAACACGGAGTAGGATTCGGAAGTGTCCAAAAATGTTGAACATTTAGGAAGGGCTTCGAAAAGTGGGAAAAGAATTGTTGGCAATGTTTGGAGGTGAAACTTGAAGCAGAAGAGGCATGGACTTAAATTGCAAGTGTGTTATGGTGCATTCCAATTAATGGAATATTTTATTATAGCTCTCTAAATATCGAGAGGATATGTTTTAAAGAGAATCACCACGTGAATTCCCTCATTTTAAATGGATCAAAGATCCATGCCATTTATTTAGTTGAGTTGCAAAAGATTTATGAGATGAAGGCATGATGACATGATGCAATGCAAAAATAAAAGGGCAGGCACAAATGAAACACACGGCGAAACCCGGAATACATGGAAGGCATCTGAAGCGTCGGTCTCGGGGCGTTACAGCATGTCCACAACGTGCGGGAGGGAGAGCGTGTAGCGAAAGCTTCTCCTAGTCTTGCCAGCCACCACGCTCATGGGCGAGGGAGGGACGCTCCTGACTTTGCGTGTATGACAGGTGGGCCCGGCAGGTGTGTGGCCAACCTGTCATACAGCCAAAGGCAGGTGCAGTTAAGTCAGCGAGGGAGAGGATAATCAAACTTCTCGTTGATGTACGAGTTGACGCGACACATCAAAGCACTGCACTCGATAATTTCAATAATTTGCGTTTACCGATGCATTAATTACAACGCATGCATGCATGCCGTGACTCTCCTTTTGATACTTGCTTGTGTTGATTTAATGCACCTTGAAGTAGTACTACCACCATTTCAGTTTACAAGTCTTGCGCGTATACCTAGGTTGTCAATTTTATCACCCTAATATAAACTATATAACAAAAAAATTATACCTTTTGAAAGTAGAAACTCCAAAGTTTATGTTGGTATATTTTTTGTAATAAATGACTTGTATTAGGTTGGTCAAATTGACGACCTAGGGGTACGCGCATGCCCTGTAAACTGAGAGAGAGGTAGTATAAAATATGTGACGGTAAAGCTTTGTAATACCCCGGCCCAAGTCGAGAGATGGTTGTGCACGAGGAGGGCCAGATCATGCAGACCGAACAGGACCCGACGATGGAGCTCTCTAAGGTCTCGATGGACCTCACCGTGATCCACTGCCCCTTGTGCCTCCGCCCCTTGATGCCTCCACTGTATGAGGTTCGAATACACCTCGTCCGTTCGGCTGATTGAGCAAGGTGCAGGTTTCTTGATTGATGTGCTGTTCGATTGATTTCTGCAGTGCAAGGGAGGGCACCTGGCCTGCGCGGACTGCCGCGTCGAGCGCCCAGGGAACCAGCGATAGTTCCAGAAGTGTGGGCGCGGCGGTGGCTTCGACGTGTGAAACACGGCGGTGGACTCCGTCCTTTTGTCGATGAGGGTGGAGTGCCCGCACGAAGGCTGTGGGCTCTACGTCACTTACCACAAACTCGCCGATCACCAGAGCGTGTGTCCGCTCGCGCCCTGCAAATGCCCCGTGCCCGTCTGCGGCTATGAAGGCCCGCCGCCAGCGCTCTACCACCACATCAGCACTGCGCATCCCATGCCCGTGCGCAGGATCCAGTACGACAAGGTGCTCCAGCTGCAAGTGCCACTGTCGGAGCCACGGCTCTTGCTATTCGCGGAGGAGGACCGTCGCACGTTTTTCTTGGTTGGCGGCGTGCTCGACATCGGCGCGCCTATCATCGTGTCGGTCGTCTGCATCAGAGCGGGGGCGTCCCTACTACCGCACTACTACCGCACTACCGCACTACATGACCGATGCCGTCAAGGTGGAAATGGAGGTGACAAGCAGCAAGGATCCCGGTGACATCGACGTGCAGGAGCTGACCTTCTTGACAGTTCCGCCCAAGCCGCTGGCCGGGGCTAAGCTTGTGTCCCTCCACATTTAGATTGACAAGCTCACGTCCTAAATGTTTCTACACTGCCTTCTGTTTATCTTAGTAATATGCTAATATAGGGATTACCTTGGTCTACTTTATCTTAAGAAATGGTGGGTTTTGTTGGCGATAAAAAAAATTATGTTTATCAATGCATTAATTGCAATGCATGCATGCATGCATAAAAGTACATGCATTGGTCAATTTTCTCTTAATACTTGCATGCAATGATTTAATGCACCTTGGAATCTGAACATGTGTTGGGGAACAACCAAATTGAGCCTTATAAAATGGAAAAACTAAAATTTTGAGATAAGCCCTATAAAACCGGAAAGGAGAGAGTAGAAAAAGAAGTACTCCATCCGGGAATAGTGCCGCACTTCGAAACTTGATCCGTCAATAAATTTTGAGCTTGCGTCTCGTCACATTCCAAATTACTCCATGCTATATTGAATTGCAAACCTGTTCACACCGATCACAACCTAAACGGGTTCCCACTTAGGAGCGTATTAGTACTCGGTTATAAATACGGACTAGTATGCCAAGATGACTGTGCATTCCTCCTCAACTCCGCATCCACAAAAACAAACAAGCCATTCAACATCCTTCCCTTGCGTCTGCCATGGCCAGCGTGAGTTCTGGGTCGAGAGATTGCCACCAGGGAGAGGCGAGCATGGAAGCGGAAGCACGAGAGATGTCCCGCCTTGCTGCGAGAGCAGCCGACATGTCCCGCCGCGCGGAAGTAGCACCACAGAGGTCCCGCCGCGCCGCTGAAGCAGCACGGAGGTCCCGCCGCGCCGTCGATGCAGCAGACTGGTCCGGCCGCGCCGCGGAAGCAGCAGAGATGTCCCGCCGTGCCACGAATGCAGCAGAGATGTTCCGCCGTGCCGCGGCGGCCTGGGAAAATTTCTCGCGGGCAGGCGACGACTATTACAGGCGCATGCATGCGATCGTCCATAGCTAGATGGAGCAAATCTCCGGCTGGGCGAGGTTGCAGGATGACATGAAAGCCTCGTTTGAATAGGCTATCGGCATACTAAGGGAGGGCAATGAGAGGCTCCGGGCCGAGCGCGACCTCCTGAGGGAGAAGATCGTCCGAAGTGCAGACCACCAGGAGGAGACCAGTGCCTTGTTGAAGAGGACCGACGTCATCATCAAGAAACTTATGGACGAGAATGACTTGCTCCGCAACGAGCACCAATGGCTGGTGGAGGAATCCGTGGATGTTCTCAAGAAGCGTCTTGAGTACACGAAAGAGCTCATCGTCGCTCGCCGTGGAGACTAGTTCCCACGGCCTGCAGGAACGCATCAAGAAAGTAGAGATCAGCGAGCCAGATCCTTGTCTTCCTTCTTCTTTTGCCCTTGTGTATTTCGGGCGTAGCCGCATGTGGCTTTTTTAATTATCTTTCTAATTATGTAAGACAATTAATCGTCCTTATGTTTCTGTGGAAGATCAATGTTGCGAGGCTGGAATGAAGAAAACTCTTGATGTGGCGACCCTGGCGTTGCTGTTCTTCTAGTTGCTGCTGGGCTTCCTTCAGTTTCCTGGTTTATTTTGATTTAATAATCGGTTTAGGATGTGGATTGTGTCGTCGGTTGTGAAATGTTGGGTTCTAGCACGGATGTTTGGACTTTGTTGGCCTCTTGGGATGTTGCGATTTCAATCTGGTAGCTTTTAGTCCTTCGTGTTAGGCTGGAGTTGTGCTGAACTTCTTGTGAATTGTGGTGGTTTTCAGTAATGAAAATCAGAAGGGACAAGCCCTTCTTTGATAAAAAAAATTAATCGTCCTTATATATTCATCAGTCTTGCTATAAGTCGCAGTAGATGCTATGTAGGTCCGTCGGATCTTACATCAAGATCCGTGCTTTCAGATTTTCTTTTTTCTCTCTTAAATCTCAGTTGAGTGAGACATAGGCACGCCATTAAACAGAGGCTCGGGTGCCATTAATGGAGACCTTGGAAGAGAGGTGGACGGCAGATGGAGGTCAAAGGGCTCTCCTACCGATAAGCACGCGCAGGGGGCTGATCGCACGCCTCTCGTACTCAAATAGCTACCCTGCACGACGCCTCCTAGCTAATAAAAAATGGGGACGCGTGGCGGCACGTAAATGGTACTAGTAAGTAGAACGCCCACGGTTTCAACAATACTTGTGTATCCGATTGTAACGTGACAACACTTGTTCCAAAATGACTTTGTTGATTGTTAATGTGTGCGCCTTCGCAAATCGGAATGGAAATTTACCACAGCATGTTGGTGCCATGTCATGGCACCAAGCCAAGTTTCATTAGTTTCATGCATTTTTTGGATTTACAGGAATTAAAAAACTAAGTTCCTCAATGTTTCCAACCCAGCCACGACGTCCAGAATTGTGAATTTCATTCCCATTTCTTGCATGGAACCTAGAAATTTACCCGAGGACACACATGTGATTTTTCAACCAACTTTGGTGCACTGGAACATGTGCTTGTATTTCAAATTTGAATTATGCACACAAAGGTGACACGTTCCCTCCCAGAACCACGAGCCTTCTTGAGAGAAGCTCCGATTTGCAAGAAGCTTATACCAAAATTTGTTCCTATTCGGCCAAAAAAAATTACCACGGCATGGTACTACCATGACATGACACCATGCCAAGTTTCATGATTTTAAAACCAAGTTTCCCAATGTTCTCGACCGAGCCACGATGCCCAGATGTTTGAATTTGATTCTCATTTTTTGCATGGGACCTAGAAATTCACCCGAGGATACAAATGTGATTTTTTAACCAACTATGGTGCACGGGAGCATGTGCTTGTAGTTCAAATTTGAATTATGCACATTAAATGACCCGAAACTCGATTAATATGTAAATAAGGCCAAACGAAGCCAGAATAATTCCAAAATTTAACAGGGCACTCATGTAGTTCTATGTTGCCTTTGTAAATAAACTCAAGGGGGACAACGTATATCGTTTCGCACTCAAATGTGGCACGTTCCCTCACAGAACCACGAGCTTTCTTGAGAGAAGCTTGGGTTTGCAAGAAGCTTATACCAAAATCTGTTCCTATTCGGCCAATTTTTTTTACCACAAAATGGTAGTACCATGACATGACATCCATGCCAAGTTTCATGATTTTCAGACGTGTTTTGGATTTACAAGAATTTTAAAACCAAGTTTCTCAATGTTCTCGGCCGAGCCACGATGCCTAGATGTTTTAATTTTATTCTCATTTCTTGCATGGGACCTAGAAATTCACCCGAGGACACAAATGTGATTTTTCAACCAACTTTGGTGCACGAGAGCATGTGCTTGTAGTTCAAAATTGACTTATGCACATTAAATGACCAGAAACTCAATTAATGTATAAAAAACGACAAACGAACCCGGAATAATTCCAAAATTTAACAGGGCACTAATGAAGTTCTATGTTGCCTTTGTTAAGAAACTCAAGGGGGGCAGCGTATATCGTTTCACACTCAAAGGTGGCACGTTCCCTCTTTGAACCACGAGCTTCCAAATCGGCCAAATTTTTTACCACAACATGTTAGTGCCATGACATGACACCATGCCAAGTTTCATGATTTCCAGGCGAGTTTCGGATTTACATGAATTTAAAATCAAAGTTTCTCGATGTTCTCGGCCGAGTCATGACGCCTAGATGTTTGAATTTCATTCTCATTTCTTCCATGAGACCTAGAAATTCAACCAAGGACACACATGTGATTTTTCAACCCACTTTGGTGCACCGGAGCATGTGCATGCAATTCATATTTAGATTATGCACATTAAAAGTCCAGAAACTCAATTAATGTATAAAAAGGCCAAATAAACCCGAAATAATTCCAAAATTTAATAGGGCACTCATATAGTTCTATGTCTCCTCTGTAAATAAAATCAGGGCGGAGGCAGCGTATATCGTTTCGCACACAAAGGTGACATGTTCCCTCTCGGAACCACGAGGCTTGTTGAGAGAATCTCCGGTTTTGCAAGAGGCTTATACCAAAACTTGTCCTAATTCAGCCAAAAATTATACGTATGAAAACAGGGTTTAGATTATCCCAAACATCTCGCTACCTAGACCAATAATGTACTATGATTTGAATTCAACATAAAATGGATACAAATATTTGAATTGGAGAGCGTATGGTACATGTAGTTCATAGTGAAATATGATTACTGCTATATGTATGTTTTTTGTTATCAAGATAATATTTAAATTATTGTATAACTTGACAGCAATCGTATTCAAATAAGGAAAATTGATTCAAATTTAGTCCATATGGTAGACGACAATATATATGTTCACATGGTAGAGTAAAATGTTCATATATGATGGAAGATCAAAATGTACGACTACATAAATTATAAACCGCAAGGTCACCTAATGATAAATTCGAATTCAACATAACGTGGATTCAAAAATTGAAATTCGAGATCATGGCATATGTAATCATATAAAAAGGGACATTACTCTTTCTTTGGTGGGAATTGATTTGTTTTTTGTTGTTCAGGGAAGTGCGAATCGATTTGGTACTGTGCAGGGTAATCTTGTTCTCCCGATTTTTTGTTACATTTTTCTTGTAGTTTTTTATGGCATCTATAGCAATATAGTAAAAGGGGACATGACTCACTTGTGTCTTGTATGAATTGTTTTTTTACACGTTAAGTTTGTTCTGCCGAACAAGGAATCCGCACCTTGTTATCCCAAAATTTTCAAGCTCGAGTACCTTTTGTCTCACCTGCTTTGAAACTCCCGCTTCTTCAACCCGTGCTGCACCTTGTTATCCCAAAATTTGAACGCGCGCAAGAACTCCCTCCTCATCCGAAATTGCTCCCGCAGCCCAGACACGCGAAATCCCCCTTCTACCCCTCAGCCGAAAATGAAGCTCCACGTCGCGTTGTCAAATCCGGTGGGGGTACGCTGGTAACTTACCCTACATTTCAGACAAGTGCGTCCCTAAGCTTGGCTCCCCCCTCCCCCTTCACCCCCATTTGTACACCGAGGCCGCCAAAACCCGCGAAACCCCACACTCCTCCGTTGGCCTCCCGACCGCCGCCCAGCCGGAGACTCTTCCCCGACTACGTCGTCTACCGCAACAGCTCGCCGTCCCTCATCCACCGCACAGGATGAGGATCCGTTGTCGATCTCGTCGTCCCGCCGAATCAGCCGCCCCGTCCTCCACCTCCAAGGAGCTGGCCCGACGTTCGCCTCGTCTATCGCGCCACCTCAATCCCCACAGCGCCGTCTTGACCTGCCCCACCGGAACCGCAGCACCGTCACCAATTCCTCCGATGAAGCTGAGGCCAACTCGGCGCAATCAAGGAGGTTCTGCACTCACCACTGCATTTTATCTTTTATTCGATCTCACGAGGCTGCCGATGCTCGATACCGAGCAGACATGGCGTGTATCCATCGACGGCGCCGTTGCCGGCCACATCATCCACGACGTCTCTCCCCCATATCGTTGCTTCCTCGGCAGCGACTTCCACAGCGGCACTAGCTGCAGCTGCTTCGGCTCTCGCTCGCACTACGGCTCTGTTCTTGCTGTTGTTCGCACTGCTGCACTGCTCCTGCTTTCATTCGTGTTGCTGCTCTAATCTTGCTCTCGCTTGCGCTGCTGCTGCTGCTGCACAACCTCCGGCAGCTACAGGAGTTGCTGCATTAGCACTCGCTCGTGTTGCTACTACACGACTTGCTCTCTGCTAGTGTGTTCCCTGGTCGAGCGTCTCCTGATTTAGATCACTGCTTCTCTGCTACTAGTGCTCGAACGCCCTAAACATCTATTGCAATGCTCTGTTACTAGTTCAATCAGTTTTGACAGTAAAATTCAGTTTCGACTGTGAAGTTCATTTTCTTCAGTTAAGTTCAGAGTGAACAGTACTTACAGCATCTATTGGAGCGGCCGTGGCACTGCTGATGCGTTTTACATCTAGCACTTTTTGGTGATGTATTTTACATCATCTATTGCAGATGATATTAGGGTCCCACTTCAGATTAACGTTGTCTGTCTTGTCATGCTTCAGCCTCATCGCCGTACACCTTAGCGAAGCTGCTCCAATGACGGAACCGTCCATCATAGCGGAGCAGTACCCTTGGCGCCGTTTCCAGAGGCCTCAGATCTTCTTCCCCGCCTCCGACAGTCACACCAGCATCATCACCATCCTCCACGTCCAACCCAATGATGCTGAGGTCCACAAGGCTATGCCAAAGAGGTTGTACACTCGTCACGTCACTTTGTTTCTCCATTCCTCTATTCTTCCAATTCATGTGAGCCAAACACACAGGTTGACTGAAATCCTATGTTTCCCAATGCTCTGTTTTGCACGTGCATACCTATCCTATTCCTGTGTTTTTCCTGTCCCTGCGTTTATAGAATCCTCCAATTCTAAGGAGCCCTTACAGATTTACTTCATTTTCAGATAGGCGTCAGAGAAAACTCTGTGTGTTATGTCCTGCTCTTGCCGTGCCGTCATCCACCCCACCTGAGGTGCACCGTCGACAGAAGCGTTCACTGTAGCAGAGATCCCCCCTGCAGACTTCCTTTCGCCGCCTTAGATCATCTTCCCCGTTGTCGGCAGCCACGCCAACCGCATTACCATCACTGACTGAGCAGATAAACCTGAGACTACACAGTTCCGGAAGAGAGGTCGCAGTCTTTCGTGTTTGCTTACGTTATACATCGGTTATTATTACCTGCTACTTTATCATTCAATCTTGAGTTTTGAATTGCCCATGGGTCTCATATCGAGCCAGCAACGAATAATATCTGTCTACTATCTGGTTCATCTGGGGTCTTCTACGTGGTTCATGTTGGGTGGGCAACAAACAATAGATGATCCATTGTCTATCTTTTTAAACTGAAGCTATAATCTACCTGGTATCATTAGTTTTGGATCCACCCACTTGTTTGCTACCATCAGTCTTGATTTTTGCACGCACCCCTTAGGCCTTACAAAATCTAACTATTTTTTTATTATGCATGTCAGATATTGTACACAATCATACTAAACATGTAGAGAAAAAGAGAAGACCGTTGCGTGCGAATATAATGTCATGCAGACGCCGCTCCATGGTGGGCGAAGTGCCCCCCCTCCTGCATTTCCAGATTGTATTCCAGAGGAAGATAACTGTTCATTTGGAGATTCAGAAGGAGCCGACCACGCCTGTTTACCACCTGAGGTGTTTGCTCTAACTTGGCATGCTGATGTTGGTCATATCATGCATATGGCGCCTTGCATTGCTTACATTATACATCTTATATGTCATCAGCTTAGTTTAGATTTGCTTTGTGTGAATGCCACCTATTTGGTTTCTATATCATACTCCCACCAATCCTAAATATTTGTCTTTTTAGAGATTTCAACAAGTGACTACATACGGAACAAAATGAGTGAATCTACACTCTAAAATATGTCTTTATACATCCGTATGTGGTAGTCCATTTGAAATCTCTAAAAAGATAAATATTTAGGAACGGAGGGAGTATATGGGAATTATGCAATGCCATCTTCTTTAGCCAGGCATCATATACATGAATCATGCAATGCCATCCTGTTTAGCCAGTCATCGTATATGTGAATTGTATCGTGCCATATTTTTTTCCATAATGTATTCCATTTGTCAACAATGTTTATACATTCATCTACTCTTCCTGTGCATGAGCCATTTGAGTCGGTCATGGGAAAATCTAGAGTGAAAATAAGGTCTTCTGAGTAGTCAGTGCTACCTGTCGATGCAGATTTCTTGCTGGTTACAGATAGCTCCTCAGAGGAGGATTCAGAGAGAGATGACCAGTCATATTCCCCCCCTGAGGTGCATGCTCTAACTTGCCTGGGTTATATTGCTCATATCTTGCATTGCCATGCCATCTGCTTAGATTAGACTTGATTTGTGTGAATGCCTCCTGTTTGCTTTCTATATCAGATATGTGAATTATGCAATGCCATGTTTTTCAACCAGTTATCATATATGTGAATTATGCACCGTCATGGAGCCAGGCAACATATATGTGAATTATCTCATGCCATATTTTTTTCATTACGTATTCCATTTGTCGACAATCTGTGTATATTGAACTACTCTTCATGTGTATCAGCCATTTGAGCCGGTTATGGAAAAATCTGGAGTGAAAACAAGGTCTTCAGAGCAGGCACTGGTACCTGTTGAAGCATATATCTCGATGGTTACAGGGAGCTCCTCAGAGGAGGATTCAGAGACAGATGACCAGTCCTATATCCCACCTGAGGTGTATGCTCTAAGTTGCAATGTTTATATTGTTCATATGATGCATATGGTGTCTTGCATTGCTTAGTTTAGACATCATATGCACACTATTGAATTCTATCTGCTTAATTTAGAGATCATACATGCGAGTGCCAGTTGCTTAGTATATGAATCAATTATGTCAATTATATCATGCCATCCTGTGTACTTAGACAACATGTATGTGAATTATTTCATCCCAACCTATTTTAGAAAGACATCATATAGTTTTGTCATGTCATCCTATTTAGGTACTCATCATATGTTGAATTATGCCATTATATCCTGTTAAGTTATCCATCATATATCTAAAACTGTGTCATGCTATCCTGTTTAGTTAGGCATCATATATGTGAAATTGTGTCATGCTGTCCTGTTTGGTTAGACAACATACATGTGAATTACCACATCTGTCTATCATACAATGTCTGTACGTTCAATTTCTTATCTTGTTTATCAGCCATTTGAATTGGAGGGGGTGATGGCAGTATCTAAGGGAGCAAAAACCCGTTCTTCACAAAAGACAGTGCTACTCGTTGATGCAGATAGAACCATGGTTGTACTGGCCCACAAACTAGCCCCACCACACATAATCGAGACTCTTCCAGATTGCACACTCATACCGTTGGGCAGGGAACCAGCTACAATCCATCTAACTGCAACCCCAGCGGATAGTAACCCACTTATAGTTGACAAAGCTCATGTCCACCACAGAGTACCCCCACACGAGCAGTTTGTAAAGCTAATGCAGTGCCCCAAGCACGAAGACCACCACATCTAACCCAAACTCCACGTTTAAAGCTGAAGAGCAACTGTTCTCAGGTCAGATTCCGTAGCTATGGTCCATACTCCTTTGCTGTTGCATCACTGTATTTACTCATACCATCTACTTTCGAATTTGAAGGATCCAATTGGAACTCCAATGGCGCAACAGGTATGTTTTAAACCTATTTCTTTAACTGGATTGTTGTTCTAACTTCTTGCTCTATGTTGATTTCAGTTTAAGTTGCATAAACAGTTATGTTCTCATGTGATGCACATTACAAGTGCTGCCAATGGTGTGTAGTTTCTCACATTTATATTCTGTCTATGCTGCTGTGTCTTAAAAATATATGAGTTGAACTGTGTCTCTGTCTTGATTAGGGAACATAAACTAGAATGATATGGACAACACAGTGACCATAGTACATAGATATATGTTTGTTTCATGCTGTTATCCTTTCCACCTTACTACTGAACCGGTTTACCAAAATGAGTTTCGTATACTACAAGCTAAACCTGTGATGTGTCTGCTTGTTTCTCTTGTAGTATGCAAACAGAATATTGGAGAAGAGCACCCCACTATGCAATGGTAGAGAAAGTAATGCAGATAAGGTTCAAGATAGTGAGACAACCCTGTTAGTCCCCAAGAAAGGTGATAAAAACGATCTTGTAGACAGTGAGAAAACCCCACAGTCCTGCTTGATGTAGTGTTCGAGTTACTGGCCAGTACCGCTGGCACAAGCTCTTCGAACTTGCTGCCTGAATCACTTTGGCTTCTTCAGTCTCAGCTACAAGCCGAAAGGCATCAGTCAGATGTGCTGCGGCAAGAAGCCGAAGGACTGAGGAAGTCCTTGCAGAATTCAGATGCGTACTTTCTTGTGCAACGGCAAGCGCTGGAGGATTTAAGCGCCAAACAAGAGAAAGTTAGTAAGCTTGCTAAGCATCTTGCCAGCATTATGGGTACCCAGTATATTGTTTCTTGAGCTCTTCTGAAGTGGTTTCAGTTCTGAACTTGTTTTGCTGCGGCGTTTATATGTTGTTGTGTTCCCTATATTTGCACTGGTGGCGAACTTTGATGCCCAGTGGATGTAATATGTGTAATAGCCGTGATAGCCTAGCATAAGTTGCTTGCTTATTTATTTCCTTGTTATCTTGTTTATTTGTTTGCTTGTAGTCAGTGCAGTTCTTTTTCCGCATTTTGCTAGTGGCTGCAATAACCTATTTTTTAAAACTAGGCCACAATAACCATGGGCTAATATTTACTGTAGTGACACTGGGCCTCCTACGGGCCGTAGAAACAGTGGGCCTTCTACGGGCTGTAGAAACAGTAGGACTTCTACGGGCCATAGAAACAATGGGCCTTCTACGAGCCGTATGATCGATTGGCCAAATGTGGGCCAATAACAGGCCTCATTATGGCCGTAAACGGGTGAGATTTGGAATCGTCCGTTCATGGGCCGACCATAATGGGCCATCGTTAATAGGTCGTATTTGATGACGCTATGAAAACGGCCCAACGAATTAACGGACCACAAACGGGTCGACTGTAACCACAAGCTGAATTTGGCCCACAAGCACAAAATGACAGTAACGGGCCGTAAGTGAACGGATGCTGGAAATGAGCCCAAGAATAAATGGGCTCTGAGAAGGCCGAAAGATAACATGGGCTGGAAATGGCCCAACGGAATAACGGGCCGTTAATGGGTATAAAGTGATACACTATTCATTACGGGCCAGTTTCACCACGGGCCGTTAATGGGTGTAAAGTGATACACTGTTCATTACGGGCCAGTTTCACCACGGGCCGTTAATAGGCCAAGAGCTACATAGGACCTCATATGGGCCGAAAGACGTCATGGGCCATACAGGGGCCTGAAGTGAAAATGGGCTGGAATCATATTGAATGGCCCAGATTACGCTACTGGGCATAATTCGGATAGGGCGTAACGGGCCTTGGGTTAGTGGGCTGTAAATGGGCTATATGCGAACAGGCTGTTAACATGCTTTCCATGGGCCGACCCGCCACCTTTTTACTAAGTCAAACGGGCCGGCCTTTTCACAGGAATGGGCCTCTATTGGGCCATGCCACGTGTCGACGTATCATAGGCGCCTATCTGACCCACTGACGAGCTGACACGTGTTTCGTCCGGCCAATAAGAATTTTACACATGGAAATTTCCCATTGGTCGGGGCTGTTAACGGGTTGTCGGATCCAAAACCCGACCCGATAGCTTAACGGCGTTCCGTTACGGTGGATGCCACGTGTCAGTCACCCTTGACAAAAGCACTTCTGTGACGCGCGATTTATCGTCATGGAAGTAGACACTTCCGTGATGATAATTTTGGTAATGTCATGGAACACTTCCACGACAGCACAGGTATGACTATCTTGATTCTGTCATAAATTTGTCATGGATGTACATGCATGACAAAAAACGCGACCTACTGTGAAAAACACATATCATCACGAAAGTGTATTTTTTTTGTAGTGTACCAATCCTGTTCATTCTAAGGTTCCCATGGAGACCACCTCATCTACTCTGGTTCCACTCATCCAAATGGATTTCTCCAACAAGAATGCTACTGAGGCTTCATCCTCTTCATTGATCGTTTCAAATCAGCGACTTGAGCAGCAGGATATTCATCTTCAGTTTGGGTCTTTTTCTCCCATTTTTCATGAAAAGGTTTCTTCGAAATTCAGCGTTGTTTCCTCGGACAATATTGATCGCATCGCATTAATGGAGCTTTTCATGTCTGAGGCGAAATTGGAGGATAAGAAATCACCCAATTGCATTACACTAGGGGCCTTTAATTGCCCCCTAAATGCTCCGTATCCACCCTTACCACGCTGTTTTTTGAAATCTGCTCTCAGCTATGCGCCTGAACATACTTCATGGCCGCCCAAACTCCGTTCTAAGCACAAAGCAGACTTGGCCCAAGCCCATTATACGTTACAGGAAATTATTGATTTATCCACTAATTGGGCCTCACTTTGTTCTCCTTGCCTGCAATGGGGCCACTGCAAGATTTCATGCTAGGCCAGACTGATTTGCATTCAATGCTCCACACCTGACCACAAGGCAAGTCACTGCCCCAGCATTGGTAAGCCTCCTCTAATTGATGCGTTTAATTTGGTGACTAAAGATCTGGGCACCAACACTGGATCCTCTGCTCCCTCCAATCCTATAGCCAACATTCGCAAAGATAAGAGAAGCACCGTCCGATGCACTTCTTGTGCATTCTATGGACACGTGGCCCGGTCCTGTCGCAAACGCATCCGCGCTCAAAGATGGAAATGGACTCCCAAATCAGCTCTGTTTTCCAATCCTACCCCTCACGCTCCATCTCCCTCCTCGAGTTCCCAACCGACGCGCCCCTGCCCAGTCCCATCACCAGCCTCGCTCACTGGCCGAACCCCACCGCCCCCGCAGACCTTGGCAATGGCGAACTATCCGTTGAATCCAGTGTTGTTCCTCCCTCTGGGGTTCGCCGTCGAGCCAGGACCGACGGACCGGGTGGTGCGCAGCGGGATGATTGTTGGCCCAATACCTCCGCTCAGCCATGATTTCTTGGCCATCGCCGAAGCCAGTGAGTATGTCCCTCTGCATCGTCGTGCTACAGTTTGCAATGCAATCGTAGGTCAACTTCAAGCCTCTCAGCTCTTTCCTACTGAAGTTAGTGATCATCCGCTTGGCATTGGGATTTTTCGGGTTTGCGGATTCTTTCTTGTGTGACACTGCTGTCAATACGCCCATTGAACTTGAAGATGAGGATCTCCTTATCACCTTTGTTCCGCACAATGAAGCTCTGAATCGCCGCACCACTACCTTTGGTCCAGAGGTTTGGTTAATGGTTAATGTTTTTTGGTTTTCCATATGACTATCAGACCGACTATTACATTACCAAGGGTCTTGGTGGTTATGGATCTCTTGTGTCCTGGTACAATCCCAGGCAGGACCGGTGCTACATGCTGATCAAAGCCCGTGTTCTCCGTCTGCGTTCGATTCCGAAGAGTTTCGTGGTTTGGCAGCTTGGGGGTGCCAGAGATTGCTGGACAGTGCAAGTCACCATCCTTCGCAGCAATGACTGGAACGGATTGCTTCCGGAAGTACCACCTTCAGGTGAAGAACCATCGCCACCCGATGGCAACCCGCATCCTCAGTTTGGCCCTGAACTCACCATAGAACAATTGTATCAACAGCAGGTTCATAATTGGCTTGTGCAGAATGCTGCTTTTGCTGGCCCTGAAGATGTTGCCAACAATGACAACAATGTTGGTGTCAATGCTGCTTGGGGTGCTTGGCCTCAGCCGCCTGCCCCTCCTCTACCCCCGCTCCCTCCACATTTGGTCAACTACCAAGCATGGCTGGCTGCTCAAGGCCTTACCTTTCAAGATGGCCTCGTACCTGACAATAACCTTACTGACAACCCAACACAAGCCTGGAATGACTCCTTTTCCACTTCGGATGAAGGCAGTAGCTCTGATAACACTACTATGATCATTATGCCACAGCAGCCTCTGTAGCCTCTAGGTCCCCCGATGCCTACTGACTCCTTTTCAGTTTATGTGGTTCTGCATGATCAAGGCATCCAGTTCGGCCTCTCGGCCCAAGGTTCTGATCTTCTGTCTCTGCTGATTGAAGACCCAATTCCGAGGCAGCGGCTCAACACATTCATATTTGATGCTCTCCGGCCAATGATTGCCACTATTGGGCCCTAGCGTAATGCTTTTGGTATGTGAAATGCAAGTGCTGAAGTTTCAGTTTTGGTTTCTTCCGATCACACTGGAGTTCGCTTTGAGCAACTGCCTCCATCGTCTGTGGTCATTCAGGAACTGCAACCTGAAGATAGTGCTACACCCAATGCACTGTCTACTCCGCTTTCTGATCAATTTCAGTTGTCTGCTTCTGAAGATATGGCACAACCACATGCAGACCCTCATTCTGAAGTTTCTGAACATCTGCCTGACACCCAACCGCCTGACACCCAAGTGTTGTCTGGTTCCGAAGTTTCTGAACATCTGCCTGACACTCAACTGTTGACAAAGACAGCTCTTGGGACATGCCCTGTGGATCCTGGCTCTTCTGTTTCTCACCCGACAGATCTCCCACATGATGGTCTGGGACTTGCCACTGTCAACATTCAGATACCTTCTGGACATTTAGTGACCCATGGCCGTCGCTCCAAAATTGTTGTGGAACCAATTTCCACTGTTGAAGTTCGACGCAGCACCATAACCAACAAGTACAACGGTTTTAAGGTCAACATGCCCACTGATACCCGCACTACCACTTCCAAGGTTAAGCCAAGGATCGTACCTGAGGTGGATTCCTCTTCCTCCATCAACACAGAGCAGGTTTCTGATGACATCCCTCCCCAACTCCCATTGCTACACTGCAAGATCTTAGCATCAACAGGTGCGCTATCCCAGCTGCAGAATTAACTGAAGAAGCTCTCTTGGCGGTGCCAGCTAGTGTGATGCCTGAGGAGGATCCAGAAGCTGCTCTTGATGTTCAAGCTCCTGGAGGCAGTGGTAATCCCACCTCTGCTTAATTTACCTGCGTTCCTATGTCTCTTTTGCGCTCTTGGAATGTTCTTTCGTGGACTTCGCGGTCTTAACTCTGAACCTAAGCAGTTAGCACTCCATAATGCTATCCTTACCAGTGGTTGTGCGATCGTTTGTCTACAAGAAACCCAAAAAACCTTGTTTGATCTTGCTTTTATCAAATCATATTGTCCCCGAAAATTTGATCGTTTTGCGTGCGTGCCTTCTCGTGGCGCCTATGGTGGTATTATTATGATTTGGAAGAGCTCAATGTTTACGGGCTCAGTTTTATTCTCTGATCATTTTGCGCTTGTTGTCACTTTCACCAGTACGCAGTCTCAGCAAACTTGGACGCTAGCTAATATTTATGGGCCATGTACTGGGGATGATCGTGTGACATACACAAATTGGTTATATGAATTAGACATACCAGCATCACAGGATTAGCTTTTGATGGGTGATTTCCACTATATTCGCGCACCTGATAATCCTAATAAACCTGGCGGCAGTACTCTTGACATGCTTCACCTTCAATGATATTATCCACAAAACCCTCTTGAGCTTCCAGTCAAAGGCCGAGCCTATACATGGAGTAATATGCAACTTGATCCCTTACTCGAGCAGTTAGATTGGTTTTTCACGTCCCTGCATTGGACCAATGTCTACCCCAAAACACTGGTTAAGCCGCTTGGTAAGCCTGTCTCCGACCACATACCCTGCGTTATCTCAATTGAAACTAGCATACCATGCAGTAAGGTTTTCAGGTTCGAGTCATACTGGCTACTTCACCCTGGATTCATGGATGTTGTGCATGCCTCTTGGAACAAACCAGTCAACTCGTCTAATGTAGCCACTGTCCTTTGTGCTAAATTCAAAAGGCTCAGACATGCCCTCAAGATTTGGAGCAAAAACATCTCTCGTTTGACGATCACCATTGGCAACTGCAACCAAACTTTGGCCCATTTTGACGAACTGGAAAACAAAAGACCCCTTACCGTCCCTGAAAACAACTTCTGTAACATCCTCAAGAAACATATTCTGAGACATTTATAGTATCAGAAACTCTATTGGAAGAAGAGCTGCACAATCCGTTGGATTAAATTCGGTGATGAGAACATGAAGTTCTTTCAGGCTATGGCCACAGAGCGCTACCGTAATAATAACATTGCCTGCTTTCTGGATAATGAGGGCAACCAAGTGGAGGATCACACCAGCAAAGAGGCCCTACTCTTTCAGACATACAAAAATCGTCTGGGTTCTACGTCACCTACAGAGATGAAATTTGACTTACCTACGTTAATACAACGCTCCAATAATCTTGATCACCTAACTGAACCATTCACACATGAAGAGATCGACGTTGTGGATAAAGAGATGCCTGCTGACCGAGCACCTGGCCCGGACGGTTTTAGTGGCATGTTTCTCAAGGCTTGCTGGCCTTTGATCAAGTACGATTTTTATACACTATGCTCCCAATTCCACGCTGGTGACCTTGATCTAACAAGCATCAATGATGGCATCATCACTCTGATACCAAAGGTTCGCTCGCTGGAGACAGTTAATGACTACAGACCGATAACATTACTTAACTATTGCCTCAAGCTGCTCACCAAACTCTTAGCTAATCGACTACAAAACATCATCTTGAACCTTGTCCACCGCAACCAATACGGTTTTCTAAAAGGCTGGACCATTCAAGATTGCCTCGCTTGGGCCTTCCAATATATCCATCAATGTCATGCATCAAAAAGAAAAATCATATTGCTCAAATTGTACTTTGCAAAAGCCTTTGACACTATTGGCCATGATCATATGATCAACATCATGTGGCATATGGGATTCTCTGACAAATGGCTCAACTAGATTCAGTGTTTTTTTTCTACTGGACGATCGTCCGTTCTGCTCAATGGTGTACCGGGCCGCCAATTTCATTGTAAGAGTGCGGTACGCCAGGGTGATCCTCTCTTCCCCCTGCTTTTCATCCTTGCGGCTGATCTCCTTCAGGCTGCCATCAACAATGTGTTTAGACAGGGGAGGATCGAGCTGCCTTTTCCTTGCCCTGGTCAATCTGATTATCCTGTCATCCAATACGTCGATGGTACCATCCTGGCCCTCCCTGCCTGCCCACGTCAAGCTGAAATTATCAAGCAGATTATTTCGGACTATGCAATGTCCATTGGTCTCAAGATCAACTTCAACAAGTCCACTCTTATCCCTATAAATCTTGATGATGCTTCAACTGCTGAGCTAGCTAGCATCTTTGGCTGTTTGGTTGGCACCATGCCTTTTACGTATCTTGGTTTCCCCATGGGTACCTCAAAACCTACGGTGCAAGACCTCATGCCTCTTGTTTGCAGTGTCGAATGATGCCTCACTGCCACGATCTCCATGATGTCATATGGGGGGAAGCTTTCCTGGCTTAATGCGACCGTAACATCCCTGCTTATTTATGACATGTGCACACTGAAACTACACCCTCAAATAGTTGAGATGTTGGATAAGATCTGTCACCGCTAACTTTGGAATAAGAAGGCCGAACACGGAGACAAATGTAACTCACTGGCCGCAAACCAAAAAGAAATGGAGGCCTGGGAGTGATTAATCTGAAACTTCAGAACGAAGCTCTGCTAATGAAATTCTTGCACAAGTTCTATAACAAGAAAGATGTCCCATGGGTGCACCTTCTTTGGGACACGTACTACGTAGGCAAAATCCCGCATGCCTTGGAAGCGATGGGCTCGTTTTTGTGGCGTGACATGCTTAAACTCACACCTCAATACCGCGGAATCTCTTGTGTCCAGGTGGTTGACGGGACAACTGCTCTCATATGGAAAGATCTCTGGCTAGACAACACTTTAGACATGTCACACCCTCGGGCCTTTTCCTTTGCCTTCCATGAAGACACATCCGTCAAGAATTTCTTGGAGAGCACGTCACTGCATGAACTTTTTCACTTGCCACTCTCTCCCGAAGCCCTTTTGGAAGTTCGGGACATGCAGTCCTTGTCCACCCACCTGCACCCATCCACGACCTCCACTGACGTATGTCACTATACCTGGGGGCAAACAGAGTTCAAAGTTGATGACTACTACAAGTTCTGTTTCAGACTTGCCCCAAAGCACCCAACTTTCAGGCTGCTGTGGCGATCTAAAAGCACCATGAAAATCAAAGTTTTCGGATGGCTGCTTCTTCTTGATCGTCTGAACACAAGGAACATGCTGAAGCGTCGTCATTACAACATTGGTGAAGTTCTTGACTGTCTTCTTTGTGGACAACATATTGAAGAAACCGTGGACCACATGATCTTCGCCTCGCCCTTCAGTAAAGCTTGTTGGGAGAAGATTGGCATTGCCTGGCCGGTGTTTGACTCCATACTTGATCTGATCGCACAAACCAATGAGTCTGAGCATAGACCTCTCTTCATGGAAATTTTTCTCACGGCAGCGTGGAGTTTGTGGGAAGAACGCAATAACAAACACTTCAGAGGGGTCAACCCTAGTACTGATTCCTGGTTGACACGTTTCAAGGGAGATTTTGGCCTCCTCCAATACAGGGTGAAGGAGGCGCAAAGGTCTTTTGCAACTACTTTTTGTAACTCACTAGCCTAACTCCCTCCTTGAACTTTGTAAAAGTAACCACTTAGTGTTCCTCCACAACCCCCCCCCCCAGGGGTGGGGGTATGGTAGAACATTCATGTAACACTACTATAATTCACATGTAATCTTTACAAAAGGGAGAAATATATACAAAACAGTAGGAGCCTCTCCTACAGTCTTTTCTTCAAAAAAAAAGACGAAGATCTAAAAGTTATTGATGTGCCCCGTATTAAATCTTCGTTTTGCAATATGAATCTTGATAATGATGGGACTGAATATGATCCACCTTTACCTAGAAGGAGTTCCAAAAATTCGGAGTTTTTAGATCTTGATGCAAAAATTGGTAAAAGTGGGATTTAAGAGATCAAACCCCTAGGTATTAATGAACCCACTATTTTGGATTTCAAGGAGTTTAATTATGATAGTTTCTCTTTGATAGATTGTATTTCCTTGTTGCTATCTGTGCTAAATTCTCCACATGCTTATAGTCAAAATAAAGTTATTACTAAACATATCATTGATGCTTTGATGCAATCTTATGAAGAAAAACTTGAGTTGGAAGTTTCTATCCCTACAAAACTTTATGATGAGTGGGAACCTACTTTTAAAATCAAAATTAAAGATCATGAATGCTATGCTATGTGTGATTTGGGCGCTAGTGTTTCCACGATTCCAAAGACTTTGTGTGATTTGCTAGGTTTCCGTGAATTTGATGATTGTTCTTTAAACTTGCACCTTGCGGATTCCACCATTAAGAAACCTATGGGAAGAATTAATGATGTTCTTATTGTTGCAAATAGGAATTATGTGCCCGTAGATTTTATTGTTCTTGATATAGATTGCAATCCTTCATGTCCTATTATTCTTGGTAGACCTTTCCTTAGAACGATTGGTGCAATTATTGATATGAAGGAAGGGAATATTAGATTCCAATTTCCGTTAAGGAAAGGCATGGAACACTTTCCTAGAAAGAATTACCTTATGAATCTATTATGAGAGCCACTCATGGATTGCCTACCAAAGATGGCAATACCTAGATCTATCCTTGCTATTATACCTAGCTAAGGGCGTTAAACGATAGCGCTTGTTGGGAGGCAACCCAAATTTATTTTTAGTTTTTTTGCTTTTTGCTTCCGTTTAGGAATAAATATTTGATCTAGCCTCTGGTTAGATGTGTTTTTATGGTTTAATTAGTGTTTGTGCCAAGTTTAACCTATAGGATCTTCTTGGATGATAGTTATTTGATCTTGCTGAAAATTCCAGAAACTTTCTGTTCACGAAAATAATTGTTACAAATCACCAGAACGTGATAAAATATTGATTCCAATTGCTTATGATAAATAAACAAATTTTCTAGGTCTTCCTTGTTTGGCTGAATTTTTGGAGTTCCAGAAGTTTGCGTTAGTTACAGATTACTACAGACTGTTCTGTTTTTGACAGATTCTGTTTTTTGTGTGTTGTTTGCATATTTTGATGAATCTATGGCTAGTAAAATAGTATATAAACCATATAGAAGTTTAAATAAAGTAGGTTTAACACCAATATAAATAAAGAATGAGTTCACTACAGTACCTTGAAGTGGTGTTCTGTTTTCTTTCGCTAACGGAGCTCACAAGATTTTTTGTTAAGTTTTGTGTTGTGAAGTTTTCAAGTTTTGGGTAAAAGGTTTGATGGATTATGGAACAAGGAGTGGCAAGAGCCTAATCTTGGGGATGCCCATGGCACCCCAAGATAATCTAAGGACACCTAAAAGACAAAGCTTGGGTATCCCCTGGAAGGCATCCCCTCTTTCGTCTACTTCCATCGGTAGCTTTACTTGGAGCTATATTTTTATTCACCACATGATATGTGTTTGGCTTGGAGCGTCTTGTATTATTTGAGTATTTATTTGTTAGTTTTCCAAAATCATCCTTGCTGTACACACCTTTTGAGAGAGACACACATGATTCAGAAATTGCTAGAATACTCTATGTACTTCACTTATATCTTTTGAGTTATATAGTTTTTGCTCTAGTGCTTCACTTATATCTTTTAGAGCACGGTGGTGGATTTGTTTTATAGAAACTATTGATCTCTCATGCTTCACTTATATTATTTTGAGAGTCTTAAAAAAGCATGGCAATTTGCTTTAATTATAATATCATGAGAAATTTGATGCTTGATAATTGTTTTGAGATATAAAGGTGGTAATATCATAGTTGTGCTAGTTGAGTAACTGTGCAATTGAAAAATACTTGTGTTGGAGTTTGTGATTCCCGTAGCATGCACGTATGGTGAACCGTTATGTAACGAAATCGGAGCATGAGCTATTTATTGATTGTCATCCCTTGTGTGGAGGTCGCGATCGCGCGATGGTTAACTCCTACCAACCCTTCCCCTAGGAGCATGCGTAGTAGTACTTTGCTTCGAGGGCTAATATTTTTTTGTAATAAGTATATGAGTTCTTTATGACTAATGTGAGTCCATGGACTATACGCAAACTTACCTTTCCGCAATTTTCTAGCCTCTTCGGTACCATGCATTGCCCTTTCTCACCTTGATAGTTGGTGCAAACTTCGCCGATGCATCCAAACCCCGTGATATGATACGCTCTATCACACATAAACCTCGTTATCTCTTCCTCAAAACATCCACCATACCTACCTATTATGGCATTTCCATAGCCATTCAAAGATATATTGCCATGCAACTTTCCACCGTTTCATTTATCATGACATGCTCCATCATTGTCATATTGCTTTGCATGATCATGTAGTTGACATTGTATTTGTGGCAAAGCCACCATTCATAATTCTTTCATACATGTCACTCTTGATTGATTGCATATCTCGGTACACCGCCGAAGGCATCCACATAGAGTCATATTTTGTTCTAAGTATTGAGTTGTAATTCACGAGTTGTAAGTAAATAAAAGTGTGACGATCATCATTATTAGAGCATTGTCCCAAGTGAGGAAAGGATGATGGAGACTATGATTCCCCCACAAGTCAGGACGAGACTCCGGACTAAATGATAAAAAAAAGAGGCCATAAAAAAAGAGAAAAGGGCCAAATAAAAAAATGAGAGAAAAAGAGAGAAGGGACAATGTTACTATCCTTTTACCACACTTGTGCTTCAAAGTAGCACCGTGATATTCATGATAGAGAGTCTCTCATTTTGTCACTTTCATATACTAGTGGGAAATTTCATTATAGAACTTGTCTTGTATATTCCAATGACGGGCTTCCTCAAATGCCCGAGGTCTTCGTGAGCAAGCAAGTTGGATGCACACCCACTTAGTTTCTTTTGTTTGAGCTTTCATACACTTATAGCTCTAAGTGCATCAGTTGCATGGCAATCCCTACTCCTTGCATTGACATTAATTGATGGGCATCTCCATAGCCCATTGATTATCCTCGTTGATGTGAGGCTTTCTCCTTTTGTTGTCTTCCCACATAACCCCTATCATTATACCTTATTCCACCATAGTGCTATATCCATGGCTTGCGCTCATGTATTGCGTAAGAGTTGAAAAGGCTGAAGTGCATTAAAAAGTATGAACCAATTCTTGGCTAAAACCAGGGTTGTACATGATATGAATATTTTGTGTGGGGAAGATGGAGCATAGCCAGACTATATGATTTTGTAGGAATAACTTGCTCTGGCTATGTTATTTTGATAAGACATAATTGCTTGGTTAGCATGCTTGAAGTATTATTGTTTTTATGTCAACATTAAACTTTTATCTTGAATCATATCAAATCTGAACATTCGTGCCACAATAAGAAGAATTACATTGAAATTATGCTAAGTAGCATTCCACATCAAAAATTCTGTTTTTATCATTTACCTACTCGAGGACGAGTAGGAATTAAGCTTGGGGATGCTTGATACGTCTCCGACGTATCTATTATTTTTTATTGTTCCATGCTATATTCTATTATGTTTTGGATGTTTAATGGGCTTTATTATACACTTTTATATTATTTTTGGGACTAACCTATTAACCGGAGGCCCAACCCAGAATTGTTGTGTCAGGACCCCGATCCTAAGTCACACCGATCCAGCATGTAACACATCATATCACTTTGCGGCCTCACGCACGGTATTCCCACGGGTGCCACCTTACCTGGCCTGGGACCGTTTGCGTCTTTTAGCTCACGTATATGATAGTGTCGCTAGCATCCATATGACAGAGAACCCGGGCCGACATGGCTAGTCGTGAACCCAAAGCGGCGCTAACCTATGAGGACAGGCATACATGAAACACATCGAGCATGTCGGTCATCAACGTGTGAATCCGGGCTGTAGCACTGGGCTAACAGGGCTCCGGTAACCCGGGCTGTAGCAGGCTAGGCAGGACTCCGGAAGTCACCGCGTGACATTTCCCCGAAGGGACAGACACAGGAACGAAGTGATTCACATGCCGGCCAGTCAAGTGTTCCGAGCAGTAGTGCTGGGCTAGCAGGACTCCGGTGATCCGGGCTGTAGCGGACTACTATCACTCAGAAGCACTAGACTACATTTCCCCATATGATAGGCTGCCAAGGATAAACAACTAGATAGTCGGATCCCACTCATACCAAGCATTTCAATCATACACACAATATGCCCGATATGAGTAAATACAACATGGCATCACAACATAACTCTACGACTCAAAGTATTTATTCATTAGGCTCGGAAGAGCCAGATATTACAAACAGGGGTCTCATGACCCAACATTCAGAGCATACAAACAACAAGCACATGTGGAATCTTATCATGTCTGAGTACAGACATCTACAAATGAAAAGGACTGAGAAGCCTGACTATCTACCAGATCCTGCCGAGGGCACAAGATCGTAGCTGAGGTAACAAGCTAAACGTCGAAGCCCAAGCGGTACTACTAGCGAGACTGAAGTCTCTCTGCAAAACATAAAATAGGCAAACGTGAGTACAAACGTACTCAGCAAGACTTACATCAGAACTAACTACATATGCATCAGTTTCAATAAAGGGGGTGGTGGAGTTTGACTGCAGCAAGCCAGCTTTGACTCGGTGGCTATCCTGAACTACGATTGCAAGTAACTCTTTTGAGGTGGCGCACACGAGTCCACATATTCACCATATCCATACACCACTATGGATCCGCTCCCGTCTCCCTACGGGAAGGCCATCCATAGCACTCACGCTTATCTTGCGTATTTTAGAGTATCCACTTTCACTTGTCTATGAACTGTTATAGGCAACCCAGAAGTCCATTACCGCGGACACGGCTATTCGAATAGATGATGTTAACCCTGCAGGGGTGTACTTCTTCACACACGCTCTCACCACTTACCGCCGTTTACACGACATGTACTCGACAACCTTCAAGCGGAAGCCCAGCGAGGGTGTCGGCCACGGCCTACCTAAACACTCAAGTCTCTAGTCCAGGTTTATCGCCTATTCGGGTTCCATCCATGAGGAGATGCGGCCGGAGTTTCGCTCACAGCCCCAAACGATGTGTACAGGGTCCGAGACACCAGACGGGCGCCCGGCTGCCCGGCCACGTGCCTACCGCAACACAGCCCACCCCTACGATCGGTGCTGCGTGCGGCCCCCAGCATACTACAAACACCAGAAACTACTTTGCAACTCCTGGACAGAGGACAAGGGTGATCAAGAAGCCGAGAGGGTCCATTGGTTTCGGGCCCAATGCGTGGTAGTAACTGTTCATGGATCACAAACACAGAACTCAGTTCCTGAGGATGGCTTCAATGAGACAACCCACCAAGTACTCCTACATGGCCTCTCACCAATACCTTTACCAAATCGTATTCACACACTTAGCTCACACACAGTAGGACATGTTCACACCTTCCAATTCATCCCCGATGAATCAGACCTGACTCAACTCTAAGCAGTAGCAGGCATGACAAACAAGCATGAATGAGTAGGCACAACAGGGCTCAAACAACTCCTACTCATGCTAGTGGGTTTCATCTATTTACTGTGGAATGACAGGTCATGCAAAGGATAAAGGGGTTCAGCTACCGCAGCAAGTAACAGTTGAATCGTTGTTGTCCTAATGCAGTAAAATAGAGTAGGAGCGAGAGATTGGGATTGTATCGAAATGAACAAGGGGGTTTTGCTTGCCTGGCACTTCTGAAGATAATATAGTTCTTCATCGGTGTCATCGAACTCGTCGTCGGAATTTGTCTATCGAGAGGGGACAAACACCGGCAACACAGAAAGAACACAATTAACACATGGCGATATACAGCAATATGATGCGTGCTATGACATGGCAATATGCTATGTGTTTGAGCTAATGCATAATAGAACACATTGATTTGAACCCATTTGAATCAAAGATTCAAATGTGAGCTCATGTATATAGTCATAATGGTACATTATCTTGTTTCACCTAGACAGCAAGGTTAAAGTGTTCTAACATGCATGAAAATGGTACATATGGATAGATTGGATTTTTCTGATCATTTTTCATATATAAATCTTTGCATTTGGAGTTACGGTTGAATTTCTATGAATTTTAGAAGTTTAGGGCATTTTCTGAAATTTCCTATATAAAAATAAATCCAGAAAATGTTTTACTGCGTCAGCATGACGACACAGTGACGTCAGCGGTCAACGGGCGCGGTCCAGGTCAAATCTGACCAATGGGGTCCACTGGTCAGTGACACGGAGCTGTCTGAGTCACAGACATGTGGGGTCAAGTCAACAGCCACGTCAGCACGGTCAACTCTAACCTGTGGGTCCCGCGTGTCAGGTCATTAGTCTGGCTAATATTTAATTAACACTAATCCTAATCTAATTAACAGGCCGGCCCCACCTGTCATAGACTCGGGGGGAAAGTCAACCGGGGCCCACACGGGTCAAACATGGTCAAAAGGGGTCAAACTCGCCGGCGGCTCGACGCCGGCGACGACAGACATGGCAGAGGGCTCGGAAATGGGCCACAGGCCATCATTTTGAGCGCGGTTAGTTGCGTTCGAATGCATGCAGTGGCGCGCGTCGAACGGGGGTGGTTTCCTGGCCTATGGTGGCCGGAGTTGACGGCGGCGAGGTCATCCGCGGCGGCCGGAGTTCGGGCGAGCTCGGGTGAGGAGCTACGCTTGGCTGTCGAGCGAGCTAAGCAGCGGGGCGGACTCCTGGGAGCTCCAGGAGCACGCTGGAGCCACTGGACCGAGCGGAGGTGCTCAGGAGCAGGGACCACATCGGCCATGGCGGACGGCGGCGCTCGGGACTCGCGGGGCGGTGGCTAGCGCGTAAATTAGAGCACGAGGGCGAGGGGAAAGACGGAGGAGCTCACGGCGGAGTCGATGAGCAGGTCAGTAGCTTGGGGGAGGCGTCGTGGGCGACGGACGGGCGCCGGCGATCTCGGTTGCTCGAGGTAGAAGACGACCGCGGTGATGACGTTTGGGGGCGTCCGGTGCCGCGTGGCTCGGCGGAGAGGACGACGGCGACGAGGCGGGGCTTTTGGACGGGTCAGTGAGGCGAGGGGAGCACGGTGGTCATGATGGCGACGAAAGGCGGCGACGGCTTCGCCCTGCTTCGAGAGAGAGAGCGAGAGAGGCGAGGCAGGGAGGGGGTGGAGCGGTCGAGGGGTCCAGGGGGTCTGCGTGGCGTCTCCAGGCGCACCAGGGCAGCGGCGGGAAGCAGGAGGTGGCTCGAGCGCGTGCCGGCGTGCGGTGGCCACACGCCCTCGTGCCCTCTGGCACGAGGTTGAGGATGACTAGCGCGTGGGCCTGGTGGGCTGGCTTCTCTCCTGGGCCAGGTAAGTAACAGGTACTCCCTCCTTCTCTGCTCTCTAATTAATTTACTATTTTCTATTTTTCTGCAACTGTTGGGCTTTATTAAAAATACTAAATCAAACCCAAAAATCATGAAACTGCTCATGACCACTGTTGGGAATATATCCTGCAGTAAACATTTCAGTTTATGATTATTTGGGCACTTAAAATATTTAGTAGCATTTAAATGCCCAAATGTAAATAAAGTATGATTTAATTCAGTGACCAAATATGTCATGGAAAAATGTGCAACACCTCTGGTTATGGTTTTAGCATTTTCCAGAAATGATGAACATTTTTAAAAGCCATTTGGATTTACTGGAAATATTTTCTTGGTTGAACCTATTTGAATTGCTTTAGTGCTAGGGCTTGGTCATCCCTACTTCAAAATTTCCTTTGAAATCAAACATGATGCATGAATGCAGATGCCACTAACTACAAACAATTTTGGGGCTGTGACATGTTGTTTTTTGCCTATTTCAGAGTTTCATAGAAAAAGAATATCAAACGGAGTCCAAACGGAATGAAACCTTCGGGAATGTGATTTTCGGAACGAACGTGATCCAGAGGACTTGGACCCTACAAAAAGACATCAACCAGGAAGGCACGAGGTAGGGGGGCGCGCCTACCCTCCTGGGCGCGCCCTCCACCCTCGTGGGCCCCATGTTGCTCTACCGACGTACTTCTTCCTCCTATATATACCTACGTACCCCCAAACTACCAGACATGGAGCCAAAAACCTAAATCCACCGCCGCAACCTTCTGTACCCGTAAGATCCCATCTTGGGGCCTTTTCCGGAGCTCCGCTGGAGGGGGCATCTATCACGGAGGGCTTCTACATCAACACCATAGCCTCTCCGATGATGCGTGAGTAGTTTACCTCACACCTTCGGGTCCATAGTTATTATCTAGATGGCTTCTTCTCTCTCTTTGGATCTCAATACAAAGTTCTCCACGATTCGCGTGGAGATCTATTCGATGTAATATTCTTTTGCGGTGTGTTTGTTGAGACCGATGAATTGTGGGTTTATGATCAAGTTTATCTATGAACAATATTTGAATCTTCTCTGAATTCTTTGATGTATGATTGGTTATCTTTGCAAGTCTCTTCGAATTACCAGTTTGGTTTGGCCTACTCGATTGATCTTTCTTGCAATGGGAGAAGTGCTTAGCTTTGGGTTCAATCTTGCGGTGTCCTTTCCCAGTGACAGTAGGGGCAGCAAGGCACATAGTGTATTGTTGCCATCGAGGATAACAAGATGGGGTTTATATCATATTGCATGAGTTTATCCCTCTACATCATGTCATCTTACTTAAAGCGTTACTCTGTTCTTTTGAACATAATACTCTAGATGCATGCTGGATAGCGGTCGGTGTGTGGAGTAATAGTAGTAGATGCAGGCAGGAGTCGGTGTACTTGTCTCGGACGTGATGCCTATATATATGGCCATACCTAGATATTCTCATAACTATGCTCAATTCTGTCAATTGCTCAACAGTAATTTGTTTACCTACCGTTATACTTATGCTCTCGAGAGAAGCCACTAGTCCAACCTATGGCCCCTGGGTCTATTTTCTATCATATTAATCTTCCAACACTTAGCTATTTTTATTGCCTTTGATTTTACTTTGCATCTTTATCATAAAAATACCAAAAATATTATCTTATCATATCTATCAGATCTCACTTTCGTAAGTGACCGTGAAGGGATTGACAACCCCTTTATTGCATTAGTTGCAAGGATTTTATTTGTTTGTGTAGGTGCGAGGGACTCGTGCGTGGCCTCCTACTGGATTGATACCTTGGTTCTCAAAAACTGAGGGAAATACTTGCGCTGCTTTATTGCATCACCCTTTCCTCTTAATGGGAAAACCAACACAGTTCTCAAGAGGTAGCAGGAGATAGCGGCTGGTAAGCCCATTCTATTACAGACTAAATTCAGCGACCCAAAGTATGCCCTGCTTAATCAATTGTGGAGTTCTCCAGACGCATTCGTGGACCTGCCGAAGAGTGTCTCCGATGCGGCGCAGTTTTACCAAGCGCAAGAGGGACGTGCAGCGGAGAAGCTTTTCTGGTCACAATTCAACGTGCCCTGGCGTTCGTCGTTGCTGAACGAACCGATGGCCCAGTGGGCCGAGCTACACAAGATGTCCGTAGCAGTGATGAAGGTCGTCATGGTCCGGCTGTGGCCGACTGAGCCAATTCCGAACAGTTATTTTGGTTTGGTACAACGACTTGTTGATGCGGTGCCGCGTATCAACGCTATTAAGCGGTCGGCATGCGTTGAAGGTGCACGGACGGCCTTTGCCCGCGTCAAGACGTACTGGGCAAAAATGAAGGCCTCTGATGTTGCAGCGAAGAGCCCACCTGGGGGCAAGGACCATCGCACGGTGGAGCAATATTTTGAGGATGTCCTAGAGGGCGCCCGCTTGATATAGGGTCAGTGCTCGAAAGATATTATGTTCGAATGAATGTATCGGAATTGTGATAAAAATATTATGATATATTAAGGATGTGTTATATTTATGCCTTTTGCCTGAAAGGTATTTCCTCCTGTGCAGTCGTTTTCTGTAGTCTGAAAGTTTGCCAGTCGTCGGCTTCAGCCCCCTCGCATATAATGCGGGGGTGTTCGGAATAGCGACTGACTACACTTGACCCAACATCCTGGTCCGTAAACGAGGTGTCAGTGCAGCGAACTAGGCAATCATACTATAGGGCTTTAACACCTTCACTTAGTCATAGGAGTTTGATGGTGGGTCTATGATATAACCCCTGGTATGTGCGCGGTTATTCGAATACGGCTGCGCTACATAGGTGACCGGAAAATGGTCCTTCGTGTTGCACGAAAGAAATCACAAAAGATTTTAATAAGTCGCCGAGTGGTTGACCAGCTCTCGCCGTATCATGACAGTCAGTTTTCGGCTTTCTCTACTGAGGTGTCTAACCAGGTGAACCAGAAACACAATCACAGTAGTTCTCCCTTTACTACCCTAGCCGATAGAACGGAACGTAAGGTAGTAAGGACAGGAGCCGGGCAACCCAACTATTGCCCAAAGACATGATTCGGAGCTGATGCATATAATGCCAAACTCGTGACGCCGAAGTATGCTGGAGAGCTGTTCGGACTTGTTGGCAGCTAATATGTTGCCGTATCGAGACCCTAGCGATTAGTGCCGAGGTATGTGTGTGAAACCACCGAAGAGGTAAAATACAGTTCTATGAGGAAAAGTAAGTACTGAAGGCGGATTATGTTCACTGGAATCTGATTGATACGTCGAACGCAATCTTACAGATTATAACACCCCTTCCCAGGTCATTTTACATGCCAGGGGTCGAAGGCTAAGGAAAAAGGCTATATCCAGGTTTTAAATAGAGTGTTTGGTCTACAAAAAATCTTTTGGACCTCCTGTCGCACGTCTGCGCTGCCTTTGCCTTAGCGAAGAGGATTCCTTAAAAGGAGCAATCTTTGGTTGCCTGGACGAAACTGCGCTCCGAAAGAGTCCTTGCGGGTCCATAGGACGAACAAGTTTTGATTTATCTATAAAAAATAAAAAATAGTTAAAAGAAAGGGAGAAAAGCTGTAGGAGGACGAACCGTGTTGTAGGCCTGTCCGCATTGTGCCTCCGCCAATGACCAAGGTATTTCAAGTACATAATTATGCATGTGCGATGTGAACTTCACGGGTATATGCGGCGAGCAACGGAGGCGGAACTGCTAATCCAGCTCTAAAATTGACCGGTCTTGTGTAGTAGAGGTCGGTGGCTTAATGGCCGATGAGGTATGCGGTTTAACGAGGCCGCTTTGTACTTTGACTGTGATGGTCGTGGTATACTCTTCGGGACGGAGGGGGTGTTCCATGTTTCCATTGATCGTTATGACGCCGTGTGGACTGGGCATCTTAAGCTTTAGATAGGCGTAGCGTGGGAGCATGTTGAAACGAGCAAAAGCGGTCCGCCCAAGCAGTGCATGATATCCACGGCAGAACAGAACAATATCGAAGGTCAAGGCTTCGCTTCGGAAGTTGTTTGGCGGACCAAAGACAACTTCCAGTGTGATTGAGCCCGTACAGTGAGCTTCTTCGCCGGGTATTACCCCTTTGAAGGTAGTTGTGGTTGGCTTGATCCTTGAGGGATCAATGCCCATTTTGTGAACAGTGTCTTCATAGAGCAGATTAAGGCTAATGTCGCCGTACAGAAGGACTCATGTGAGACGGAATCCATCAATGATTGGGTCGAGGACCAGAGCTGCCAAACCTTTGTGACGGATACCTGTTGGGTGGTCATAGAGATTAAAAGTGATCGAACAGGCTGCCCATGGGTTAAATTTTGGAACGACCGGCTTTATGGCGTAGTCGTCTTATGGCATGCTCTTGCGCTCCCTTGTAGGGATATGAGTCAAAGATATCATGTTTACTATTTTTACTTCGGGGGAAATTGCTTTTGTCCTCCGGTGTTTGGTTGGCGAGTCTCTTCGTTTGCACTGTCACTAGGCGGGCCCTTCCCTTTGTGTTCGGCGTTGACCTTGCCTGCTTGTTTGAAAACCCAACAATTTCTGTTGGAATGGTTGGCGGGTTTGTCAAGGCTGCCATGAATTTGACAGGGCCGATCCAGTATCTTGTCTAAACTAGATGGACCATCTTTGTTTTCCTTGAATGGCTTCTTCCGTTGACCGGGTTTGGAACCACTGAATCCGGTGTTGACTGCCGTCTCTTGGGTTCCTACATTGTTGTTTAGACGCCTTTTTTCATTGCGTCGAGGCTTGCCATTACCGTCCCTGGCCTCAGAGGTGCCAGGATCGTTGGTGCTATTGTTTCGTTGAGCCAGCCAGCTATCTTCTCTCTTGCAGAAGCAGGTCATCAGTGCGGTAAGAGCTGCCATAGACTTTGGTTTTTCTTGGTCGAGGTGATGGGCCAGCCACTCATCTCGAACGCTATGTTTAAAGGCCGCTAGGGCTTCGACGTCTGGATAGTCGACGATTTGGTTCTTTTTAATTAAGAACCTAGTCCAGAGCTTTCTGGCTGACTCTCTGGGCTAATGGATCATGTGACTGAGGTCGTCGGCGTCCGGAGGCTGGACATATGTACCTTGGAAGTTATCGTGAAAGGCGTGTTCCAGGTCTTCCTAGTTGCCAATGGAGTTTTCTGGGAGGTTGTTTAGCCAGTGGCAGGCTAGTCCCTTTAATTTAAGTGGGAGGTATTTTGATGGCATGTAGATCATCGCCACGGGCCATGTGGATATGGAGAAGGAAGTGTTCAATCCATACCACGGGGTCGGTTGTTTCATCATATGATCGATATTCATAGGTTTGAACCCTTCTAGGAATTCATGCTCCATTACTTCATCTGTGAAGCAGAGGGGGTGTGTGGCGCCTGTATATCAGGCCAAGTCGCGACATAGCTCGGATGGAGTTCATCTGCGGTTTTCGGCCCGGGCATGGTTATGCTTGTCACGTCCGGCTACATAGCCGTCATCGCGCGTCGGGGCACGCTCCCGCGATTCATAGATCGATCTGGTCTGACCTGCTCTACTGTCCAGGTCTTGCTGCAGGTCATATGTATATCCCCGAGCTGTTATATCTCTACCTTTACGACGAGGTAGTATGGGATGGTGTTCGACTTGAGTTGTCATTTTGTCCTGTCCATGAGGTGGTCGGTCAGCCGCATTACATGCTGATGGTGCGGGCTCGAGGGCCTCGTCGTCAAATTGGGGTAGCAGTTTACGCTTTGGGTTAATTTTGGTTGGGCGCTCGAGGCCGTATTCCTCAGCTGCCAGGACATTAGTCCACCTATCGTTGAGCAGATCTTGATCAGCTTCAAGCTGTTGCTGCTTCTTTTTCAGGCTCCTTGCAGTGGCAATTAGCCGGCGCTTAAAGTGCTCCTGCTCGAGAGGTTCCTCAGGTACAATAAAGTCTTCGTCACCGAGGCTCACCTCGTCCTCGGAGAGTGGGAGATAATTATTGTCCTCCGAGTCTTCGTTTACGGCCTGTTCGTCAGGGCTAACTTGCCCATCTTCCTAATCGTCCTATTCGAAAGTTGGCTCGGCGGGGTCTTCTTTGTCTTCGGGATCGTCCAGAGTGTTGTTGTATCCTATGCCGGTATTGTTGTCTTTTCCACGGCGTGATTTAGAGCGCCGCCATTGACGTCGGTGCTTTGGCTGTATCTCAGGAGGTTTATCCTCGACTGGATCTTCTTTGTCATCGCTGCTACCGAGGGAGTCCTGGATTAAGGGGTCCTCGGGCGTCCGACCTGTTGGTCATGGGCCGGACTGATGGGCCATGAAGATACAAGATAGAAGACTCTCTCCCGTGTCCAGACGGGACTCTCCTTGGCATGGATGGCAAGCCTGGCATTCGTATATGAAGATTCCTTTCTCCGTAACCGACTTTGTACAACCCTAGTCCCCTCCGGTGTCTATATAAACCAGAGGGTTTAGTCCGTAGAGGCAATCACAATCATACAGGCTAGACTTCTAGGGTTTAGCCATTACGATCTCGTGGTAGATCAGCTCTTGTAATACTCATATTCATCAAGGTCAATCAAGCAGGAAGTAGGGTATTACCTCCATAGAGAGGGCCCGAACCTGGGTAAACATTGTGTCCCCTGTCTCCTATTACCATCGACCTTAGACGCACAGTTCGGGACTCCCTACCCGAGATCCGCTGGTTTTGACACCGACATTGGTGCTTTCATTGAGAGTTCCGCTGTGACGTGAAGAGAAGATTGATGGCTCGCCTTGTCATCAAGGACAATATCACCACCGGAGGAGCCCTGGCCTCAGGCCAAACCCTCCGGTTGGGCGGCTTTACCATGACCGCCCGTCCGGCCGTTAAGCTAACGACGACTTCTCGGGTCATCGAAAAGCGCCTTCGTGTTGACTCCGAATACTCCAAACGGATGGATCCGACGGAGTTGTCATCTTTAAACGAACTCCTGGATCGCATTGCCGCCTTGGGGGTCGCTACAGACTACGATTGGATTGGGCTTAAACCCAATTAGAGAGAAATCAAATCTCCGCCCATCACCCGTCAGATAGCGGTAGTAGAGGAGCAAAGCAACAACTCTTCCTCTATATTGAGGATGAACTATGTTCGGATTTCTGAGCTCGAAGAGCCGGATACCTGTCCGCAGAACGACATGCCTTGTACTCCGAACCTAGAATCGGACGGTGGACCTGAAAAAATTGGTTGATATCCCGGAGCCCGAACTATTAAGCTCGGAAGTTTCTCAAACTCCGGATCCCAAAGTGGGTCAAGGTTCCAAGTGGCCCCTTTCAATAGTGGATATCACGCCCTATTGGGGCGAGATGCATTTACACACTTCTAAGCTATACTTCATTACGGGTACATGAAGCTCAAGATGCCCAGGCCCAATGGTATTATCACTCTTGCCATTGATCCAGACATAGCACTCCGCGCCGAAAACACAACCGCATCCCTGGCCCTCGAGGAACTGTCTGAAGCCCTCGCAGCTGAAGAGTTAACCGTGCTACGCTCCACGGTGGATAGGGACAACGTAATCCTGGACAAGCGACCCACATCCACCTAACTTAAACCAGCAGATGAAATAGTCGAATTTCAAGTCAACCCGACAGACCCCAAGAAGACAGCATCCATCGGGGCAGAACTGGACCCAACCGTGCTATGAGAGTTCCTGCGCGAGAACAGAGACATATTCGCTTGGCACCCTTATGATATGCCAAGAATCCCACGCAGGTTGGCCGAACACAACCTCAACATATTGAAGGGATATAAACTAGTCAAGCAAACATTGCAGCGCTTTTCTGAACCCAAACGACAAGCTATGGGGGAGGAGCTAGCCAAGTTAATCGAGGTCGGATTCATCAGAGAAATAAAACACCCGTACTGGCTATTAAACCTAGTGATGGTGCCAAAGAAGGATAAATCCTGGCGCCTATGCGTCGATTTCAAAGACCTCAACAAGGCCTACCCTAAGGATCCCTTCCCCCTCCCTCGCATCGATCAGATTATTGATGCTACTGTAGGGCACAACTCATTGTGTTTCCTCGACATACTCTTGATACCATCAAATCAGATACCATCAGATAAAAAATGAAGGAGTTCTACCAAGCCGCAACGACATTCATAACTCCATATGGGTTGTTCTACTTCAACACTATGCCCTTTGGACTTAAAAATGCTAGCGCCACCTACCAACGCATGATTCAAATATGCCTGGAGAAACAGATCGGTAAGACAGTTCAAGCATATGTGGACGACGTCGTCATCAAAACTAGGCATGCCGAGTCATTGATAGATGATCTACGTCTCACATTCGACAACCTCCGTACATATGACATCAAGCTCAATCCAGAAAAGTGTGTTTTCGGCGTTCCCGCCGGAAAAGTGTTGGGCTTCATCGTCTCCAATAGAGGAATTGAGGCAAATCCAGCCAAAATCCGAGCTTTGTCACAATTGGCTATACAAACAGACCTTAAACAGGTCCAAAAACTAGCCGGATGTGTGGCAGCTTTAAGCTGACTAGGACAAAAAGCATTGCCGCTTTATCACCTTCTCCGACGCACCGACCACTTCGAGTGGACGGATGCGGCAACGGCCGGACTGGAAGAGATAAAGGCTCTTTTAGCGAGCAAGCCTATCCTGGCCGCGCCGAACGTCGGTGAACCCATGTTATTATACATCTCGACAACACACCAGGTGGTGAGCACAGTGCTCGTCGTCGAGCGAGAGGAGGACGGACACAAATTCCCGCTTCAGAAACCAGTATACTACGTATTCACTGTCCTCACACCATGCAAATTCCTGTACCCTCATTACCAAAAGATAGCATACGCGGTCTTCATGGCATCCCGGAAGCTACGACACTACTTTCAAGAATGCTCAATCACGGTGGCTTCCGAAGTACCACTCAATGACATAATAAACAACCGCGATGCCACTGGCCGGATTGCCAAGTGGGCCATTGAGCTCCTTCCATTTGACATAACATACAAACCGCGCCGGGCCATTAAATCCCAAGTACTGGCTGACTTCGTCGCCAAATGGACAGAGGCCAAAACTCCCTAAAGAGTATGAAACGTATTCCAACTAGGTCATGCACTTCGATGGTTCCAAAATGCTGGCGGGCTTAGGAGCCGGCGTTGTCTTAACGTCCCCGACTGGAGACACAGTTCAGTACGTACTCCAAATATTATACACAGACTCCAACAATGCAGTCGAATACGAGGCCTTATTGCATGGTATTCGGATGGTTGTTTCCAAGGGCATACAACGCCTGGAGGTGCGCGGGGATTCAAACCTCACAATATCCCAAATAAATGGAGATTTCGACGCCAAAGATACGAAGATGGCGACCTATCGTAACGCCGTTCTCAAAATGTCGGCTCGGTTCGAGGGGCTTGAGTTTCATCATGTGGCTCGAGAAAGTAATCTAGCGGCGGATGTCCTTGCTCGCATCGGCGCCAAGCGCGACCCTGTGCCACCTAACATATTCCTGGAAAGGCTCTTCAAGCCATCCGTGGTGTGGCAAGGGTAGAGCGGCTACACCAGTCCAAAACCGATTATACCCCCAGATTCCGAACTCAATACCGATATCATCGGGGGCTCAGCCACCGAAATAATACCATCGGCCCATCTTATCATGGCAGTAATTGCCCCATGGACCGAACCCTTCTTTGCCTACCTTAATAGGCGAGAGCTCCCTGAGGATCAGAATGAGGCTCGCTACATTGTCCGGCGCTCGAAAGACTACTAGGTCCATGACGGAGATCTCTACAAGAAGAGCGCTACCGGAGTACTTCAAAGATGTATCTCCAAAGAAGAGGGGCGGCAGCTCTTGGCCGAAATTCACGCCGGTCTCGGTGGTCACCACGCCGCGGCTCGGGGCCTTGTAAGTAAGGCCTTCCATACAGGTTTCTATTGGCCGACGGCCCGAGAAGATCCACATGACCTTGTCCAACGTTGTGTCGGATGCCAGCTTTTCGCCAACCAAAGCCATATGCCTTCGACCACTCTACAAACAATCCCCATTACTTGGCCTTTTGCGGTCTAGGGCTTGATATGGTCGGACCCCTTAAAGGAGGAAGCCATAAGAAAAAATATCTGCTGGTCATGGTAGATAAATTCACCAAATGGATAGAGGCCAAACCAGTTAAAACGGCCGAAGCCGGACCAATGATAGACTTCATATCCGGCGTTGTGCACCGTTATGGCGTCCCACACAGTATCATCACCGATAATGGCTCCAATTTTACAGCCGATGAGGTGAAAGCCTGGTGTGCTAACCTGGGCATTAAGCTCGATTACGCCTCCGTGTATCATCCACAAACAAACGGTCAAGTCGAACGAGCTAATGGTCTTATTATGAGCAGCATTAAGCCTGGACTAGTGCGGTCTTTGAAAGAATCGGACAAGCACTGGGTTGAGGAGCTCGACTCCGTACTCTAGGGGCTGCAGACCATACCCAATCGCACTACCGGATATACACCCTTCTTCATGGTGTACGGCGTAGAGGCTGTGTTGCCCTGCGAAATTATTCATGACTCACCTCGAGTGCGCATGTATGAAGAGAGAGAGGCCAAGCTTGATCGGCAGGATGGCTTAGATGCCCTGGAGGAGGAGCGCGACGTTGCAAAAGCCCGTTCCACATTTTATCAACAGCAGGCTCGCAGATATCGAAGCAGAGAAGTGCGGGCCAAGACTTATAACGTTGGCGAACTCGTTCTACGCCTACCAAAGAAGAAAAAGGACAGACTCAAGCCCAAGTGGGAGGGTCCTCATCATATATGAAGTTCTCATTGGAGGAGCATACCGCCTACGTGATGCATCGGACAACCGCTTAGAGCCGAACCCATGGAATGCCGCCAGAGTCCAAAGATTCTACGCCTAGAGCCGGACTCTTTGTTCGTCTTCTTCTCCCTTTGTTTCCATTATTATTTCCTCTGTTTAACTTTTCTTCTAGCTTTAAGCTCTTGTGCGGCTAAACCACACACCAATGATGTACACATCCTTAAATATGTACACCCATAATACCTGGGGGCTTCTTACAGAAGCTTATTGTTATTTTTCGAGCATCAAGATCACCACACATGTGTCTTTTTCCTCATATGTACCTTTTCTTCGCCATTATATGCCTCGTTATGACTTAAGTTTTGGCCAAGCTGGGTTGCCTGGCTCCTGTGCTTATGCCCTACGTTCCCGTTTGTTCGGCTAGGGCATAAAGGGAGCACCTCTGCGATTGTTACTGCCGGGTCATCTGGACGTGTACCTCAGACTGGGTGAAGCCGAAAGCTAGCATTCTTAAGGGAATATTCGGTCGGCGGACTAAAGACGTGTTACACTCATTACACTATGAACCCCCAGATATCACATACACTGTGATTTTTTCAATCACAGTTCGGGCATGCACACTAACGCATGTTCACCCAGGGAAAGGAACCCTTAACGGAACTATTCACTCCGGAAAATGTTTCTTACAATTACAATGTACTATAACATAGCTAGCAGGATAAAACTTGTCTGTTCAAGCAACTATGACCCCTACGCCTGGTTTCCACGCATACCCCGGTCTATATTGCCGCTTTGGTATTCGGAAACACTCCGCACCTTCGGGTCCAGAGTTCGAAGCGAACAGGTCTGCCATGACAACCGTTTTACAATCCGGCTAGGGACAATTATGTCAATTGAAGTACATAGTCACTTGGACTCGAAAGCTTCTTCCTCTATGCCGTCTAACAGGCTGTCTAGTTACAATCTTGTTGGGAATATTTGGCGGCTACCATTACTTGGTCATATACCAAACTAACTGGAATTTCTTTTCCATCTGACCCCTTAGGCCCGACCCGGGCCATATGATTCGGATCAAGCTTGGTGTACCGTGTCTTCAACATGGCCCAGGCCTCCCGCGCACCTTCTCGGCAGGCTGATATCTTCCATAATCGAGTACGCCACCGTGCTCCTTGGAATAGCTCCACGAGCTCCGCCATACTTCTTGGAGGGGAGGTGGATGGCCATAAAGCCTTGGCAACACTCCGCATTGCTTGCCGAACTCGCTCGTGAATTTGGGACAGCTGTTGTAGTAAGTCGCCTTGAGATCTGGACATTTATTCTTCGGGATGGCCAGTCAGCATACCTGCAGACATAAATCTTTCAGTTCCTGTCCTAACCGAATTATATGGAGGCAAGTTCGAAAAGCATACTGAATATGCCGCCTCGTAGTCTCGTATTCTCCTTCACGGAGTCGGCCAGCTGGGCTCGCAGATCTTTTAGTTCTTCACCCTGTAGGGTGTTGGAATCCTACAGCTTATTTTTATCATCCCTGACCCATGTCAGCACACGTTCATGTGCGGCTAGTTGCCTTTTGGCCTCTTGTTCACCCGCTTGCTTGACTTTCAGTGCTTTCTTCAGTTGATCTGACGATCCTGTCATGGGAAGTACAACATTATTAATATTGCTGGTATATGATTATATTTTTATCGATAGAAGGGAAAATTACCAGGCGATGCCTCCTTGGATTTCTCCAGTTTGGCGGTAGCAGCAGCTAGCTGTGTCCGACACTGTTCCAGCTCTTGAGACAGCAGGTTGTTCTTTTCCATGAGTGTCTGGTTATACAATGATCCTTAAATCAGTTGTACCAAGTGCTTCATGTCTCGGGGGCTACTGGTATATGATTATCAAATTTGTACAAAGGTGTACTTACCCGCATATCTTTCAAGTGCTGGTCTGTGGCTCTCGTAAGCCCGTCTCGCGCAGCTCGGATGTATGCATCAGCCAAGCTGAAGGCATTGAACGCCTCTTTCGTAAAACCGGAGTCGCGAAGAGCGGCCTCCGGTGTCGATGATTCATGGCGCTCTCCACTTCAGAGTTCGTGACGGATACATCATCCTAACCCTCTGCTGAAGGACAATCGGTGTCACTCTTGTATCAGCCCTCATCTTTAAGGCAATGTCTGGAACCTGACTTGTGGAGGCGCGACCAGCAGGATCCCTGGACATAGTCCGGCGAACGCTTTTGTCGGTGTACAAAAGTAGGGGCTCTCCTTTTGACCCCTTTACCTGTGCACGGGCAGTCAGAGCCATGCGCCGTGGCCACACCTAGCAGGGCAGAAGAGGGAAGCCAGAGAGAAGTCGAAGTGCCAGACGGTCAAGGCAACACCAAGACCAGAAACACAGGAGAGCAAAAGGGTGAGGTGGACTCCCCCGACAAGGCCCTTGCCGAGGCGGCCTCCGCGGCCCCGGCAAGAGCCTTGCTAGGGCAACTTGCCCGATGCCAGCGGAGTAGGCCACAATTGAGCCCGTGGGTTCCAACACCAGCCAACCAACTACATTGGAACCAGGGCTCGGGAGGCGCCTCTATGGTGGCATGCAGATCTTCATCAAGATCATGAACACACAAGATCAGATGAGAACCAGAAGGCGGCAACCCTCGGCGAGATCCTAGCCGAGGAGATCCACAAGACCCCTGGCAAGCGCCTTGCCGCGATGACTGCGACGCCACGGCAAGATCCTTGCCGGGCCCCCGACAAGACCCTTGCCGAAGGCATCAGCGAGGCCACTGCCAGGCCCGCACCAGCCAAGACTCCACTGCTGTCCCCAAGCAGCTGCTAGCTCAACCAGCTGGGCAGGCACATGCGTGGCGACGGGCGGCCTCTACACCAACTTAGCAAGCACCTGCGTGGTGGCATGCAGATCTTCGTGAAGGCTCCACCACTGCGCTACCTCAGCTACCTGCCTGCCTACATGGCACCGCACGCATCGCTGGCCTAGGCGCGTCTCGAAGCGAGGCGGAGCGGCGACGGACGGGACGGGCCTCGTTCCCGTCCCCGATAAAGCTAATGGACACCTAAGTAGCGCATTTAATGTGCTTTGTCCCGTAATGCCGGGCGATAAGCTCGCGCGCCGTACAAATTTGCACCTCATGTGTGCCACTGTGGCGACCCCTTTTGCCTATAAAAGGAGGCCCGAGGTGACCAGGAGAGGGATTCGGCTCTTTTGGGCAACTTACACCCGGTAGCTAGATCAAGAACACAAGAACATTAAATACATCCACCAAAGCAGGACTAGGGTATTACGCATCCTCGTGGCCCAAACCTGGGTAAACGATCTGTGTGCTTCCTGTTAGACCTGCTCTTCTCACAACCCCGCGCCCGCCAACCGTAGAAGGGACTCCGGTGATCCTGTAGGTGTCGTTTCCCGGACATCTTTGGCGCGCCAGGTAGGGGGTGCAGTCGTGAGAATCTGATCTAGCAGTTAGCTTAGCGATTCTTCATCGCCATGGCTCCAAAGAAGAAGACGATCACGACGATCGGCTCATCGGGAGCCGAACGGCCCGTGCCAGTGCGGACGAGCAGCGGCCAGTCGCGGACAGAACCCGAGCCGCGGCCCGCGAGCACCAGCATCGCTCTCGTAGTCAGATCCCGGCGAGCGGCGTCGTTCGTGCGCCAAACAACGGGCCGCGCATCGCCAAATCCAAAGACGGGGCTGGGGCCCCCGCAGCCGGCGTGGGGGCCTCCAGGGGCGTTGTTGTGCCCCCTACAGGCAGCGCAGTAACCTCCAAGACGCCCACCCCTGTGCCCACAGCACGCTCCTCCCATGGTGTGCGCGACGAGCAGCGTCACCACGCCGGTGACCCAACGTGGGAAGAGCCATGTGCATCGTCCGCGGGATGAAGGAGTCCAGCATGCCCGCCGAAGTGCTGGCGAAAATGGCACGCAGCCACTAGGCCATGATAGAACTCCTTCTAATGTGGTTAGAAGTCGAAGCACGCCGCAGTCCATGCAGCTGTCGCCACCACCCACGCAAGCAGAGGCTTTGGCGCGCGCATAGTTGCACCTCGACTTCCCTCCTGCTGCGGAGAAGCTCGATGAGTGGAGAGCCACCATCCAGAGCCTCGTCGTTGTCGCCAATAAAGATGATCCACGACCGACGGGGCCCTCGGGTCGGCACTCCGTCGATCCACCACATGTCAGCGGTGGGAGAACCGGGTGAGCTGCAGCCACAATACACTCTCCTCCCCTGCGCCAGTTGCCGCCGGTGCCGGTCCGTCGTGATGACGCATGTGATAACATTTCCATAGCATCGTCCGACCCACGGACCCACCACGACTAGCGCCAAGTTCTTCGAGAACGAGCCCATGAAGACGCTCGGACCACTATCGAGCGCCGGCGCGATACACGCCACCAGTCGGATAAGCGGGCGGGACCCACTATGGACCACCCAGCACACTGCCCGTGACGTTTGGGGCGAGTTGAACTATAGGATGGAGAGGATCGTCTTCGACGTACCCAAGATCCCCTTGCCCTACAACGGGATTCTCGGCCGCCCGACACTAGCCAAGTTCATGGCGGCGGCACATTACGCCTACAACACGCAGAAGATGCCTGGGCCGATGACCATCATCATTGTTCCCTGCGACAATAGGGATGCGCTGATCTGCGCCGACCTAGTCTACCGGGAAGCAGGTGCAGCAACTGCCGCCAAGGCACTTGCTCCTGCCGCTGAAGCCCCGGGAGGGAAGAAGAAGACCGGCACGACCTCTCACACCCACTCCGGCAAGCGCACCTCTTCGGAGTGTTGTGCTACCGTTGAGTGTGTGCCAGAGAGCTCCACCGGCAAGAGCAAGAAATCTAGAGCTGCACCACCAGAGACCAAGAAGGTGTCTGTCAAGGAGGATGGCATGGGAGGGGCTTTCACCATAAGCTCCACCATTGACAGCAAATAGGAAAGCGCGCTCGTCACTTTCCTGCGGGCGAATGTCGATGTGTCTACATGGCAAGCATCTGACATCCCCGCGTTCCCAGGGAAGTGATTGAGCACCATCTTGCTGTCTGCCCCCACGCGCGACCCGTCAAGCAGAAGGTCAGGAAGCAAGCTTTGGAGTGGCAGGAGTTCATCACAGAGGAGACCAGGAAGTTGGAAGCGGCAGGCTTGGTGAGGGGAGTGCTCCATCTGACGTGGTTGGCCAATCCGGTGGTGGTGCGCAAGGCAAACGGGAAGTGGAGACGGTGTATTGACTACACAGATATCAATAAGGCTTGTCCTAAGGACCCCTTCCCGTTGTCGCGCATCGACCAAATTGTTGACTCCACGGCCGGGTGAGATCTGTTATCATTCCTCGACGCCTACTCGGGTTACCACCAGATCTTCATGACAAGAGAAGACAACATTCATCACCCCATGTGGTACGTACTGCTTTTTACGGATGCCTTCCGGGTTGAAGAGTGTTGGCTCGACGTTTGCAAGGGCAGTCCAGATTGGTTTTGAGCCCTAGCTACATAGAAATATGGAAGCTTATATGGATGACATAGTGGACAAAACCAAGGACAGGCTAACTCTTGTACAAGACTTAGAAGAGACGTTTGCCAACCTGCACAAGATCAACTTCAAGCTGAACACTGAGAAGTGTGTCTTCGGCGTTCCGTCCGGCAAACTTCTCGGGTTCTTTGTGTTGCAGCGTGGGATTGAGGAAAACCCAGACAAAATCAAGGGAATCGAGCAGATTGACGCGCCCAAGCGGATCAAGGATGTGCGTCGGCTCACTGGTTGCGTTGCCGCCATGAACCGATTCATCTCCAATTCTGCCGAGCGCGCCCTTCCCTTTTTCAAAATTGTGAAAAAGGCGGGCCCAATGGAGTGGACCCCGGAGGCCGAAGCAGCACTGCAGGATCTGAAGAAATATTTCTCTTCTACACCAGTACTGGTGGCGCCTAAACCGCAAGAGCCGTTGCTGCTGTATCTGGCGGCGACGAATCAAGTGGTCAGCGCCGTGCTGGTGGCGCAGAGGGAGGTTGACGAAGAGGCAGTGGCAACGACAGGACCAGCAGATGGCGAGTCAGATGTTCCGCCAGCAGGGCCTGGTGCCGGCAAGGCAAGGCCCCCAGCGAAGCCCGGCGCCGTCAAGACAGGGCCCGTGCAGCCCAATGAAGTGGTGCAGAAGAAGAAGATGATGCAACACCCGATTTACTTTGTCAGCTCCTCTTGCAGGGGGCTAGCACTACAAAAAAAGACACATCCGTGACATTTTGGGCCGAACGAAAAAAATTTCTGTCATACATATGACACTTCTATGACGATAATTGTGACAAAACCCGGTATCATCATAGATGTGGTGGGCTCCTTCTTCTATGACAAAAAATCATGACAGAAAATGGGCTTTTCGTCCTGGGCGGGCCGGAGACGCAGCTGTATGACATTCTTTGGGCCGTCCATGACGGAAAAAACCGTGGTAGAAGTGAGGGGGAGGAAAATTTTGGGGAGTTCCCGGTTACGGTGGGAGGTCAGGGGCCGAGCGATGCGTGTTTCTCTCATACACGTCCGTGCGTGTGTGCGAGGCGTTGGCTCTAACTGAACCCGAGCGAGGCGTTGGTCTCTAACTGAACCCGAGCGATTGCACTGCAGGCTACGTGTAACTGAACCCGAGCGATCGATCGATGGCTGTTAACTGAACCCGATCGAGCGATTCCTTCGCTACTGCTGCTAACTGAAGCCAATCGGTGCTGCCTCTGGATGAACAGTGAGCGTTGCGGGGGTGGTTTGGATGAACAGTTCCCGGTGGGGGTGGATGTACAGGACCCCGTGGTGTTGCCTCTGGATGAACAGGACCCCGATTGATCGAGCCGGTTGGGGCTGGATGAACAGGACCCCGTGGAGGGCTGGATGAACAGGACCACCCCGTGGAGGGCAGGATGAACAGTAGATGGTGGAGCGCTGGATGAACAGTAGCCCGTGGAGGGGTCGTTGAACAGGAGCCCTTGGAGAGGGCTGGTTGAACAGTAGCCGGTGGAGTAGCGCGCGGTGGAGGCTGGATGAACAGGAGCCCGTGGATGAACAGTCGCAGGTGGAGGCTGGAGGAGCTCGACGATGGATGAACAGTAGCCCGTGGAGGCTGGAGGGGGTCGACGGTGGAGATGAACAGTATCCCGTGGAGTCCCGTTTTGTGGTACGCCACACCCCTCCCGATGAACAGGACCCCATTTCGACCGTAGCGCTCCAACACAAGTCTGTTTCCTCCGTTTTGCGTTACGCCACACCCCTCGCGATCAACAAGACCCCCATTTCGACCGTAGGAGGTCCGTTTCCTCCATTTTGCGGTACGCCAGACCCCTCCCGATGAACAGGATCCCTTTTCGAACGTGGCCTGTCGAACACAAGGCTGTTTCCTCTGTTCTGCGGTACGCCAGGCCTCATTTCCATCGCCTGGTCCGTCCAGGCCCTCCCGATGAACACGACGCATTCCATTGCCTCCCCATGAACACGACGACGACGTTGTTTCTCCGTTCCGACCCAGCCATGTACACGAGCCCTGGCTGTACGTATGCGCGAGTAGGCGTTCGAGACCCCGCCCGTATGTACACATACGTGGCCGTATTTTCTTTCTTGCACCTTGGCCGCTGTACGTACGTGTACATGCTACGTGTGTGCCTCTACTACGACACGTGCGCGCCTCTACATCGACTAGTATATATGTACGTACACGTTCGCGACCAGAATGACAACGCTACTTACGCTTCGACCGGGTAGGTCCCGACTGTCAGGCACTTCCTTGCGTGCGAAGATGTAGCTGGTGGGTCCCAGCAGTCAGGGGCAAATGTTTTTTTCGCGAAATACGGTGGCCCACCCGGTGGGTCCTCGCTATCAGGTGGAGGAATAATTATTTTGCACGTAATAAGGAGGCACTTCCTTGCTGCGGCCGTGGACCCAGCTATCAGCCTCTCCACGTACAGTCCATGTCCGATGGAAGCCGTTCCTTGACCACGTTGACCACGCCGCGCCGAGAGAACCAGGGCGGTGGACGATGGCGAGGCCTAGGAAGGGGACAACGCGGAGCCGGGTAAGATGCGGCAGTGGATGCCCACGTGTAGAGGTGTACGAGGGTTCACTGGTTCGCTGCGGTGTGAGGCTGCCGTCGCCGCAGAATAACAGGGAGTGTGGGTGAGTAAAGGGATGGCCTGGCCAGCGGTGGGAGTAGTACGGGCGGCGAGGCCTCTGCCGCATCGCAGCCGGCCACGGGAGGCACGAGCATGAGGCACGACCGGCGCTGGTTTGGGCGGCTGGAGCCAGAAGACCAGAGGTTGAAGAAGCACTACGGCCGTTGGATGGACATCGTACGGTCAGTGGAGCTAGAATCGTGCATATAGACTAAGTTGACAAAGCCCTCCGTCCCCGTCAACTTAGTAGGCCCACAAGTCAGCCTCCCACCAAGGTGGGTCCCAGCTAGCAGGGGGTATTCATTTTTTTGTGCATAATAAGGAGGCACTTCCGGTGGGTCCGAGCTGACAGCAGGGGGAACGTTTTTTCCCGAAATACGGTGGCCCGTCAGGTGGGTCACAGCAGTCAGGGGCAAACGTTTTTTTTGCGATATACTGGTGGGCGTCCGGTGGGTCCCTGCTATTAGGTGGAGGAATAATTATTTTCCACGTAATAAGGAGGCACTTCCTTGCGGCTGTCGTGGACCCAGCTGTCAGCCTCTCCACGTACAGTATTCTTCCGATGGAATTCGGTCGTTGACCACATTGACCACGCCGCGCCGACAGCACCACGGCGGTGGATGACAGCGAGGCCTAGGAAGGGGACAACGCGGAGCCGGGGAAGACGCGGCAGTGGATGCCCACGCGGAGAGGAGTACGAGGGTTCACTGGTTCGGCTGCGCTGTCGTCGCCCAAGAATAACAGGGGGTGTGGATGAGTGGAGTGGAGGGATGGCCTGGCCAGCGGTGGGAGCAGTATGGGGGCGGTGAGGCCTCCGCGGCAGCACAGCCGGCCACGGGAGGCAGGAGCAGGCGGCACGACCGGCGCTGCTTTGGGCGGCTGGAGCAAGAAGACCAGAGGTTGAAGAAGCACTACGGCCGTTGGATGGACATCGTACGGTCAGTCGAGCTAGAATCGTGCATATTGACAAAGTTGACAAAGCCCTTCATCCCCGTCAACTTAGTAGGCCCACTATACTGGGTCCCAGCTAGCAGGGGGAGTATTCATTTTTTTTGTGCGTAATAAGGAGGCACTTACTTGCGTGCGAATATATAGCTGGTGGGTCCGAGCTGTCAGCGGCAGTAACATTTTTTCGTGAAATACAGAGGCCCTTTCGGTGGGGCCCAGATGTCAGGTGGAGGAATCATTATTTTGCGCGTAATAAGGAGGCATTTCCATGCGTGCGGCCGTGGACCCAGCTGTCAGCCTCTCCACGTACAGTCCACTTCAGATGCATGTCGGTCGTTGACCACGCTGACCACGCCACGTCGAGAGCACCAGGGTGGTGGACGACGGTGAGGCCTAGGAAGGGAACAACACGGAGGCAGGGAAGACTCGGCAGTTGTTTCCCACGCGGAGGGGAGTACGACTGTATGAGGGTTTACTGGTTCGTCTGCCGTTACCGGAGAATAACAGCAGGTGTGGGTGAGTAGTGGGATGGCTAGGCCAGCGATGGGAGTACGGTGGGGCGGTGAGGCCTGCGCGGCAGCATAGCCGGCCATGGGGAGGAGGGAGCAGGAAGTCCCGCCGGCGCTTGTTTGAGCGGCTGGAGCAGGAAGAGCAGAGATTGAAGAAGCACGACAGCCGTTGGATGGACAGCCAACAGTATACATGCCATCTGTGGAAAGCCTCAAATCTGTGGAAAGCAGCATACAGCCCATCTGCCATTATTTCAAATAATTTATAGCCCATTTGCAAATTCTTACGGGTTTTTTTGGAGCCCATATTCTTTATGTTAGCATTACAGCCCATATTGTGGCCACGGTTAAAAAATTATACGAAACTTTGCATATGTCGGTACGGTCTGAACTGTTTTTAATCCCGAAATTTCGAGTCACATACAGACTGATTTTAAAAATAAATGTATATCAATATAAAATCCAATAAATTGTCCACACATAAAAATCAATGCAATTTAAAATCTCAAAATGAAAAAAAGATATTTGAAAATAGGGATAATTGTATTCATACCCTTAGTTGTGTCCCCCTCAACCGATATGCCCCTAGTTTTTCAAAACACGTGCTCTTGCCCAACCTACTCTGTCGTCTTGTGCTTTTGCCCTTTGACCGTTTGACCGTCACTTTGAAAACTTCATAACTAATTCATACTAAATCTGAAAAATACGAATAAGATGCCAAAATGTTCCAAGAAACACCACCTATATGTCAATGTCACTTGCATTCAAGACAAAACTGTTGGTAAGTGGCCATTCGAGTTTTAGCTCCTATCATATCACCATGAACAGTAAAATCTAAAAGAATCAAAAAATTCAAGAAAAAATTGGTGGAAAAGTATTGCAAATGTTTTAAGTGCTTGCCAAGTTTCATGAGGGAATGACATTCGTGGAAGTCGTGGCAAAAAAAAACAATAAACACTCGAATATAGATTATTATTTTTGCCACGACTTCCACGAATGTCATTCCCTCATGAAACTTGGCAAGCACTTAAAACATTTACAATACTTTGCCACAAATTTTTTCTTGAATTTTTTGAACTTTTTATATTTTACTGTTCATGGTGGTATGATAAGAGCTAAAACTTGAATGGCCACTTACCAACACTTTTATCGTGAATGCAAGTGACATTGACATATAGGTGATGTTTCTCGGAACATTTTGGCACCTTATTTGTATTTTTCGGATTTAGTATGAATTAGTTATGAAGTTTTCAAAGTAACTGTCAAATGGTCAAAGGGCAAAAGCACAAGACGACAAAGTAGGTTGGGAAAGACCACGTGTTTCCAAAAACTAGGGGCATATTGGTTGAGGGGGACACAACTAAGGGTATGAATACAATTATCCCTTGAAAAATAATTGCCAGTTTGATGTGTTTTAAAAATGTACAGATCATTTCTCATTACTGATATGCCATTTTCTTGGCCAGCCAAATGAAGCTCTCGTCGTCTTGAAAGATTTGCAGCCCAACAGGCCTGATAAAGCGACTTACTTGACAAATCACAAAAAAACTGGGCTAGCCATTTTCAGAAAGAAAAAAAACTACTGGGCTGGTCTGTGGTAAACATAAAAGAAAAGGTTGTCTAGACAGGCCAGAGTGTCCCGCCCAGCCCAGTTGACACCCTGCTTCCGTCTCAAAAACAAATTAGATAAATGCCACTCCAATTATGCCGATTCATAAAAATGCCACTACAATTTCCAAACTTTGAAAAATGCAACTGCAATTTTTGCAAACTTTGAAAAACGCCACTGTAGTTTGCAAACTTTGAAAAACGCCACTCCAAACTTCGAAAAATGCCATTAGAAATAGCATGAAATGGCATTTTTCAAAGTTTGGAAATTGCAGTGGCATTTCTCGGATACACCAGATTTGGAGTGGAATTTATCAAATTAACCCAAAACAAAAATAACTTGGCGAGCTACTGGGTCCCTGGTGTCAGCCGCTCGTTGTGCAATTCACTCGTTTATTGACTACGTCGACAATGGCATGGGACCCAGATGTCAGAAATCGACTAGGAGGAGCCATTTTTTTATTGACTTGAAATAAGGAGGCACTTGCTTGCGTACTGCCATGACCTTGGCGGGTCCCTGCTGCCATCCACTCCACATACAATCATCTCCTGATAGTGTACGCGTCAACTTGCTAGGCCCACAAGTCAGCCTCTAAACCCGTGGAGGACAAATACAACCCATTTAAAAAAATAACAGCCCATTCCATACGTTCAAACGGAAAGTTCAACATTTAGAGCAAAGTAACAGGTCTGATCCACATATAGAGTACCGAACTTCCACGTTGACAACCTTCATAGCCAAGTAAACTATCTACTCCCACTAACACTCTAGTAGCATACAAGTACTAACTTACTCTTAGCTAACTAGACGATGCCGGCCGCCATCTGCTGTCCATGCTAAACACCGACGCCGGCGTCCTCCGCCTCGCCTCAGACTTGCCAGAGGTGCGATAGAGCGCGTTGCTCGCGCGCATTGGCCCTTTCCATGTCGGCGTGGTCCACCGAAGCTTCAGCTTCCAAGTGGGAAACCCACTTGACGAGCTGGTAGTAAAAAACGGCGTCGCGAACGCGTGCGTGCCCGACAGCCTCCAGGGCTATTTGACGGGCGCCGGCCTCCACGTAGTCGGCCCAGTTGTGGGGGCTCAACTCGCGACTCAGAGCGTCGGTGCGCTGCTGCTCCATGTCCCGCTGGCGGTGCAAATCAGCGATACGCTGCTCCTCCGCCAGGCGGTCGCGCTCCAACAACTCCTGCTCCTCCGCCATGCGATCGCGCTCCAACAACTCCTCGATCTCCGCATTGCGATCTAAAGATAGATAGAATGCCTCCTCCCTCCGTTTGCCTTCCAGTGAAAACCCGAACACTAGTTCTGGCGGTGACCGCATCCGACGTCACCTACCGCGGACGGGCGGGGGCATGGCGGACGTGGCAAGCGACGTCGGGCCGGTGAGGGCTTATGAGGATATGGCGAGTTGGGTCATGGTGGCACCGGAGAAGGCCGGGAAATAGTACTTTTAGGCGGAAGGTAGCGCGATGGTCATCGGAATTCAATGCATAATGGCTTAGCGCGCCAACTTGCCGTGGAAAACTAGAGAAACTGAAATTATGACTGTGCCGTCCCGTCCCGTCTGGGTCGCATGCCGGCATGGCGGTCAAACGAGTGCACTCGAATCATCTCCCTCCTCGTTAATAATGATTCCGCGGATTTAAAGCGTATCTTTTTTCGCATCAGTAGCTGCCTTTATTACGGCCGGCTGCATGCAGGCACTCAGAATCGCTCGCAGGTAGTACGCGAAGCAGCATGCAACGAGTCGCAGCCGAGGGCACGCATGCAGCCACTTAAATCGCTGGAATTAATTAGGCTTAAACTTCTGCATGTCGTTAATTATTGCCATGCCTTGGTCTTGCCGCTTTGCTCATGGGACTAATAAACCTGGACGGATCGATAGTGTAGGTTGTCAGTTGGTGAGAGGTTTGAATTAAGCCTTGCAAACCGGAAAGGAGGTACTAGTACGTGTGTGATCCGCTATTTATTCGTGTAGGATCAAGTAGGTCGTTTCTTGAATTGAGCCCTGCAAACCGGAAAGGAGGTAGTACGTGCGTGATCCGCTATTCATCCGTGTAGGATCGATAGTGTAGCTTGTCAGTTGCTTCAGAGGTAGGCATTTTTATCCGTGTAGGATCGATAGTGTAGCTTGTCAGTTTCTTCAGAGGTAGGCATTTTTATTCAAAAAAACTGCCACTTCGCATCTTGCGTCGCAAATAAAACTGTCAGGAGCGCATTTGTAGGCTAGCTAGTGATCGATCAGTAACTTGTAAACACTGAGCAAACATAAATAAGTAATTGTTAATGCAACTCAATGATTCACAGATCATATACAAATATGTAGCTCCAAAAGCAAAGATCGGCCACTTTGGATCTTCCATCGCAACTAAAACTAACTAGTACGATTCCCATACATAAGATCAACATGTTAATGCATCTCAATGATTCACGGATCATATACAAATATGTAGCTCCAAAAGAAAAGATCTAGAAAAAACATTTGTTCTTCCTACTATCATGGATGCTTCTCTTGGACAACATTCAGTACAGACTGAAAGAAAAATTTGTTTGTGAAGTCTACAATTCCTCTTGCAAACGTAAGTGGTTTCACCAACAGCTGGAACCATGAGAATGAACCACATATGATGGAGTAACATCCACTGCAATATGATTTGGTCTTCTCTCGATCACACGGCGAGACTATTTTCGGAATACAAACTTTAACTTAGGCAAAATGATGCCCATTATATAATCAGACCAAAGCAATGAAGCACCTAGTGTTGGCCAATAAATAGTACAGTACTACTTTTCTGCAGTCCATGCAGTGACTATCCAATATTTCTATGTCTATTTTCAAATGGCACTACAAGGTGTGGGCACTTTGTTTGTTTGTCAAATAGCAACGGGCAGACATCTCTGTCTGCACCAATATCAAGCATCTAGTAAACATATACCACACCTTGTATTTTATGTTTAAACATGTCTCTTCCACTTAGCATCTGTCATGTTCTGCACTGGACAATCTGATACAGTTATGTTTTGCCCTGGACAATTTCATAGTGAATTGATTTGCTGGTTCGGAGCAGAAATATAGCGCCTAGTCTTCATCAGACCAAGGATATCCCTGTTCGCAGTGATGGAAGAGGTGAAATCGATACAACCGAAATTGAGCATCCAATCATTGAATCCTGTCGTGCACCTCCAATGTAGGTCCACCCTGCCAATAAATTCACATGCAAACCACTAGTATTACTATCTAATGACAATACAAAAGGAGTAGCAAGATAGTAGCAAACCATGTACCTTCGTAATGAACAGCTCATAGTGCCACCAATTGGATATAAAGGTTTGGAAAAAAACATGCTCCTAATGTTGAACCAGTTGGACTTTTTGTGCAGTTCCACTAAAATCGAGCATCCCTGTTTGCATAGATATTGAAAGTGTGATTACTCTAAAAGTGGCACTAGTTGAAGCATAGACTCACAAATATAAGCATTCCAATTTCTTAATGGGAAAAGGTAGCAAGACTGTTTCTAACCACCTGTTTGAAGGAATAAATAAAGCAACAGTGGCTGATGTCAGGAAGGCATACATAGTTTTTTCGAGAAAAGTGAGCCATTCCTGACCTTTCCTCTTCTTTTAAGCAAATTTTGTGCAGTTCTACTAAAATAAAATGCCATCACCGCCTTGACAATTCAGTGACACTGTACAAAAGGAAATGACTTAACATTACATCATGATGTCAGGTATGTAGTAGACAGGCATTAGAGACAAACATACAGACCTCCTCAAGAGAACAACCGGAGGAGGAGGTGCCCAATCTTGACCTTTCCTCTTGTCTTCATAATTGTCTGTGTAGTTTAACCAAAATAAAATGACATCAGCGCCTTGGCATTTTGGTGACACTGTACAAAAAAATTAACTTATCTCATGAAAGTGAGGTATGTAATCTATAAGCGTTAACAGTGCAAAAATCTGAAGGTAGTAACAAGTTTCATCGTTGGTATACTGGCCGTGCAACAGCATTAGAATGCCTTAGCTGAAAAATCTTTAATACATCCACAATCAACAGCTAACCCTGAAATAATCTAGTGACATTAAATGGCATTGCTTAAATTTATCGGTGGCATTAGACTGAGAGCGGCATTAGTTAAATGTGGCATCACTTTAGCAGTAGCATTGCTTGACTTGACTGCTGGCTTTATACTAACAGCAAAAAAAGTGGCAATAAGAGCATGGGCCATTTGGACAGTGGGCGCACCAGTACGACGTACCTCCACAGACGCAGAGTGGTGAGGGAGGTATGGTTGCCCAGACCAACAAATATCCAGGCAGCATATGTGGATTACGTCCCATTTTTGTTCTCTTTAGCCACCTTTTTCCAATGCAAGGACAAGAAACCGATCGACCTGGTCATTCTCTATTGCGTTGTCATGCCTTTCTACCCTTCTTCAACCAAGAGACACGAGACTCATTCCTTAGCTACTGATTTTCCCCTTTTCAACCTAGATGCGGGTTCGATGCCTACTCTCTTGGACAGTACAGTCTCCCTTCCTTTCCTTATTCAACCCAGACATGGATTAGTCTACATGAAGTAGGGTTTCCTTTAATAGTGCAAATTATGGTTTTCGTCTGCGTGGCCAGCAGAGCAGAGGATAGCAAATTGGGAAGATGGTGGAGTGGAAAAAGATCCACATGCAACGACGTGGCAGATGGGGCAATAGAACAAGGTTATGGTTCGAAAAGAGGTAGCATACCTGAGGGTCGGCGGGAAGTGGCTTCGCTCGTGGTCGTCGTCCTCCGCACACACTACGGCAGCGAGCTTGGGGACGGAGGCCATCCCGCGCGGGCGCTAGGTCTGAGAGGAAGGCCTTGTCGTCAGTGCGTGACCTCGCTCGCCGCCGATGAGTGCGTCACCACTGCACGTCCTTTTCTTCCCCGGCGGATCTGTGACCACCGGTGAGGAGGGAGAGAGGGGCCGTCTTTTTTAGATCTGGAGAGAGGGTGGTAGTCTGAGAAGCAAGTGGGCAGCCCTTACCAAGAAAGCGCTGAAGCTCCAGCCTATATATCTTTTTTATACTACTAGTACTGGAGGTGGAGTAGTGGTAGAGTAGTTTATATTTTCTCTGCGTAAAGTACCAGTTAGTCGTGCTTCAAAACTGATCGGCACGCCAATAAAAAAATAAAGGTCGATAACTAATGCTGCACCTCGGGCCAACGCGGCCAGATCGCATTTTGCACGAGAAATTACACACCATATTTCGTTGACCTGTGGTTCCGTTCCAACATATCAGTGAGACGATGGCGAGTAGTATGAGTATTTCCGAACGGACGTGTAGGCCGGGGCGCCTCTTCGTGAACCGTGGCAAACTCGCAACCGTCCACCGACTCTTCGCCTTTCCCTTTCGATTTGGAACTGCTGTCGCACGCTCTTCGTCTCCCTCCTCCATTTTCCTTCAGCCCTTCACCCTTTCTTCTACCATTGTTTGATCGTCTTCTCCATGGAGGGAGCAGGCCGGAAACGAGCCCGTTATTCTTGCCCCGATCTGAAAGATGACGTGGTGGAGGAACTCATTGATCGGTGCGACGTCATCACCTCGGCTAGCACGGCAGGTTCATTCAAGCCCATTCTCGACTCAACTAATAACATCATTGCAAGGAACACAAGAGTCAAGGAGCGGTTTGATCTCCCCTATCTTCTTCGCCGTGACCCTGATGACTCGCGCCGGCACGACAGAGGCCTCACCCTGTGCAAGTTGATGCCGCTTGATAATGATACGTATGATGTTAAGATGCCATCGCTTGAGGGAAAGGCTTGGGCGGGCGCAAATGGAGATTGGGTTGTTTACATTGGGTCCAACTGCGAGTGGGAACATGTGAATGTGTACACTCGTCACCGGGTTCCACTTCCAAAAATCTCAGCACACTGCCCAGAGGTTGAGCACACCGTTAATGTATGCACGTTCAAATACGATCATGGTGACTGTCTTCTACGGAAGATAGCAATTTGTCGAGTTCCCAACCGCTCTTGGAATTACAGCAACTATGATGTTGTTGCTATCTTCGACAAGCTTGTTGCTGTCCTTGATGGTTTCACTCTATGGATATTGCTCAAAAATCAGTTTCTGTACACGGATGAGTACTGTGATGCAATTCAATACGAGGGCCTTGTGTTTGCTGCCACCACTCGTGGCACTGTTTTTGCATGGCATCCTAGTAGTTTTGGTACGTTTGTCTTCCATCGTAATTATAATTGTTTCATCGACATGCATGCGTTTATCAAGTTTCCCTTTACTAATTAACCTTCTTCTTGTGTTTCCAAGGTCTTGTGAACATCCCACCACCTATACTTGAAAATTTTTATACCCAAGGGGGAGATGCCGATGGTGATGATCACGAGCAGCGGCCATATACTCTGTGGTGCCTGGCAACTAATTCCGATGGATCACCTCTTCTTGTGTGTATACAGCCCACTAATGATGTTACTGCTAAGGAAGCAGGTGTCTCCCATGGCCGCACTCTCCGGACCTATTCCAACACCCGTTGCATGGTAATCGAGATGGATACTAGTGTGCTAGCGCCAACTCCTTCTCCCTGGTACAGAATTGATAGTCTTGGAGAAAACTCGCTCTTCCTTGGACAAAACTATCCGATTATGGTGAAAGGCGATCCAACTGTTGTTGACACATTTATGAGAAGCAACTGTGTCTATACCTCGGACATTTGTGTGTTTCCCTACCCTGGTACTGATATAGTAGGCCGCTTCAGCCTGGATGATCAGTCCTGCGTTGGTCTCCAGATCGACAATGGATGGCCCGTCCCAGAGAATCACTTGTTGTTCAAAGCAAGTGTTTCCAACGCCGCGGAATGGTTGAGTTGAAGTTCATTTCATGGCTTGTTATTTGTTGTGTGGTGAAAACTTTAGTATTTATAATGTATCCTCGTTGTCGATGTCGGTTGATGACCTGTTGTATGTAATAAAATGATATGCCTGTGATAAACTTACTAAATTTATGAATGGCTTTCGAGTCGCTTCTCTGAGTGAGTGGTGCGACGAGGCAAAAAAATATTTTCCGAATACATAATTGTACGTGCATTGCAACGGGTTATCGGATGAGGCCAATCAACAATAGTAGTACACTATTTGTACTATCTTCACATGCTTCGCGCGTCGGGCGGGTGTTTTTACTGTAGCCATATGTTAATGTGTTCGTTGTACGTAACCAGCACCTCGAATCCTCGATACTAGTATACTATATAGTAGGAGTAAGTAGTAGGAGTATTAGGGTGGCATGGGCCAGAACAAGCATTCACGTCCAGGAGTACGGCACACGCCACCACCACGACATCCATCTGACACCATATTATTTCTTGGAGTCCGTGCTAGAGCAATCTCTTCAACCTCGTCGTTTCTCTAACTTCAGCCATCGCGCGGCGGGCGAGGTGGGGGTTGGCCGATAGTCGGTTTCCTTAACTGGGGTCCCACTTGTAAGGCCAACTCCAACGCACGACCCCAAACGGACCTCCGTTTTGCACAAACTCCAACGATAATTTTGACTAGAAAAGTAAGACCAAAGAAAACAAGAACCACAAGAATACATTTTACTACTCCTGTAAGTTGGATTAGTGCCTTCTCGATGCATTCACTGTTGATCTGCGGAGGCTCGATCTTGCGTGCTTCTTTCTTCTTCGAGTGTCTAGCCTCTATTCTAGTAGGAGTATCAACAAGTGCACCAATCTCATCTCTAGCCTCTGTGCTACTAGCTAGAAGTGATAGAACATCTACTAAATTGCGCTCTATCAATATATGGATGTACTCTTCTTCCCAATACAAAAACTTGCATCCATTCTACTCCCTCCGTTGCCCAGTGCATGCCTTCTGTTTGTCAAAATATATATGTATCTAGACATGTCTTAGTATATAGGTACATCCATTTTGGGACAAAAGGAAGTCAAGTATTTTGGAACGGAGGGAGTACACAATAAAAATTTTAAGTTAGCACAACTAGTCTAATCCGAGAGCAGAACCGAAGATTTGGTCAGGTTCTTCCTCCTTTTGCCGACACATGGGACATCCAGCATCCAGGTCGTGTCATGAAAGAAAATAGAGTGGTAGTTGAAGCCACGAGATGTGCATCTTGGGTCAAACTGTAAATAGAATCTTACTACTCTTGAGTAACTCAAAAAGCGGCCACCGAAGATCTTTATTGGATTTGTTTTTCATTACCAGCACGTCGAGGTGAAAGATGTGCAGGTTCAGTGGGTCCTCTTGCGTTTTCACTGACATGTGGGGCCGCATGTGAGCAAACAGACAATGGGCACCGCGCATCCACTGGCTGGCTAAGAAGAGAGATAGAGGAGGGCTGAGCACAGACTGCAGGAAATTTGTTCTACGTACCCAGATATAGGCTCGATATAGTGGGGTGGCATGGGCCATAACTAGCATTCACGTCCAGCAGTACGGCACACGCCACCCACACGAGTCCCATCCGACACCAATTTTCTTGGAGTCCGTGCTACAACCATCTCTTCTCCCTCCTGTTTCCTCACCCATCGCACGGTGGGTGGGGTGGGGGTTTGCCGATAGCCGGTTTGCTCAACTACGGTCCCATTTGTAAGTGAAAATGCAACACCGCACGCATTGCCGCTTGAGCGGCGTGCCGGACCAACCATGTGGGGGTGCGACGCGAACACGGCAAGCTTTTCCTTTTGAACTCGTAACTTGTAAAATTTGGTTCTGCTCCATGGCGCAACCGATAGATAGAAAATAATGATTTTTCCTAGAGTAATGATAAGTTTGGTTCTGGCGCTGTTCATGCATGGAGTACGTACGAAAATTATGAAGTTGATGCGAAAGGTAAGATAATTACTGTAGTATCATATACTGCTACATAGATTTGATAGAAAGATAAAAATACATACGGATCCATCAACGTTCAACGACATCGTCACGCCCTAGTGCGCCGGGTCACCAACCGACGTGTGAGGAGCAGCGGCGTTGGCGGCAAGCTCAACGTGCTTCTGAACAGTGTCGTCCAAGGTTGCCCTGCGCTCCAAGAAGGCCAGCGTCCTATCGTCCTCCTATTGCATGTAGTAGTACTTGTGGACGATTTGCACATAGACGTGGGTGATTATGTCGATGGTGTCTTGCTGCGCCAGGCGCTGCGCGGCGAGCGCGACCTCGAGGTGGACATTCTCCGGCGCGACGGTGGGCAGTCGCAGGGCCACCAGTGCGTCGAAGAGGTTGTGGCCATAGTGGTCGTTGAGGGTGGCGGGCATCGCAGAGCCTGGGCGCGTTGGCTGGAGGCTTACGTCAAAGTCGTCTGCAAGCTTCTTGACGACGGTGAACTTGTCGAGGAAACCGACGAGGACCTCCTCGAACAAGGAGACGAAGCTGTCATCCAAGCGGCCCCTCGCCCTGGCGGCCTCAAGCAATACTACCTGGAGACGTTCCTTGGTGCCGGGCCGCAGGCCAGCGTCGTGGACCATCTGGCACAGCCGGCTGATGCTCGCGCTCAACGCCTCCATGGGTCTAGCGTAGCTTCTAGTCAACTGATCTTGCGATTCGAGTGATCACTCTTGCCCTTGGTTAGCGTGCGTAGGTGCGTAGGATTTCGTACTACTCCTCGGCCCTCTACTGCACCTGTCTTTGTCTATATGATAGGTGGGCCAGCCACCCCTTGGGCCCACGTGTCATTCACCCAAAGGCAGTTGCCGTAAGTCAATGAAGCTGCGTCCCCCTTCGTGTCGGTGCAGTATAGTCATCTCACCGGACCTCTAGTTGGGGCCAAGCGAGAGAAGTTTGATGTTTACTGGTTTATTGGTGCCCTTTGCATTTTGCGCCAAGTTTTGACCTTTGATTTAACTAATAAAATGTTAATGCATGTAAACAAAAATGTTGTGTAAGTCACCTTACGAAAACCAAATAATCCCAAAATACTTAGGCACGGTGCATTAACTCCCTCCTTGTTTCTTATTTCGTGACATATCAACCAATGAGAGATGTGGGCCGTGCATGCTTTCAATGACTTGAGACTACCAAACATGACATGCAGTGTTTAGTTCATTGCATGTAATCCTATTATTAGTACTCTAGTTAGCAAAAAAACATTAAGTTCTCTCGCCGATAGGAATAAAACACCATGTATTTATTTACAGAGGGAGTAGTACATTTTTTGTGACATGCATTACTAGATATTGCTAGTAAAATACTAAAATCCAGATGGACGTGGTAGTACTCCTAAATCCAGACGGTGGTGCTACTAGTACTAGTAGTAGTACTACCAATGTAGTAGTAGGAGTACTAGCACTGTACTACCCCTTGGTCAAATTATTATGTGTTCCTCCTCACAGTGAAGTGACAAGACCCTGCGCCGGAGATGACACCTGAGTATAGGCGCCGTGTTCGGCATACCATAGTCAGCCTCACCGTCTACAGTCACTATCATCATGGCTATAGAGCTAGCCTGCTTACAACTAGCCCTGTTCGACATAATTTCCCGTGTGTAGATGCCCGTGCATTGCACGGAACACCAAGATTGGGGGTGGACGGCTCAGGCAGCAGCCATCGTGCCAGATTTTTCCACGGCCTTCTACTCCTAGATGTGGTGGGGAGGAGATGAGGCTGATTGTGAGAGACAAGGAGTTGTTTGTAAATATGCAACAAGTGCGGGCATCTTTTTGCAAAAATGGAGAAGCTTGGTTTGTATGCGTCAGATCTAGATCCGACGGCTATTGGTGAAAGATGGGAGGCACAACATCATCACCAACTCAGGACATGTTTGATTTGCAGGATTTTGAAAACGCGGGAATAGGACACAGCAATATTACAAGTTTCAAACTGATATTACATATGTTAGGAGTAATGTTGCACCTACGAAGAGGGAATTACTAGGAAGTTTACGTAAGAACTTTCGTTACTTTAGGTGGATGCAGCATTATCGTACAAACTAAAATCCACCGCCCTGACAAGTCACTAATGGGCAAATAAGTTTTCGAGTCTCTGGCCACTTGATGTTCCAAAAACAAATTCAGCTTCTGCAATGACTTTGTCATTTAGGCTTAGACGCTTGCGGTGATCAGCACGCCATTCATTGTTGCGCCAGAGAATGCCAAACCTCATTACCTTGAGCACACTTGCCTCCAGAACAAAGAACCTGGCCAATTTAATCTCAGATGTGCTGCCTCGGTAGTCGATCAAATCAATTTCTATAAGATGGAGGTCAAGGCATTCGATGAGATTGTTATAGTGCAGCACATTTTTCACTTTCGGGTCTTTTTTTATCTGCAAAAGAAGAGAACATGTTAGAGCAGCTGGCTGCATAAGATTGACGTGTCATCAAGAGGTGCCAATATCATTCGCTCATACGATAGGGTTGGTTGGCTAGTGATATTTTTTCACTCTCTCTCTCTCTCTCTCTCTCTCTCTCTGTTACCTCTCATTTAACTAGGAGCACATGAAGAGCTTGGGCATTTGTTTCCTTCTACTATGTGGCCTATGCCATATTTCGCAAAAGTATGCCACATAATACACATCAATGTCAAATCAAAAGAGTTTGGCACCGCTCTCGCGATGTGAGAGAGTTGGCACCGCTGTGCACACAGACCCACATGTATAAACAAATTAATAAACCAACTACACCAGCCTCTCACTCTCCCAAACAAGTGTTTTTTTATTGCCTCAGTCCTCTCTCTCTCTCTCTCTCCCATGCAGTGTTTTTTCATTGCGTGAGTTAGTTTGGCACCAAAGCAAAGTAGGTGATCCAGATTGGGACACCAGGTTAGCAATGGAGGGGCATCGATGCCAATGCATCACAAGTGAATTTGGCACATGTTTTGGCCTACATAGCCCACTTTTGTACTCCCTTCATCCCAAAATTCTTGTCTTAAAATTGTCTAAATACGGATGTATCTATATCTCCCACGTGTCGAGGCACGACTTAGGGGCATAACCGCATGGTGGTTTTGTCGCAAGAAGGGTCATCTTCACACAATCCCATGTAATGAACAAGAATGGGATAAAGAGTTGGCTTACAATCGCCACTTCACACAATATATAAATTAAACATACATCATTCAGAGCACACACATAGTCCGACTACGGACAAACAAATGAAAAGGAAGATAACCCAACTGCTAGGTCCCCGATCATCCCAACTGGGCTCCACTACTGATCATCAGGAAACGAAACAAAGTAACAACCAAGGTCCTCGTCGAACTCCCACTTGAGCTCGGTTGCGTCATCTACACTGGAATCATCGGCACCTGCGACTGTTTGGAAGTATCTGTGAGCCACGAGGACTCAGAAATCTCACACCCACGAGATCAAGACTATTTAAGCTTATGGGTACGAAAGGGGAAAATGGTGGAGCTGCAGCAAGCATTAAGCATATATGGTGGCTAACATACACAAATAAGAGCGAGAAGAGAAGCAACGCAACAGTTGAGAAGCTAGAAGTGATCAAGAAGTGATCCTGAAACTACTTACGCACAACCAGAACACAAGAACCGTGTTCACTTCCCGGACTCCGCCGAAAAGAGACCATCAAGGCTACACACGTGGTTGATGTATTTTAAATGAGTCAAGTGTCAAGTTCTCTACAACCGGACATTAACAAATTCCCATCTGCCCATAACCGCGGGCACGGCTTTCGAAAGTTCAAACCCTGCAGGGGTGTCCCAACTTAGCCCATCACAAGCTCTCACGGTCAATGAAGGATATTCCTTCTCCCATGAAGACCCGATCGGACTCGGAATCCCGGTTACAGGACATTTTGACAATGGTAAAACAAGACTAGCAAAGGCGCCCGATGTGCCGACAAATCCCGATAGGAGTCGCATGTATCTCGTTCTCACGGCACACCGGATAAGCGAAGCGTACAGGTACCAACGTAACCCAAGTTGCCAAGGGATGGTCCCGCACGATGCTCTAGTTTGGACCAACACTCAGAGGAGCACTGGCCCGGGGGTTTAAAATAAATATGACCCTTGAGTCTACAGAACCCAAGGGAAAAAGGCTTAGGTGGCAAATGCTAACACCAAGGTTGGGCCTTGCTGGAGGAGTTTTATTCAAGGCGAACTGTCAAGGGGGTCCCATAAATCACCCAACCGTGTAAGGAACGCAAAATCAAGGAACATAACACCGGTATGATGGAAACTAGGGCGGCAAGGGTGGAACAAAACACCAGGCATAAGGCCGAGCCTTCCACCCTTTACCAAGTATATATAAGCATTGATTAAATAAGAGATATTGTGATATCCCAACATATCCATGTTCCAACATGGAACAAACTTCATCTTCACCTGCAACTAGCAACGCTATAAGAGGGGCTGAGCAAAAGCAGTAACATAGCCAAACAACGGTTTGTTAGGAAAGGTGGGTTAGAGGCTTGACATGGCAATATGGGAGGCATGATATAGCAAGTGGTAGGTATCGCGGCATAGCAAAAGAGCGAGCAACTAGCAAGCAAAGATATAAGTGATTTCGAGGGTATGGTCATCTTGTCTGAGATCCCGCAAGGAAGAAGAACGAGTCCATGAAGAAGACAAACGGACGTAGTCGAACGAATCCTCACAACTCCGGAACGAAACCGAAGCAAACGAGAGAAACAAACCGGAAAGAAGCAGACAACGTAGTAAACAACCATCACATAAATATAGCATGATGCACAACCATGTATGATGCATGTCCGATTTAAATATGCATGGCATGGCAAAGTGCGCAAACAATCCTACAAATTAAGTGGAGCTCAATATGTAACGAGTTGCATATTGACAAGACCCCACATCACTTATTTAGTTCTCCCTCGGTTATGTACCCAACAATATTAAATGTTATTAAACATGGCAAGGGGTGAAGCATAAGTAAACTAACTATTTAGGCAAGTTTAAATGAGGCCGAAACAACAAACAACAATACCGGAAAATCCCCATATGCATTTTATAGATTTGGTACTATTCTGCCTAAACCATATTTTATTGTTGTTAAACAGGAAAAATGAAGTGCACCATGTTAAACTAGGCATTTTTCTACCCCATTTACATATAAAGTTTATTTAAAATGAAGCTACGGTTATTTAGTTATGAAATAAAGCATTTTAGCATGGCATTTAAGCAAATTAATGCAAACATCAAGTTAAACATTTCAAACATGGATGAAAGTTGCGTATTATGAAACTAGATGAAAAACTAAGCATTTTACTTATTTAAATCATTCTAATCCGATGCACGGTTGTGGAGTTATTAAATGCATGAACAACAAGGGGTTTTCTGAAAACTTGTGTTCGCTCGACTATTAGGCAAATTTGCAGACAGGAAAAAAAACACAACGGGCTGAAACTGCTGGGTGCTGGGCTGGGGTTCTCACCATGGGCCTAGCCCAGCGTCGGTGAGGAGGCCCAAACGGGGCGGATCCGGCGGCCCAAGGCGAAGGCGAAGCAGAGGAGGGCGCGCGGGCGACGCGACACTCATCCACGCTGGTGCTGGGCCGGTCAACGGGCGGGGGCGGCTGGATCGGACGAGGTGGAAGGAGTGCAGTCAACGGCGAAGCGGGACTTGGCGCTGGGGTCATCCTCCTCGCGTGTGATGACGAAGCAGAAGGGGACGACGGCAGGGACTTGGCGGAGGCAGGAGACAGCATGTTGGCGCGGTTTCGACGAAGGGCAACGCCGGAGCAACCGGGACGCGGGTCTCCAAGGCGGCGGCTTGGGGAGGCGGACAAAGCACTCGTTCTTCTTGCACGAGCGGAAGCGGCGGCATCAGAAGTGCAGGGGACAACGACCCGGGACTGCGGGGCTCCGTCGGGAGAGACTTGAGGCGCAGTGGTGGCGGGCTCGAGCTGTAGAAGGAGAGATTTGCAATACAATGAACATTGTATTGATGGGGTGTTGGTGCACGTATATATAATACAAGGGAAGGCCTCTACCTCAACTATACAAGACTAGGAGGTGGGCCACAACTCCAATACACGTGCAATACAAAACACATACTCAACACCCCCCCGCAGTCGAAGCGTCGCCGGAGACACAGAGACTGGACCGAAACTCCTCGAAGACAGGAGTAGGCAATCCCTTAGTCATCACATCAGCAAACTGTTGCGACGTCGGCACGTGGAGAACTCGAACACGGCCAAGGGCAACCTGCTCGCGCACGAAGTGAATGTCGAGCTCGATATGCTTCGTTCGTCGATGGTGCACCGGGTTGGCGGAGAGGTAGATCGCGCTGACGTTATCACAATAGACAAGAGTGGCCTTGTGAACATCACGAAGCAACTCTTGGAGCAGCTGACGTATCCAAGAGCACTCGGCCACGGAGTTGGCCACGGCGCGATACTCTGCCTCGGCGCCAGAGCGGGAGACCGTGGGCTGCCGCTTCGATGACCAAGAGATCAACGAGGGCCCAAGGTAGACGCAGTAGCCTGACGTAGAGCGCCGCGTGTCGGGGCAGCCAGCCCAGTCAACATCCGAGTAGGCCACGAGGTCGGTGGAGGCGGAGGCCGTCAGGGTGAGTCCCAAGGACATGGTGTCACGTATGTAACGGAGAATACGCTTCACCAGAGTCCAGTGAGAGTCACGCGGGGCGTGCATATGGAGGCACACCTGCTAAACAGCGTACTGTAGGTCGGGGCGAGTCAGCGTCAAGTACTGTAAAGCACCGACAATAGAGCGATAAAATGCTCCATCTGACGTGAGAGACCCCTCCAGAGCAGAGACCTTTGCCTTTGTCTCGACAGGAGTGGGTGCCGGCTTGCAGTTAACCATACCGGCACACTCAAGGAGCTCGTGGGCATACTTTTGCTGATGCAGAAAGAAACCGTCAGCCCGGCGGATCACCTCGATGCCGAGAAAGTAGTGCAGGGGCCCCAAGTCCTAGATGGCGAACTCATCACGAAGACGAGCAGTCAGCCGCTGAAGGAGATCGGGGGTGGACGCCGTGAGGATGATGTCGTCGTTGTAGAGCAGCAGATATGCAGTGTCAGCTCCCTGATGATACACAAAAAGTGAGGCATCGGAGCGAGTGGACCAAAAGCCCAGAGACTACAGGAAGGCGGCGATACGCTGGTACCAAGCCCGAGGCGCCTGCTTCAACCCGTAAAGAGAGCGGGAGAGCAAGCACACGAAATCGGGGTGCTCGGTGTCGAAGAAACCAGTAGGCTGCTCACAGAACACCTTCTCGGCGAGATGACCGTGCAAGAAGGCGTTGGAAACGTCCAACTGATGCATAGGCCAGGCGCGTGAGATGGCCAGCTGAAGGACGGCACGGATCGTACCCGGTTTCACAACCGGGGCGAAAGTGTCGGTGAAGTCCACGCCCGCGCGCTGCCGAAAACCACGAACCACCCATCGAGTCTTGTAGCGCTCGAGAGAACCGTCTGGGCGAGTCTTGTGGCGAAACACCCACTTGCCAGAGATGATGTTGCCACGAGGGGGTCGCGGAACAAGCTGCCATGTGCGGTTGCACTGTAAGGCGCCGAACTCCTCTTGCATCGCAGCTAGCCAGTGGGGATCCCGAAGGGCAGCACGAGCGGAGGTGGGGACGGGTGATGGCATTGACGTCAAGGCGGTGCACACATACTCGTCGGCGGAGTAGCGCGTACTAGGCCAGAGCACTCCTGCTCGGGCATGGGTAGTCACGCTAAGTGACGGGGCATTAGGGCCGGCGGGTGCCGCGGCGGCAGGGGGCACGGCGGCGGTGGCACCCAGTGCGGCGACACCCGGTGCGGCGGCGGGGGCCGCGGTAGTGGGGGCTCCTGGTGCGGTGGCGGGCACCGCGACAGCGGCGGCAACAGAGGCCGCGGCGGAGGCGGGGGCCGCGACAGTGGGGGCCGCGGCGGCAGCAGCGGCGGGCGAGGTCGAGGTCGAGCCCGTCGCAGGGGTGGCGGCGCCAGCCGGGGTGGCGGGCAGTGTGCCCACCGACTCGACCTCGTAAGAGGGAGTCGAGAACCCGGGAGGTGGCGGCAGAAGGTGCCGGGCCGGGGGCCGCCGGGGGGTGCCGCCGCGCATGGCTCCAGTTAGGGGGCGCGGGGGCCGGCGCCGAAGAATCCGCAACCGGAGGGACCTGAAAAAAAGGGAACACCATCTCGACAAAATACACGTGCCTCGAGGTGTACACGCGATGAGTGATAGGATCATAGCACCGGTAACCTTTGGTGTTGGGAGGGTAGCCAAGGAGGATGCATGGGACGGATCGGGGTGCGAGCTTGTGTGGCGTGGTGGACGCGGTGCTGGGATAACAGAGACACCCAAAGATGCGGAGACCATCATAGGACGGTGGTGTACCGAAGAGAAGGTGGTGAGGAGCGTAGTTCCACCGAGGACGACACGGACGAATGTTAACTAAGAAGGTGGCGGTGGCGAGGGCATCAGGCCAAAACCGAGCGGTACGTTTGAGTGAAAGAGTAACGTGCGAACGCAGTCATTAAGAGTGCGGAGAATGCGCTCGGCACGGCCGTTCTGCTGTGAAGTGTAGGGGCAAGTCAGACGGAAGATGGTGCCATGAGAGGCGAGAAGTGTGCAAAGACCAATGTTGTCAAACTCTTTTCCGTTATCAGTTTGGAGTGCAAGTATGGGACGACCGAACTGGGTGGTGACATAGAAATAAAAGGCGGTGAGTGTGGCTAAGGCATCGGATTTATGACGAAGAGGAAAAGTCCACACATAATGAGAATAATCATCTAAAATCACCAAGTAGTAGAGATAGCCCGTGTTACTCGCAACGGGAGATGTCCAAACATCACTATGAAGTAATTGAAACGGAAAAGTGGAAACTGAGGAGGACACACTAAAGGGAAGACGAACATGCTTGCCTAAGCGGCATGCCTCACAAGAGTGTTCGTCAAGCTTATTACATGAGAAAGAGAAACTCCTAAGAATTTGACGTAACACGGTATGGTTGGGGTGACACAAGCGAGCGTGCGAAAGGTCGACGCCGGCGGCAAAGGCGACAGGTGTGGAAGTGGAGGCACCGGCGTGCACCGGGTAGAGCTCATCGGGACTGTCACAACGGTGAAGAACCATCCGGGTACGGGCATCTTTCACAGAAAAGCCAACGCCATCAAATTCAACAGTAAGTGGGTTCTCACGAGTAAGACGACGAATGGAAACTAGGTTCGTGACTAATTTTGGTGAAGCAAGAACATTAGACATATTGATGGGTGTGGAAGTGGAGGGAAAACTAGCGCTACGGATATGAGTAATAGGTAAGGAGCCGTTACCAACGGTGATACGAGTGGGTGTGTGAACGGGAGTGGAGGAGGTTAGGTTACCGGGATGAGCTATCATGTGCGTGGTAGCACCTGAGTCCATGTACTAGTCGCCTCCGCGGATAGAGCTACTCGGCGATGACGCGGAGTGCTGGGTGGCGAGGAGGGCGGGGTCCCATGGCGTAGGTACCGGCGGCGGTGAGAGGCCCCCGTAGGGCGGCGCCGAAGCGGGCGAGCCATAACCACTAAGGGGCGGCGGCACAAGGAGGGTGCCGTAGCCGGTGCCGGTCGACTGGTAAGGCGCGCCGATGAACCCCCGATGGCCCGCGGGGAGAGCCTGCGGGTGGTGCGGGCCCAGCCGACTCCCTGGGCCGGCGGAAGCACAAGGAGGGTGCCATAGCCGGTGTCGGTCGACGGGTAACACCAGCCTGGAGAGGCCATCATCGAGGCGGGCGAAGCAGGGCCGCCGGCCATTGGCGTGGACAGCTGCATGTGGGTGAAGCTGGATGCGCCATAGGCGGCGACCGCGCCGTATGGCGCCAGGGCCGTACCGGAGGGCGCTAGTGGCGGGACGGCAGAGGCGGCGGCGGCCAGGCCTGTGAACGACATCGGTGGCGGCGCGGAGGAGTCGCGCGTCGGCGGGGTAGCGGCGACGCAGAGGAGTCGCGCGGTGGAGGCGGCATGGAGAAGTTGCGCGGCGGCGGATTAGCGGCAGCGGCGGCGCGGGAGTCGTGCGGCGGCGGCGGCGGCGCTGGTTCGCGGCGGCGGCGCGGGAGGAGCGCACGGCGGCGGCGGCGAGCGGGCGGCGCTGGGTCGCGGCAGCGGCGCGGGAGGAGCACGCGGCAGCGGCGGTGGTGGGGTGGCGGCGGCGCGGGAAGAGTCACGCGGCGGCGGCGGCTTGGAGCGGCGGCGGCGCGTGCGACGGGATGCCGGGCGGCGGCGGCTTGGAGCGGCGGCGGCGGCGGAGCGGAAGCGAGGAAAATAACCTTAAAAACTGATACCATGTAGAAGGAGAGATTTGCAATACAATGAACGTTGTATTGATGGGGTGCTGGTGCACGTATATATAATACAAGGGAAGGCCTCTACCTCAACTATACAAGACTAGGAGGTGGGCCACAACTCCAATACACGTGCAATACAAAACACATACTCAACACGAGCAAATCCGACGGGGACATGGCACCGGAGAAGGAACGGCGACGGCTTGGCGAGGCGAAGCAGAGGTAAGCCAACAGCTTGCCTTGGGATGGCCGGCTCCATAGGGGCGGGGACGAGGGCAGCTCCTCATGGCTTCCTGCTCATAGAAAGACAGAGATTAGCAGGGATGTGGGAGAGGGGGAAACGGGATAAGCAAGGGAAGGTGAAGAAGAATGGGATCGGCGCTCATCTTGTTGGCTGCTGGTTCGCTCGCCGGCGCAGAGGTTGGCAGGGACGCGGGGCTCCGGGCGAGGACCTGCTCGGGAGAGGAGCGAGGAGGCCTGCGAGGAGGCAGCAGGTGAGGTGGAGTTGGATCGATGGGAGCTCTAGTTGGCCGGGCATGCAGATCGAGGCGGAGAGGAGTGGCGGCTGCTGGATGGGGATGGAATGGTGGATGGGACAGGGGAGATCCCGAGGGGAAGAGGGGTGGTTGACTGCCGGCGGCGGCGATTGGACAGGGAGGATCCCTAGAAAATAGGGTTTGGTCTAGAAATGCACCAGATATATATAGCAGGTGGGCTAGGGGTTAGACTATCTCGTCCCTCCGATCGCAATCGGACAATCGAGAATAAAATGTTTTGGGAGTCCAAACAAATAATCACAGATGTTTTAGGGATGTTTGGGGACGATCCGGACCCATTGGTAACGACAGAGCGGCTCGGGTTCGGGACAACTTTTGGACGTGCGCGAGGGGTCTGAGTAAAAAGTAGAGAGGGTCAAACGGTCAGACAAGAGGGAATCGAAAACCCGGTTGGACTCGGATCGGTCAATGAAGGCAAGGGGGGAACGCGACAACTACGAACGGATGCAAGCTTTATGAAAACATGCGGATGCAATGCGTATGATGTGATGATGAATGCAATAAACAAATAAATACACACGACGATAACGAACAATATGGAAGACGTCTGGAGCGTCGGTCTTGGGGCGTCACAACACTCCACCACTAGGAGAGGATCTCGTCCCGAGATCTAGGAAGGCACCGGAGAAAAAAACGAAATATGAAGAGGTAAAACAAAGTTGCTTCTTTGAAAAATGAGTGAAACCAAAGAACCTTGAGAGGTTGAACAAATTGAAAGAAACAATACAACAAAGATGAACAAAATTGAAAACACTCCGTTGGAAAAGAGGAACAAGGAACACCAAGTGAACCTTGGAGGTTGCAAAGCTAAGAATGACGAGCACAAAGGACAAGAAGGAATTGAAACCACTCTGGTTGAAATGAGATAAACAAGGAATAAGGAAGAACAATTTCGGTGTAGCGACCCGACCTCAGACGATCAAGTCTCTGTGCTTAAGTGTCATCCCTGGATCGGTATGCTGACACACACAGTACTCGACGATTTATAACAGAGGTAAATCACATGTATAAAATAACGTAAATACTATTACCTCAATCCAAATAGTGGAAGTAACAAGGTTGTGGATTCCCATCAACACCAACGACAAAACTGAGTGTAGAAATCATAACCCTAACGTATCACTTACTCGTCGTAAGATAATCCTGCAACATGAGACGTTGCAGCCACAAAGGGTCAGTACATTGAATGTACTGGCAAATTCACACCATAGAGAATGATGAACAATGGCTATCACTACATGCATATATGGCTAGTGGAAAAGCTCTATGGTTATAATGTTTTTGCGAAAAGCCAATTTTTCCCTACTTCAAAGGAATAAATTTTATTTAACTATCATGGTGGTTGTTAAACATTGAGAATGGTTGACAGCATTCTCAATCCCAATTAAGCATCATAATTAGAACCCAACAAAATTAGTTAAAGTAACGTGATGAGATCAACATGATATTCCAAGAACTAGATACTCAAGATTGTCCATTACCGGGGACACGGCTAATCATGATTAGTTTGTACACTCTGCAAAGGTTTCCGCACTTTTCCCCACAAGACTCAATCTCCTCCGTTGGATTTCTCGCACTACATGGTGTTTGAGAAACGGATGACCGTGACATAGTCTTTCAGAAGTCCTAGCACCTTACGATCGGGTGGACCGTACCAACCTACATCCCCTACATCAGCTAGTCTACCACTGTAAGAGTTAGCACGACTTAATCAACTATGCTAGAGCCCATAGTAGTTTGTGGCTGCACATGGAATTTTCTAGTATGAATAATCTCATGATCCCTTTGAGCCTGGGTGGCGGTCCATAAAAAACAGGCAATCCTGGTCTACCCAGGTGCCTAGACAGGCAATCCTGGAATACCCAGGTGCCTCAATCCACCCAGATGTGTGTTTAAGTTGCCACCTTAAGTAAACCGTTAATTAACAATCTCACATCTATCATGGATACTCTCAAAACCCAATCCACGTCTACGAGCATAACATAGCAATATAAGCATAGCGTAATAGTAACTCCCAAGGGTTGAATGCAGGGCAATAGGTTCCTACCTCATCAACTACTTCCCAATACCGACATGTTATCAATCCTACTCATGCAATGTTTGAGGCTTGAAACTAATGCATAAAAACTGGGTATGTAAAGGGATATGATCAAAGTATGAACTTGCCTGCAATGTTGATGAAGATGATTCACACTCATAATTCTTGATAGATCTACTCGTCGCACTCCAGTCAATCTATCGTAAGCAAGCAATAGTAACCACACATAAGCAATCACTCAAAAGATCACAGAGATCAAAGAAGACGATTCAGAAAACATCAAAACCAAGAAAATAACTCTTGCAACATAAAACAATTTCTAACAGTATCAAAATTATGTGGATTTGGCCTTATCAAAAAGTTTAGGTCAAGAGCTTCGATTTGCAAAAAGAATCAACTAAATCGGAGTTATAAAACTCAAGTTATGAACCAAAGAAGTTTGAATACAAATCTGTTTGAATTCAAATTTTAAATTTTTAAAAACGTGTTTAAGTTGTTTTACTGGATAGAGGAGATCATAACAAAGAAATGGGCGTTGGTTTTGTTGGATTTGGACAAACAGGTAAAAAGATGTGATCGTTTGAAGTACATGGACTATTCTGTAAATAAAGTATTCACATCTAGGTCCCTGGCCGAAAATTAAAAAGAAAAAGAAAAATCTATCTAGTGGACCCTCGCTACAGAACCTAAACCGACGAAAACCATTCGTTACAGAGATCTAAACGACAAACGTTCGTTAAATGACTAGACTAAAAGAAAAACCGTGTTTTAAAGAAAAACCGAGAAGACAAAAATAACCGATCTAGGGTTAGTTTTTTTATACCGGTTCTTGGTGGTTCGGCGGTCTTCAGCGGAAAACCGGAGACTCTCCGGCGAGGCTGCGGACTCCGGCGAGTCCGGCGAGCTCCGGCACGGCAGCGAGGCGGCGAGGGGCGAGGGCAGGCGAGGTGGAGGCGCGGGTGGAGTACGGCGGCGGCGGTGGCGGAGTGCGGTAGTGGCGCGGCGGAATCTGCGGCGGCAAGGGCGCGGCAGCGGCGGCTTCTGCGCGTAGAGGCGAGCTGCGGCGAGGTGGCGTCGGAGGTCCGGGGCTCGGGGCCCGGCTATTTAAGGGGCCAGGGGGAGGTGGCGTGGGGAAGGGGGCACGACGACGAGGAGAGCCCGGGTCGGGGACGGCTCCCATGGCGGCGCGGCGGCGTACAGCGAACGGAGTCCGTCGCTAGCTCGGGGACGGCGCGAGATTGGGCCGTGGCCTGGCCCGGTGGCTGGGCCGGCCCGGTCGGTGAAGAAAGAATTTTGAAAAAAATAATATTTTTTTTACTGACCATAAAATACGAATAAACACAAACAAAATAAAATAAACTATAGGCATATAATTTACCAAAATTTTCAGAAAAAGAATATCTACAACGTGAACATTTTTGTAAAGTCAAATAAAATCCACACAAATTCAGATAATTCAAAGAGTGCTACTGCCCTATTAAAATCCAACAAAAATCATTTTAAAAATACCAAAATGACTTAAAATTTATTTATCTCCAATTTTCTGATGCAGGGAATCATGTTACCCTATTTTCCATATATTTTATTTTTGGAGAAAAATAATCTTAATAAAACTCAAAAACTCCAAATTGAAAATAAGTTCAAAAGAACATTAATTTTGATCTTTGAAACTCCCAACTCATATTTCATAATTTGAAGAAGTCATTTTATCTTCTCTCATGAAAATCATTGAGTTGCTTGAAGTTTCTGAATTGGAAATATTTCCAAATGAAATCCAAATATTTTCAACACCCCTTGTCATTTAAATAATTGGAAGAAGTCATGTCATCTTCTCTCCAGGGTTTTGTGGTGAAAAGAATTTGAATTCACGGAGATCATAAAATGCAAAATGAAAGTTTAGGAAAGTCCTTTTATTCCCTTCTCATTTGACTTTAAAGAAAATTCGAATTTCACTCAATCAATCACACATCAATCAAACAATCAGTCAAATCTACCTATTTATGATAACATTCCAAAATTTAGAATTTCGGGATGTTACAAACCTACCACCCTTAAAATGAATCTCGTCCTCGAGATTCGGAGAGGCTAGAAAGAAAAAGGTTAGGTTCGGGGTCTTCTCGAATCCATCGATCATCTCCGGGGTATCGGGTGCTACCACCCTTAGAAGCATGGTTACGATTCTATCAAAACTTATATACTCCATCCTTATTCTCGACAGTGTCGGTCTTCATAGATCGGAAGGATAGTTCCTTCTCTGACTCTTTCGGTAGCAGCATAACCTTTTCCTCGATTCTTCTATCCTTTTCATCTTGGTAAGGTTATTCCAAGACTGGGTCTTCTTAGCTGACGGGTCTGGCGCCAATGCTAAACAACTATCGATATCTCATGGTGGTCAACAATTTATGGTTTCTCCTGCAGGAAATGGGTCTGGGTTGATCCTCACCGTATAACCTACGGTTGGCAAAAGCTTCCTTGTACAAGGGAAAATTGCTATACCATTCTAAGGTTCAAACAAGGTTTAGATCGTCGTCAGTCTACTATAGGTAAGTCACTCAGATTTACCATCCCATATAGCAAGGCGAATAATAAGAGTAAGTCGGTATGGTGATCAATCCATCCCGTACCCAAATCATTACCCTGTATATGGTTTAGCGAATCTCGCCTTCTAACACTCGGTCATCCTCACAAGCATTGCCGAATTTCTCTTGTCGACGAACCAAGTTCGGGTATATCCATAGATTCTGCAAGCCAGACAAACAACTATCATTTCTTCACAACTCTCAGGTTTGCGGTAATCCTATAAGATCGTCTATCGATAAAATCATAACTTCTTCGAGGGTTTTTCCTTCAGTAAGAGTGTGCTTGCTTCTTGGCAGGTCATGGGGCATGTGGGTTATGGCCCATCTCATCACTTGTAGTAATTGAACTTATCATCGGGCAACTGATCATTATCCAACTTCCAACTTCCTAGTATTCTTAAATCCATCCAATTGTACTGTCTTTCTTTCTTCTATTGGCACCAAACTAGGACATGATTACTCAGACTCATCATGGAGTTTCCATTGATCAATATTTCCGACATCATACCTCCTTTATATCCAATAGTAATTTATCTCTTCATCCTCGTGGGATATCCCTCATACCGTGATAAAAACTTATACTTATGAAGTCCATATTCCACTTCGTGAAACATTGTTATCCTTTCCAGGGTCAAGCGTCCTTATAGTGGAATATTTGCCATCTCTGCATCGCACTTCTTCAACTAGGAAACGTAAAACACATCATGAACTCCTGACAGTCCTTCCGGTGACTCCAACTTGTTGGCCACTTCTCCCATATGCTCCAAAACTCAGTATGGTCTTACAAATCTCGGGGCTAACTTTCCCTTAACTACAAATCGTTTAACTCCCCGCAGAGGGGTCACATGAAGACATGCTCTGTCTCCAATTTCATAGACTACCTCCTTGCGTTTTTGAGTCTACATAACTCTTCTGCCTAGACTGAGCTACCTTCGGTCTATCTCGAATCAACTTAACATTCTCTTCTGACTTCTTGATCACATTTGGTCCAAACAACTGACGGTCGCCAACTTCATCCCACATCAACGGTGTCTGGTTCCTTCTCCCATACAAAGCTTCAAAAGGGGCCATCTTCAAACTGGCTTGGTAACTGTTATTGTATGAGAACTCCGCGTAAGGTAGATTATCATCCCTACTAGATCCATAATCTAGCGCACACGCTCTCAACATGTCCTCTAGAATGATTGACTCTCTCGGTCTATCCATCTGTCTGCGGATGAAAGGCTGTACCGAACTCTAGCCTAGTACCCAAAGTCTGGTGTAGCTGATTCCAAAACTTTGAGGTAAGCTGTGTTCCTCTATCTGATATGATGGTCCTCGGAACTCCATGCAGACATGTGATCATGGTCATACATATCTTGGCCAACTTTGCACTTGTATAGGTGGTTTCACTGGGATAAAGTGAGCCACTTTGGTCAAACGATCCACTACTACCCCGATAGAATCATATCCCGATCGGGTTCTGGGAAATCCGGTAATGAAATCCATGCCAAGCTTATCCCTGCTTCCATTCGGGTATCGGCATAGGCTGTAGTAATCCGGCTGGTTTCTGATGCTCTGCCGTTACTCTCTGGCATACATCACCTATACTCCGCAATATCCTTCTTCATACCAATCCACCAGAAACGCTCCTTCAAATCCAAATACATCTTGGTGTTTCCAGGGCGTATCGAGTATGGTGAGTCATGAGCCTCCTGAAGTAATAACTTCCTGATCTATGCATTATTGGGCACATATACACGGTCCTCAAACCATAAGGTGTCGTGATCATCCTTACGAAAAACTTTGGCCTTTCCTTATCTCATCCTCTCTTTTACCTCAGCAATCTCTTTGTCATCCTTCTAAGCTTCACGGATCTTTCCCAACAATGTAGACTGAACTTCCATTGCTGCAACAAAACCTTTGGGAACAATCTCCAACCGAAGTTCCCTGAGATCCTCGGCTAACTCCTTTGGTAATCCTCTGATTATGAGGGTATTCGTCCTTGTTTTCCTTATGGTTGTGTCCTATTTCTCCACAAAGCTTGTATGCACAAGGTTTCTTCATATCCTTTCCATAAGGCCTCAATTTATGGGACACAAGCCAAGACTTTAACAAAGTCCACTTAAATTCCTTCCAAGTGGTCACTCCTTCCCATCTATTGATGGTTTGGTACATCCTCTACCAGGTAGTGGCACCTCTTTCAAAGAACTCAAGAGCATGTTGGGTCATATCCTTTCTGGCTATAGAGTTATTCTTCATGTGATCCTCCATGTTCTGAATCCATCGGTCCGTCTCCAATTGACTCATTGATCCAGAAAATATAAGCTCATCTCCATTCATCTTCTATTGGGTCCATGGGTCTTGGGGTGGGACAAGAGAGATAGAGAGGGATGCACACAATGCAAACAATAGTTTTGAAAGGACAGATTTTATTGTGGTTGTCGGAAAAACAACAAACAAATGACAGCTCACAATCGTCGCATCTAACATAGGTATATAACAGGGGTTTGGTCTTCTAAGTTCAATAAATCGTCAAAGTTGCCAAACTCTTCAAGTCTTGCTCATGTCTCCGATGGCTTCTTTGAATCGTGCTTGTCCTTCTCAAGTTCTTTTGCCAGATCATCTCTATTGACGTGAAGTCTCTCATGACGTCCTTTATTATTCTGGAGTTGCGTCCCAAACTTCTGGGTTTCATCAACCTCGACATGAACCATGATCCTTCTGTCCTTCAATTCCTGACAAATCTCCTGTATCTCGAGGTTTTGCATCCTCCAGCTTGGCTACTTTCAGCTTCTAGATCCTGAGTTCTTCACAAAATGCTCCTTGTCAAATACAGTTTCCTGAAGGTCCATCTTAAAATTCTTGATGTAACACTCCAGATCCTGGTGATACTCTGGCTAGGGTTAAAACTTCATCTCTTACTGATAGGTGCTCCATTAGCCTTCTACCATCCAATCCTTCCATGCATATGCATGCTTAACCCAGCACGGTGAAAAAATAGCATAAGCGGGCGATAACATCATGGATAGCCGTGTTTCTGCTCTTTTCATCTCCATGAGCTATCTTTCCATAGTTGATATCTCCTGCCTCATGGTTTTCCTTGACAAAACTTTGAGTTTTTAACTAACTCTCCGTGTTCCGGTCTTTCTCCAACATGCCTTGATCTCGGGTATTGACATCTTCCTTTCTTCTAATGCATGGTAAAATCTTCTTCATTCCGAATGGTCTTAGTTGTCCGGTATCTTGTACTTCTTGGAATGGTCTCATCCGTCGAATCTTTGAGTGGTCCAAAGGGAAAAGGGGTATGGTCTCACTTAAAGGGAATATTTGAATAAGCTCAGAAGAGAAGAGAGGTAAAAGATCTTTTTGAAAATGAAGTTCGTAGAGAAAATCTCTCCTATAGGCTTGCCAGTTTCTAGGGTCACGTCCTACAGTCAACATGTGCTCTGATACCATCTTGTAGCGACCCGACCTCAAACGGCCAAGTCTCTGTGCTGAAGTGTCATCCCTGGATCGGTACGCTGACACACACAGTACTCGACGATTTATAACAGAGGTAAATCACATGTATAAAATAACGTAAATACTATTACCTCAATCCAAATAGTGGAAGTAACAAGGTTGTGGATTCCCATCAACACCAACGGCAAAGTTTAGTGTAGAAATCGTAACCCTAACTTATCACTTACTCGTCGTAAGATAATCCTGCAACATGAGATGTTGCAACCACAAAGGGTCAGTACATTGAAGGTACTGGCAAATTCACACCATAGAGAATGATGAACAATGGCTATCACTACATGCATGTATGGCTGGTGGAAAAGCTCTATGGTTATAATGTTTTTGCGAAAAGCCAATTTTTCCCTACTTCAAAGGAATAAATTTTATTTAACTATCATGGTGGTTGTTAAACATTGAGAATGGTTGACAGCATTCTCAATCCCAATTAAGCATCATCATTAGAACCCAACAAAATTAATTAGAGTAACGTGATGAGATCAACATGATATTCCAAGAACTAGATACTCAAGATTGTCCATAACCGGGGACACGGCTAATCATGATTAGTGTGTACACTCTGCAGAGGTTTGCGCACTTTCCCCACAAGACTCGATCTCCTCCGTTGGATTTCTCACACTACATGGTGTTTGAGAAACGGATGACCGAGACATAGTCTTTCAGAAGTCCTAGCACCTTACGATCGGGTAGACCGTACCAACCTACATCCCCTACATCAGCTAGTGTACCACTGTAAGAGTTCGCATGACTTAATCAACTATGCTAGAGCCCATAGTAGCTTGTGGCTGCACATGGAAGTTTCTAGTATGAATAATCTCATGATCCCTTTGAGCCTGGGTGGCGGTCCATAAAAAAACAGGCAATCCTGGTCTACCCAGGTGCCTAGACAGGCAATCCTGGAATACCCAGGTGCCTCAGTCCACCCAGATGTGTGTTTAAGTTGCCACCTTAAGTAAACCGTTAATTAACAATATCACATCTGTCATGGATACTCTCAAAACCCAATCCACGTTTATGAGCATAGGATGGCAATATAAGCATAGCGTAATAGTAACTCCCAAGGGCTGAATGCAGGGTAATAGGTTCCTACCTCATCAACTACTTCCCAATACCCACATGCTATCAATCCTACTCATGCAATGTTTGAGGGTTGAAACTAATGCATAAAAACTGGGCATGTAAAGGGATATGATCAAAGTATGAACTTGCCTGCAATGTTGATGAAGATGATTCGCACTCATTACTCTTGATAGATCTACTCGTCACACTCCGGTCAATCTATCGTAAGCAAGCAATAGTAACCACACATAAGCAATCACTCAAAAGATGAGAAAGATCGAAGAAGACGATTTAGAAAACATCAAAACCAAGCAAATAACTCTTGCAACATAAAACAATTTCTAACAGTACCAAAATTATGTGGATTTGGCCTTATCAGAAAGTTTAGGTCAAGAGCTTCGATTTGCAAAAATAATCAACTAAATCGGAGTTATAAAACTCAAGTTATGAACAAAAGAAGTTTGAATACATATCTGTTTGAATTCAAATTTTAAATTTTCAAAAACATGTTTAAGTTGTTTTACTGGATAGAGGAGATCATAACAAAGAAGTGGGCGTTGGTTTCGTTGGATTTGGACAAACGGGTAAAAAGATGTGATCGTTTGTAGTACATGGACTATTCTGTAAATAAAGTATTCACATCTAGGTCCGTGGTCGAAAATTAAAAAGAAAAAAATCTATCTAGCGGACGCTCGCTACAGAACCTAAACCGACGAAAAGCATTCATTACAGAGATCTAAACGACAAACGTTCGTTAAATGACTAGACTAGAAGAAAAACCGCATTTTAAAGAAAAACTGAGAAGACAAAAATAACCGATCTAGGGTTCGGTTTTTTTTATACCGGTCCTTGGCGGTTCGGCGGTCTTCAGCGGAAAACCGGAGACTCTCCGGCGAGGCTGCGGACTACGGCGAGTCCAGCGAGCTCCGGCGTCGGCGGATACGGCGCGGCAGCGAGGCGGCGAGGGGCGAGGGCAGGCGAGGTGGAGGCACGGGTGGAGTGCGGCGGCGGCGGTGGTGGAGTGCGGTAGTGGCGCGGCGGAATCTGCGGCGGCAAGGGCGCGGCGGCGGCGGCTTCTTCGCGTAGAGGCGAGCGGTGGCGAGGTGGCGTCGGAGGCCCGGGGCTTGGGGCCCGGCTATTTAAGGGGCCAGGGGGAGGTGGCGTGGGGAAGGGGGCACGACGACGAGGAGAGCCCGGGTCAGGGACGGCTCCCATGGCGGCGCGGCGGCGTACGGCGGACGGAGTCCGTCGCTAGCTCGGGGACGACGCGAGGTTGGGCCGTGGCCTGGCCCGGTGGCTGGGCCAGCCCGGTCGGTGAAGAAAGAATTTTTAAAAAAATATTTTTTTACTGACCACGAAATACGAATAAACACAAACAAAATAAAATAATCTATAGGCATATAATATATCATAATTTTCAAAAAAAGAATATCTACAACGTGAACATTTTTGTAAAGTCAAACAAAATCCACACAAATTCAGATAATTCAAAGAGTGCTACTGCCCTATTAAAATCCAACAAAAATCATTTTAAAAATACCAAAATGACTTAAAATTTATTTTATCTCCAATTTTCTGATGTAGGGAATCATGTTACCCTATTTTCCATATATTTTATTTTTGGAGAAAAATAATTTGAATAAAACTCAAATAACTCCAAATTGAAAATAAATTCAAAAGAACTTTAATTTTGATCTTTGAAACTCCCAACTCATATTTCATAATTTGAAGAAGTCATTTTATCTTCTCTCATGAAAATCATTGAGTTGCTTGAAGTTTCTGAATTGGAAATATTTCCAAATGAAATCCAAATATTTTCAACACCCCTTGTCATTTAAATAAATGGAAGAAGTCATGTCATCTTCTCTCCAGGGTTTTGTGGTGAAAAGAATTTGAATTCACGGAGATCATAAAATGCAAAATGAAAGTTTGGGAAAGTCCTTTTATTCCCTTATCATTTGACTTTAAAAAAATTCAAATTTCACTGAATCAATCACCGATCAATCAAACAATCAGTCAAATCTATCTATTTATTATAACATTCCAAAATTTAGAATTTTGGGATGTTACATTCGGACAACACTCCGGTTGAGAAGAGATGCAAGACTTGATAATGCGAAAAGAACTTAAGCAAAGGGCACAATACGCCGGTTAAATAGATAAGCACGAAAAGAACATGATCTTTGACAAAACGAGATGATGGGTGAATATAGCAACAATACAATGACTCCGGAATGAATGTAAGAATGGAATCAAAAGAATGGAGGAGAAAGCCACATTTTCTGCCTCAAATGAGCTTGAAAAAGCATCTTTAGGAGAAGAGTCGAACGGAGTTGTTGAAAAAAGAAAACAAAACAACAACAAAAGATATGATTCCCGTGGACTTATGGAAAACATCTCAACATTATGAGGTGACAAACGGCCGCTAAAGGAAGCCATTGATTTGAGTGAGAGCACCAAGGCGATGAAAAACTTCTTTCACCAAGAGGATAGGAGAAAACTTGGATCATTGATAAGCACCATAATAGCAACATTCCTTAGGGAAGCCTTTAGGTGAAACATGACACAAGATAAATCCAACGAAGAGATTGGTGGATTTAAAATATCTCATTCTTGATAGCATGTGAATCATGAAACGCAAACTCAAATTGTCAAGAATGACATAACACCACCTCAAATGATAAGGTAGAACGAATTGCACTTTGGAATGCAGGAAGAAGAATATTTGAGCTCTTCCAACAAGAATCTTGAGAACGCTTCGAGAATGAATTAAATCCTTGATGAACCACCATGAAGAAACTCCATGAAGAACTCCGGTAATAAAAGGATGATAGAAAGAAAGAGAATTTGAAAACACAAGGTGAAGCCTTGCGATGATTTAGATGGAGCTTCACGACGATATGACCACGAAAACTTTGAACTCCGGAAAAGAAAGATGAACACCTAGAAACCGAGAATTGCTTCCTCATGAACAAACTCCGAAGGAAGGGATTAAACACTTGGATGAAACAATAATAAGAATTATGTTATGTGTATCCTTCACCAATTTAAATTGATGACAAGCAACGGATTTGGCATACTACTTATTCTCATAGAAAGGATTAAGATAGATATGGTGCAAACTTGGGAAGGTCTTCAACGAACCATCAGTAGGATTGAAACAACGAATAAATTGATATGGTAACGAAGGAAGAAGAATCTTGGACAAACCACTATAAGAGTTGAAAATGAACAAAGAAAAGATAAATAATCACCGGGAAGAATTATAAAAAGAACGAAGATAACTTAGAGATTTTAGATACATGAGAACGAAGAGATCATGAACTGATTAGAGAATACTTGAATGATGCACCGGTAAGATTTGGAGAACACGAGCTGAAAGCTGGAATGAATAATTCTGAGATGATGGGCTCCGGAGAATCAAACTTAAAAGACTCCTGAATTCCTCCGGATGGGTGAAAAGAATTCTCACAATCGAAAACAATTATGAGAGGATGGCATCAAGCTAGAACCATGAAACTTTGGGATAACGGGTAAGGATTTAAGAGGAACTCCTCTTCGGTCTCCAAATCCGAGAATAATGGCGAGAAACACCACCAGGAATTGTTGAGGCACTCCAGAATGAAGAATAGAAAGGTTGAACCAACGATGAAAGAATTTGAAAGATCTTGGAGAAAGTCATTTGACTGGTGACAATTCATTCTTACGTCAAACTTGGGGAAGAATTTGAGAGTAACTCCAGAAAACTTGGAAGAGTCAGGTAAGATCCTGGGAAAAGACCTGTGGGTTAGGGCCCACACAAGAGATACACTGTTGAACGATTTAAAAGAGAGATTGCGCTGGTTGAGTTAAATGGCTTGAATAAGGTAAGACCTCGAAATAGCTAGAAAGGATTAAGAACAGAAACATGAATCCTCTGGGATACCTTCAGCACTCCAGATAAACATGAATAGCAAGAGGTGGATGATTAAGAGGTGCATCGGCATGAGAATACATTTGAAACAAGGAAAAGAAAACGATCAACACTGAAAGCTTGACTTGAGTCCACCGGAGAAGAAAAGAACGAAGAATAATAGACTTGAAGCTCCGCTAATATCTTCATGGGAAATCACCGGATAAGAACATTGAAAGAAAAGAATGAAGAGACTTCGCATCAATAAAAAGGATACTTGATTAAGAAATCTGAGTCCTTGAAGAAAAGGGTGGGAGGGTGGGACAACAAATGCAACTTGGGGATGGATGAAACAAACAACATTGAGAAAAAACTTAGAATTGATCTTGTGAATGTTGGAATGATCGGATTTACTTGGAGAGAAGCACATCGGTTGGAAAGGATTGAAAAGACAACCTTGATGAACAAGAAGGATTAGCACCCACATAGGAATATGATAACACCACTTAGAAAAGGTATGGAATCAACATTTGACATTGAAGCAACTCGAATACCACAAAACAAAACAAAAATAAAGGATTTGGCTTGCATGATAAACTGGAAACAAACATATGATGGATCCCATATCGTATCATGTGTGTGTTGGAAAGATCTCCTACGAGATACTTGAATTCCCACTTATAAACTCCCGAAACTTTCTGGTTATGCAATCAGGTGTTGGGGAAACAGGGGAAGCAAAATATCTCACCCAAACTAACAATCCCTACATCCAGCTGTATCCATCCTTCAACACATAACCAAGAAACCTACGGAAATCGTTTACCTCAACCTTCGAAAAGCATCTATTATATGAGTTATGGCAATACTCCCAAACTCCACTCCAGTACTGGGTGTTATCGAGGTTATCTCACCAACAACTGCATAAAAGAGATTTTCGATGTCGACGAAACTCAGGTATTCCAGAACTACAACGATAAAATTGTGACGACAACACCTCGGAGCTCAACTTCCCAGGACACTGCCACAACCCCTAAACGACAGGAGGCACCAAGAACAATGTTCTCGTCACAAAACCATCGGAACGATTCCAAGATACCCGCCTGATCCTAAAAAAAATTCGTGTAATTTGAGGAGAGTAGAGTCAAAACTTCTACGTCAGGAGGCCTCACCAGAGCGACGAAGGGACTGGGGAGTAAAAACAATCCTACTCTCCGATATATATGATCCTAAGACTCAACACATTTTTTTCTAGACTCAACAATGTCAGCGATTCGATCAAGCAGGGGGCTCCTAAGTCGGGGATGGCTCTGATTACAAACTTGTAACGCCCATGATGCGGCTATATCTCACACGTGTCGAGGCACGACTTAGAGGCATAACCGCATGGTGGTTTTGTCACAAGAAGGGTCATCTTCACACAATCCCATGTAATGAACAAGAATGGGATAAAGAGTTGGCTTACAATCGCCATTTCACACAATATATAAATTAAACATACATCATTCATAGCACACACATAGTCCGACTACGGAAAAACAAATGAAAAGGAAGATAACCCAACTGCTAGGTCCCAGATCGTCCCAACTGGGCTCCACTACTGATCATCAGGAAACGAAACAAAGTAACAACCAAGGTCCTCGTCGAACTCCCACTTGAGCTCGGTTGCGTCATCTGCACTAGAATCATTAGCACCTGCAACTGTTTGGAAGTATCTGTGAGCCACGAGGACTCAGCAATCTCACACCCGCGAGATCAAGACTATTTAAGCTTATGGGTAGGAAAGGGGAAAATGGTGGAGCTGCAGCAAGCATTAAGCATATATGGTGGCTAACATACGCAAATAAGAGCGAGAAGTGAAGCAACACAATGGTCGAGAAGCTAGAAGTGATCAAGAAGTGATCCTGAAACTACTTACGCACAACCATAACACAAGAACCGTGTTCACTTCCTGGACTCCGCCGAAAAGAGACCATCACGGCTACACACGCGGTTGATGTATTTTAATTGAGTCAAGTGTCAAGTTCTCTACAACCGGACATTAACAAATTCCCATCTTCCCATAACCGCGGGCATGGCTTTCGAAAGTTCAAACCCTGCAGGGGTGTCCCAACTTAGCCCATCACAAGCTCTCACGGTCAACGAAGGATATTCCTTCTCCCAGGAAGACCCGATCAGACACGGAATCCCGGTTACAAGACATTTCGACAATGGTAAAAGAAGACCAGCAACGCCACCCGATGTGCCGACAAATCCCGATAGGAGTCGCACGTATCTCGTTCTCAGGGCACACCGGATCAGCGAAGCATACAGGTACAACCGTAAACCAAGTTTCCAAGGGACGGTCCCGCACGGTGCTCTAGTTTGGACCAACACTCAGAGGAGCACTGGCCCGGAGGTTTCAAATAAAGATGACTGAGGGAGTCCTGGATTAGGGGGTGTTCGGATAGCCGGACAATACCTTCAGCCGGACTCCTGGACTATGAAGATACAAGATTGAAGACTTTGTCCCGTGTCCGGAAGGGACTTTCCTTGGCGTGGAAGGCAAGCTTGGCGATGCGGATATTCAAGATCTCCTACCATTGTAACCGACTTTGTGTAACCCTAACCCTATCCGGTGTCTATATAAACCGGAGGGTTTTTGTCCGTAGGACAACTTCATCATACAACAATCATACCATAGGCTAGCTTCTAGGGTTTAGCCTCCTTGATCTCGTGGTAGATCTATTCTTGTACTACCCATATCATCAATATTAATCAAGCAGGAGTAGGGTTTTACCTCCATCGAGAGGGCCCGAACCTGGGTAAACTTCGTGTCCCTTGTCTCCTGTTACCATCCGGCCTAGACGCACAGTTTGGGACCCCCTACCCGAGATCCGCTGGTTTTGACACCGACATTGGTGCTTTCATTGAGAGTTCCTCTATGTCGTCACTTCTAGGCCCGATGGCCCCTTTGATCATCAATGACGAGGCGGTCCAGGGTGAGGCTTTTCTCCTCGGATAGATCTTCGTCTTCGGCAGCTTCGCACTGCGGGCCAATTCGCTTGGCCACCTGGAGCAGATCGAAAGCTACGCCCCTGGCCATCAGGTCAGGTTTGGAAGCTTAAACTACACGGTAGATATCCGCGGGGATTTGATCTTCGACGGATTCGAGCCACAGCCAGGCGCGCCGCACTGTCTCGAGGGGCATGATCTAGCTCTGCCGCCGAACAGTGCCCTGGAGGCTGCACACGCACCGGTTCCGACCCTTAATTCGGAGCCTATTGCACCAATCGAGGATAAGCGGTTGGACGTCACCTCGGGGGCTGCGATCTCAAAGGCAATCGAGCCGAACGCCAGCCCCGCACTCTGCATGACCCGTGACTCCGAGGATCCGGATTCCTCTCCGGGCTCCGAACCCCCCGCGCCCCTGCCAATCGAATCTGATTGGGCGCCGATAATGGAGTTCACCGCCGCGGACATCTTTCAGCACTCGCCCTTCGGCGACATCCTGAATTCTCTAAAGTCTCTCTCTTTATCAAGAGAGCCCTGGCCAGACTACGGTCAGAGAGGATGGAATACGGACGATGAAGAAATTCAAAGCCCACCCACCACCCACTTGGTAGCCACTGTCGACAATTTAAACGACGTGCTCAACTTCGACTCCGAAGACATCGACGGTACGGACGACGATGCAGGAGACACATATGAACCAACGCCTATAGGGCATTGGACGGCCACCTCACCTCATGATGTGTACATGGTGGATACCCCTAAAGGTAGCGACCACGAGGAAAACGGGGATAGAACGAAGGATCAGTCCCTCGAAAAACAATCAAAGCGTCGGTGTAAACGCCTACCCAAGCCCCGCCTCGATACAGACCCAGCCATAGAGCAGGATGAGCCAGCAGGCGACGAGCATGCCCTAGAGCGACCGTCCGAACAAGGCAGCCCGGATGAAGAAACCGAGCATCCCTCCCCTGGCGAAAATGGCATTCCGGACAAGCTTACACCGGATAAACCCGCGGAGAAGAAGAACCTCCACAAGAGGCTCGTTGCAACCGCACGCAGCCTAAAAAACAAAAGCGGAAGCTCAAGACTGCAGAAGATGCACTCAGGATCAGATGGAGTGAAGTAATCAACAGCGCAGACAAATACGGCGATAGTCGCCGCACTAAAAGCTATCCGAAACGAAAGCTACGGCCTGAATTCGACGAAGAGGCGTTAGAGCCCCCACACTCAAAAAGTAAGAAAGCCACACGGTCGGATAGACGACCCCATAGCCAGCATAAACCGGCAAATGGCGCCGCACTTAAGCCGGCACGCGACCCACTTACGGATTCGCATCAAAAAGAGGGCCCAGCCAGGTCCATTTATGGGCCAAGAAAGCAAGCTCTCGCAAGCAATGCAATAAAACCATTATCAGAATCCGGCACACCCAAATACAGGGGCGCCGCACATCCCCTATGTTTCACCGATGAGGTCCTGGATTATGATTTTCCAGCGGGATTCAAACCCGTAAACATAGAGGCATATGATGGGACAACAGACCCTGGAGTCTGGATAGAGGATTACATCCTCCACTTACACATGGCTAGAGGAGATGATCTCCACGCCATCAAATATTTACCACTAAAGCTTAAAGGACCAGCCCGGCATTGGCTTAAAAGCCTTCCTGAAAACACAATTGGAAGCTGGGAAGTGCTCGAGGACGCTTTCCGAGCAAATTTTCAAGGGACTTATGTCCGTCCTCCGGATGCTGACGACCTCAGTCACATAACACAACAGCCCGGAGAGTCAGCTCGGCAGTTCTGGAGTAGATTTCTTACTAAAAAGAATCAGATAGTCGACTGTCCGGACGCCGAAGCCCTAGCAGCTTTTAGGCACAATGTCCGAGACGAGTGGCTCGCCAGACACCTCGGCCAAGAAAAGCCAAGAACAATGGCCGCACTAACAAGCCTCATGACCCGCTTTTGCGCAGGAGAGGACAGCTGGTTGGCAAGATGTAGCACCAGCGACCCAAGTACATCTGAAACAAGGGATGGAAACGGAAAACCGCGACGCAACAAGGAATGTCGTCGGACTAAGGAAAACAGTCCAAAGAGCTCGGCAGTCAACGCCAGATTCAAAGGCTCACGGCAGAATTAGAAAAAGGTGCCCATCCAGGATAACAGAGATGGTTTATCCAACCTAAACAAAATTCTGGACAGGATATGTCAAATACACAGTACTCCAGGGAGGCCTGCTAACCATACCCACAGAGATTGTTGGGTTTTCAAACAATCCGGCAGACTCAATGCCGAACACAAGGGGCTCGAAACACCAAGTGAAGACGAAGACGAACCCCAAAAGCAGAGCACCAGGAAACAAAAGAACTTCCCACAAGAAGTAAAAACAGTAAACTTACTTCACATAACAAAATGTGCGGCGCCCATAAAGTTACGCACCACACGACCTATCCCAAAGGGGTCCCGCCACTAGTTGTCAAAACCAATCATCTTCGATCAGCTGGACTATTCTAGAAGTATCAGGAACGCAGGCTGGACTACCTTGGTACTCGATCCAATAATTGGTGGACTCAAGTTTTCAAATGTCCTTATGGACGGTGGCAGTGGACTAAACCTGATATATCAGGACACAATCCATCGCATGGGGATAGACCCAACAAGAATCCGTCACAGCAAAACCTCCTTTCAAGGGGTAACGCCAGGTCCGGACACTCGGTGTATGGGTTTTCTCCGGCTTGAAGTTACATTCGGCTACCCCGATAACTTCCGTCGCGAAAAGCTAATTTTCCACATCGTCCCATTCTCAAGTCGCTATCAAGCACTACTAGGACGCGAAGCTTTCGCCCGCTTTAACGCAATACCGCATTATGCATCTCTAATGCTTAAAATGCCCGGTCCGTGAGGCATCATCTCTTTGAAGGGGAAGCATTGAAGTGCGCCTCCCCCAAGCGGAGGACTGTGCGGCCACTTTGACAGCCCCACAGTAAAATGGCTTCACCGGCCAGAAACTTCGGAATAGGTCATTAAAGACCACGAACGCGGATAGACAAGTTCAGTACAAAATTATCATTGATGCAGGCTTAGTGGCCATATACCTCCGCACTAGGGGCTCCGTACATATACAATAAGAGACAATAAAGCTCAATTTTATATATTTTACTTTATACTTTGTTTATTTTAAAATCTTGTTCAGCACGACCCATTTTCAACTCAGTTCCTCTCTTTTACAGATGAACGTCGTGCGGCGCCCGTCCAAGATACGGCACAACGGAGACACAGGCGCAGACGTGCAGTAGGGACCCGTCCTAAGGATTCTTTTTAGATTAAGACCCTGCGTAAACCTTTTTTACTGTGTCTTGTTGCTACATATCCCCTGGTTTTCTCTGCTATAACCAAGGAGGAGGCTGGCGTCTTGGCATGTGGCCACGTCAGAATTTTTGCGCGTACCTGGACACTAGGGGTTTTTTAATAAAGAGTGTTGTTTTGCCCGCACTCATAAAGACCGAACACCTTAGGGAGTGTTCGGCGTCGCGAGTTTTGGCATTATATGCATCAGCTCCGAATCATGTCTTTGGTCAAATGTTGGGTTGCCCGGCTCCTGAGTTCGGCTACCTCATGTTTCGCTCTATCGGCTAAGGTAGCACCAGGAGAACTACTGCGATTGTGCCCCGGTTAGGCCGGGCGAGCACCTCAGTAGAGAAAGCCGAAAACTGACTGTCATGATGTAGCGTGAGACTGGTCAGCCACTCGATGACCTACCGGAATCTATAGGATTCCTCCGCTTTAACGAAGGGCCGTTTCCCGGCCAGGCACATACGCGCCCCAAACTCGGGCGAGCGCAGTCGCCACCAAGGGGCTACATAAATAGTCCCCCTGTCAAGCTCCTATGGCTAAGTGAAAGTGTTAAAGCATTATAGTCCGGTTGTCTGGCCCGCTGCGCTATCACCTCCTTTGTAGGACCAAGACGTTGGATTAAGTGTGAAAATGCGTCTTCTGCGAGCACCCCCGCACTATGTGCGTGGGGGCTGAAGCCAACGACTGCCATCTTTTAGATTTTGTATATATATCTTAAAACGGCCGCACAGGAGGTGTTCCCAATACTTGAAGGCACAAGTATAAAAGGCCACTAAAATTTATCAAAATATTGCTTTATAATTACATATGCTATCATAACATAGCATCCTTCGAGCACTGCGCCTCTATTACACGAGCGCCCTCAAGGACTTCCTGAAAATAGTGCTCGAAGGGTACTTGGCTTTTGTCCGAATCTCGGAACGCAACAACGGTGGTCTCCATCTCTGCCCAGTATGTCTTGACACGGGCAAGAGCCATCCGTGCACCCTCTATGCATGCTGACCTCTTCATTGCATTGATACGCGGCACCGCGTCAAGGAATTGCTGCACCAAGCTGAAATAACTCTTCGGGTCCGATCTCCCCGGCCACAGATGACCCATGATGTACTTCATGGCGAGTCCGGACAACCTATTCAATTCGGCCCATTGAGCCAGGCAATCGTCCACTGCCAGTGGATGCTCTGGATTGTGGAACTGCGACCAGAAAAGCTTTTCCACTTCGCGATCTTTTATATCTCGAAAGTGTTCGGTCGCATCAGCAGCACTTGCTGCCAAATCCAGATAGGTGTCCTCCACACTCCACATCTGGTCTAACGGAGAAAACTTCAGATCGCAAAACTTCCTCCGCAGCATAAAGGGCTTTCCAGCCGCAATCTGTTCGGCCTGACGCAGCTCCTCCTTCGCAGCTCTCATCGCAGAGCGAGCATCCTTGGCATCGGCAACGGCCTTCTCTAAGTCCGTTTGTCTCGCCCGGTCTTCTTCCTCAAGAAATTTGCAACAGTCAGTAGCGCCCTTTAACTTCACGGCCATCTCGGCCATCTCCTCCTTGCTTCGGCAGTGAGCAGCCTGTTCGGCTCTCAGCTCTTCAAGGGCTTTCTCGGCAGCCGCATCGCTTTTTCTGGCTTGTTCTTTACCTCGGGCAAGTTCTTCCCTAAGACTCTCCACGGCGGCCGCACCATCTGCGTCAAGCACAAACATTGTAAGATACTGGCATGAAGCTCCTCTTACCTGATGCCGCCCGAGGAATTACATACCTTGAGCCTCGTCAAGCCGCTTGTTGACAAGCGCGATGTCGGCATCTACCACGTCCAGTTGCCGCTTTAGTTCGGCAAAATCATCAGTTCGGCTCGATTCCGGACACCTCGCCACCTACATTCAAAGGCAACATCTTAGACCTGGGATTATGATCCTCTGCGTGCCGTGATTCCTTGACGACGCGTAGAGTCTCAGGGGCTACTATCTACACAGGGCGCATCTTACTTATGCGCAACTGACAAAAGTGTACATTATCTAACGTACCTCAAAACCCGTCAGTAAACTCTTGACGGCCTCATGCAATCCGCTTTTTGCGGATGAAATCCTTTCAATCACCGTGCCCATCAATGCACGGTGCTCCTCTGAGATGGAAGCTCGCCCCAGCAGAATCTTTAGCTCCTCCGGCCGAGCACCAGACGGTGCCAGACTTGTCCTATGGCCTCTTTCTAAGGCCGGACGCGGAGAATCTTGGGGGGACACATAGCTATCTTCCGCCCCTGCCGGATTCGGAGAAACCCTTCGCGACGAAACTTCAGGTCGCCCGCCTCGCAAGGCGGTACGGCAGGGGTAGGCGTCCCGCTCTCCATCATCTTCGGAAGAAGATCCCCCGAAGACGAGCTCTGCTGAGAAGGGCTGAGGCCCGAGCTACAAGGTAAAATTTCGGTTAATCTTCTCAGATATAAATCAAGGATTCCTCTCATCCCTCAAAAGGAAAATCTTTCTCTACTTACGGCTCGCTGGAGGGCTGATCCCTTTTAGGGCGTAGTTCGGCCGAGGAACTCCCCGGCGTCGGGCCCTCTGACGAGGATTTTCCCCCCGCTTCGAGGCCATGGTCTCCGGGTCGTCAGAGGCGGCCCTCTTCTTCCCCTTAGGAGAGGAACTGTCGGTTCCTCCCTTCGGAACAGCCTCCTTCGAGGAGGACATAGTTTCCTTGTCCTCCCCCTTACTTCCCTCCAAAGGCATTATCTTCAACATCCTGACAAGCACGTGATCCGGCCTGGTTTCGGGAAGGGGAGCCGGACACCTGATCAGCTTTGCCTTCGCTATCCACTCATGTTTAAAAGGACAGCTCTTTTAGGCTTATGACAATTATACGGATAGCGAGTCCGGGCACAAGGTTACTTACTTGAGTATCCGGGCGATTGCAGCTTAAAACTGCATCGTCGGTTAAATCCGTACACATTGCTTGTGATCCGAAGAACAATTTGTACATCTCCACGGGCGTTGCGCTCATAAAATGTTGGAGAACTCGTGGTCCCTCCGGCGAATAAGCATAACTTGCATCACTTTGACCAAGTCGAGGTCTCTTTCCAAGAGATCCCTGATTCGGCCCTGCAACAAAGGCACGTCCTGAGATGGCCCCCAGTCTAGGCCTTTATTAACCCATGACCCTAGCTGTTGTGGAGGACCCGAGAGAAAGGCAGGCGGCGCCACCCATTTGGTGCCCCTGGGAGCGGTGATATAGAACCACTCCCGTTGCCATAAGCCGAGCTCCTCTTGAAAAGAGCCCTCGGGCCAGGGAGCATCATCATTCTTACTTATAACAGCGCCTCCGCACTCTGCGTGCCGTCCCTCGACCATCTTCGGCTCCATTTTAAAGGTCTTGAGCCATAATCCGAAGTGAGGGGTAACATGGAGGAACGCTTCACACACGATGATGAAAGAGGAGATATGGAGGATGGACTCCGGAGCTAAGTCATGAAATTCCAGCCCGTAATAAATTAGCAGCCCCCTCACAAAGCGATCCATTGGGAAGCCTAACCCCCGAAGGAAGTGAGGTATGAACACCACGCTCTCACCAGGCTGAGGACTGGAACGACCTGCCCTTGAGCAGGCAACCTATGCAAAATTTCGCCGGTCAAGAACTTAGCTTCTCTCAACTTTAGCACGTCCTCCTCCGTGACGGAGGAGGGCATCCATCGGCCTTGAAGGTCGGAGCCGGACATTGTCGAAGGTCCGGAGCGCCTGGAATCTGGAGCCTAGGGTGTTGGAACTCGAGGCGACGGGGCGAACTCGTTTGAGATTGGATAAAGGAGTAAGGCCTTGGTCTCTTTATAAGAGGTTGAATACCAAGAGCCCTCCCCGTAACCGTTTTGGACTCACCTTTAATCGAGGAAACGTGCTAACGGGCATGATTGGGTTACCCACCACCGTATTGATGAGAATCCCATAAATAAAGGGGACACGATCTCTGCTTTGACAAGATGTGCCAAGGAAACCGCCTCGCAGAACGTGCTGAGGTGGAGAAGCGAAAACGATTCGAGTAAAAGATTTGGCCGTAGTGTGATGACACACTGCGGAATACGTCAGCAGATTTGATTTGTGTTAATATTATTCTCTCTATGGCAATATGTGGAAACTTACTTTGCAGAGTCGGACATTACTCTTGGTGTTAACAATCTTTTATGAAGAACTTGGAGGAGGAACCCGCCTTGCAATGCCGAAGACAATCTGCGCGCCGGACTCCTCGTCATTGAAGCCTGGTTCAGGGGCTACTGAGGGAGTCCTGGATTAGGGGGTGTTCGAATAGTCGGACAATACCTTAGCCGGACTCTTGGACTATGAAGATACAAGATTTAAGACTTCATCCCGTGTCTGGAAGGGACTTTCCTTGGCGTGGAAGGCAAGCTTGGCGATGCGGATATTCAAGATCTCCTACCATTGTAACTGACTTCGTGTAACCCTAACCCTATCCGGTGTCTATATAAACCGGAGGGTTTTAGTCCGTAGGACAACTTCATCATACAACAATCATACCATAGTCTAGCTTCTAGGGTTTAGCCTCCTTGATCTCGTGGTAGATCTATTCTTGTACTACCCATATCATCAATATTAATCAAGCAGGAGTAGGGTTTTACCTCCATCGAGAGGGCCCGAACCTGGGTAAACTTCATGTCCCTTGTCTCCTGTTACCATCCGGCCTAGACGCACAGTTCGGGACCCCCTACCCGAGATCCGCCGTTTTGACACCGATAATGACCCTTGAGTCTGCAGAACCCAAGGGAAAAAGGCTTAGGTGGCAAATTGTAACACCAAGGTTGGGCCTTGCTGGAGGAGTTTTATTCAAGACGAACTATCAAGGGGGTCCCATAAACACCCAACCATGTAAGGAACGCAATATCAAGGAACATAACACCGGTATGATGGAAAATAGGGTGGCAAGAGTGGAACAAAACAGCAGGCATAAGGCCGAGCCTTCCACCCTTTACCAAGTATATATATACATTGATTAAATAAGAGATATTGTGATATCCCAACATATCAATGTTCCAACATGGAACAAACTTCATCTTCACCTACAACTAGCAACGCTATAAGAGGGGCTGAGCAAAAGCGGTAACATAGCCAAACAACGGTTTGCTAGGAAAGGTGGGTTAGAGGCTTGACATGGCAATATGGGAGGCATGATATAACAAGTGGTAGGTATCGCGGCATAGCAAAAGAGCGAGCAACTAGCAAGCAAAGATATAAGTGATTTCGAGGGTATGGTCATCTTGCCTGAGATCCCGCAAGGAAGAAGAACGAGTCCATGAAGAAGACAAACGGACGTAGTCGAACGAATCCTCACAACTCTGAAACGAAACCAAAGCTAACAAGAGAAACAAACCGGAAAGAAGCAGACAACATAGTAAACAACCATCACATAAACATGGCATGATGCACAACCAAGTATGATGCATGTCCGATTTAAATATACATGGCATGGCAAAGTGCACAAACAATCCTACAAATTAAGTGGAGCTCAATATGTAACGAGTTGCATATTGACGAGACCCCACATCACTTATTTAGTTCTCCCTCGGTTATGTACCCAACAATATTAAATGTTATTAAACATGGCAACGGGTGAAGCATAAGTAAACTAACTATTTAGGCAAGTTTAAATGAGGCCGGAACAACAAACAACAATACCAGAAAATCCCCATATGCATTTTATAGATTTGGTACTGTTCTGCCTAAACCATATTTTATTGTTGTTACACAGGAAAACTGAAGTGCACCATGTTAAAGTAGGCATTTTCTACCCCATTTACATATAAAGTTTATTTAAAATGGAGCTATGGTTATTTAGCTATGAAATAAAGCATTTTAGCATGACATTTAAGAAAGTTAATGCAAACAGCAAGTTAAACATTTCAAACATGGATGAAAGTTGCATATTATGAAACTAGATGAAAAACTAAGCATTTTACTTATTTAAATCATTTTAATCCGATGCACGGTTGTGGAGTTATTAAATGCATGAACAACAAGGGGTTTTCTAGAAACTTGGGTTCGCTGGACTATTAGGTAAATTTGCAGACAGGAAAAAAACACAACGGGCTGAAACTGCTGGGTGCTGGGCTGGGGTTCTCACCATGGGCCTAGCACAGCGTCGGTGAGGAGGCCCAAGCGGGGCGGATCCGGTGACCCACGGCGAAGGCGAAGCAGAGGAGGCGCGCGGGCGACATGGCACTCGTCCACGCTGGCGCCGGGTCGGTCAACGGGCAGGGGCTGCTGGATCGGATGAGGTAGAAGGAGTGCAGTCAACGGCGAAGCGGGACTTGGCGCTGGGGTCTTCCTCCTCGCGTGCGATGACGAAGCAGAAGGGGACGGCGGCAGGGACTTGGCGGAGGCAGGAGACGACATCTTGGCGCGGTTTCGACGAAGGGCAACGCCGGAGCGACGGGGACGCGGGTCTCCAAGGCGGCGGATTGGGGAGGCGGACGAAGCACTCGTTCATCTCGCACGAGCGGAAGCGGCGGCATCAGAAGTGCAGGGGACGACGACGCGGGACTACGGGGTTCCGGCGGGAGAGACTTGAGGCACAGTGGTGGCGGGCTCGAGCAAATCCGACGGGGACGGGGCATCGGAGAAGGAACGGCGACGGCTTGGCGAGGCGAAGCAGAGGTAAGCTAGCAGCTTGCCTTGGGATGGCCGGCTCCATAGGGGCGGGGACGAGGGCAGCTCCTCGTGGCTTCCTGCTGACAGAAAGAGAGAGATTAGCAGGGATGTGAGAGAGGGGGAAACGGGATGAGCACGGGATGGTGAAAAGAACGGGATCTATGCTCATCTTGTTGGCTGCTGGTTCGCTCGCCGGTGCAGAGGTTGGCGGGGACGCGGGGCTCCGGGCGAGGACCTGCTCGGGAGAGGAGCGAGGAGGCCTGCGAGGAGGCAGCAGGTGAGGTAGAGTTGGATCAATGGGAGCTCTGGTTGGCCGGGCATGCAGATCGAGGCGGAGAGGAGTGGAGGCTGCGGGATGGGGATGGAATGGTGGATGGTACAGGGAAGATCTCGAGGGGAAGAGGGGTGGTTGACTGGCGGCGGCGGCGATTGGACAGGGAGGATCCCTAGAAAATAGGGTTTGGTCTAGAAATGCACCAGATATATATAGCAGGTGGGTTAGGGGTTAGACTATCTCGTCCCTCCAATCGCAATCGAAAGATCGAGAATAAAATGTTTTGGGAGTGCAAACAAATAATCGCAGATGTTTTAGGGATGTTTGGCGATGATCCGGACCCATTGGTAACGACAGAGCGGCTCAGGTTCGGGACAACTTTCGGACGCGCGCGAGGGGTCTGAGTAAAAAGTAGAGAGGGTCAAACGGTCAGACAAGAGGGAATCAAAAACCCGGTTGGACTCGGATCGGTCAATGAAGGCAAGGGGGAATGCGACAACTACGAGCGGATGCAAGCTTTATGAAAACATGCGGATGCCATGCGTATGATGCGATGATGAATGCAACAAACAAATAAATACAGACGACGATAATGAAAAAACATGGAAGACGTCTGGAGCGTCGGTCTTGGGGCGTCACAATCTAGTTACATTTTAGTGTTAGATACATCCGTATCTAAATAAATGTAAGACGAGAATTTTGGGACGGAGGGAATACTACCTCGTATTTAGTATAAAATTTTGACCATAGATTTACCTAAGAAAATGCCAATGCATGTCACTAAAAATTACACCATTTGAAATTATGTTCAAATACGAATCCAACAATATAGTTCTTAGTGACATGCATTAACATTTTGTCAGTTAAATCTATGGTCAAATTTTGATACTACAAAATTGGAAGAGTAAACCAGGATGGAGGTAGTACTTGCTCTTAGGGTAACCATAGAGTTACTGGAGTAGTCTAAGTTAATTTCCACCATGACTAGCCTAGGCTACTATAGTAGTACAGCATAAAAACGATGCAGGTGATCACGTGAGAAAAAATACTAAAAACATTTCTTTCGGTGCAGTGCGTAGATGCAGTTTTGAACACTACACTTGTCATCGTAATTTGGGAAAATTATGAAAAAATTGAGCTACGTTGTGATTACCGTTTACTTATAGGAAAGAAATTTCACCTCGATGAGTAGGTTCTCCGTGCACGGAAAGCATGTAAGGAATCCAACAACTTGATCCGGATTCAGGCCGATAGATTTTAGTGCTAAGATCTTCACTGTGCGCATGGACTGGGTCAAGCTTGTGGGACTCATTTTCTGGAAGACGATCGTAAATACATTAAGAACAAATTTAAAAATGTGAATTTCAAGAAGACGGAGAAGAAGATGAGTGCTGTACCTGAACGATTAGGGATCCAATAAAGAGTTCAGAGAATTTGGCAGACGAGTACACCAACGCTGTTAATTTCGGCGCGTCAATGACCCTGATTTTTGTTGGACCTTCTAGATCCGATACAAGCAATCTCTCAAGGAAAGGCGCATTCTCAATGACCATAATGTGGAACAGCTGGAGTGATCTCTTCCCAATTGATGTCTTGTTGCGGGGCTAGCAAGACACATAAATCCATCGGAGATTCGTCGAGGCGATGTGTAGGCTAATGAACCAGTGGATCTGCTCAAGACGAAGGTACTCGAGCGCAGTATAGCTGCGGAGCAGGTGCTCCATAGCCTTCTTCGAGATGAGAACGTCGAAGAGGTCGAGCTGCTTGAGTTGAGGGAGAAGAAGAGCGGGCGCGACATTAATCTAGGGAAGATAGCAGAAGCTGAAGCTCGCGCGGCGCAGCGTTGGCGTGAGGCGGAGCGCGGACGGCGGCATAGAGCGACGTCGTCCAGCTTCAAAGCTGAGCTCCTCGAGCTGATCTAGTGCGGGGGATAAGAACCACTCGTCGAACTTGGGTTGGACCTTGCAGTTGGTACTGAACATGCGGATGTCAAGGCGTTTGGCTGGCCCAGGGTGCGATGAAAGGATCTTGGAGACTGCGGCCATGCGTTTGCAATCCCCGTCGCAGAGGCAGCTGTCGACGGTGAGGTTTAGGGGGGCGTAGCGCCAGAGGGGGCGCCACTGCCGGGAGAGCAGGGCGGTCCGCACGGCATATTTGGTGGGGAGGAGGCTGATGATGACGAGCAGCATGTCGTTGGGGAGGCTGCTGATGAAGTCCAGGCTCGCCGGATGTGGTTTTAGCTTGAGCCGCCTCCGCTTGTTGGCTGCCTCGCCGTCCATCTCAACCGGTGGCGACGCCGGTGTACACGTGTGCTGGTGTGTGTTGTGTGCTGGGTGTGCGTGAGTGCGTCCTTCTGTGCATGCCGCCGCGGAGTGGTGAACTGTGCGCGAGTGTGTCCTTCGCGCGCAAGAAGTTTGTCCTCAATGTGCCCTCAATTTACTAGCGTGCGGGGTGCTACCCCGAGTGGTTTCAACTTTGTTTACTTCACCGCTGTCAGATGGGCCTCTAGTTTACTTATTTTCACCCACTGCCACATGGGCCAGCACGTGAAGATACAGAACACGAACTGACAAGGCAGCATGTGGATTGGTTGACCGGTGAACTAAACAATATATGGAGCTATACGCTGATACAATGAGTGTATAATCCGTTGGTATAGAGAGTTCGAGTGAGAGGGGAGGCCCGTGAGAGATAGCAGAGAGAGACAGAAAGAGCTACTCCCTCCGTTCGATAATGTAGTTCCAACATTTTTTTAAGTCAAACTTTTGAAACTTTGACCAAGTTTATAAAAAAATTACTTATATCTACAATACCAAAGATAAATGATAGTATGAAGTATGTACATGTTGTGATGAATCTAATGATAGTTCCAGATGTAAATGTTTTTGTCCACATATACCTGGTCAAACTTTTCTGAGGTTTGACTTTTCAAAACATCCATATGCTTATGGACGTGACAGAGTCCCTAACAAGAGAGAGAGAGAGAGAGAGCGAGAGAGAGAAGAGAGAGAGAGAGAAGAGAGAGAGAGAGAAAGAGAGAGAGAGTGAGTGAAAAAAGTGTGTGTGCATGTGTGAAAGAGACATGGGCAACACACGATAAAAGTAGAGAAAAAGCATGTGTGTCTTATGCAAACATATCACACATGCATCTTCGACAACGGAGGAAAGGTGAGGACATAGTGTGTGGTTGTTTGGAACCGAGAGAGCAAGACCCCTAGCATGTGGCCAAGAGGGGTCTGACAAACAAGGGAGAGAGGTCGAGAGAGACGTACGGAGAAAATGCAGACATGGGGAGGAGAGAGTGTATGTTTTTCATAGAGAGATCCCCTGGAGATCGTGATGGCTCTACATGGGTGGGAGATCGAGTGACAAGGTGTGTGCGCGATAGAAGATTCCCCAAGAGATATCGAGATAGACGTATGGATGGAAGGAGACAATACGTGTGTTCCTGATGGCTAGTAAGAGATAATCATACTTAGGAGGGGGAGTGCTTGCGCCTATGATGGATTGAGGGATTATGGTACTTAGGGGGGTGCGTGTCACATGGAGAAAGAACAAGCGCGGAGAGTGTTGGATGGGTCTATATGTATAGCGCGAGCGAGACATGTGTATGTGTGAACCAGGGAGATATAAGGCTAGTTTGGCTTGCGTCCTGAGCATCTTTTGCCTGGCCTGGGGTTGTGGCTGGATTTCATGCACGCTTGTTTGGTTGCTACCCTGTGAAAAAGAAAGCCCGCCTGGCCTGGGTTCCCTTGCACTTTAATTAGCCTGGATGAACTCCAGACACTGCAAGTAGCCTGCCCAGGTGACCGATTTCGAATGCCTGGCCGTGCCTAGTCGTGTGGCCACGAGGCTAACAACAACATGGATGGATTATAGCATTAAATAATTGATGCATGGATTGATTGATGGGATGTTGATGCTTTGCCTGGCCCAGGCATGAACCAAACGCTTTAGCACCACACAAGCCTGGCCAGGCAGAAATATTTTACACCTCACGTCCACACCAGGCAGTACCGGCCATCAAGGCATGAGGGTCAGGTCATGAACCAAACTGACCAATAAAGTTTGAGAGAGATTGAGGAGCCCCGATAAGGCTGAGTGGTGCGTCAGATAGCTGAGAGGGGGAAAGAGATATTCCATCCGCTCGATAATGCAGTTCATGTAAATTTTTTAGAAGTCAAACTTTGGAAACTTTGATCAGGTTTACGCAAATGTTATTTATATCTACAATACCAAAGATACATCATACAAAACTACATCTCATGGTGAATCTAATGGTATATGTTTGCCGTACTAGATGTAAGTCTTTTCTCCACGTACATGGTCAAACTTTGTGATGTTTGACTTTTCAATAAATCTATATGCTATGGACCGAGGAGAGTGCCTCAGTCGAGACAGATCAAGTGCGTGTGAAGGATAATGAGTAAGTGTGCGCACAGAGAAACCCAACTCCTACTGATAATAAGCAGATTCCAGTGGCCAAAGAACTAGTCCGCTCCAGTCCAGCAAAAATATGTCAACTCAATTCTAAGAAGCGTGTGCGTATCCTTGCATCATGAAATTTTATAGCATGTTGATCATATTTTCTACATGTTTCTTACCCATCTCTCTTTTAGAAAATAAGCTTAACAGATAGAAGATTTTCTGCAATGGTATCGTTTATGAGAAAAGATTCTTGCAGGAATTCTCTGTGCTCCAATGTAGATGTAAGTACCTGTTGTATATCACTATATTTTTACATCAGCATGTATTTTGTTAATCGATGTGAATCCAACCTTTATCTGATCTAAATTTAGCTGTAGCAAAATGTATGATTAAAGGCCACAATGTTGATTTTTGCAAGGAAAACTGCCTGGTAGTTTTGCATCCTGCGCTGCATGAGTGTACTATCTCATATCAGTGGGTTTGAATACTTTGGTTCTGCAGTGGGTTTTTCAGTTTTTTTTACTGTGTTGTCCTATCGTATCCCTAGCTCTTACATCATACTCCCTCCGTCCGGATTACATGTCGCAGAAATGGATAAAACTGGATGTATCTAGAACTGAAATACGCCTAGACCCATCCATTTATTTCCGGATGGAGTGAATACATGTCAATATGTCATGCCTTTCTATTCTTCAGTACCTATTCCATCTCTACTGTAGCATGTTTTATAACTGAATCACCATTCTTCTATATAAGTCATGCAAGGGGAAGACGACTATGTTAGAATCTGAAGGGTTACAAACCAGGTCTTTGCAAAACATCCAAACGCCAGGAGATAATAAACCAACTCCATTTTTCATAGATACTGCTCCTGCACAGAGAAACCCAACTCCTACTGATAATAAGCAGATTCCAGTGGCCAAAGAACTAGTCCGCTCCAGTCCAACAAAAGAATGTCAACTCCATTCTAAGAAGCGTGTGCGTATCCTCGCATCATGAAATTTTATAGCATTCTGATCATATTTTCTACATGTTTCTTACCCATCTCTCTTTTAGAAAATAAGGTTAAACGATACAAGACTTCCTTCATTGGGATCGTATTCGAGGAAAATATCTTGCGGGAATTCTCTATGCTCCAGTGCTGATGTAAGTACCTGTTGTATATCACTATATTTTTACATCAGCATGTATTTTGTTAATAGGCGTGAATCTAACCTTTAACTGGTCTAAAATTAGTTGTAGCAAAATGTTAAAGGCGCCAATGTTGATTTTTGTAAGGAAAACTGCCTGGTAGTTTTGCGTACTGAGCTGCATGAATGTACTATCTCATATCACACACATTACAGAATTGTAGTGCTTCTCTGGTTGCCCATTCAATCATTTTGTCAATGTTGCTTTCGTATTACCTTACCTGGCTGATGATAGCTGTGCCATATTGTGTTAATTTGGTGTAGGCTAGTTGCCCAAACGTTCGTTGTGTCAATGTTGCTTTCCTATTATCTGACTTGGCCAATGATAGCAATGCTAGTGTGTTAATTTTGTGCAGGCTGCTGAAAATAAGAAGACAAACTCTGAAAACAGCAAGGCAACCCCATTGTTTCTTTCCAGTAAATCTAGGCCAGGTAATATGGCAATAAATCATGATTAATCCGTTTGGTTCCCGTCCTAATTTATGTTATGATGCAGTGGTCGAGACACTCTCCACTATCAATAATATAAGACTGCCAAAATCGCCATCTGAATATGTTCAGTATCCTCTGTCTCGAATGCAACGGAATAAATGTATGTTTGTGAACCAATTAATGGCTGAAGCAATGATGGAAATGGTGGATGAATCAGAGGTGTAGAGTCCTGCGACACAACAACTGATCAATGTTTTCAGAGACAGTGTGGCAAAGCAGCAAGAACTTGCCCACATGCTTATGGGCGTCATCTGTGCTGAGGTTGTAGATTGTGACGTTGTAGATGGTTAGGTTCTGCTCATTTATTTTCACTGGCATCAATATTTGATTGCCCAGTGGATGTAATTTCCTGTAATATATTCTGGATGTGCAACTTTATTCCTTGTATGCCATACCTTTGCTCGTCGTAATGGGCTCAAATTATCTAATTTGGCCTAAAGACATGAATAAACTTTAGTGGGCTCATTAAGTTAGTGGGCCGTTACTAGGCCGAAAGTTAATGGTCGACCCTCTTACCTCCCGGGTAGTTAACAGCCCGACAACGAAGTGGGCAACAAGTGGCCCCAATTTATTTCACAGGCCGTTACTAAGTTTGGGCTACATATGGCCCAACAATACTGTAGGCCTTTAGCAGGCCGAAAGAGACAGCGGGCTTGTACTGGACCATGAAGAGCATGGGCCGCTAAGAGGCCGAAAGTCAGGTCGTATTGTAAACGGCCCAACTGTGTTGTGGGCCTTTAGCAGGCCAAAAGAGAAACCGGGCTGGTATTGGACCATTAAGGGCATGGCCCGTTAAGAGGCCAAAACTAGGGTCCAACTACAAATGGCCCAACTCATTTATGGTCCGTTAACAGGCCGAAAGGCACACAGGGCCGGGAATTGGCCCAACACTTAAATGGGTCGCTAAAAGGCCAAAACTCATGTCCGACTACAAATGGCCCAACTGATTTATGGGTCATCAATAGGCTGAAAGTGACACCGGGCCAGAAATTGGCCCAACACTTAAATGGCCCGCTAAAAGGCCGAAACTAAGGTCCGACTACAAATGGCCCATCAGATTTATGGGTCGTCAACAGGCTGAGAGACACACCGGGCCGGAAATTATCCCAACATTTAAATGGGTCACTAAAAGGTTGAAAGATGTACATCCTGAAAATTGGCCCATCCATTAAATGGGCCGTTAACAGGCCGAAATCTCATCGGGCCGATATTGAGCCCAAATATATAGCGGGCTGTTAACGGGCTCGAACTGACGATGGGCTGCAATGGTGTCAAATCTTTAACGGGCCAAATTGGCACATCTTGTATGGGCCGTGGGCTTAAATGGACCTGACACAAGTAGGCCTTATATGGGCCGACCTGCTAATTTTTACCGGGCCGGCCTTTTTCACCGGAATGGGCCACTGTTGGGCCGTGCCACGTGTCGACCTATCATAGGCACCTCCTGTCCAATGAGTGGATGACATCTGTCACAACGATGAGCAGACGCGTTTTTCCTCTAGCCAATGATGATTTTACACGTGGAAAATCCCCATTGGTCGGGGCTGTTAACGGGTTAGCGGATCCAAGACCCGACCAGATAGCTTAACGGTGTTCCGTTACGGTGGATGCCACGTGTCGGTCACCCTTGACGAAAGCACTTATGTGACGCGCGATTTATAGTCATGGAAGTGGACACTTCCGTGATGATAATTTTGGTAATGTCATGGAACACTTCTACGACAGCACAGGTATGACTATCTTGATTTCTGTCATAAATTTGTCATGGATGTACATGCATGACAAAAAACGTGACCTATTGTGACAAACACGTATCATCACGGAAGTGTATTTTTTTTGTAGTGTAGGTCAGGGTACTCCGGTGTGCAGAAATTGCTCTTCAGCCTCCTTATGGCCTCGAGGAAGCCACATCATTACTTCCAGGCCCACGAGAACACTGTCGTCACCCGCCTCCAATTGCAACGGATACTGCACAACCCAAACGCAACCGGAAGGATTGTGGAGTGAGCCTTGGAGTTATCAAGCTTTGGCTTGAAGTTTCAAAGTACTTTAGCAATCCAGAGTAGAGTCCTGGCCGAGTTCATTGTAGAATGGACCTCAACGCCGGATGAAGAGATCCAGGAGACCACTCTCCCCGGCAAGGAAATAGCTCGCGGCTGGATTATGTACTTTGAAGGAGCTTTCTTGCTGCAAGGCACCGGTGCTGGTGTGCTTCTTGTCGCACCCTCCGGAGAGCACCTCAAGTATGTAATCCAGATGCACTTTACCAGAGAGATGTCCACCAACAACACTGCTGAGTACGAGGGGTTGCTTGGCGGTCTCAGGATCGCGGCAGACCTCGGAGTTCAAAAGCTCATCGTCAGGGGTGATTCGCAGCTTGTCGTCAGACAAGTCAACAAAGATTATCAGAGCCCGTTGATGGAGGCCTACGTAGATGAGGTGAGGAAGCTGGAGGAGCGCTTTGACAGTATACAAGCGGAGCACGTTCCCCGAGCGGAGAACGACACCGCCGATTACCAGTCGAAGTGTGCTACTTTCAAGCTACCTGTGGAACCAGGTACCTTTTTGCTTTGGTTACCTCAACCATCCGTTGAACCATCAGCGGAGCAGAACAAGCGGAGGAAATCAGGCCCCGGCAAGTACCTTCCCACTGAGCCCCCAGGGGCCGCCGGCAAGGGTGTTGCCATGGACTCTGAGCCTGCCGAGGAGCGACCGACTCCGGCAGGCCGTCGAGCCCTGACCGTAGTGACAGCTGCTCCCATGGCAGAAGAAATGCCTTTGGTCCTTGCCGTTGAGCCCCAGGCTCTGGCATGGGCACAACATACCGTCTGATTCCTCCAAACAGGGGAGCTTCCAGAGGATCAGGAAGAAGTGGAGAAGGTAGCCCGTCGATCTACTATGTATCCGTTCGTCGATGACGTCCTGTACAGGAGGAGACCAAACGGTGTGAGATTGAAGTGCATTCCTCGGGAGGAAGGACTGGAGCTGTTGGCGGAGATACACGGAGGCATATGTGGCTCCCACATAGGGTCGAGGGCCCTTGCCGACAAGGCGTTCCGGCAGGGTTTCTTTTGGCCCACTTCCCTCTAGGATGCAACGGCACTAGTAACCAAGTGCGAAGTGTGTCAGTTCCATTCGAAGAAGCTTCATCAACCAGCTCAAGCCCTTCAGACAATTCCTCTCTCCTGGCCATTCTCGGTCTGGGGGCTTGACATACAGGGCCCTTTCCCCCGCGCTGTTGGGGGCTTTGAGTACTTGTACGTTGCAGTCGACAAGTTCACAATGTGGCCGGAGGTGGAAACAGTGAGTAAGGTGAAAGCACAGTCAGCCGTCAAGTTCTTCAAGGGGCTAGTGTGCCGTTTTGGTGTGCCAAGCAGAGTCATCACCGACAACGGCACGTAGTTCATGAGCCACACCTTCATGCAATACATCCAACACCTCGGGAGCAAGGTCTGTTTCGCTTCCGTGGCGCACCCATGGAGCAACGGCCAGGCAGAGAGGGCAAATGCTGAAGTGTTGCGTGGCCTGAGGACAAAGACTTTTGATAGGCTGCACAAGAGCGGAAGGCGCTGGATTGATGACTTGCCTGCGGTTCTTTGGTCGATCAGGACGACGCCAAATCGAGCCATCGGCTAGACACCCTTTGCCCTGGTATATGGGGCAGAAGTAGTTCTCCCCATGGAACTCATATACGGGTCACCTTGAGTGCTCGCTTACGACGAGCTTGAGCAAGAGCAATTGCGGCAGGATAACGCAACGCTCCTTGAGGAAGATCGTCTTCGGGCGGATGTGAGAGCAGCACGCTACCAACAAGCCTTGTGCCGCTACCATAGCCGCAAGGTTCATGCCCGAAGCTTTGAGGAAGGCGACCTTGTTCTTCGGCGCGTTTAGTCGGCCAAGAATTCCAACAAGTTGACGCCAATGTGGGAAGGCCCTTATCGGGTAAGACGAGTCACCAGGCTCGGCGCAGTCCGCCTGGAGACCGAAGATGTTGTCCCAGTGAGTAACTCCTGGAACATCGAGCATCTTCGCAAGTTTTACCCATAAGGCGCGGCTTGCCGGGCCTCCCGGCAAGCCTCCTTTTGTACAAGCTTTGCCGACAAGGCATGTAACCCTCTGTACAAAGCCAGACACAGACCCTGAGCATAAATAAACAAAGCACTGGCGCCCTAAGTGATAGCATGCATGCTAGGTTTAAGTATCTCCCTCGGTTAGGGTTGGTAGTTCTTGGTGTCAACTAACCCCTAGCCTAGAGGTCGAGTTCGCGTCTTTCTGTCTTCTTTGGTTCACAGGGCTCACGGACACTTCTGTTGAGCTGCTTGGGAGAAATAGGACGAACCGGCGCCCCGGCCCCGGCAAGCCAAAACTGTCGGGGGCTGAAGACACCAGGATCCAACCCCGGCGATCCAAGGTTGCCGAGGGCAGCGGATTCAGATAAGTTTTTCGTCCCCTGTTATGACATGCCGTATAGAACTGGGACATGTGAAACCGCGTTTATATTCTGAAACCACCGTGCTCCCCTTTTCCTGTACCCAAGACCTATACCTCTGGGTCGGAACTTGGTCGTACTCGCGATGGCAAGAAAGTAAACGAGGGGCCTAACTCCACTTCACCCCTGCCTCCGCCGAAAGCGTGAGAATGGTCGATTGAAGTGGGGGCACGGCAAGGCCTGTTACCAGGAGACAATGTTTATCTTAAAAGTAACAAGGATTCATCCCTTGGCATGGGCCTCGCCCACGCACAAAGAAACCCAGCAAACCCCCTTTTTCATTAAAAACATCCCGTACAGGGCGCGAGGCAGAGGGAGGGGCGGCGCGGTCAGTCAAAGTCGGGGTCGGCATCCTACCGCTCGACTCCCTCATCGTCGCTGTCGCTATCCTCCTCATCACTCCCGCTCGAGGAGGAATCTTCATCGTCGGAGGAGCTCTCCATGCAGTACTTTAGGCGAGTTCCAAGATCTCCGTAGACCTTGACGAAGAGCAGGCCGCCCTCCATTAACTTGAAGTAGAGGACAAGCCCCGCCGTCAGGCTATGGATGCGAGCAAATGTCTTCCACCCGCGACGGAGGTACATAACATGAGGACCGGGGAAGTCGATGTCGACCTGCATGCCGCCGTTCCCGCAGCCCCTCATGTGCAATCTAAAGGTCTGGGGAGGGTCAAGATCCATTTCCCGAGCAAATGGGGTAGGGAGACGGAGACGACGAAGCGGTGGCCGGCGCAGCCTGATGAAGAACTCTCGAGGCTGGTCCCTGACATGGCCCTCCATCACGGGCGGTATCACCGGCGGAGGCATGGGCATCGCGCCTCCTCGTCCCCCTCTCCCCCGACCATCGCGGCGACCTCGACCTCGCCCCCTTCCCCTTCCTCTCGCGGGCCGGCTCTGCCGCCGCGAGCTCGTGGGAAGGAGGAACGCATAGTCGAGCAGCGACCCTCGCCCCCACCCTTGAAGGGCCTGCGCCCCCTCTTGCCATGACGGGTGGAAGGGAGGAGAGGAAGTGGAAGAAGATGGATACTGGGAGAATGTGGGGGTGCCATGATACGTCTCCAACGTATCTATAATTTTTGATTGCTCCATGCTACTTTATCTACTATTTTGGACTATAATGGGCTTCATTTTCCACTTTTATATTATCTTTGGGACTAACCTATTAACCGGAGGCCCAGCCCAGAATTGCTGTTTTTTGCCTATTTCAGTATTTCGAGGAAACAAAATATCAAACGGAGTCCAAACGGAATGAAACCTTCGGGAACGTGATCTTCTCACCGAACGTGATCCACGAGACTTGGACCCTACTCCAAGAAGTTTTCGGGGAGGTCACGAGGGTGGAGGGCGCCCCCCTGGGAGCGCCCCCCTGCCTCGTGGGCCCCTCGGAGCTCCACCGACGTGCTCCTTCCTCCTATATATACCTACGTACCCCCATTAGACCAGGGACGGAGCCAAAAACCTAATTCCACCGCCGCAACTTCCTGTATCCACGAGATCCCATCTTGGGGCCTGTTCCGGAGCTCCGCCGGAGAGGGCATCCATCATGGAGGGCTTCTACATCAACACCATAGCCCTTCCGGCGAAGTGTGAGTAGTTTACTTCAGACCTTCGGGTCCATAGCTAGTAGCTAGATGGCTTCTTCTCTCTTTTTGGAACTCAATACAATGTTCTCCCCCTCTCTCGTGGAGATCTATTCGATGTAATCTTCTTTTTGCGGTGTGTTTGTTGAGACCGATGAATTGTGGGTTTATGATCCAACTTATCTATGAATAATATTTGAATCTTCTCTGAATTCTTTTATGTATGATTGAGTTATCTTTGCAAGTCTCTTTGAATTATCCGTTTGGTTTGGCCAACTAGATTGGTAGTTCTTGCAGTGGGAGAAGTGTTTAGCTTTGGGTTCAATCTTGCGGTGTCCTTACTCAGTGACAGAAAGAGTTGCAAGGCACGTATTGTATTGTTGCCATCGAGGATAACAAGATGGGGTATTTATCATATTGCATGAATTTATTCCTCTACATCATGTCATCTTGCTTAAGGCGTTACTCTGTTTTTAACTTAATACTCTAGATGCATGCTGGATAGCGGTCGATGAGTGGAGTAATAGTAGTAGATGCAGGCAGGAGTCGGTCTACTTTTCACGGACGTGATGCCTATATACATGATCATACCTAGATAACCTCATAACTATGCTCAATTCTATCAATTGCTCAACAGTAATTTGTTCACCCACCGTAGAATATCTATGCTCTTGAGAGAAGCCACTAGTGAAACCTATGGCCCCCGTGTCTATTCTCATCATATCAATCTCCATTACTTTATTTTACTTGTTTTTCTTTTACTTTTCACTTTGCATCTTTATACCAAAAATACCAAAAATATTATCTCTATCAGATCTCACTCTCGTAAGTGACCGTGAAGGGATTGACAACCCCTAAGCGTTGGTTGCGAGTTGCTACCATTTTGTGCAGGTACGAGGGACTTGCGCGTGACCTCCTACTGGATTGATACCTTGGTACTCAAAAACTGAGGGAAATACTTACGCTACTGTGCTGCATCACCCCCTCCTCTTCGGGGAAAACCAACGCTAGCTCGAGACGTAGCAAGAAGGATTTCTGGCGCCGTTGCCGGGGAGGCCTACGCAAAAGTCAACATACCAAGTACCCATCACAATCTTTATCTCTCGCATTACATTATTTGCCATTTGCCTCTCGTTTTCCTCTCCCCCACTTCACCCTTGCCGTTTTATTCCCCTCTCTTTCCCAATCTCCTCCTCTTTTTCCCTTTGCATTTTGTTTGCTCGTGTGTTAGTTTGCTTACCTGTCGCTATGTCGAATTCCTTATCCGCTCTTATATCTCCCGAGTTTGAAGTTCTTCACTTCAAGCAACGGCAAGGAGAAAACTTAAAAGATTCTTGGTATAGGATGATGGAATCTTATCGTAAGTGCACCCTAGAGGTGAACTTTAGAATTCTTCTTCGCAATTTTTATGTTGGGTTAAACATGACGCATAGAGAACTCTTGGATTGCATGGCCAAGGGAAATTTCATTAATATTGATCCCGGTATTGCGCATGAGATCATAGAGAGAATAGTGGGAACACCACCCCAAAAGGGAGGATCTCATCCTACTCAGGAAGCAACCCAAGTGTTTGAGAAGATTTGCGAAGTAACAAAGATTTTACAAAAGTCTCTTGAGCCTCTTAAAAATATTAGCGGAAATCTTAACCGTATGAATATGTTGATTACTCTTTGCAATAAACAGTTGGATTCTTTAGACCTAAAAATTTCCGAGTATGAAGGGAAGAGGGAAGAAGCCCCCGGATTCGAGCATGACTCCGCTAAAAAGTTGAAAATTAAAGATGGTAATACCTAGATCTATCCTTGCTTTTATGCCTAGCTAGGGGCGTTAAACGATAGCGCTTGTTGGGAGGCAACCCAATTTTATTTTGTGTTTTTTGTTTTTGGTTATGTTTAGGAATAAATAATCCATCTAGATTCTGTTTAGATGTGGTTTTATCTTTTAATTAGTGTTTGTGCCAAGTTAAACCTATTAGATCTTCTTGGAAGATAGTTATTTGATCTTGCTGTAATTTCCAGAATCTTTGCGCTCAGTGCCTGAATTGTTAAAAATCACCAGAACGTGATAAATAGTGATTCCAAATGCTGCTGATCAATAAACAAATTTCCCAGGTCGTCTAATTTTGGTAGAATTTTCCGGGTTCCATAAGTTTGCGTTAGTAACATATTACTACAGACTGTTCTGTTTTTGACAGATTCTGTTTTGCGTGTGTTGTTTGCTTATTTTGATGAATCTATGGCTAGTAAAATAGTTATAAACCATAGAGAAGTTGGAATACAGTAGGTTTAACACCAATACAAATAAATAACAAGTTCACTACAGTACCTTAAAGTAGTCTTTTGTTTTCTTTCTCTAACGGAGCTCACGAGATTTCTATTGAGTTTTGTGTTGTGAAGTTTTCAAGTTTTGGGTGAATTCTTTTGATGGATTATGGAACAAGGAGTGGCAAGAGCCTAAGCTTGGGGATGCCCATGGCACCCCCAAGATAATCCAAGGACACCAAAAAGTCAAAGCTTGGGGATGCCCCGGAAGGCATCCCCTCTTTCGTCCACTTCCATCGGTAATTTACTTGGAGCTATATTTTTATTCACCACATGATATGTGTTTTGCTTGGAGCGTCTTGTATTATTTGTGTCTTTGCTTGTTAGTATACCACAATCATCCTTGCTGTACACACCTTGTGAGAGAGCCATGCATGAATTGAAATTTGTTAGAATACTCTATGTGCTTCACTTATATCTTTTGAGCTTGATAGTTTACTCTATATGCTTCACTTATATCTTTTTGAGCGTGATAATTTTTGCTCTAGTGCTTCACTTAGATCTTTTAGAGCACGGTGGTGGATTGTTTTAAAGAAACTTGATCTCTCATGCTTCACTTAGATTATTTTGAGAGTCATTAATAGCATGGTAATTTGCTTAATGTTAATATACTTGGTATTCAAGATATGTGAAACTTTCTTTTTAGTGGGTTGAATACTAAGATAAGTTTGATGCTTGATAATTGTTTTGAGATATGGAGGTGATAATATCATAGTCGTGCTAGTTGAGTAGTTGTGAATTTGAGAAATACTTGTGTTGAAGTTAGCAAGTCACGTAGCATGCACGTATGGTTAAAGTTGTGTAACAAATTTGAAGCATGAAGTGTACCTGGCTTATGCATCCTTATGAGTGGCGGTCGGGGACGAGCGATGGTCTTTTCCTACCAATCTATCCCCCTAGGAGCATGCGCATAGTACTTGATTTTTGATGACTTCTAAATTTTTGCAATAAGTATATGAGTTCTTTTGACTAATGTTGAGTCCATGGATTATACGCACTTTTACCTTTCTGCCATTTGCTAGCCTCTTCGGTACCGTGCATTGCCCTTTCTCACATTGAGAGTTGGTGCAAACTTCGCTGGTGCATCCAAACCCCGTGATATGATACGCTCTTTCACACATAAACCTCCCTATATCTTCCTCAAAACAGCCACCATACCTACCTATCATGGCATTTCCATAGCCATTCCGAGATATATTGCCATGCAACTTCCACCACCATCATCATCATGACATGCTTTACTTTTGTCATATTGCCATTGCATGATCTTGTAGTTGACATCGTATTTGTGGCAAAGCCACCATGCATAATTTTTCATAACATGTCACTCTTGATTCATTGCACCATCCCGGTACACCGCCGAAGGCATTCATATAGAGTCATATCTTGTTCTAGTATCGAGTTGTAATCATTATGTTGTAATCAATAGAAGTGTGATGATCATCATTATTAGAGCATTGCCCAATCAAAAAAAAGGCCAAAAAGAAAAAAAAAGTAGGGCCCAAAAAAAAGAGAAAATAAAAAGGGCAACGCTACTATCTCTTTTTCCACACTTGTGCTTCAAAGTAGCACCTTGTTCTTCATGTAGTGAGTCTCATATATTGTGCTTCAAAGTAGCACCTTGTTCTTCATGTAGTGAGTCTCATATATTGTGCTTCAAAGTAGCACCATGATTTTCATATAGTGAGTCTCATAAGTTGTCTTGTTCATACTAGTGGGAATTTTTCATTATAGAACTTGGCTTGTATATTCCAACGATGGGCTTCCTCAAAATGCCTTAGGTCTTCATGAGCAAGCAAGTTGGATGCACACCCACTAGTTTTATTTTGTTGAGCATTCTTAGCTCTAGTGCATCCGTTGCATGGCAATCCCTACTCCTTGCATTAACATCAATCGATGGGCATCTCCATAGCTCATTGATTAGCCTCGTTGATGTGAGACTTTCTCCTTTTTTGTCTTCTCCACACAATCCCCATTATCATATTCTATACCACCCATAGTGCTATGTCCATGGCTCGCGCTCATGTATTGCGTGAAGGTTGAAAAAGTTTGAGATTATTTGAGTATGAAACAATTGCTTGGCTTGTCATCGGGAGCATAGAAGTTGGGAACATCTTTGTGTGACGAAAATGAAGCATAGCCTAACTATGTGATTTTGTAGGGATGAACTTACTTTGGCCATGTTATTTTGAGATGACATAATTGTTTGATTAGTATGCTTGAAGTATTATCATTTTTATGTCAATATGAACTTTTGTCTTGAACCTTTCGGATCTAAATATTCATACCATGATTAAGAAGATTTACATTGAAATTATGCCAAAGTATCACTCCGCATCAAAAGTTCTCTTTTTATCATTTACCTACTCGAGGACGAGCAGGAATTAAGCTTGGGAATGCCTGATACGTCTCCAACGTATCTATAATTTTTGATTGCTCCATGCTACTTTATCTACTGTTTTGGACTATATTGGGCTTTATTTTCCACTTTTATATTATTTTTGGGACTAACCTATTAACCAGAGGCCCAGCCCAGAATTGTTGTTTTTTTTGCCTATTTCAGTATTTCGAGGAAACAAAATATCAAACGGAGTCCAAACGGAATCAAACCTTCGGGAACGTGATCTTCTCACAGAACATGATCCAGGAGACTTGGACCCTACTCCAAGAAGTTTCCGGGGAGGTCACGAGGGTGGAGGGCGCCCCCCTGGACGCGCCCCCTGCCTCGTGGGCCCCTCAGAGATCCACCGACGTGCTCCTTCCTCCTATATATACCTACGTACCCCCATTAGACCAGGGACGGAGCCAAAAACCTAATTCCACCGCCGCAACTTCCTGTATCCACGAGATCCCATCTTGGGGCCTGTTCTGGAGCTCCGCCGGAGAGAGCATCCATCACGGAGGGCTTCTACATCAACACCATAGCCCTTCCGATGAAGTGTGAGTAGTTTACTTCAGACCTTCGGGTCCATAGCTAGTAGCTAGATGGCTTCTTCTCTCTTTATGGATCTCAATACAATGTTCTCCCCCTCTCTCGTGGAGATCTATTCGATGTAATCTTCTTTTTGCGGTGTGTTTGTTGAGACCGATGAATTGTGGGTTTATGATCCAACTTATCTATGAATAATATTTGAATCTTCTCTGAATTCTTTTATGTATGATTGAGTTATCTTTGCAAGTCTCTTTGAATTATCCGTTTGGTTTGGCCAACTAGATTGGTAGTTCTTGCAATGGGAGAAGTGTTTATTTCTGGGTTCAATCTTGCGGTGTCCTTACTCAGTGACAAAAAGAGTTGCAAGGCACGTATTGTATTGTTGCCATCGAGGATAACAAGATGGGGTATTTATCATATTGCATGAATTTATTCCTCTACATCATGTCATCTTGCTTAAGGCATTACTCTGTTTTTAACTTAATACTCTAGATGCATGCTGGATAGCGGTCGATGAGTGGAGTAATAGTAGTAGATGCAGGCAGGAGTCGGTCTACTTGTCACGGACGTGATGCCTATATACATGATCATACCTAGATAACCTCATAACTATGCTCAATTCTATCAATTGCTCAACAGTAATTTGTTCAAGCACCGTAGAATATCTATGCTCTTGAGAGAAGCCACTAGTGAAACCTATGGCCCCCGGGTCTATTCTCATCATATCAATCTCCATTACTTTATTTTACTTGTTTTTCTTTTACTTTTCACTTTGCATCTTTATACAAAAAATACCAAAAATATTATCTCTATCAGATCTCACTGTCATAAGTGACCGTGAAGGGATTGACAACCCCTAAGCATTGGTTGCGAGTTGCTACCGTTTTGTGCAGGTATGAGGGACTTCCGCGTGACCTCCTACTGGATTGATACCTTGGTTGTAAAAAACTGAGGCAAATACTTACGCTACTGTGTTGCATCACCCCCTCCTCTTCGGGGAAAACCAATGCTAGCTCGAGACGTAGCATGCCATCCCCCCTTCTTATAAAAGGGCGGAGTCGAGGCTTGGCCTCCCCGCTGAGCCAATCCGGTCATCGGGGGCGCAGGGAATCAGGACCAGCCAGCTGCCCCAATCGGTGACGGCCCGGTTTCACGCCTCCACCGCCTGCCACCTGCATCAAAAGCACATGGCGAGCAAGTAGAGTCGAAGGGGCAGGTGAGGCGACCGTTCCCCACCCCGTGATCGTGGGGCGTGGGCGCCTTGAAGACCGAGACCCGAGTCCACTCAGTAAATGAGCCGCGCCTCCACTCCTCCCTCATTTTATGGGGAAGGCGCAAGCCGCCTCTTTACTGCGATGTGACGCATGCGTGCGGGAACCGCCCCACGCATGACCCGCACGTCATGCACAACCCTCCACGTCGCACGTTCAACGCGGGTCGTGGGGAAGCGCAACGGGCAAAATAGTTACTGCGATAAAATACGCCCCACCTGCCCGCGCACCGTTTTGAGCCTGGCCCAACAATGCGTCGCGCTTATGTGTGGCCCAGGCCCGGGGGCTCCTGTCGGAGTACAAAAGTAGGGGCTCTCTTTGTGACCCCTTTATTTGTGCACGGGCAGTCAGAGCCACGCGTCACGGCCACACCTAACAGGGCAAAAGAGGGAAGCCGGAGAGAAGCCGAAGCGCCAGACGGTCAAGGCAACGCCAAGACCAGAAACACAGGAGAGCAAAAGGGCGAGGTGGACTCCCCCGGGAAGGCCCTCGCTGGGGCGTCCTTCGCGGCCCTGGCAAGAGCCTTGCCGGGACAACTTGCCCGATGCCAGCGGTGCAGGCCACCCTTGAGCCCGTGGGTTCCAACACCAGCCAACCAACTACATGGAACAAAGGCTCGGGAGGCGCCTTTGTGGTGGCATGCAGATATTCGTCAAGATCATGAACACACAAGATCAGATGGGGACCAGAAGGCGGCGACCCTCGGCGGGATCCTAGCCGAGGAGATCCACAAGACCCACGGCAAGCGCCTTGCCGGGACGATTGCGATGCCACGGCAAGATCCTTGCTGGGCCCCCGGCAAGACCCTTGCCGAAGGCATCAGCGGGGCCACTGCCAGGCCCGCACCAACCAAGACTCCATCACCGTCCCCAAGCAGCTGCTAGCTCAACCAGCTGGGCAGGCACCTGTGTGGCGACGGGCGGCCTCTACACCAACTCAGCAAGCACCTACGTGGTGGCATGCAGATCTTCGTGAAGGCTCCACCACCGCGCCACCTCAACTGCCTGCCTGCCTACATGGCACCGCACGCATCGCTAGCCTGGGCGCGTGTCGAAGTGGGGCGGAGCGGCGACGGACGGGACGGGCCTCGTTCCCGTCCCCGATAAAGCTAATGTACACCTAAGTAGCGCATTTAATGCACTTTGTCCCGTAACACCGGGCGATAAGCTCGCGCGTTGTACACCTTTCCACCTCATGTGTGCCACTGTGGCGACCCTTTTTGCCTATAAAAGGAGGCCCGAGGCGACCAGGAGAGGGATTCATTTGCTTTGGGCAAGTTACACCCGGTAGCTAGCTCAAGAACACAAGAATATCCAATACATCCACCAAAGCAGGACTAGGGTATTACGCATCCTCGCGGCCCGAACCTGGGTAAACGATCTGTGTGCTTCATGTTAGACATGTTCTTCACACAACCCCGCGCCCGCCAACCATAGAAGGGATTCTAGTGATCCCATAGGTGTCGTTTCCCCGACAGCTTTTCCTGATAAGACACAGCGGATGATGTCACAGTTTGATGTGACTGCCAGGGGGCATGTTTAAAAACCCATACCACTTTGATGAAGGCTTGATACGTCTCTAATGTATCTATAATTTTTTATTGCTCCATGCTATATTATCTACTGTTTTGGACAATATTGGGCTTTATTATCCACTTTTATATTATTTTTGGGACTAACCTATTAACCGGAGGCCCAGCCCAGAATTGTTGTTTTTTGCCTATTTCAGAGTTTCGAAGAAACGGAATGTCAAACAGAGTCCAAACGGAATGAAACCTTCGGGAACGTGATTTTCTCACCCGAATATAGTCCAAGAGACTTGGACCCTACGTCAAGAAAGAAAGGAGGTGGGCATGAGGTAGGGGCGCGCCCACCCCCCAAGGCGCGCCCTCCACCCTCGTGGGCCCCACCTTGCTCCATCGACGTACTTCTTCCTCCTATATATACCTATGTACCCCCAACCGATCCGATACGGAGCCAAAAACCTAATTCCACCGCGCAACCTTCTGTACCCCACGAGATCCCATCTTGGGGCCTATTCCGGAGCTCCGCCAGAGGGGGCATCCATCACGGAGGGCTTCTACATCAACACCATAGCCTCTCCAATGAAGTGTGAGTAGTTTCCCTCAGACCTTCGGGTCCATAGTTAGTAGCTAGATGGCTTCTTCTCTCTTTTTTGGATCTCAATACAATGTTCTCCCCCTCTCTCGTGGAGATCTATTCGATGTAATCTTCTTTTTGCGGTGTGTTTGTTGAGACTGATGAATTGTGGGTTTATGATCAAGATTATCTATGAACAATATTTGAATCTTCTCTGAATTCTTTTATGTACGATTGGTTATCTTTGCAAGTCTCTTCGAATTATCAGTTTGGTTTGTCCTACTAGATTGGTTTTTCTTGCAATGGGAGAAGTGCTTAGCTTTTGGTTCAATCTTGCGGTGTCCTTTCCCAATGACAGTAGGGGCAGCAAGGCACGTATTGTATTGTTGCCATCGAGGATAACAAGATGGGGTTTTTATCATATTGCATGAACTTATCCCTCTACATCATGTCATCTTGCTTAAGGCGTTACTCTATTTTCTTGAACTTAATACTCTAGATGCATGCTGGATAGCGGTCGATGAGTGGAGTAATAGTAGTAGATGCAGGCAGGAGTCGGTCTACTTGTCTCAGACGTGATGCCTATATACATGATCATACCTAGATACTCTCATAACTATGCTCAATTCTGTCAATTGCTCGATAGTAATTCCTTCACCCACCGTAAAATACTTATGCTCTTGAGAGAAGCCACTAGTGAAATCTATGGCCCTCGGGTCTATCTTCATCATATCAATCTTCAATCACTTTATTATTGCCTTTGATTTTTTGCTTTGCTTTTATTTTACTTTGCATCTTTATCACAAAAATACCAAAAATATTATCTATCATCTCTATTAGATCTCACTCTCGTAAGTGACCGTGAAGGGATTGACAACCCCTTATCGCGTTGGTTGTGAGGAGTTATTTGTTTTGTGTAGGTACGAGGGACTTGCGCGTAGCCTCCTACTGGATTGATACCTTGGTTCTCAAAAACTGAGGGAAATACTTACGCTACTTTGTTGTATCATCCTTTCCTCTTCAAGGACATCCAACGCAATGCTCAAGAGGTAGCAAGGCTCTGCCGCGTTTTTGTTCGCCTTCCTCTTCGAAGATTTGCTCGGCGCGGGCGCCGCTCTCTTAGGAGATGCCTCTGGTGCACATTGGGGCGTCGAGCGCCTCCCCTTTGGAGCATGAAATACTGCGGTGGGTGAGGCGTAATGAGGAAGCTCTTTCGAAGAAGGTGTCTCTTGATTACTTACAGAGAGGCGGGGAGGAGGACGGGATAGTCGGCGATAATGGACACTTCTGTTCCGTCACAGCTTTCCTGGTAGAATACTCCATCCTCAAGCTCCACAAATACGTCCGGATCCTCTTCGAATCCGGGTTCAAGGTCCCGGTTGTGATCCTCTGGCTGTGGGGCGGGGCTATGGATCCCCTCGGTAACCTTCCGCCATTCCTGTTACAAATAGATGGGTTAATATCCATTAAAGGTGACTCAGGGAGAGGATTGGGTAAAGTGGTGGGATTAGAACTCACCCAGCTAGGAGGACTGTACGTGGAAAACCCATCTCGACGTTTAAGATGAGTGAACTTGTAGGATCGAAAGTATGTCTAGAGGGGGGGGGGTGATTAGACTACTTGACCAAATAAATCTAGCCTTTTCCCAATTTTAGTTCTTGGCAGATTTTAGCTATCTTAGCACAAGTCAAGCAATCTCCACACAATTCAAGCAAGCATGCAAAAGAGTATATGAGCAGCGGAAAGTAAAGCATGCAACTTGCAAGAATGTAAAGGGAAGGGTTTGGAGGATTCAAACGCAATTAGAGACACGGATGTTTTTGTCGTGGTTCCGATAGGTGGTGCTATCGTACATCCACGTTGATGGAGACTTCAACCCACGGAGGGTAACGGTTGCGCGAGTCCACGGAGGGCTCCACCCACAAAGGGTCCACGAAGAAGCAACCTTGTCTATTACATCACGGCCGTCGCCCACGAAGGACTTGCCTCACTAGCGGTAGATCTTCATGAAGTAGGCGATCTCCATGCCCTTACAAACTCCTTGGTTCAACTCCACAATCTTGTCGGAGGCTCCCATGTGACACCTAGCCAATCTAGGAGACACCACTCTCCAAGAAGTAACAAATGGTGTGTTGATGATGAACTCCTTGCTCTTGTGCTTCAAATGATAGTCTCCCCAACACTCAACTCTCTCTCACGGGATTTGGATTTGGTGGAAAGAAGATTTGAGTGGAAAGCAACTTGGGAAGGCTAGAGATCAAGATTCATATGGTAGGAATGGAATATCTTGACCTCAACACAAGTTTAGGTGGTTCTCTCTCAGAAAATGTGTATTGGAAGTGTAGGTATGTTCTGATGGCTCTCTCCAGTAATGAAGAGTGGGTGGAGGGGTATATATAGCCTCCACACAAAATCTAACCGTTACACACAATTTGCCAAACTCGGTGGGACCGAATGGTTAAACTCGGCCGGACCGATTCAGCAAACCTAGTGACCGTTAGGATTTTCGGTGGGACTGAGATGCAACTCGGTAGGACCGATATGGTTAGGGTTGGGGCATAACGTAATCTCGGTGTGACCGATTACACAAACTCGGTGGGACCGATTTTGGTAATAAGCTAACCAGAGAGTTGGTCAGGTAAACTCGGTAGGACCGATTCGCTCATCTCGGTGAGACCGAAATGTTACAAAAGGGAAACAGAGAGTTTACATTGCAATCTCAGTGGGACCGATCGCTCATCTCGGCAAGATCGAAACGTTACGAAGGGAAACAGAGATATTGCAATCCCATCTCGGTGAGACCGAGATCCCTATCGGTGAGACCGATTTGCCTAGGGTTTGTGGTAGTGGCTATGACATTTGAAACTCGGTGGCGCCAGATATAAAGAATCGGTGGGGCCGAGTTTGACTTTTGGTTTAGGTCATATGTGGATGTGGGAAGGTAGTTGAGGGTTTTGGAGCATATCACTAAGCATTGAAGAGCAAGAAACTCATTAAGCAACACCTCATCCCTCCTTGATAGTATTGGCTTTTCCTATGGACTCAATGTGATCTTGGATCACTAAAATATGAAATGTAGAGTCTTGAGATTCAAGCTTGAGCCAAACTTTTTATCCTTAGAATTTTGAGGGATCCACTTTCCTCATCCATGCCATGCCACTCATTGAGCTTTTCCTGAAATATTAATCTTGGAATAATGTTAGCTCAATGAGCTATATGTTGTTAGGAATTACCAAAACCACCCAGGGATAGTTGCACTTTCAATATCCCCCTTTTTGGTAATTGATGACAACATATAGATCAAAGCTTCGACAAATGATAATAAGAGTGAAAGATATTGTCGCTTTGAGAAGTATGTGAAAAGCAAGAGCTCCCCCTAAATTTGTGCATATCTTAAGATTTTCTTTGGACTGCAAATGCACAGTGAGTTAGGATCATGGGTTACTCTTCCATGTCACATACATCTTGGTGGAGCGCTCAAAATGATAAGAATTAAATACATGCACTCATCACCAAGCAAAGTGAATGATCAAATAGGGATAAAGTGATAGTATCATCCAACAAGCATTAATGTAGCATATGATCAAACACACATGATCAACCAAGTATCACAAACAAGCGTAGTATCTCAAGCAATCAAAAGCAAACAAAGTTCAACCAAGAAGACAAGAGAGAACAAAAGCAAACTCTCTCTCTCTCTCTCGAAGCCTATGATCTATATATTTTTCTCCCCCTTTGGCAACAAGTTACCAAAAAGTTCATTGAGAATGCATAGCACTAAAACGACTCTCAGGCTTGGTCTTCAGGTGGTGGAGTCCGGATAACACCAAGGACGAAGGCTTCAGTCGAAGTCGATGGAGCTGCTGGGGTAGGTGCTGGAGCTAGTGGCACTGAAGTTGTAGCTGGTGCAGATGAAGTTGCTCTAGTGTCTGATACTGGCACTGCAGTTGATCTCTGAGCTCTAGGCACTCTGGCAAATGCATCAGTGGTTGTCTTGCCCTTCCTCTCCTGCATGTCATCCTGTAGCTGCTCCACAACTAACTGAATCTCAGTTACTTTGACATCTAAATCATAGAATTTTTGTTCCATGATTCTTTCCAGGCTCTCCTGGTTTCGAGTTAGGGTGGCCAACCCCTTCTCAATCCTCAGAGTTGATGCTATCAAATAACTGAGCTGGTACTGCTTGCTCTTCAAAAAGTACTCAAATGCCTCTTCTTGAGCTGGCATCTTGGCAGCCTTCTCTTTCTTTGCTTTCTCCTTCTTCTCTTGAGCTTGTACTGATGATGGTTCATCTTCATTCATCACAACTTGGTTGTCCTTGAAGTCTGGGTAGATAGGCAAGTGTTCCTTATCCAATAAGTATGTGCCTGTGCCCATCTTTGAGTTAATTAGCTCCTGAATTTGTGGGGCATATCCACAACTTCTTTTCTGGTCAGCTGCTGTCCTCTTGATAGTCTCAACCATGAGGCTCATGACCTTGAATTTCTGTGGCACATCAAATATGTGTAGCAAATTAATTGCATGCCCTCTGATCATGTTGTGGTCACCTGACTTGGGCAAAAGAGTGTGCCTTAGGATCCAGTTGATCATTGGCAGTCCTGACAGAAGAAAATGGACTGACCCAAACTTGAAAGTCTCAAGAGCTTTGTTTGGGATCTCCTTGTACATCTGTGACATAGAGTTGTGATCCATCTTCTTCTTGGCATAAACATCCAAGTCATCTTCACTTTCCTTTGGGGCATTGATCAGATTTGCCCATTCCTCAATAGTTGAGTGGTACCTTGTACCTTCAGACATCCATACTATCCTGCCATCTGGATAGAAGTGTGTTGTGGAGTAGAATTGCATTATGAGCTCCTCATTCCACTTTGTGAGCTTCTGCCCAACAAAGTCTGTAACTCCACAAGCACTGAAGCTGTCATACACTCCAGGATAGTGTTCCTCATTCTCCTTCATGTAGGTCCAGTCGACCCACCTCATATCACACACTATGGGTTTCTTGTCCAGCAACACTGTCTCATAGAAATCTTGATGTTCCTTTGTGTGGAACCTATAATCAACGGCAGTCCTTCTCCTGGTGGCATATGGATCTGACTATCTCCATTTCCTCGGTCCTGAGTCTCTGCTGAGTTTCATGTTCTCAGCCACAGGATGAGCATCATTGTGGTCTGGAATCTTGGGTTTGAGCTTCCTCAGAACTTGTCCTTCATCATCTTCATCAGCAGCAACTTCAGGCACTAGGGCCTTGTTCTGCTCAGCAGCTGGTATACTCCTGGTATTCCTCTTAGGTGCAGTCTTGGGCTTGGAGGCAGCTTTGGGTGCTTCTTTGGGCTTTGATGTTGCAGCCCTTGACTTTATAGCATCACCCATCAGCTTTTGTGCCTTAGGTGCTGGTGCAGCAACCTCTTCCTCTTCTTCTTCTTGTTTAGAAGAGTGCTTCTCAAATTCTGCCATTGGATCCACTTTCTTGCACCATCTGCCCCTATTTCTTTCCTTCTTCTCTTTTGCAGCCTCATCTCCTATAGTTGACTTGGAGGGTTTCTGAGAAGATGCCCTGGCTTTGGACATTGGTTGTCTTCCTGCTGTCCTTTTGGTCTTCAGACCTAGCTTAGTGGCTGCAGCTGAGCCATATTCCTTTTTGAGCACCTTCTTCTTTGATGTGGCTTCCTCTTCCTCTACCACATAATCTTCATCCTCAGACTCTGAAGTTCTTTTCTTGCTTGCTCTAGTGGCAGCCTTTGGCAAATTTCTTGGGGTGCTTCTGCTACCCTCATCTGAGCTGCTAGAGGGACTAGTGCCCTCACTCATGTGAACCTGCTCCTCTGACTTGTTCTGGCTGTCACTCTGGTCAGACATGTTGCAAACACTAACTGCAGACCCTGTGAATAGATTGTAGATGAGATAGAGTGGATGAGCATCACAAAATATAGAGACTTTTGCAAAAGAATGAGTCAAAAACTTAGTTTTAGTTTTCCACAGAAAGCATTTCGGATCAACCGATGTGCAAACTCGGTGATACCGAAGCAGCTGTTGGAACCAAAACTAGTGAACTCGGTCAGACCGAGTCACAGTTCGGTGGCATCGAGACTGCTAGAGTTTCACAAAGTCCTTAACTCGGTCACACCGACTTGCAATTCTCGGTTAGACCGAGAACCACATGTGCAATGGCCTTGGCCGAATTGGTGGAACCGAGTTCTGCAACCCGGTGGGTCCGAGATGGTTTCTGCGGAAACCTAACCCTAAATTTTCGATTCAAATCTAATCTACGGAGTGTTTTGACTAGATAGAAGTGTTTCAATCGTGGCAAGATTCATAATGAACACAATGTGCTAGGAATCGAACGGGGATAGCACTATGATCGAGTCCATACCCTAGTTCGGCGATGAACTCGCTACGGCGGCAATGGCGGGGAAGAATTCCGTTGACGGCGGCGGAGACCAGCGACAGGAGGCGGCTGGCGACGAGGAGGACGATCCGGAGACCCAAGAGGCAGAGCGAGCTATGCGCGGGCGAAGGGGTTTCGGAGAAATTTCCAAAATTTTGCCCGTGAGTATATATAGCCCCACCCTGTCGGTGTGACCGAGTGGAACAACTCGGTGGCACCGAGATGCATAACTTTTGACAGTTACAGCAACTCGTTGTGACCGAAAAGTTCAAATCGGTTGCACCGAGATTGAAAATCTAGATCGACTTAGTGATCTCGGTATGACCGAAATGGATGAATCGGTCAGACCGAAACACACAAAGATGTTTTGGAAGTTTAAGTCTAACGAATCGGGGACTCCGAGTGCTCCTCACACAGAGTGGTTCGAATCTGACTTGATCAAACTTTGTGATGTAGCATGAATAGAGTTTGAGACGAGAAAAGCATAGATAGCTAGAGAAGGTTCTTAGGCATTCTTGTCCATCCACTTGGCAAAAGAAAAGAGGACCAATCAATCAAAACAACAAGTGGATGTCCTCGAATGAGTGAAATATGCAACCAACATGCTCACACAATAAAATGACAAATGAAATATGTGGCAAAGCATGCACAACCAATTCTAGCATCTATCAAGCAATTTGCGATGACTAGGTCATCTATATATGAGTATATTGACTTAGGAGTCAAATGAGAACATTTGATCATAGGTCATACTCATCGTTTAAGCACAAGTGGGGTTACCACTTTTACATAAAGCATTGTTGTGTTCACACCATTACAGTTGCTTTAGCCCAATTCTTAGAGTAAAGCTCCCCCTAGATGTGAGATCCCCCCTAAGAGGGATGAACTAACCTTGGGTTTTGTCGATGATGACTTCATGTAGATGTTGAAGATGTGGATGCTCAATGTTGATGTAGATCATTTGGAGCTATCCATTGGAGTGAGTTGCACTTTCAATACCTACACGGGTTAGTCCCACAAGGAACAAACAAGGATATCCATAGACATAAAGTGATGCACACACAAGATGATGTCTATGAAAGCTTTTAGGTTACCTTGTCCCTTGTCTTACCAACAAGAGGGTTTGTGACTCCTTGAACTAGTGCAAGATGTGGAAGTTGATTGCACTTGTTCTTGCCAAGATGATAAGAGTGAAGTATGTTGGCGGAGTCACCCTCAAGAACTCTCTAGTTCTTATTCTTCGGGATCCACACCATCTTGATGGGAATCCTCGAAGTTGTAGTTGTACTTGATGAAGTGGAACTTGAAGTAGTCTTGGGAACCCACTTGACCAAGGCCTTAGGAGCTTCTTCAAATGCATCAATTTCCTCTTGAAGCTTGTCCTTGCCTTTTTGCTTGTGGTCTTGTGGTGGAAGATCATCTTGAGCTCGTGTCCCTTTGAAAGAAGTAGGATCATACTTCTCTTGTTGAAGAACAAACTTCGTCTTGGGGAATTGATCTTCTTCCCACTCAACTCCATTGGCATTGAACTTTCGTTCAAAACCAACACCTTGATTCTTCCGGTGCCTTGCTTGCTTGCGTACAATTTCCTCGAATTGCTTACTTCCGGCAAGGCTCTTGTAAACACCTTTCTCTATAATTCCCTTCAATAAGATATTTTATTGCTCAAGTGTAACTTGGCTAAGAGAATCATTAGTGGAATCAAAAGAACTACTAGAAGCAACATTATTGGATTTAGCATGATTATTGTTACTACTAGAGGAAGAATCATTCTTGTTCTTGTTACTAGACTTCACTTGAGGCATGTAAGTGGATAAGAGTAAATGCTTGGCAATGTAAGAGGAACTTTTCTTACGAAGATCATCATCGATTGCTTTTAAGAACTCATGCTCTTGCTCAAGGTTGAGATTTTCAAAGCGTAATTTCTCATGAGTCCTTAAAAGTTCTTGATGATCTCCTAAGATAGTTTCATGAGCTAACTTAAGAGTGTTTAGTTCTTTAGTTAGAGACTCAATCTTCTCCTTATCATTGTCATTCGTTTTATATTGATTAGCATGATTAATTGATGTTTCATCATAGTATTCATCACTAGAGTTGTCAACAAGTAAATCATCATCACCTAACAAGTCATCTTCATCACTATTGAAATCAACATACTCGGGGTGTGATACCTTTGGGCCTTTAGCCATGAAGCACGTTCCAACTCCTTCATTTGGTGAGTCAAATATGTCATACGAGTTGGTTGTCACAAGTGCTAGACCGGCAACACCTTCATCTTGAGTATATTCGGAGTCGGAGTGATAGCTTCTCACGGAGTGGTTGTCGGAGTCGGAGCCGGATACCCATTCACCAACATGAGCTTGATGTCTTTGTCTTGTGTAGCTCCTTGATGACTTGTCCTTTCTTTCCGAATCCTTGCTTCTCCGTGAGGATCTTCGTTCATAACGATCATCTCTAATCCTTCTTTCTCTATAGGGTGATTCTTCTCTTCTACTTCTTCTCTTGGGAGAATCTTCTCTTCTCTTGTAGGGGGCCGTACACTCATTGGAATAGTGTCTGGGCCTTCCACAATTGTAGCAGTTTCGCCCTCGACTAGAATATCTTTTGTCATTGTAGGACCTTGACTTGGAGCTTCTCTCTTTGCTTCTACTCTTGTAGAACTTGTTGAAGTTCTTCACCATTAAGCTCAATTATTCATTGAAGGTTTGTTTCTCACTTGATGATGTGGGGGCTTCACATGAGGCTTTGTAAGCACCACTTGATTTGTTGTGAAGTTCCTCTTTATCCTTGAGTGACATCTCATGAGCAACAATTCTTCCGATGACTTCCGTTGGCTTGAGATCTTTGTAATTGGGCATCATTTGGATCAATGTGCACACGGTATCATATTTTCCATCCAAGGCTCTTAGGATCTTCTTGATGATGAATCTATCGGTCATATCTTCACTCCCTAAGCGGGCAATCTCATTTGTGATAAGAGCAAGCCTACAGTACATTTCAGCGACACCTTCACCATCCTTCATTTTGAACTTGTCAAGTTGACTTTGAAGCACATCCAATATGGATTCCTTGACGGAGTCGGTACCTTCATGCATATCAACCAAAGTATCCCAAATTTCCTTTGCATTCTCAAGATGGTTGCTTTTGTTGAATTCTTTGGGGCACAATCCGTTGAAGAGGATATCACAAGCTTGAGCGTTGTATTGCAGCATTTTCAACTCTTCCGCGGTAGCTTCACGGTTCGGTTCTTTCCCATCAAAGAACTCACCTTGCAAGCCAATACACATAATAGCCCAAACGGCGGGGTTATGTCCAAGAATATGCATTTTCATCTTATGCTTCCATCTAGCAAAATTAGTACCATCAAAGTAAGGACCTCTACGGTGATAATTTCCCTCGCTAGACGCCATACTCTCCTAGGTTGTGAAACCAAGGCTATGACCACCAAAAGCTATGGAAATCAAAGCAAATGGAGACCAAAGCTCTGATACCACTTGTAGGATCGAAAGTATGTCTAGAGGGGGGGTGATTAGACTACTTGACCAAATAAAAATCTAGCCTTTTCCCAATTTTAGTTCTTGGCAGATTTTAGCTATCTTAGCACAAGTCAAGCAATCTCCACACAACTCAAGCAAGCATGCAAAAGAGTATATGAGCAGCGGAAAGTAAAGCATGCAACTTGCAAGAACGTAAAGGGAAGGGTTTGGAGGATTCAAACGCAATTGGAGACACGGATGTTTTTGTCGTGGTTCCGATAGGTGGTGCTACCGTACATCCACGTTGATGGAGACTTCAACCCACGGAGGGTAACGGTTGCGCGAGTCCACGGAGGGCTCCACCCACGAAGGGTCCACGAAGAAGCAACCTTGTCTATTCCATCACGGCCGTCGCGCACGATGGACTTGCCTCACTAGCGGTAGATCTTCACGAAGTAGGCGATCTCCTTGCCCTTACAAACTCCTTGGTTCAACTCCACAATCTTGTTGGAGGCTCCCAAGTGACACCTAGCCAATCTAGGAGACACCACTCTCCAAGAAGTAACAAATGGTGTGTTGATGATGAACTCCTTGCTCTTGTGCTTCAAATGATAGTCTCCCCAACACTCAACTCTCTCTCTCTCTCACAGGATTTGGATTTGGTGGAAAGAAGATTTGAGTGGAAAGCAACTTGGGAAGGCTAGAGATCAAGATTCATATGGTAGGAATGGAATACCTTGACCTCAACACAAGTTTAGGTGGTTCTCTCTCAGAAAATGTGTATTGGAAGTGTAGGTACGTACTGATGGCTCTCTCCACTAATGAAGAGTGGGTGGAGGGGTATATATAGCCTCCACACAAAATCTAACCGTTACACACAATTTGCCAAACTCGGTGGGACCGAATGGTTAAACTCGGTCGGACCGATTCAACAAACCTAGTGACCGTTAGGATTTTTCGGTGGGACTGAGATGCAACTCGGTAGGACCAATATGGTTAGGGTTAGGGCATAACGTAATCTCGGTGTGACCGATTACACAAACTTTGTGGGACCGATTTTGGTAATAAGCTAACCAGAGAGTTGGTCAGGTAAACAAGGTGGGGCCGATTCGCTCATCTCGGTGAGACCGAAATGTTACAAAAGTGAAACAGAGAGTTTACATTGCAATCTCGGTGGGACCGATCGCTCATCTGGGCAAGATCGAAACGTTACGATGGGAAACAGAGAGATTACAAACCCATCTCGGTGAGACCGAGATCCCTATCGGTGAGACTGATTTGCCTAGGGTTTTTGGCAGTGGCTATGACATTTGAAACTCGGTGGCGCCGAATATAAAGAATCGGTGGGGCCGAGTTTGAATTTTGGTTTAGGTCATATGTTGATGTGGGAAGGTAGTTGAGGGTTTTGGATCATATCACTAAGCACTAAAGAGCAAGAAACTCGTTAAGCAACACCTCATCCCTCCTTGATAGTATTGACTTTTCCTATGGACTCAATGTGATCTTGGATCACTAAAATATGAAATGTAGAGTCTTGAGCTTCAAGCTTGAGCCAAACTTTTTGTCCTTAGAATTTTGAGGGATCCACTTTCCTCATCCATGCCATGCCATTCATTGAGCTTTTCCTGAAATATTAATCTTGGAATAATGTTAGCTCAATGAGCTATATGTTGTTAGGAATTACCAAAACCATCCAGGGATAGTTGCACTTTCAGAACTCCTCTTTCTCCCCTTTGTACAGTTCGGCCAATATTTTGGCCAAAGCGACAGGGGTGTCCAGACCCTTCCAACCGCAGCGTGAGGCGTCATCTTCCCCATTATAGTGCCACATGGGAAGCCCCTATATTGGAGTGGTTGGACCCCCCGCACTATGGAAGTCTCCATTACCTTGATTATTTATAATCCAGGCTAGGCGAGTGTCCTTATTTTGCCTATTAATTGACGGACTTCCGCACTATCTTCCTCCTCAAGGCTCCGAGGGCGCCAGCTATGGCGTTTCTTCAACGGAGTTGAAAATTCGGGAAGACCCATTCGAACTGGGTCGGGGAGAGCGATGTCCTCAATATAGAACCATTCTAAGGGCCATTCTTCGGGCGCCTTATTCGGCGTGCCAGACAGGTTTCCGGTCCCGGCTATGCGCCATACTTCGGCGCCGCCCACCTCGAATATCGACCCCTCTTGGTTGCGAGGGACGAGGCAGAATAGCTTCCTCCACAAATCAAAGTGGGCTTCACAGCCCAGGAAAAGCTCACAAAGGGCAACAAAACCTGCGATGTGAAGGATAGAGGCCGGCGTGAGGTTGTGCAGCTGGAGGCCGTAATACTCCAGGAGTCCTCGTAGGAAAGGGTTGATTGGAAATCCTACGCCTCTCAACAAGTAGGATACGGAGCACACCCGTTCCCCCTAGTTGGATTGGGGAAATTTTCCGCCAGAACTTCGCCTTTGAAGGAGGTCAATCCTGCTCGAATAGGGACTAGATCCACGGGGGGAAGGAATCCCTGTGTTTGGAGCTTAACCAACTGCTCATGGGATACAGAACATCTCTCCCAATCGCCTTTTTCGGAGCAGTGAGGGCGGGAGGAAGAACTAGGAACGCAAGCCATGTTGAATGGTTTCCCCTGGCAGGACTCTAAGGATTTTCCACTGGGTGTGGAATGAATCTGAGATCCAATCCCTTTAAATAGAGGCCTTTCTTACGTGGCCGGGGGGTTATGTACAAAAAATACCCCAACCTCTCGTAGTCGCTCGACACGTGGAAGCAGAAGGTGTGGAGGCACAAAAGCCGATGGGTGCGACATTAAATGGAAGGCCGAATATAACTCTTTAAGTCAGGTACTTTCAAGTGATCGGAGGAGGAACCCGCCTTGCAATGCCGGAGACAATCTGCGCGCCGAACACCTCGTCATTGAAGCCTGGTTCAGGGGCTACTAAGGGAGTCGTGGATTAACGGGTCCTCGAGCGTCCGACCTATTGGACATGGGCCGGACTAATGGGCTGTGAAGATACAAGACAGAAGACTCTCTCCCGAGTCCAGATGGGACTCTCCTTGGCGTGGATGGCAAGCCTAGCATTCGGATATTATGATTCCTTTCTCTGTAACTGACTTTGTACAACCCTAGTCCCCTCCGGTGTCTATATAAACTGGAGGGTTTAGTCCATAGAGGCAATCACAATCATACAGGCTGGACTTCTAGGGTTTAGCCATTATGATCTCATGGTAGATCAACTCTTGTAATACTCATATTCATCAAGATCAATAAATTAGGAAGTAGGGTATTACCTCCATAGAGAGGGCCCGAACCTGGGTAAACATCGTGTCCCCTGTCTCCTGTTACCATCGACTTGGACGCATAGTTCGGGACCCCCTACCCGAGATCCGCCGGTTTTGACACCGGCAGCTACCTTCTTTGGGTGTATCCAGCATGTACACGTCATATGAAGAGGTGGCCGTCCAGCGTCCGGTAAACGGCGGGTTTTGGGCCTGCTCTTCTCCCGCATCGTCGTCCATACCATCGATGTCTTCGGAGCCGTAATCGAGCATGTTAGTTAAGTCCTTGACAGTGGCTATGAAACGGGTGGTGGGTGGGACGTAAAATTCCCTGCTCTCAGCCCCTAGACCGGTCTGGGCATAGTTCGGACATTGCTCCTCTATAATGAGAAGGGATCGCATTAAGTCCAGAGCCTCACTTAAAGGCGAGGTTTGGCCAGGGGGAAGAGAGTCCGTGGAGTATGGCGGGAGGGAGACTCCTTGGCCGAACTCACACGATGCTGACTCCGAGGGTTCGGAACCAGTGTCCGGAGGAGAGTCTGGCTTCATGACGGTTGCCAGCGACACTACTTCCTCCGGCTCTCCCGTACTGGCTTAGTGGCCGCAGATAGTCCGGCGGGCTCAGTAATCCCGTCTTCGGACCTGGCGATGCGCTCCGGATCTAAGGCCAGAGCGGAGATTGGGGTCGCGAACCCTTGGAAGATCAAGTCTCCTCAGATATCAGCAACATAGTCCAGATTTCCAAAACTAATCTGGTGACCTGGGGCGTAGCTATCGATCTGCTCTAGAAGGCCAAGCGAGTTGGCCTGAAGTGCGAAGCCGCCGAACACAAAGATCTGGCTGGGGAGGAAGACATCCCCCAGGGCAGCATTGTTGTAGATGACTGATGGAGCCATCGAACCTTCTGATGACGACGCAGCCGAACTCTCAATGAAAGCACCAATGTCGGTGTCAAAACCAGTGGATCTCGGGTAGGGGGTTCCGAACTATGCGTCTAAGGTCGATGGTAACAGGAAACGGGGGACACGATGTTTACCCAGGTTTGGGCCCTCTTGACGGAGGTAATACCCTACTTCCTGCTTGATTGATCTTGATGAATATGAGGATTACAAGAGTTGATCTACCACGAGATCGTAATGGCTAAACCCTAGATGTCTAGCCTGTATGATTTTGATCGCCTCTACGGACCAAACCCTCCGGTTTATATAGACACCGGAGGGAACTAGGGTTGTACAGAGTCAGTTTACAAAGGAAGGAATCTCCATATCCGAACGCCAAGCTTTCCGTCCATGCAAAGGAGAGTCCCATCCGGACACGGGAAGAAGTCTTCTGTGTTGTATCTTCATAGCCCATTAGTCCGGCCCATGTTACATAGTCTGGACGCCCAAGGACCCCTTAATCCAGGACTCCCTCAATACCCACAGGATTTTTATATGCTTTTCTATAAGCCCAAAGTTCATCGTCTAATTTCTTAGATCAATTCTTCCTGGACCTATTAATAGTCTTTTGCAAAATTAATTTTATTTCTCTATTGCTTAGCTCAACTTGACCACTAGACTGAGGATGATAGGGTGATGCAATTATATGGTTAACATCATACTTAGCTAGCATCTTACGGAAAGCACCATGAATAAAGTGTGAACCACCATCAGTCAATAAATATCTAGGGACTCCAAACCTTGGGAAAATAAGTTCCTTAAGCATTTTAATCAAGGTGTAGTGATTAGCACTACTAGTTGGAATAGCTTCTACCCATTTAGTAACATAATCAACATCAACAGAAATATGTGTAAACACATTAGTGGAAAGAAAAGGTCCCATGTAATCAAATCTCCAAATATCAAATGGTTCAACAACAAGAGAATAGTTCATAGGCATTTCTTGACGCTTACCAATATTACCTATTCTTTGGCATACATCACAAGATGAGACATACTTACGAGCATCCTTGAAGAGAGTAGGCCAATAAAATCCAGACTGCAATACCTTGTGAGCAGTCCTATCTCCAGCATGATGCCCTCCATAAGCTTCGGAGTGACATTTCCGTAGGATTTGTCCCTGTTCATTATCAGGTACACAATGTCTAATAATACCATCTACCTCTTCTTTATAAAGATGTGGCTTATCCCAAAAGTAATGCCTTAAATTATAGAATATTTTTTCTTTTGTTGGTAAGTAAAGCTAGGTGGTAAATATTTAGCAACAATGTAATTAGCATAGTCAGCATACCATGGAGTCCCATTAGCAACATTTATTGCAGCTAACTGCTCATCAGGAAAACTATCATCAATAGGAAGTGGGTCATCAAGCACATTTTGAAGCCTAGACAAGTTATCAGCTACGGGGTTCTCAGCGCCTTTTCTATCAATAATATGCAAATCAAATTCTTGTGACAAGAGAACGCAACGAATAAGTCTAGGTTTATCATCTTTCTTTCCATAAGATATTTAATAGCAGCATGGTCTGTTTGAACAGTTACTTTAGAATCAACAATATAAGTTCTAAACTTATCACAAGCAAACACCACTGCTAAGAATTCTTTTTCAGTAGTAACATAATTTCTTTGAGCACTGTCTAGAGTTTTACTAGCATAATGAATAACATTCAATTTCTTATCAACTCTTTGTCCTAGAACAGCACCAACAGCATAATCACTAGCATCACACATAATGTCAAAAGGCAAGTTCCAATCAGGTGGTTGAAGAATGGGTGCAGTGATTAAAGCTTTGTTGAGTGTTTCAAAGCCTTCAAGACAATCATCATCAAAGACAAAAGGAATATCCTTTTGCAAAAGATTAGTAACATGCCTAGAAATTTTAGAAAAGTCTTTGATAAATATCCTATAGAAATCAGCATGACCTAAGAAACTTCGAATACCTTTGATGTCCTTGGGACATGGCATTTTCTCAATTGCATCAACTTTAGCTTGGTCCACTTCGATACCTTTTTCAGAAATTTTATGACCCAATATAATGCCTTCATTAACCATAAAGTGACACTTCTCCCAATTCAAGACAAGATTTGTTTGTTCACATCTCTGCAAAACTCGATCAAGATTGCTTAAGCAATCATCAAAAGACTTCCCATAAACAGAGAAGTCATCCATGAAAAACCTCAACAATCTTTTCACAAAAGTCAGAGAATGTAGCCATCATGCATCTTTGAAAGGTAGCGTGTGCATTACATAAACCAAAAGGCATACGTCTATAAGCATATGTTCCAAAAGGACAAGTAAAAGTAGCCTTTTCTTGATCCGGTTGAGAAACAGGTATTTGTGAAAAGCCAGAGTATCTATCAAGGAAGCAAATGTGTGTGTGCTTAGATAATCTTTCAAGCATTTGATCAATAAAAGGCAAAGGGTAATGATCTTTTCTAGTTGCTTTATTTAATTTTCTGAAATCAATTACCATTATGTAGCCTGTAACAATTCTTTGTGGAATAAGTTCATTCTTATCATTAGGAACAACAGTAATACCTCCTTTCTTAGGGACACAATGAATAGGACTTACCCATGTATTATCAGCTATAGGATAAATTATACCTGCTTCCAGAAGTTTTAATATTTCCGTTCTTACCACCTCTTTCATCTTCGGATTTAGTCGACGTTGATGATCAACAACTGGTTTAGCATCAGGTTCCATATTAATTTTGTGCCGACATAGAGTGGGACTAATGCCCTTTAAATCCTCAAAAGTATACCCAATAGCAGCTTGGTGCTTCCTTAGAACTTTCAATAATCTTTCCTCTTCATGTTCTGAAAGGTTAGCACTGATAATAACAGGATATATTTTCTTTTCATCAAGATAAGCATATTTCAAAGTGTGTGGCAATTGTTTTAATTCAAACAAAGGATCACCTTTAGGTGGAGAAGGACCTCCAAGAGTTTCAATAGGCAAATTGTGTTTAAGCAGAGGGTGTTGATCAAAGAAAATATTATCTATTACATTTCTTTCATGCATATGTAAATCATTTTCATGGTCTAGCAATTATTGTTCGAAAGGATCGGTAGGTGGCACGGCAATAGAAGCAAGACCAATTAATTCATCCTTACTAGGAAATTCTTTTTCATGATGATTTCTACTAAACATGGAAAAATTAAATTCATGAGACTCATCACCATAGCTAACACCCACAGTTTGTTTCTGGAAATCTATCTTAGCATTAACTGTGTTCAAGAAAGGTCTACCAAAGATAATGGGACAGAAGTCATCTTGTGGGGTACCAAGAACAAGAAAACCAGTAGGATATTTTATTTTCCCACACAAGACTTCAACATCTCTAATAATCCCACACGGTGTTACGGTGTCTCTATTAGCAATTTTAATAGTAACATATATGTCTTCTAACTCTATAGGTGCTATGTCTTCTCTAATCTCTTGATATAACTTGTAAGGAATAGCACTCACACTAGCACCCATGTCACGTAAACCATGATAATAGTGATCTCCTATTTTAACTGAAATGATAGGCACGCCAACAACTGGTCTATGTTTATCTTTTTCATCAGGTTTAGCAATTCTAGCAGCATCTTTGCAGAAGTAAATAACATGCCCATCCACATCTTCTTCTAAGAGATCTTTAACCATAGCAATATTAGGTTCAATTTAATTTGTTCATCTGGTTTAGGTGTTCTGATAGAGCTTTTTTTAACCATAGTTGCAATTTTAGCATGTTCCTTTATTCTGCTGGAAAAGGGGGTTTCTCAATATAAGCAGTAGGAACAGCTGGATCAATATTATAGAGAATAGTTTCTTCTTTAACTGGTACCGATTCTTTAATAGGTGGATGATGTTTAAGCCATTCCACTTTAGGGAGTTCAACATGAGTAGCAAATGATTCACAAAAGGAATCTACTATCTCAGAGTCAAGTCCATATTTAGTGCTAAACTTTTGAAAAGCATCGGTATCCATAAAAGATTTAACACAATCATACTTAAGCTTTATACTTGACTCTTTACCTTCGTCGAGTTCCCAATCTTCAGAGTTGCGTTTAATCCTTTCCAAAAGATCCCACTAGAATTCAATAGTTTTCTTCATAAAAGAACTAGCACAAGAAGTATCCAGCATTGCCGGGGTTTTCTGGCTCCCCGAGCACCTATGGGGACGGAGCCCCTTCTCGGTTCGGCGGGGGGCGGAGGTCGCGCGAAGAGCGGATCAAGGCGAGCCACGCGGGGGTTTTTTACCCAGCTTCGGAGCTCTCCGGAGAGATAATACTCCTACTGCTGCTTTGTGGATTGTATTGAGTTCTTGCTCGGGAGCGCTGAGTGCTACCGTACACTCAAGCAGCTAACGAGACCGAGCGTTTTTCTGTTTTCCTCTCAGAGATCGCTCTCCGGGGTCTGATCCCCCGCTACGTTGTGCATGGGCCTCCTTTTATATGTTCAAGGGGTCTCCAACAGGTGGCAACGTAGGTAAGGGCAAAAATGGAAATATGCTATGGTAGGTACAGCTACCTACACAGTGTATCATACCTAACCCTGACGGCAGGGGACAAAGGCATTAAATGCCTATCTACGTCGCCCAGACGGTGCAGAAAAGGGACCGTCAGGGGCGCCACCACTTGCCACGATGGCGATCTTGTCAGCGCTGCATGCCACAGTGTACCCCTGGCTGCACAGCCTCCCGCCACGTACGCCAGGAAGGGTCCCGGAGCGACACGTGGGTGGGTGAGCTGGAGCGCGGGTACAGAGTGGTTGCCCGCCGCGGCAAGTGCCTTGCCGCGGCCGTTGTCTTGCCGCGTCCGGGAGCTTGTCGCTCGCCGAGTCCTGCCGGGAAGCGTGGCGCGTCGCGGCAGGTTCTTTGAGATGCTCTGGTTGGCCTTCCCGGCAAGCTCCTCTTGCCGGGGTCTTGTGCCTCGAGCGGCCTTCCCGGCAAGCTCCTCTTGCCGGGGACTTGTCTCCTTGGCTTAAATACTTCGTTCTCGAATGGCTCCAAAGGGGCCATAGAGAGCCTTGGCGATCACCTGGCGGGCCTTGCCGCAGGGTGCTGCGACTGCCCGTGCACAAGTTCGGGATACTAGGGTACCCCTACTTTAGTACACCAACAGGAGCCCCCGGGCCTGGGCCACACACGGTGCCGAGCGCTGTTGGGCCAGGCCCAAAACAGGGCACGGGCACGCACGGCCTGGGTCACGTCACACCTTGCTCCGCACCCACCACGCCCTCCCGGAACGGCACGCGTCGATTGCGGCGTCGTGGGAGAGGTTGTTGGTGGTTTCTTTATTCAGAAAGGCGAAACGTCCGCCCCCTCCCTCCTTATAAGCAGGGGGAACAGGGGCAGTTCGCCCATCTGCCCGTTGCTATTCCCTCCTCGAGAATCTCCGCCACTCCCCTTCTTTCCAAAGCCGAAGGAGAACAGCGCCCTGCCCCCAGCGCCACCAGCACCGCCAACATCGCCGTCCTCACTCCCCCTTTCCGCCATGGCTCCGAAAGCCGAGAAGGCGAAGTCGGCCGAGGCGCAGCGGCTTGCGGTGCTGCGGAAGGAGCGGGCACTCTTCCCTCCGAGGCTTGAGGCGGCAGAGCTGAAGGAGGACTTCTACCTCTTCTGGTCGACGGGGACGCGAGCGCATCCGCGCACGAAGGTACTCCCAGCCACTGCTTGGGATAAGTATCCCACTGGGTATCCCTTCTTTGCCTTGTTCTTCTATTGCGGGCTCTGCCCGCCCTTTTCAGAATTCTTTTGCGATGTCATGAACACCTACGGGCTCCACCTTCTTGATTTCACCCCCAATGTTGTCCTGACCATGGCAGTTTTCGCACATCTCTGCGAAAACTTTGTCGGGATCCATCCAAACGTAGCTCTTTTCCGCCATTTCTTTTTGCCTCGGGTTTGAGAAAGGAGAACCATTATCCGGCGGAATCACCTGGATCTCGAAAGCTGGCAAGAAGGATGCTTATATGGAGGGAGAGCTCCGTAGCAAGTGGGAGGAGTGGAGGGCGGACTGGTGTCTGATCGTTGAGGAGAACCCGCAGCCGTTTACTGCTCTGCGCGAAACCCCAGTAGTGCGCGGCAGTGATTGGAGTAGCCTGGCCCCGGAAGATGGCAGACTAAGGATCGCCGTCACCCGGATCCTATGCCTCAGGCTTACCGGGCTTACCGTAGGAGCGGTTGGCGCAGATTCCCTCCGCCGCCGCATCGCCCCCCTGCAGGAGAGGGGGAGACCCGCCTGGGAGTTTCAGAATGCGGCGGATATCATGAGGTTGCGGCCGGGCCTCAACTTCAATTTTACTGTCCTGGAGCTCAACCGATGCTCCAGGAGCTGTTCAAGCACGACCCACAGCATCCCGAAGTGTTCTGGCTGCCGAGGGGCGTCGTCCCGCTGTGCAACAACTCCGCGCTCGACCGTATCCGTGCGATAATGCCGCTGTGTGACTCGCATGGGATTGATCCAGCCTGGATAGAGCCTGCGGATGATGTCGTGCGGGTGTTCTTAGACAACTTGATAGAAGTGCCGGTCGACGCCGACGAGAAGAAAGGCCTCACCCGGGACACCACCGACGATGAGCTCAAGCGCATCGCCACCAGGATGGAAGAGGCGGCGGCAGCTGCCGCTGCGGGCGAGTTCGGGTTCACCATGGAGGAAGCCGAGGCAGCAGAGGCGGCAAGGCTTGCCGACCGAGAGGAGCTTGCCGGCGAGAAGAGGCCCGCCGATCACGACGTCGGGCCGAGCGGGCCCGCCGAGGACACGAGCGGCTCGCGGGAGATCAGCTCCTCTTCCTCTTCGTCTTCGGACAGCTATCCGCAAGCAGAGCCCCTGAATCCACGAGCAGAGCCCCCGACTCCACAAGTAGAGCCCCTGGCTCCACAAGCGGAGCCCCCGGCTCCATCAAGAAGGCGTCTTCGCAAGGCCGGGGACGTAGCGGAGCGGCGGGCGAGTCAACCCCCGCCGCGCCGCACGACACGCTCCACCGCGGCAAGTTCTGTAGCCGCGGAAGCACCTCCCGCTGCAGCGGCAACTGGGGCGGGGTCCTCTCGGCCTGCCGCTCCAGCTCCCACCAAGCGGCCAAGGGATCCTACTCCTCCGCCTCCTCGCGCCGGAGGTGGGCCAGGTTTTGACTTCTCCGCGCTCAGCTCCGACGAGGAAGAAGATAAGTAAGATTCTATTTGTACTTGCATGTCTTCAATACTTGTCGTCTTGTCTTGTATCTCATTTGCTTTACTCTGAACTTATTCCTTTTTAGGACACTGGCCCAGAGAATGGCAAAGAGAGCCAAGGTCCCGGTGATTGTCATCGAGGATGATCCCACCGTGGCAGCAGGGGGTGCGCCTGAGACAAACTTGTCGGACCCGACAGCTGTTCCTGAGAGCAGCCCCCAGCGTAGGTATATGGCTTACTTCCAGCTGTTAGGCGCGCATGGATACAATTTGCTTACTGATATCTGACCGTTGGCTTGTGTAGGAGCAGAGCAGCTCCACCAGGAGCGCCCGGAGGCCACCCCTGACGTGCCACCTGCTTCGACTACGTCCCCGAGGGAGAGTTCTCCGGCAAGGGGGGATCCCCCGACAAGGGAGAGCTCCCCGGCAAGGGAGAAGTCTCCGGCAAGGGACAGTACTGGCGACCCCCCGGCAACGGAGATCCCAACTACGGAGCCTGGTACAGGTACTCCTTGCTTATAAACTTCCCTTGGGTTCTTCTTTGTGGGATATTTGCTTGACTTTTCTTCCTTTTCCGGTCGTCAGATCCATCCACTGTGGAGCCGATGGAGACCGAGGTTGTTATTGATGACGCCGCTGCCACCGAAGAAACGGCCGGCGCTGAAGATCCCGCCGGTGAAGAGGCCGCCAAGGCTGCCGCCGCAGCAGCTGACGAGGGGTCCGGCGGTCGTACTGACGACCCTGGGGCCGCAGGAGCGACAGGCGCTACACCGACTGTCGATCCTCCCGCCGCTGCCGTAGCGTTAGGCTCTGAAGAACCCCAGCCAGGCGTCTACTTGAAGGCTGGCGCTGGCATCTTCATCAACCTCCCCTAGGCGTCAACGTCCAGGGCGCCGGTCGAAGGAGAGAGCTTTGACGTGAAGGTGCTTGCCTCCGCTGGGCTGACGTTGGTCGACGCACCAAGCAGCAGCAGCGATGAGCCCGAGGAGGAGCGACTGCTGCGGAAGCTGGTGTCGCTCTACCGCGCCTGCCAGGCCAAACTGGAGTCCCGCGAAGCGCTTATCGCGAAGGCGGGGGTGGGCGTGGAGAAGCACGCGGAGGAGCTCCGAGGCCTCAACCAGGCCGCTCTCCAGTCGCTGGCGGCGGAGCGGGTTCAGCTCGATGAGGCGCAGAAGGCAGAGATTGCAGAGCAACAACGGCTTGCCGCTGAGGAGTTGTCTGCGCGGGACGGTGAGCTGGTGCAGCTGAAGGCCAGCCTAGACGGCCACGAAGAGGAGCTAGCTGTGCGCGAGCAAGCACTCAGCGGAGCCCTCAAGGAAGCAAAGGACGCTGCCGCAGCCGCCGAGGCCGCCAAGAAGGAGCTGGAGGTGAAAGTGGCGCAGCTGGAGACTGATCTCAAGGCGAGCGGTGAAGCGCTTGCCGCGCTCAAGCATGAGCGCGAGAAGGACGCCTACACCTTTGGCGATCTACAGGGTCGTCTCGCCGAGAAGGTCAAGGAGCTTGACGCCGCCAAGGACTCCAAGGTGGATCTTGAGCTGAAGCTGGCCGCTTTGACCAAGACGCTGGACGGCGCCAGGGAGCAGGAGGCGGCCTTGAAGAAGGAGATCAAGACCGACAAGGAGCTGCTGGAGAGCATCGCCACCACCCAGAATGATTTCAGGGGAACTGTGGAGCGGGGGACGGAGGGCCTTGTGAATGCTGCCGCAGACATCGACAAGGAGTTGGCGCTGCTGGGGGTGGAGGATCTCGGGTATTCCTCTGACGGGAGCCTCCCATCCAGCGCCAAGCTCACCTTGTTCTTCAGAGGCGTGGCGACGACCCTCCAGCAACTCCGGGAGAGGATCCCAAAGCAGCTGGCCGACGAGTCGCGCGAGATCAGCGCGGGAGCTCTCAAAAAGGTGCTGATGAAGGTGGCCTTCCGCAACCCGGGCCTCCGCCTCACTAACATCCTCAGGTCCCTGCCGCCGGAAGCTGATCTGGAGGAGCTCGAGACCCTCATCGCACCCATTGTGGACAAGGTGAGCGGGATCAAGAGGGTTGAGGGCGACCGCGCGGACTAGGCCGCCTATTTTCTTCTTCTTTTGTCGTCGCTGGTCATGTTATGAAAACAGTCTATTAGAACCGCGACAAACTATCTTGTAATATAACTCTGTTTCAGGTCATGATTGCAATGCTACTTCATTTACTCGATTCCTTCCTTTGTATGTTTTTGCCCTACGCTTTTAGGGAACCTGCCGGCGTAGGCACCTCTGCCGCGAGCGCTGAGTGCGGGACGTCAGCAGCCTGCTGGCGGTGCCGTTACCGACAAGAAACCTTGTCGCGACTAGTCACAGCTCGCTTAAGTTGCTGAGTGAACTCGAAACAAAGTAAGGGCGCGACTCTAGTCGCAGCACACTTAAACTGTTGAGCGAACTCGAAACAAAGTAAGGGCGTAACTAGCCACAAGCTGGTTCCTCCGCGCACAGGTTTTCCATACAAAGCATGGTCGTTCAAGGAAAGTAACTTAAAGTTAAAAGATCTGATTGCTCGAACTTTGGCACTTAGCTTTTCTGTCGTTTGCTCCCCGGCAAGGCGAAATCTTTCCTGAACGACGCCGGCTCCATACCATTATCTTCTCCCCCCCCCCGGTCAACTTGTGGGCGAAGGATCCTTCCTTTCCTTGAGAAAAAGAGAAAAGAGAAAATAATAGTATGGAGACTTATGGCTCGTTATTGCTTACCGAGGGGGCTCGCTGCACAAAGTGTCAGATAATTCATGCAGAAAGGCATGAAATTGACAGGGTGTGCGGAGGACGTGAGTTTTATTTATGCACAGGGTCTGCGCCTGGCTTTGTACAAAGGATTACATGCAACAGCGGCAAGACTTGTACAAAATGGTGGTTGCCAGACAGGGTCCGACAACAGCGCCTTACGGGTAAAACTTACGAAGATGCTCGATGTTCCAGGAGTTGCTCACCGGAAAGCCATCCTCGGTCTCAAGGCGGACATCGCCAGGCCTAGTGACTCGTTTCACCCGGTAAGGGCCTTCCCACTTCGGCGTTAACTTGTTAGAATTCTTGGCAGAATGAACGCGCCGAAGAACAACGTTGCCTTCCTCGAGACCTCTAGCTTTAACTTTGCGGCTATGGTAGCGGCGCAAAGCTTGCTGGTATCGAGCAGCTCGTACAGCAGCCTGAAGACAGTCTTCCTCAAGGAGCAGCGCGTCATCTTGTCGCAGCTGCTCTTACTCAAGCTCATCATAAGCGAGACTCGAGGCGACCCGTATACGAGTTCCGTGGGGATAACTGCCTCTGCTCCATAGACTAGAGCGAAAGGTGTCTGGCCAGTGGCTCGATTTGGCGTCGTCCTGATCGACCAAAGAACCACCGGCAGCTCCCCGATCCAGTTTCTTCCGCACTTGTGCAGCCTGTCGAAAGTACGGGTCTTGAGCCCATGCAGCACTTCAGCATTTGCCCTCTCTGCTTGACCGTTGCTCCTGAGGTGAGCAACAGAAGCGAAGCAGACCTTGGCGCCAAGGTCTTGGACGTACTGCATGAAGGTGCGACTCATGATTTGTGTACTATTGTCGGTGATGATCCTGTTAGGGATTCCGAAGCGGCAAACAATCGACCTGAAGAACTTGACTGGAGACTGTGCCGTCACCTTCCTCACTGGTTCCACTTCCGGCCACTTTCTGAACTTGTCGATGGCGACGTACAAGTACTCAAAGCCCCCGACTGCTCGGGGGAAGGGGCCGAGGATGTCGAGCCCCCAGACCGAAAAGGGCCAGGATAAAGGGATCGTCTGGAGAGCTTGAGCTGGCTGGTGTATCTGCTTGGAATGGAACTGGCACGCTTCACACTTGGTTACTTGTGCAGTCGCATCCTGGAGGGCTGTCGGCCAAAAGAAGCCCTGCCGGAATGCTTTGCCGGCAAGCGCTCTTGCGCCAATGTGGTGACCACAAATGCCTCCCTGTATCTCTGCCAATAGCTTCTGTCCATCTTCCCGGGGGATACACTTCAATTTTACTCCGTTGAGTCTTCTTCTGTATAGTGCGTTGCCAACGAACTGGTACATACTAGACTGCCGGGCTACTCTTTCCGCTTCTTCTGGCTCTTCGGGAAGTTCTCCTGACTGGAGGAAACGGACGATCTGCCGTGCCCATGCTGGAGCCTGTGGCTCGACAACAAGGACTAAAGGCATATCTGCTGCTGCGGGAGCATCCGCTTCTACGGCGAGAACCTGTGGTTCAGCCGGAGCTTGATGATCCCCGGCAAGCTTCCCGGAGCGAAACTTGTCGGGAGCGTCTGCTTCAACGAAACAAACCCTAGGGCTTGTCGGAGCAGACTGCTCCTCAGCACTCTTGGCGTTGATCCTAGGGACCTTCTTGGTGGCGGCTTCGGGAAGCTCTGCCGTAAGATAGTCACCAGAAATCAACTTCCTCTTCTTGCTCTGTCCAGTTGATGGCGTCACGGATGGTTGAGTCAGCTTGAGCACAAAGATCCCTGGTTCCACAGGTAATTTAAATGCCGCGCACTTTGACAGGCCGTCAGCGATGTCGTTCTGAGCTCTTGGAACATGTTCCATCTGTAGGCCAACAAAGCGCTCTTCCAGCTTCCTCACTTCATCAACGTAAGCTTCCATCAACGGACTCTGATAATCCTTGTTCACTTGGCGGACGACAAGCTGTGAGTCACCCCTGACAATGAGTTGCTTGATCCCAAGGTCTACCGCGATCCTGAGACAGGCAAGCAATCCTTCATACTCTGCAATATTGTTTGTTGCTTGCTCCTTGGAAAAGTGCATCTGGACGACGTACTTGAGGTGCTCTCCGGTGGGTGCGACAAGCAGCACGCCAGAACCGGCGCCTTGCAGCGAGAACGCACCATCAAAGTACATCAGCCACTCTTTGTTTGCTTCCTCGACGGGGATGCTCGTCTCTGGAATTTCTTCGTCTGGTGTTGGCGTCCACTCTGCTATGAATTCTGCCAATGCTCTGCTTTGAATAGTTGAAGTGCTCTCAAACTTGAGGCCAAAGCCTGACAGTTCCAGTGCCCACTCGACAATCCTGCCTGTTGCTTCTGGATTTTGCAGTATCCTCTTCAGCGGAAAGCGAGTGACAACTGTGATCTCATGTGCTTGGAAGTAATGGCGCAGCTTTCTCGAGGCCATAAGAAGGCCGAAAAGCAACTTCTGCGCCCCATAGTACCTTCACCTAGCCCCTGCAGAAGGGAACTGACAAAGTAGACTGGGCGCTGCACCATTTTCTTCTTCTGTATCTCTTCGCACATCTGCGCAGATCCATCTTCGTCGGGACCAGAGCTCGTCGGGGAAGCCCCCTGCTTGTCGCTGGATGTGCTTGCCGCGGTCACTGGCTCATCACCTGCCTCTCTCTCTCCGCTACTAACGCAGCACTAACCACTTGATTGTTTGCCGCCAGATATAGCAGCAACTTCTCTTGTGGTTTAGGTGCGACAAGTATTGGAGTGGAGGACATGTATCTCTTCAAGTCCTGCAGCGCAGCCTCTGCTTCCGGAGTCCATTTCATTGGACCTGCCTTTTTCAAGATTTTGAAAAACGGCAGGGCGCGCTCAGCAGACTTAGAGATAAACCTGCTGAGAGCCGCCACACAGCCGGCAAGTTTTCGTACATCCTTGACGCGCTTCGGTGCTTCAATCTGTTCAATGGCCTTGATCTTGTCGGGATTTGCTTCAATTCCCCTCTGAGACACGAAGAATCCAAGAAGCTTGCCGGACGGGACTCCATTTCCCGTTTGCCTTGCGCACGACTATAGGATTGGCCAACCACGTAGGATGGAGCACTCCTCTGACGAGGCCTGCTGCTTCCAACTTCTTGATCTCTTCGGCGATGAACTCTTGGCGCTCCACTGCTTGTTTCCTGACTCTCTGCTTGACGGGTCGTGCATGAGGACAGACGGCAAGGTGGTGCTCGATTACTTTCCTGGGAACGCCGGGGATGTCAGACGGTTGCCACGCAAACACATCGACATTCGCCCGCAGGAAAGCAACGAGCGCGCTTTCCTATTTAGGGTCGAGAGTGGCACTGATGGTGAAGGTACCACCAGTGCCGTCCTCCTTGGCGGACACCTTCTTGGTCGCTGGCGGAGCTGCCATCGTCTTCTTACACTTGCCGGTGGAGCTCGATGGTGCGTCCTCGATGGTAGCGCAGCACTTCGAAGAGGTGCGCTTGCCGGAGTGGGCATCAGAGCTCTTGCCGGACTTGGTCTTCTTCTTTCCCCCGGGAGCTTCAGCGGCAAGTGTCTCGCGATCTGCGGCGGCTGCTGCTTCCCGGTAGATCTTGTCGGCACAGATAAGAGCGTCTTTCTTGTCGCCATGTACAGAGATGACACTTATTGGGCCCGGCATCTTCAGCATGTTGTACGCGTAGTGAGAGGCCGCCATGAACTTGGCGAGCGCTGGACGGTCGAGAATTCCATTGTAAGGCAATGGAAAACTGGCAACGTCGAAAGTGATCCTCTCAGTCCTGAAGTTCAGCTCGCTGCCAAATGTCACCGGCAGCGTGATCTTCCCCTTCGGCTTGCTCCTTCCCGGGTTGATTCCTTGGAACGTGTCGGTCTCTTCGAGCTCGCTGTCAGGGACTTGGAGTCTCCGGAGCACAGCAGAGGAGATCAGGTTCAAGCCAGCCCCACCGTCAACTAGCATCTTAGGGACCTTGAGGTTGCGGATAGTTGGTGAGACCAACATCGGCAAACACCCGACAGCAGTTGTGCGATCGGGGTGGTCCTCAATATCAAAGATGATAGGCGTGCTGGACCATTTCAGAAGCTTGCGTGACTCAACGGGTGGTTCTGCTGCATTGACTTCCCGCACCCACTACTTGAGTTGGCAGTGTGAAGTATGCAGAGAAGCACCGCCGTCAACGCACAAAACTTCTGTGGCTTTCTGGAACTCCTGCTCGCTGGTCTCGGCGTCATCCATGTCTTCGTCGTCGTCGTCATCTTCATCCTTGTCGCGGCTGCGGGGAGGTCTATCGCCTTGCCGCTGCTTGGCGTTGCCGCGGCGTCCCCCCCGGCCGGTGCGCTTCGTACCGGATCCTCCAGCACCTCCTTGGGCCTTCTCCTTGTCGCGTCGCTCGTATTCGGCCTTTTGCAACTCAACGAGCTGCTCGACCTTCTTGCAGCTCTGGAGGTCATGGCCTTTGGTGCGGTGAATCTTGCAGTACTGCTTGTCGGCGGCCACCACAGCCTGGCAGTTGGCGCATGCGGCAACCTCCTTGCCGGAGCTACCAGTCTTTGCTGTCTTGGCGCCACCTTCTTTGCCGGACTGCTCGACAACTAGCACATCTTTGCCTTTCCTCTTCCTGTTGTTCCGCCACCGGTTTTTGCTTGCCAGCGCGGCATCATCGCTGTCAGATCCCCCTGTTCCTACGTTCCCTCCGGGGAGTTTCCTCCCTTCCTCAGCACGTGCACATCTGTCGGCCAGGGCATACAACTCACTGACGTCTCTAATCTTGCACATCGCCATCTCCTCCCGCATCCTGCGGTTACGCACGTTCTGGTGAAACGCACTGATGACCGCAGCAGGCTGGACGTCTGGGATGTTGCGTTGCACCTGGCTGAATCTCTGGATTTACTTGCATAGAGGCTCCCCTTCCTTCTGGGCAAGCAGGTGAAGATCACTCTCCTGGCCATGAGGTTTGTGGCCGCCTGTAAAGGCGTCGACAAACTGATGGCATAGGTCCGCCCAGGAAGATATGGAGTTTTCTGGCAAGTGCATGAGCCAGGACCTGACGTTGGGCTTGAGCACCAGAGGGAAGTAATTGGCGAGGATCTTGTCGTCTCGCCCCCCGGCAGCCTGCACCGCGATGGTGTAGATGCTGAGGAACTCCGATGGATGCAGCCTGCCGTCGTACTTCTCTGGTACGTCTGGCTTGAAATTCTTCATGCTGGGCCATTGGACTTGCCGCAGCTCACGAGTAAACGCAGGGCAACCTACTGTGTACGGCAGGTCGCCTGGTTCCCCTGGCGCTTGCATGTCGACAGCGGGGTCAGCGCGTCGGTCTGATTGACGCCGCGTTTCTCTTCGGCGCTCGATGCGGGTACGAGCGTCTTCTTGCTGCCGTTCGTGAAGAACGTGGTGCTGATCGCAACGAGTTCGCGGATCTGAGGAAACAGTGGAGTCGCTGTCGTGGCGGACCCGGCGAGTCGGCGATCTTGGCCTTTGGGGTGGAGAGTGCACGGTGGTTGCACCCCCACCGGTTTTGTCACCATCGGCTCGCGCTTGGCTGGCCTGCCGCGGCTGCAATGTGGTCGCCGGCCGTGGGGTGTCGCCGTTGGCGAAGCCGATGAGACTCTGAATGGTGGCCCTCCAGTCGTCGATCTTGTCTGGCGTTGGAGGGAAGTCTAGGAGTAGTTGAGCCCGGGCCAAAGCTTCTGCTGGAGTGGCGGGTAGCGGTGGCGAACAGCGCGAGGAGCGGGATATGCTCGGACTTCCAACGATGTTAGAAGGAGCAGTATTCCGTCCAGGCGACCGTGCCTCGCTCGCGCCAGCACATTGGTGTGCATGTTGTCCTTGAGCATCCCGGGATCCGCCCGCTCGATTTGGGTCTAGCGAGCGTATGGTACCGTGAGTACCACGGCGCTGCCGGTCCTGCGCCTCTTGAGATGGGCACGGTGCGTCTACGGACGCCCGGTCGTCGTGGGAGCCGACTACGCCGCCGACGGGCAGCGCGGTCTTGTCGTTGGACTTGGTGGTACCATGGGCTCCCTCGTCGATGCCCGTTCTTACGCCGGCGTCCTCCCCACCGGCCGTTTGCTGCAGCAGCAGTGGATTCGACGCGGACGGCGCAGCCGCCTCCGAAGCCTTCTTCTTCGGCGGCATGTCGATGAAGTCGATGAAGATTTAGCTCGCGTAAACGCCGAATCAGGTTCACACAACCTCGACGCCCCCTACCTGGCGTGCCAAAGATGCCGGGGTTTTCTGGCTCCCCGAGCACCTATGGGGACGGAGCTCCTTCTCGGTTTGGCGGGGGGCGGAGGACGCGCGAAGAGCGGATCGAGGCGAGGCACGCGGGTTTTTTTTTACCCAGCTTCGGAGCTCTCCGGAGAGATAATACTCCTACTGCTGCTTTGTGGATTGTATTGAGTTCTTGCTCGGGAGCGCTGAGTGCTACAGTACACTCAAGCAGCTAACGAGACCGAGCGTTCTTCTGTTTTCCTCTCGAAGATCGCTCTCCGGGGTCCGATCCCCCACTACGTTGTGCATGGGCCTCCTTTTATATGTTCAAGGGGTCTCCAACAGGTGGCAACGTAGGTAAGGGAAAAAATGGAAATATGCTGTGGTAGGTACAACTACCTACACAGTGTATCATACCTAACCCTGACGGCAGGGGACAAAGGCATTAAATGCCTATCTACGTCGCCCAGACGGTGTAGAAAAGGGACCGTCAGGGGCGCCACCTCTTGCCACAATGGCGATCTTGTCAGCGCTGCATGCGACAGTGTACCCCTGGCTGCACAGCCTCCCGCCACGTACGCCAGGAAGGGTCTCGGAGCGACACGTGGGTGGGTGAGCTGGAGCGCGGGTACAGAGTGGTTGCCCGCCGCGGCAAGTGCCTTGCCACGGCCGTTGTCTTGCCGCGTCCGGGAGCTTGTCGCTCGCCGAGTCCTGCCGGGACGCGTGGCGCGTCGCGGCAGGTTCTTTGAGATGCTCTGGTTGGCCTTCCCGGCAAGCTCCTCTTGCCGGGGTCTTGTGCCTCGAGCGGCCTTCCCGGCAAGCTCCTCTTGCCGGGGACTTGTCTCCTTGGCTTAAATACTTCGTTCTCGAATGGCTCCAAAGGGGCCATAGAGAGCCTTGACGATCACATGGCGGGCCCTGCCGCGGGGTGCTGCGACTGCCTGTGCACAAGTTCGGGATACTAGGGTACCCCTACTTTAGTACACCGACAAGCATGGTTTGATCATTACGAGAAAGCCGAGCATAAAAGTTCTGAATAATAATTTCTCTTGAGAGCTCATGATTGGGGCATGAATCTAAAATTGACTTAAGCCTCCCCCAACATAGAGCGATGATTTCTCCTTCACGAGGCCAAAAATTATATATATAATTCCGATCATGATGAACTAGATGCATAGGATAAATTTTTTGATGGAACTCCTATTTCAAACGATTCCAATTCCACGATCCAATATCATCGCATAGCCTATACCATGCCAATGCTTTTCCATTCAAAGATAAAGGGAAAACCTATTTCATAACTTCATCCCTAGGTAAACCTGCAAGCTTAAACAATCCACAAATTTGTTCTACATGTATCAAGTGCAAGTCAGGATGTTCGGTTCCATCTCCTGCATAAGGATTAGCTAGCAGTTGTTCTATCATACCCGAAGGAATTTCATATTCAACATTTTCAATAGGTGTAGTAGGTTGAGGGGCAATTAGTTGTGGTTCCGGACAAATCCCTCCAAGGATTGTTTTCCATAGTAACAAGTGACAATAAATTTCAGCACACTATATAAATGTTTCCTTACCGAATTCCACTTACCAAAGGCGCTTCACTCCCCGGCAACGGCGCCAAAAAATAGCCTTGATGACCCACAAGTATAGGGGGTCAATTGTAACTCTTTTTGATAAGTGAGAGTGTCGAACCGAACGAGGAGCAGAAGGAAATGACAAGTAGTTTTCAGTAAGGTAATGTCTGCAAGTGCTGAAACTGTAAGTAGCAAGTAGTTTGATAGCAAGATAATTTGTAATGAGCAAGTAACGATAGTAGCAATAAGTATGCAGCAAGGTAGCCCAATCCTTTTGAGGCAAACAACAGGCCAAAACGGTCTCTTATGATAAGCAAAGCGTTCTTGAGGGTACACGGGAATTTCATCTAGTCACTTTCATCATGTTGGTTTGATTTGTTTTCGTTAGTTTGATAATTTGATATGTGGGTGGACCGGTGCTTAGGTGCTGTTCTTACTTGAACAAACCTCCTACTTATGATTAACCCTCCCGCAAGCATCCGCAAGTACGAGAAAAGTATTAAGAATAAATTCTAACCATAGCATTAAACTTTTTGGATCCAATCGGTCCCTTACGGAATAGCGCATCAACTGGGTTTAAGCATCTGTCACTCTCGCAACCCATCATCTAATTGCTACTCCACAATGCATTCTGTTAGGCCCAAATATGGCGAAGTGTCATGTAGTCGACGTTCACATGACACCACTAAGGGAATCACAACATACATAATATCAAAATATCGAACACATAGCAAGTTCACTTGATTACTTGCAACATGATTTATCCCGTGACCTCAAGAACAAAAGTGACTACTCACAATCAACAAACATGCTCATGATTAGAGGGGAATTAATATGCATAATGGATCAGAACATATAATCTTCCACCTAATAAACCATATAGTAATCAACTACAAGATGTAATCAACACTACTAGTCACCCCTTAGCAACAATCTATAATTCCGGTAACAAGATTGAATACAAGAGATGAACTAGGGTTTGAGATGAGATGGTGCTGATGAAGATGTTGATGGATATTACCCTCCCCAAAATGGGAGAGTTGTTGGTCATGATGATGACGATGATTTCCCCCTCCGGGAGGGAAGTTCCCCCGGCAGTTCACTCCGCCGGAGGGCAAAAATGCTCCTGCCCGAGTTCCGCCTCGAGACGGCGGCGCTCCATCCAGAAAGTATTGTTTCGATTTTTTTCTAGATCAAAACCACTTATATACCAAAATATGGGCACTAGAGGTGGGCCGAGGAGGCCACAACCCACCAGGGCACGCCAGGGGGCCTGTCATGCCCAGGTGGGTTGTGCCCACCTGGTGGCTCCCCTCTGGTACTAATTGACTCCAATATTTCTTATATATTCCATAAAGAATCTTTGTGAAATTTCAGCCCATTTGGAGTTGTGCAGAATAGGTGGCCTGACGTAGCCTTTAAAGGTCCAGATTTCTAGCTGTCGGAATTATCCCTCTTGGTGTGTACCTTGCAAATTATGAGATAAAAGGCATTAAAATTACTTCAAAAAGAATTAATGGATAAAAACATTATAAATAATAGTGAGAAAACATGATGCAAAATGGACGTATCAAGGGGGTGCTGCACATCTGCGATGTTGGGGGGCCGAAGAAGACCAGAAGCATGGAGACAAGACTCGAAGCAATGGAGCAGCAAGTTTTGAAGTGCCAAGGGATGGTGGAACATGGACTCAACACCAATCACATGATGATCGTGGAGTTCATGAACAATCACTAGTTGGATGCCAAGAACATTGAGGAGGCCATCTTCAAGATTCATGAGAAAATCGAGCATCTCCAAGCCAAGATCTATGACCTGCAAAACCAAAACTGTGAGTATGAATAAAGATTTTTGAGGATGAGTTTGGCTGCAGACTTGAGGATCCCGGAGACTCGTTCATCTTTCTATTATGGTGAGCCTATTCCTTGGAAGATGGACGACAAGCCTACTTCGTCGACAACTCCATCATCACGACCTCTCAGGAAAGAGACATAATTACATGGGTCTGGGAACTCCCCTTGGCAACTGCCAAGCATGGGGGAGGTGCCCCGGTATCATATCACCATCACATCGTTATCTTTATCTTTTTCTTAGCTTGATCCTTTTGGTAATATGTTAATCTAGTAGAATAAAGTTTTAGTATGATCTATGCTTTGAGTTTTGTTTCGATCTCCCTCTTTGTAATCGAGTCTGTCGGTTATATATAATAAAGAGTAGTTTTGAGTTGAGGGCTTTTCTTCCATGCTATGATCTTGAGGGAATTAAATTAAAGAAAGAATAAAAAGAACTAAAAAGATCATATATTGATCTTATGGAGAGTAATGACTTCAGATATCAAGAGTATGTTGAATAAAAGTTGTTGAGAATTGACAAACATAATTTTGGTCATTGATGCAATTAATAGGAAGTAATAAAGAAAGAGAGGCTTCACATATAAATATACTATCTTGGACATCTTTTGTAATTGTTAGCACTCATTAAAATATGACATGCTAAAAAGTTGATGTTGGACAAGGAAGACAACATAATAGGTCATGTTTTCTTATATCTAAATAGAAGTTATATTGTCATGGATCATCCAACATGTTGAGCTTGCCTTTCCCTCTCATGCTAGCCAAATTCTTTGCACCAAGTAGAGATACTACTTGTGCTTCCAAACATCCCTTAAACCAGTTTTGCCATGAGAGTCCACCATACCTACCTATGGATTGAGTAAGATCTTTCAAGTAAGTTGTCGTCGGTGCAAGCAGTAAAAATTGCTCCCTAAATATGTATGATCAATTAGTGCAAAGAAAATAAGCTTTATACGAACTTATGACATGGAAGAAATAAAAGCAATGGACTGCATAATAAATGTGTTTATCACAGGCGGCAATATAAAGTGATGTTCTTTTGCATTAAGATTTTGTGCATCCAACCATAAAATCACATGACAGCCTCTGCTTCCCTCTGCGAAGGGCCTATCTTTTACTTTTATCTTTTACCCTTATACAAGAGCCATGGTGATCATCACATTTCCTTTTCACACTTTTTCCTTTGTTAAGCACTATATGTTGGATAGATCCGGATATATATATGCACTGGGATGTAGGTTATCATAAAGTATTATTGTTGACATTACCCTTGAGGTAAAAAGTTGGGGGGCGAAACTATAAGCCCCTATCTTTCTCTGTGTCTGACTGAAACTTTTAACCCATAAGTATCGCGTGAGTGTTAGCAATTGTGAAAGATTAAATGATAGTTGAGTATGTGTGCTGGCTGAAAAGCTCTTATATTGACTCTTTCTAATGTTATGATAAGTTGCAATTGCCCCAATGACTGAGATCATAGTTTGTTAGTTTTCAATGGAATTTCTGATGCATACTCTATCTTGTGAACGAATTGTTACTTTAGCATAAGAAATTATATGACAATATATGTTGCAGTTCTAAAGATGATCATGATGCCCTCATGTCCGTATTTTATTTTATCGACACCTCTATCTCTAAACATGTGGACATATTTTTCGATTTCGGCTTCCGCTGGAGAACAAGCGAGGTCTAAGCTTGGGGGAGCTGATAGGTCCATTTTGCATCATCCTTTTATATTGATATTTATTGCATTATGGGCTATTCTCTCTTATTTTACAAGGTTTACGTGAAGATGGAGAATGCCGACAACTGTAATTCTAGACTAGAAAAGGAGAAAATATTAGAGACCTATTATGCACAACTCCAAAAGTTATGAAGTTTCACGGAGACTGTTTTTGGAATATATAAAAAATATTGGGCAAATAAAATACCAGAGGGGGGCCACCATCCAGCCACAAGGGTGGAGGGCGTGCCCTATCCCCCTAGGCGCGCCCCCATCCTTGTCGGCCCCCTGGCAGGCCTCCGACGCCCATCTTCTGCTATAAGGTGTGTTTTGACCTGAAAAAAAATCAGCCGGAAGCTTTCAAGAAGAAGCGCCGTTGTCTCGAGGCGGAACCTGGGCAGAACCAATCTAGGGCTCCGGTGGAGCTGTTTTGCTGGGGAAACGTCCCTCCAGGAGGGGGAAATCATCGCCATCGTCATCACCAACGATCCTCTCATCGAGAGGGGGTCAATATCCATCAACATCTTTACCAGTACCACCTCCTCCCAAACCCTAGTTCATCTCTTGTGTCCGATCTTTGTCTCAAGACCTCAAAGTGGTACCTGTGGGTTGCTAGTAGTGTTGATTACTCCTTGTAGTTGATGATAGTTGGTTTATCCGGTGGAAGATTATACTTTTAGACCCTTAATGATAATTAATACTCCTCTGATCTTGATCATAAATATGCTATGTGAGTAGTTACGTTTATTCCTGAGGACATGGGAGAAGTCTTGTTATAAGTAATCATGTGAATTTGGTATTTGTTCGATATTTTGATGAGATGTGTGGTGTCTCTCCTCTAGTGGTGTTATGTGAACGTCGACTACATGACACTTCACCATTATTTGGGCCTAGGAGAATGCATTGGGAAGTAATAAGTAGATGATGGGTTGCTAGAGTGACAGAAGCTTAAACCCTAGTTTATGCGTTGCTTCGTAAGGGGCTGCTTTGGATCCATATATGGTTAGGTTTACCTTAATTCTTCTTTCATAGTTGCGGATGCTTGCGAGATGGGTTAATCACAAGTGGGAGGCTTGTCCAAGGAAGGGCAGCACCCAAGCACCGGTTCACCCACATATCCAATTATCAAAGTAACGAACGTGAATCATATGAGCGTGATGAAAACTAACTTGACAACAATTCCCATGTGTCCTCAGGAGCGCTTTGCTTTATATAAGAGTTCGTCCATGCTTTTCCTTTGCTACAAAAAGGATTGGGCCACCTTGCTGCAACTTGTTTACTTTTATTACTTGTTACCCGTTACTATTTATCTTATCACACAACTATCTGTTACCGATAATTTCAGTGCTTGTAGAGAATACCTTGCTGAAAACCGCTTGTCATTTCCTTCTGCTCCTCGTTGGGTTCGACACTCTTACTTATTGAAAGGACTATGATAGATCCCCTATACTTATGGGTCATCACTATGATGAGCCCGAATTCCGTTAAATGGCTTGAGGCCATGAAATCTTAGATAGGATCCATGTATGAGAACAAAGTGTGGACTTTGGTGGACTTGGATGACGATCAGCAAGCCATTGAGAATAAATGGATCTTCAAGAAGAAGACGGACGCTGATGGTAATGTCACTGTCTACAAAGCTCGACTTGTCGCAAAATGTTTTCGACAAGTTCAAGGGGTTGACTATGATGAGACTTTTGCACCCTAGCGATGCTTAAGTCTGTCCGAACCATGTTAGCAATTGTGGCATTTTATGATTATGAAATCTGGCAAATGGACGTCAAAATTGCATTCCTTAATGGTTTTCTTAAAGAAGAATTGTATATGACGCAACCAGAAGGTTTTGTCAATCCTAAAGGTGCTAACAATGTGTGCAAGCTCCAGCGGTCCATCTATGGACTGGTGCAAGCAAATAGGAGTTAGGATATATGCTTTGATGATGTGATCAAAGCATATGGTTTTATACAGACTTATGGTGAAGCCTGTATTTACAAGAAAGTGAGTGGGAGCTCTTTAGCATTTATGATATTATATGTGGATGACATATTACTAATTGGAAATGATATAGAATTTCTGGATAGCATAAAAGGATACTTGCATAAGAATTTTCAATGAAAGACCTCGGTGAAGCTGCTTATACATTAGGCATCAAAATCTATAGGGATAGATCAAGACGCTTAATAGGACTTCCACAAAGCACATACCTTGACAAAGTTATGAAGAAGTTCAAAATGGACCAGTCTAACAAAGGGTTCTTACCTGTGTTGCAAGGTGTAAAATTGATTCACACTCAAAGTCCGACCACGGCAGAAGATAGAGAGAAAATGAAAGTCATTCCCTATGCCTCAGCCATAGGTTCTATTATGTATGCCCTAATGTGTACCAGACCAGATGTGTGCCTTGCCATAAGTTTGGCAGGGAGGTACCAAAGTAATCCAGGAGTGGATCTGAAAGTGCAACTATCCCTGGGTGGTTTTGGTAATTATTAACAACATATAGCTCATTGAGCTAATGCTATTTCAAGATCAATATGTCATGGATTAGGAATGTGGACCCCTCAAAATGCTAAGGACACATATTGGCTCAAACTCAAGATTCTACATTTTTCATTTTAGTGATCCAAGATCACATTGAGTGCATAGGAAAAGCCAATACTATTAAAAGGGGATGAGGTGTTTCTTAATGGCTTACTTGCTCAAAATGATTACTGATATGCTCCAAAAACCCTCAACCATTTTCTTATATCCACATATGTCCTAAACCAAAAATCAAACTCGGCCCCACCGAAATATTCTATCTGGCGCCACCGAGTTCACTTGACATAGCCACTGCCACAAACCCTAGTCACTTCGGTCTCACCGATAGGATTATCGGTCTCATCGACATGGGATTGCAAACTCTCTATTTCCCTTTGTAACATTTCGGTCTCACCGAGATGAGCGACACGGTCCCACTGAGTTTGCCTGACCAACTCTCTAGTTAGCTTATTACCAAAGTCGATTGAGGGAGTCCTGGAATAAGGGGTCCTCGGGTGTTCGGGCGATGTGACGTGGGCCGGACTGATGGACCATGAAGATACAAGACAGAAGACTTCCTCCCGTGTCCGGATGGGACTCTCCTTTGCGTGGATGGCAAGCTTGGCGTTCGGATATGAAGATTCCTTCCTTTATGGACCGACTCTGTACACCCTAGGCCCCTCCGGTGTCTATATAAACCGGAGGGTTTAGTTCGTAGAGGCAATCACAATCATACATGCTAGACATCTAGGGTTTAGCCATTACGATCTCGTGGTAGATCAACTCTTGTGATCCTCGTATTTATTAAGATCAATAAAGCAGGAAGTAGGGTATTACCTCCATCAAGAGGGCCCAAACCTGGGTAAACATTGTGTCCCCCGTCTACTATTACCATCGACCTTAGACGCATAGTTCGGGACCCCCTACCCGAGATCTGCCGGTTTTGACACAGACATTGGTGCTTTCATTGAGAGTTCCCCTGTGTGGTCATCAGAAGGTTCGATGGCTCCATCAATCATCTACAACAATGCCGCCCTGGGGGAGGTTTTTCTCCCTGGACAAATCTTCGTATTCGGCGGCTTCGCATCGAGAGGAGATCGACAGCTATGCCCAGGTCACCAGATTAGTTTTGGAAATCTGGATTATGTGGCTGATATCCGAGGAGACTTGATCTTCCAAGGGTTCACGACCCTAACCTCCAGAGCACATCGCCAGGTCCGAAGACGGGATTCCTGAGCCCGTCAGACTATCAGCGGCCACTAAGCCCAGTACTAGAGAGCCGAAGGAAGTAGTGTCGCTGGCAACCATCACGAAGCCGGACTCCTCACCGGCACTGGCTCCGAACCCTCAGAGTCAGCATCGTGTGAGCTCGGTCAAGGAGTCTCTTCTTCCTGGCCAAACCTCGCCTTAAAGCGAGACTCTGGACTTGACGCGATCCCTCGTCATTATAGAGGAGCAATGTCTGAACTACGCCAAGCCTAGACTAGGGGCTGAGAGGCGGGGAATTTCTCGTCCCACCCTCCACCCACTTCATAGCCACTATAGAGGACTTAACTGACATGCTCGACTACGGCTCCGAAGACATCGACGGTATGGACGACGATGCCGGAGAAGATCAGGCCCAAAAACTGTCGTTTAGTGGATTTTGGACGGCCACCTCTTCATATGATGTATACATGGTGGATACACCCAAAGAGGGTAACGGCGATAACGAGAAAAATCCAGTCGAGGATAAACCTCCTAAGATACAACCAAAGTGCCGACGTCAGTGGCGCCGCTCTATATCACGCCGTGGAGAAGACAGCAATACCGGCACGAGAGACAACAATACTCCGGACGACGCCGAAGACCAAGAAGACCCAGTCGAGCCAACCTCCGAACAGGACGATCGGGAAGATGGACAAGTTAGACCTGATGAATAGGCTGTAAATTAAGACTCGGAGGATAGTAATTATCTTCCACTCTCCGAGGATGAGGTGAGCCTCGGCGACGAAGACTTTATCGTGCCTGAGGAACCCCTCGAGCAGGAGCGCTTCAAGCGCCGGCTAATAGCCACTGCAAGGAGCCTGAAAAAGAAGCAGTAGCTTCAAGCTGATCAAGATATACTCAACGACAGGTGGACTAATGTCGTGGCAGCCGAGGAATACGGCCTCGAGCGCCCAACCAAAAGTTACCCGAAGCGTAGCTACCTCAATTCGATGATGAGGCACTTGAGCCCGTACCATCAGCGCATAACGCTGTTGACCGACCAACACGTGGCCAGGACAAAACGGCAACTCAAGCTGAACACCAGCCAATACTTCCTCGCCGTAAAGGTAGAGACACAACAGCTCGGCGATATACATATGACCTGCGCTAGGACCTGGAAAATAGAGCAGGTCAGACCAGATCAATCTATGGATCGCGGGGGCGTGCCCCGGCGCGCGACGACGGTTATCTAGCCGGACTTGACAAGCATAACCACGTCCAGGCTGAAAACCGCAGACGGACTCCATCTGAGCTATGTCGCGACTAGGCCCGATATAGAGGCGCCGCACACCCCCTATGCTTCACTGATGAAGTAATGGAGCACAAATTCCTAGAAGGGTTTAAACCCGTGAATATCGAATCATATGATGGAACAATAGATCCCATGGTATGGATTCAGGATTTTCTTCTCCATATTCATATGGCCCGTGGTGATGATCTTCATGCCATCAAATGCCTCCCGCTAAAACTCAAGGGACTAGCTCGGCACTGGTTAAACAGCCTGCCTGAAAACTCTATTGGCAGCTGGGAGAACTTGGAAGACGCCTTCCGCGACAACTTCCAAGGCACATACGTCCATCCTCCGGATGCCGATGATTTAAGTCACATAGTTCAACAGCCCGGAGAGTCAACCAGGATATTCTGGACTAGGTTCCTAACTAAAAAGAAGCAGATCGTCGATTGTCCAGATGCCGAAGCCCTAGCGGCCTTTAAGCATAGCATCTGCAACGAATGGCTCGCCCGACACCTCCAAGAAAAGCCGAAGTCCATGGCAGCCCTCAGGGCACTTATGACCCGCTTTTGCGCGGGCGAAGATAGCTGGCTAGCCTATAGCAATAATAATGCAAGCAAACCTGGCACCTCTGAAGCCAGAAATAGCAATGGCAAGCCCCGATGCAACAGGCACAAGCGTCGAAGAAACAGTGACAATACCGATGACACGACGGTCAACGCTGGATTCAGTGGCTGCAAGTTCGGCCAGTGGAAGAAGCCATTTAAAAGAAGCAATCCGGGCTCATCCAGCTTGGACCGCATACTCGATCGTCCATGTCAGATCCACGGCACCCCCGATAAACCAGCCAATCATACCAACAGAAGTTGTTGGGTCTTTAAACAGGCCCTCAAGTTAAGTACCGAGAACAAGGAGAAGGGCTCGCAAAGTGAGGACAACAACGAGGAGTCTCGTCCGCCAAACATAGGGGGATAGAAGAAGTCCCCCCCCTCCCCCCCCGAGGTTAAAATGGTGAGCATGATATATGTTACCCATATCCCTAAGAGGGAGCGCAAACGCACGCTCAGGGACGTCTACGCGATACAGCCAGTCGCCGAAATTCAACCCATGGTCGTCCTGCCCAATCACCTTCGATCGCAGGGACCATCCGACCAGTATCCATCATGGAGGTTCTGCCGCACTGGTCCTCGACCCAATCATTGATGCATTTCACCTCACGCGAGTCCTCATGGACGGTGGCAGCAGCCTCAACCTGCTCTATCAAGATACAGTCCGCAAGATGGGCATCGATCCATCAAGAATCAAGCCCACAAAAATTACCTTTAAAGGAGTAATATCAGGTGTACAGGCCCGCTGCACGGGCTCAATTACATTGGAAGTCGTCTTCGGATCCCCGAACAACTTCCGAAGTGAAGACTTGATCTTTCGATATCGTCCGCTTCTGCAGTGGCTATCACGCACTGCTCGGGCGAACCGCTTTTGCTCGATTCAATGCGGTGCCACACTATGATTATCTCAAACTCAAGATGCCCGGACCACGCGGTGTCATAACAGTCAATGCAAATACGGAACGCTCCCTCTGTACTGAGGAGCACACCGCGGCCCTGACAGCGGAAGTATAGAGCGGCCTTATCAAGTAGAATATTAATTCAACGGCAAAGCTCCCGGACACTGTCAAATGAGTCCGGACTACTCCGCAGCATGACAGTCCATCTCATCAGGAGTTCGACTAGCAATTCGGCCTACGTCTCAGTCCCGACCAAATGGCGGCGTACGTACTGCACGTACATAACTACGTACTCAAAATACCATGGGCAAAGACGGAGGCATAACTCGATTGTGGTCCATAATACGGCTTGACCTTCCCTCGGCACACATGCTTTCCCTTTTCTTTTTATCCTTTTCAGGTTTCTTTTCCACAGGCCCCTCACGACGGTCTGATAATCGATCCTTTTGAAGGATGGATATACCAAGGCGGCAAGCAGCATAGACGTGTGGGGGAATCTCTAGGTGGTCTTCTTGACGATCACTCTACCTATTTTCAGGACCCGCACGCAGCTCCCCCTTGGTCTTGGCATGTTAAATAGCCCTGTTGCTTGTCGCACTATTTGTACAAATACGCTTTGATGTATTACTCAAATTATAATGGAAACAGTTTGCGGCCCAACTTATGTGGCACTGACTTACTACTTCATTTTATTTTGCTATTCTTATCAATTGCACCCGTACACTTTAGTACACCTTAATTTTCCAGGGGCTTCATTGAGCTCCATACTACGGCAACAAGTCCGAACACTTTTAAAGTATAGTTCAGCACCCCGAATATAGCATTATATGTATCAGCTCCGAATCATGTCTATGGTCAATAGTTGGGTTGCCCGGCTCCTGTGCTTACTAACTTACATTCCGTCCTATAGGCTAGGGTAGTGAAGGGAGAACTACTGTGATTGTGTTTCCGGTTTATCCGGATAAACACCTCAGTAGAGAAAACCGAAAATTGATTGTCATGATGCGGCGAGAGCTGGTCAGCTATTCGGAGGTTCAAATATCTTGCGATTTTTTCTGTATTATGCGACGGATCGGCCTCCACCCAATCAGGTGTCTACATTCCTGTTGTCAAACTCCTATGGCTAAGTGAGGGTGATAAAGCCACATAGTCCAATTGCCTGGTTTGTTGCGCTAAACACCACCTTCAAGGACCAAACTCTTGGATCAAGAGTGTTTAGGTTTCAACCCGAACGCCCACGTACTACCTGCGTGGGGGCTGAGGCAGTCGACTGGCCAACTCTCAGATTTAATAAAACGGCCGCATAGGAGACAAAATTTTAAACAAACAACAAGCCTTATATTATATATTGGCTTTGTTTCATAATACAAGACGGGATAACATGAATGTATTCATTCAAAGATAATGTCTTTTGCACACTGGCCCTCTACAATGCGGGATCCCTCCAGGACATCATCAAAATACAACTCGGGCGTGCGGTGCTCCTTGCCCGTGGGCGGTCCCTCGGTCGCTAGCTTGACGACGTTCATCTTCTCCCACTGCACCTTGACACGGTCGAAGGCCATCCGCGCACCTTCGATGCAGACCGACTGCTTGAGGGCATCAAGCCAAGGGCAGGCATCAACCAGCCACTTCACGATCCCGAAGTAGCTGCTGGGTATGGCTTCGGTAGGCCATAAACGGATAATCAAATCCTTCATGGTCAATTCGGCCACCCTATGCAGTTCGGTCAGCTGTTTTAGCTGATCGCTAAAGGGCACCGGATGCTCTGGCGCAAGGTACTGCGACTAGAACATCTTCTTCGTTGAGCTCCCCTCTTTGACTTGGAAGAACTCCGCAGCATCAGCAACACTGCGCGGCAGATCTGCAAACGCTCCTGGAGAACTCCAAATCCGGGTCAGTAAGAGGTACCTTTTCTTCACAAATTTGCTCTGCATAATAAAGGCCTTACCCGCTGCGATTTTCCTAGCCTCCTGGATTTCCTGAAGGGCACCCTGGGCTTCAACCCGGGCCTCTTGTGCGCTTTGGCGGGCCTTAGCAAGTTCGGACTCTTGATCCGCAATCTTGCGCTCCAGGGACTCGCATTTCTTTACCGCGTCCTGGAGCTCCTGCTGGACCTCCCCGACCCTTGCCTTGTGTTTTTCGCGGGCGGCTTGTTCCTTCGCCGCTCTCTTCTGGGCCTCGGCCAACGTGTTCTTGAGGGTCTCCACCTCGGTCGCAACTCCTACAGAATATCATGATAACATGATCAACACAAACAATTCATATGTTTCTAGATTTGAATAGGCCATTGCATACCTTGCTTGTCCTCTAGTTGTTTTTTCACACGGCCGAGCTCTTCCTCAGCCCGCTCCAGACTCTACTTCAGTTTGGAGACTTCGGCAGAATGGGAGGTCGCACCCAGCATCGACGCCTGCTTATTCACATAGACATGTATGGTTAGTCTCCTGCGAAAATTATTTGATGCTATGTCTTTCTTTTCGAACACCAGACAGAGTCTCAAGGGCTACTGTCTATAATATGACATTCTTTGTGCATAATTACGTCGCATACCTCAAAGCATGTTAGAAGGCTGGTGCAGGCTTTGGTCAGCCCGCTCTTAGCAGACAAAACCCTCTCAACCACCGTACCCATGAGAATACGGTGTTCCTCAACAATGGAAGCACCATGCAGCGCTTCCAGTAGAGTATCCGGTGCCTCTGGATGGACAGAGGTCACCGGCGGAATAAGTGCACCTCCTTCTTTCAAAGGAGGCTGCTTCCTGGATTCCAGAGTCGTATGGGCCTCTGGAATAGTATTCGGCTGGGGGCCGAATTGGATATGGCCCCCATCGCCAGTCTCCAGGGGGATTTGCTCCCCCATGTGTCTGGCGGCCAAGGTATCACCCTCTGGCGCCACCCTGACGGCCTCCTGTACCTCTCCCTGGCCTGGTAAGGTCCTTCAGAACATCACCTCGGTGTCGTCCGTGGCATTGGGAGAGGAGGCCGCCGGAAGTGACCCGTTGTCCATCACATTTGGATCCAACGAATTCCCCTAAGATGAGGATCGCTGGGGGCGGGCGCGGGCCGGATTGTAGTGCATGATTCGACATATTAAAACCACGAAGTAAAGAAGTTGGATATATGTGTATAAGTGCCTTTGAGTACTTACGATTCGGCCAGGGGCTTCTCCCTGGGGCGCCACTCAGAGCTGCTATGAGTGTCCAATGTGGAGTTGTCAGCGAGGGAGACCCTCCCTCTGTTGGACGCCTCTGCCTCCAGATTTGTGGAGGCCGCCCTTTTCTTCCTTACCCCCTCAGGGGGAGAATTGCTTTCCTCTTCCCCCTCGTCGTTCTCGGCGGGGGAGGAGTGGGTTTTGGTTTCTTAGGACGATGCATCCGAAGTGCCTTTACTGCGGAGGGCCACTTTTGGTCTCCTTGGCCTTCTTCTCCGGCGCTTGGTAGGGCACCGGAACCAGCATCTTCATCAAAAGTGGGATAGCTGGGTTTTCGGGCAGTGGCGCCGGACACTGGATCCGCTCCACCTTCTTCGTCCAGCCCTGGAAAGACAGATAGGGAAGCTTAGACATCTTCCTCGAATGTACGAGTGAAGGATACACCTTGAAATACGAAAAACTTACTGGACTGGTGGGATGGGTCAGGTTGTGCCCACGGTCCTCGGTCGTCTTCAGCCATGTCTCATTGGCCTTAACAAGCACCTTCCAGATATCTTCGTTCGTAGCACCGAAGAACAGTTGCAAGGTCAGGTGCTTGGCCGGATTGAACTCCCACAAATTGCAAGTCCGGCTTTGGCAAGGAAGGATCCAGCAAAAAAGCATCACCTGGATCACATTGACAAGCTTGATGTTCTTGTCCACCATGCTCTTGATGCGCTTCTGCAGCGCTGACACCTCGTCCGACGACGCCCAGTCCAGGCCCTTTTATAGCCAGGAGGTGAGCCGCATTGGGGCCCCGGACTTGAATTCGGGAGAGCCACGGCCCAGGTGGTGTCGCGTGGCTCTGTGACATAGAACCACTACTGCTGCCACCCTTTAACAGTCTCCACAAAGGTGCCTTTGGGCCACGTGATATTGGAAAATTTGTTCACCATAGCGCCTCCACACTCTGCGTGTTGGCGATCCACCACCTTTAGTTTCACATTAAAGGTCTTCAGCCACAATCAGAAGTGAGGTGGGATGCGGAGGAAGGCCTCGCACACGACAATGAATGCCGAGATATTGAGGAAGGAGTTTGGAGCCAGATCATGGAAATCTAGCCCATAGTAGAACATGAGTCCGCGGACGAAGGGGTGGAGAGGAAACCCTAACCCGCGGATGAAGTGGGGAATGAACACCACCCTATCATGGGGCTCCAGGGTGGGGATGATCCACCCCATGGCTGGAAGCCGGTGGGTGATTTTCTGGGCCAAGTACCCCGCCTCCCGGAGCTTCGTGATGTCCTTCTCCATGACAGAGGAGGCCATCTACTTGCCCTGCGCTCCAGATCCGGATATGGTCGGAGTGATTTTTTGAGGCAGAAAGGATGGAAGCTTGGGTGCTGGAGCTTGAGAATGTGTGGGCAGAGAGAAAGAAGGAATGGGTGAAAGGGTGAATCCTTATCTCTTTATAAAGGCAGCGAATATCAAGCGCCTCCCCATTCACCTTAAAACTCGCCTATTCCCCAAGGGTTGTGCAGACGGCGCGGTTGGATTACCCACGCCCGTATTGATGAGAATCCCGCAATAAGGGGACACGATCTCTGCTTCGACAAGATGTGCCAATGAAAACCGCTTCCCGAAACATGGAGTGGGAGGCTAAGAAATGGTTCAAAATAATGACCGGGCAGGGAAGTAATGTCTCGCTACAAAAGTTATCAGTAGATGGGACTCATGAAATATTATACTCTCTGCGGTTGTGTGTGGTACTTGTTTTGCAGAGCCGGACACGTTTTCTGTGTTTGAAGGCTGCTTTGGAGTATTCGGAGAAGGAACCCGCCTTGCAATGCTGAAGACAATTTGCACACTGGACACATCGTCATTGAAGCCTGGTTCAGGGGCTACTGAGGGAGTCCTGGATTAAGGGGTCCTCTGGCGTCCGGGCTATGTGACGTGGGCCAGATTGATGGGCCATGAAGATACAAGACAGAAGACTTCCTCCCGTGTCCAGATGGGATTCTCCTTTGCGTGGATGGCAAGCTTCGCGTTCGGATATGAAGATTCCTTCCTCTGTGGACCGACTCGGTACAACCCTAGGCCCCTCCTATGTCTATATAAACCGGAGGGTTTAGTCCGTAGAGGCAATCACAATCATACAGGCTAGACATCTAGGGTTTATCCATTACGATCTCGTGGTAGATCAACTCTTGTAATCCTCATATTTATCAACATCAATCAAGCAGGAAGTAGGGTATTACCTCCATCAAGAGGGCCCGAACCTGGGTAAACATTGTGTCCCCCGTCTCCTGTTACCATCGACTTTAGACGCACAGTTCGGGACCCCTACCCGAGATCCGCCGGTTTTGACACCGACATTGGTCTCACCAACTTTGTGTAATCGGTCTCACCAGGATTACGTTATGCCCTAACCCTAATGAAATCAGTCCCACCAAAAAGCCTAACGTTCACATTTTGAACTGAATCGGTATGAAGGAGTTTTCTGATTCGGTCCCACCGACTTTGGTGAATTGTGTGTAACGGTTAGATTAAGTGTGGAGGCTATATACCCCTCCACCCTTCCTTCATTCGTGAGGAGAGCCATCAGAACATGCCTACACTTCCAGCATACATTTTCTGAGAGAGAACCACCTACTCATGTGTTGAGGTCAAGATATTCCATTCCAACCACATGAATCTTGATCTACAGCCTTCTCCAAGTTGCTTTCCACTCAAATCATCTTTCCACCAAATCCAAATCTCTGAGAGAGAGTTGAGTGTTGGGGAGACTATCATTTGAAGCACAAGAGCAAGGAGTTCATCCTCAACACAGCATCTATTACCTTTTGGAGAGTGGTGTCTCCTAGATTGGTTAGGTGTCACTTGGGAGCCTCCGTTAAGATTGTGGAGTTGAACCAAGGAGTTTGTTCGGGCAAGGAGATCGCCTACTCCATGAAGATCTACCCTAGTGAGGCAAGTCCTTCGTGGGCGATGGCCATGGTGGGATAGACAATGTTGCTTCTTCGTGGACCCTTCATGGGTGGAGCCCTCCATGGACTCGCGCAACTGTTACACTGCGTGGGTTGAAGTCTCCATCAATGTGCATGTACGATAGCACCACCTATCGGAACCACTCCAAAAATCTTCGTGTCTACACTGCGTTTTCTCCCTCCAAACTCCTCACTTTACCTTCATGTGCAATGCTTTACATTCCGCTGCTATGCTCTTAGACTTGCATGTGTAGGTTGATTCCTTGACTTGTGCTAAGTTGTTAAAATCTGCCAAGACTTAAAATTGGGAAAAGGCGAGATTTTTATTTGGTCAAGTAGTCTAATCACCCCCCTCTAGACCTACTTTCAATCCTACAAGTGGTATCAGAGCTTTGGTCTCCATTTGTCTTGATTTCCATAGCTTTTGGTGATCATAGCCTTGGTTTCACAACCTAGGAGAGTATGGCATCTAGCGAAGGAAATTACCACCGTAGGGGTCCTTAGTTTGATGGTACTAATTTTGCTAGTTGGAAGCATAAGATAAAAATGCATATTCTTGGACATAACCCCGCCGTTTGGGTATTGTGTGTATTGGCTTGCTAGGTGAATTCTTTGATGGGAGAGAACCGAACCATGAAGCTACGGCGGAAGAGTTTAAGATGTTGCAATACAATGCTCAAGCTTGTGATATTCTCTTCAACGGACTGTGCCCCGAAGAATTCAACAAAATCAGCCGTCTTGATAATGCAAAGGAAATTTGGGATACTTTGATTGATATGCACGAAGGTACCTACTCCATCAAGGAATCCAAATTGGATGTGCTTCAAACTCAACTTGACAAGTTCAAAATGAAGGATGGTGAAGGTGTCGCTGAAATGTACTCTAGGCTTGCTCTCATCACAAATGAGATTGTCGGCTTAGGAAGTGAAGAGAGGACCAATAGATTCATCATCAAGAAGATTCTAAGAGGCTTGGATGGAAAATATGATACCGTGTGCACATTGATCCAAATGATGCCCAATTACAAAGATCTCAAGCCTATCGAAGTCATTGGAAGAATTGTTGCTCATGAGATGTCACTCAAGGATAAGGAAGAGCTTCACAACAAGTTAAGTGGTGCTTACAAAGCCTCATGTGATTCTCCCACATCTTCAAGTGAGAAAAAAACCTTCAATGAAGAATTGAGCCTAATGGTGAAGAATTTCAACAAGTTCTATAAGAGTAGATGCAAGGAAAGAAGTTCCAAGTCAAGGTCCTACAATGACAAAAGATCTTCGAGTCGCGAACGTAATTGCTACAATTGTGGAAGACCCGGACACTATTCCAATGAGTGTACGGCTCCCTACAAAAGAAGAGAAGATTCACCCAAAAGAAGAAGTAGAAGAGAAGAATCACCACCTAGAGAGAGGAGGAGTAGAGATGATCGTTATGAATGAAGAACCTCTTGGAGAAGCAAGGATTCGGAAAGGAAGGACAAATCATCAAGGAGCTACAGAAAATGAAGACATCAAGCTCATGTTAGTGAATGGGTATCCGGCTCCGACTCCGACTGAGGGAGTCCTAGTGTCGGGGAAAACTGATCCACGAGCACCTATGGGGACCGAGCCCCTTTCGGTTCGGCGGGGGGCGGAGGTCGCACGAAGAGCAGATCGAGGCGAGGCACACAAGCTGTTTACCCAGCTTCGGAGCTCTCGGAGGGATAATACTCCTACTGCTGCTTTGTGGTTTGTATTGAGTTCTTGCTCGGGAGCGCTGAGTGCTACAGTACACACCAGCAGCTAACGAGACCGAGCGTGAGTGTTCTACTGTTCGTCCCCCTCCCTACATTGCGCATGGGCCTCCTTTTATATGCTCAAGGGGTCACCGACAGGTGGCAACGTATACAAGGGTAAAAATGGAAAGGTGATGCGGTTGGTACAGCTACTTGTACAGTGTATCATACCTAACCCTGACGGCAGGGGACAAGGGCATTAAATGCCCGTCTGCGTCGCCCAAACAGTGCAAGAAGGGGACCGTCAGGTATGCCACCGTTCGCCACGATGGCAATCTTGTCAGCATCGTTTGCCACCGCGTACCCCTGGCTGCACAGCCTCCCGCCATGTACGCCTGGGAGAGTCATAGAGCGACACGTTGGTGGATGTGCTGGAGCGTGGGTACGGAGTGGTAGGTTGCCGCGGCAAACACCTTGCCGCGGTCGTTGTCTTGTCGCGTCTGGAAGCTTGTTGCTCACCGGGCTTCGCCGGGACGCGTGGCGCGTCGCGGCGAGTACCTTGAGATGCCTTGGTTGGCCTTCCCGGCAAGCTCCTCTTGCCAGGGTCTTGTGCCTTGAGTGGCCTTCTCGGCAAGCTCCTCTTGTCGGGGCCTTGTCTCCTTGGCTTGAATACTTTGTTCTTGAATGGCTCCAAAGGAACCACGGGGGACCTTAGCGGTCACCCGGCAAGCCTTGCCGTGGGGTGCTGCGACTGCCCGTGCACAAGTTCGGGATACTAGGGTACCCCTACTCTAGTACACCGACAGGAGCCCCCGGGCCTGTGCCATACACGATGCCAAGCGCTGTTGGGCCAGGCCCAAAACAGGGCACGGGCACGCGCGGCCTGGGTCACGTCGTATCTTACTCCGTATCCACCGCGCCCTCCCCGAACGGCACGTGTCGATTGCGGCATCGTGGGAGAGATCGTGGGTGGCTTCTTTATTCGGAAAGGCGGAACGTCCGCCCCCTCCCTCCTTATAAGCAGGGGAAACAGGGGCAGCTCGCCCATCCGCCCGTTGCTATTCCATCCTCGAAAATCTCCGCCGCTCCCCTTCTTCCTAAAGCCGAAAGAGAGCACCGCTCCGCCCCTCATCGCCACCAGCACCACCAACGCTGTCGACCTCCCTCACCACTTCCGCCATGGCTCCGAAAGCCGATAAGGAGAAGGTCCTGAAGTCGGCCGAAGCGCAGCGGCTCGCGGCGCTTCAAAAGGAGTGGGCCATCTCCCCCCCCCCAAGCTTACCGCGGGGGATCTGAGGGAGTACTACTACCTCTTCTGGTCGATGGAGACGCGGGCGCACCCGCGCACGAAGGTACTTCCAGCTGCCGCTTGGAAAATGGCTCCAACTGGGTACCCTTTCTTCGCCTAGTTCTTCTACTGCGGGCTCTGCCCGCCTTTCTCTGAATTCTTCTGCGGTATCATGAATACCTACGGGCTCCGCCTCCTTGACTTCACCCCCAATGTTGTCCTGACCATGGCAGTTTTCGCACATCTCTGCGAAAACTTTGTCGGAGTCCACCCAAATGTAGCCCTTTTCCGCCATTTCTTTTCGCCCCGAGTTGAGAAAGGAGAGCCTTTATCCGGCGGAATCGCCTGGATCTCAAAAGCCGGCAAGAAGGATGCTTATCTGGAGGGAGAGTTCCATAGCAAGTGGGAGGAATGGAGGGCGGACTGGTGCTGGATTGTCGAGGAGAAACCGCAGCCGTTTACCGCCCGGCGCCAAACTCCAGTAGTGCGCGGCAGCGATTGGAGCAACGTGGCCCCATAAGACGACAGGCTAAAGATTTTCGTCGCCCGGATCCAACAACTCAGGCTTGCCGAGCTCACTGTAGGCGCAGTTGGCGCAGATTTCCTTCGTCGCCGCATCGCCCCCCTGCAGGAGAGGAGGAGACCCGCCTGGGAGTTCAAGAATGATGCGGATATCATGAGGCTGCGTCCGGGCCTCAAGTTCAACTTCACTGTTCTGGAGCTCACTGTTCAAGTACGACCCTCAGCATCCCGAAGTGTTCAGGTTGCCGAGGGGCGTCGTTCCGCTGTGCAACAACTCCTCGCTCGACCGCATCCGTGCAATGATGCCGTTGTGCGACTCGCATGGAATTGACCCAGCTTGGATAGAGCCTGCAAACGACATCGTGCAGGCGTTCTTCGATGGCTTGGTAGAAGTGCCGATCCGCGTTGACGAGTAGAGGGGCCTCACCCGGGACACCACCGACGAGGATATCAAGCGCATCGCCACTAGGCTGGAAGAGGCGGCGGCAGCCGCAGCCGCGGGCGAGTTTGGGTTCACCGTGGAGGAGGCAGAGGCAGTAGAGGCGGCAAGCCTTGCCGAGCGAGAGGGGCTTGCCGGCGAGGCAGAGCCTGCCGGGCATGACGTCGGGCCGAGCGAGCCCGCCGAGGATACGAGCGGCTCGTTGGAGATCGGCTCCTCTTCCTCTTCATCTTCGGGCAGCTTGCCGCAAGCAGAGCCCCCGGCTCCACAAGCAGAGCCCCCGGCTCCACCAAGAAGGCGTCTCCGCAAGGCCGGGGATGTAGGGGAGCGGCAGACAAGTCAACCCCCGCCGCGCCGCAGGACACGCTCCACCGCGGCAAGTTCTGTTGCCGCGGAAGCACCTCATGCTGCTGCGGCAACTGGAGCAGGGTCCTCCCGGTCCGCCGCTCCAGCTCCCGCCAAGCGGCCAAGGGATCCTACTCCTCCGCCTCCTCGCGCCGGAGGTGAGCCAGGCTTTGACTTCTCCGAGCTCAGCTCCGACGAGGAAGAAGAAGAGTAAGATTCTTGTTGTACTTGTATTTCTTCAATTCTTGCTGTTTTGTCTTGTATCTCATTTACTTTACTCTGAACTCATCCCTTTTTAGGACTCTGGCCCAGAGAGCGGCAAAGAGAGCCAAGGTCCTGGTGATTTTCATCGAGGACGACCCCACCGTGTCAGCAGGGGGTGCGCCCGAGGCAAACTTGCCGGACCCGGCAACTGTTCTTCAGAGCAGCCCCCAGCGCAGACCCCAGCGTAAGTATATGGGTTGCTTCCCGCTGTTAGGCGCGCATGGATACTCTTTGTTTGCTGATATTTGACTGTTGGTTGGTGTAGGAGCAGAGCAGCCCTACCAGGAGCGTCCGGAGGCCGCCCCTGACATGCCATCCGCTTCGACTACGCCGCCAAGGGAGAGTTCTCCGGCAAGGGAGAATCCTCCGACAAGGGAGAGCTCTCTGGCAAGGGGGAGCTCTCCGGCAAGGGAGAAGTCTCCGGCAAGGGACAGCACCAGCGGCACCCCGGTGGCGGAGACCGCAACTGCAGAGCATGGTACAGGTAATCCTCTTGCTTCGAAACTTCCCTTGGGTTCTTCTTCGTTTGATCTTCTTTTTGGATATTTGCTTGACTTTTCTTCCTTTTCCGGCCATCAGACCCATCTACTACGGAGCCGATGGACACCGAGGTTGCTGTCGATGAAGCCGCCGCCACCGAAGAAGCGGCCGGCGCTGATGATCCCGCCGGCGAAGAGGCCGCCAAGGCTGCCGCCGCAGCAGCTGACGAGGGGTCTGGCGATTGCACTGACGGCCCTGAGGCCTCAGGAGCGCCAGGCGCTATGCCGACCGCCGACCCTTCCGCTGCTGCCGCAGCGCCAGGCTCCGAAGAGCCCCAGCCAGGCGTCTACTTGAAGGTCGGCGATGGCGTCTTCATCAACCTCCCCTGGGCGTCAACGTCCAGGGCGCCGGTCGAAGGAGAAAGCTTTGACGTTGAGGTGCTTGCCTCCGCTGGGCTGACGCTGGTTGACGTGCCAAGCAGCAGCAGCGGCGATCCCGAGGAGGAGCGGCTGCTGCGGAAGCTGTTGTCGCTCTACCGCGCCCGGCAAGCCAAGCTGGAATCCCGCGAGGCGCTTGCCGCGAAGGCGGGAGCAGACATCGAGAAGCGCGCGGAGGAGCTCCGAAGTATCAACCAGGCAGCTCTCCGGGCCTTGGAGGAGGAGAGGGAGCGGCTCAAGGAGGAGCAGAAGGCCTTCCTCCTCGAGAAGGCTGGCGTCAAAGAGCAACCGCGGCTTGCCGCTGGGAAGTTGTCTGCACAGGAGGGTGAGCTGGCGCAGCAGAAGGTCAACCTTGATAGCCACGAGGAGGAGCTCGCCGCGTGCGAGCGAACACTTGGCGGGGCTATCAAGCAAGCGGAGGACGCTGCCGCAGCTGCCGAGGCCACCCAGAAGGAGCTGGAGACGAAGGTGGCGCTACTGGAGGCCGATCTCAAGGCGAGCGGCGAGGAGCTTGTTGCGCTCAAGCGTGAGCGGGAAAAGGACGCCCACAGCCACTCAGAGCTGCAGGCCCGCCTCGCCGAGAAGGACAAGGAGCTCAGCGCCGCCAAGGACTCCAACGCAGATCTTGAGTTGAAGCTGACCACTTTGACCAAGACGTTGGACGGCGCCAGGGAGCAGGAGGTGGCCTTGAAGGAGGAGATCAAGGCCGACAAGGCACTGCTGGAGAGTATCGCTGTCACCCAGAACACCTTTAGGGAGACGGTGGAGCACTGGACGGAGAGTCTTATGAACGCTGCCGCAGATATTGACAGGGAGCTAGCGCAGCTGGGAATGGAGGATCTCGGGTATCCCTCCGACGAGAATCTCCAATCCAGCGCCAAGCTCACCTTGTTCTTCAAAGGCGTGGCGACGGCCCTCCAGTGACTCCGGGAGAGGATCCCAAAGCAGCGAGCCGACGAGTCACGCAAGATCTGCGCGGGAGCTCTTCAAAAAGTGTTGTTGAAGGTGGCCTTCCGCAACCCGGGCCTCAACCTCACCAACGTCCTCAGGACCTTGCCGCCGGAAGCTGACATGGAGGCGCTCAAGGCCCTTGTCGCACCCATTGTGGACAAGGTGAGCGGGATCAAGAGGGTTGAGGGCGATCGTGTAGACTAGGCCGCCCGCTTTCTTCTTTTCTTGTCGCTGCTGGTCATGTTATGAAAACAATCTATTAGAGCCGCGACAAGCTATTTTGTAATATAACTCTATTTTGGGTAGTGATTGCACTGTTATTTCCTTTGCTCGATTCCTTCCTTTGTATGTTTTCGCCCTACGCTTTTAGGGAACTTGCCGGCACAGGCACCCTTGCCGCGAGCGCTGAGCGCGGGACGTCAGCAGCCTGCTGGCGGTGCCGTTACCGACAAGAAACCTTGTCGCAACTAGTCGCAGCTCACTTAAGTTGTTGAGTGGACTCGAAACAAAGTAAGGGCGCGACTCTAGTCGCAGCACACTTAAGTTGTTGAGCGGACTCGAAAAAAAGTAAGGGCGCAACTAGCCACGAGCTGGTTCCTTCGCGCACAGGTTTTCCATACAAAGCATGGTCGTTCAAGGAAGATAACTTAAAAAATCTGATTGCTCAAACTTTGGCAACTTAGCTTTTCTGTTGTTTGCTTCCCGGCAAGGCGAAACTTTCTTGAACGACGCCTGGTCCGTACCATTATCTTCTCCTTCCCCCCCGGCAAACTTGTGGGCGAGGGAACCTTCCTTTCCTTGAGAAAAAAGATAGAAGATAAAATAAAGATATGGAGCCTTATGGCTCATTATTGCTTACCGGGGGTTGGCGCTGCACAAAGTGTCAGATAATACATGCAAGAAATAAAGAGCATGAAATTGACAAGATGCGCGGAGCGCATGAGCTTTATTTATGCACAGGGTCTGCGCCTGGCTTTGTACAAAGGATTACATGCAACAGCGGCAAAACTCGTACAAAAGGTGGTTGCCGGAACAGGGTCCGGCAACCGCGCCTTACGGGTAAAACTTACGAAGATGCTCAATGTTCCAGGAGTTGCTCACCGGAATGCCATCTTCGGTCTCAAGGTGAACAGTGCCAGGCCTAGTGACTCGTTTCACCCGGTAAGGGCCTTCCCACTTCGGCGCCAACTTGTTGGAAGTCTTGGCGGGCTGAACGCGCCGAAGAACAAGGTCGCCTTCCTCGAGACTTCTGGCGTTAACTTTGCGGCTATGGTAGCGGCGCAAAGCTTGCTGGTAGCGAGCAACTCGTACAGCAGCCTGAAGACGGTCTTCCTCAAGGAGCAGCGCGTCATCTTGTCGCAGCTGCTCTTGCTCCAGCTCATCATAAGCGAGCACTCGAGGTGACCCGTATACGAGTTCCGTGGGGAGAACTGCCTTTGCTCCATAGACCAGAGCGAAAGGTGTCTGGCCAGTGGCTCGATTTGGTGTCATCCTGATCGACCAAAGAACCACCGGCAGCTCCTCAATCCAGTTTCTTCCGCACTTGTGCAGCCTGTCGAAAGTCCTGGTCTTGAGCCCACGCAGCACTTCAGCATTTGCCCTCTCCGCTTGACCGTTGCTTCTGGGGTGAGCAACAGAAGCGAAGCAGACCTTGGCGCCAAGATCTTGGACGTACTGCATGAAGGTGCGGCTCGTGAATTGCGTACCGTTGTCGGTGATGATCCTCTTAGGGATCCCGAAGCGGCAAACAATCGACCTGAAGAACTTGACTGTTGACTGTGCTGTCACCTTCCTCACTGCTTCCACTTCCGGCCACTTTGTGAACTTGTCGATTGCAACGTACAAGTACTCAAAGCCCCCGACTGCTCGGGGGAAGGGGCCGAGGATGTCGAGTCCCCAGACCGAAAATGGCCATGATAAAGGGATCGTCTGGAGAGCTTGAGCTGGCTGGTGTATCTGCTTGGAATGGAACTAGCACGCTTCACACTTGGTTACTTGTGCAGTTGCATTCTGGAGGGCTGTCGGCCAAAAGAAACCTTGCCGGAATGCTTTGTCGGCAAGTGCTCTTGCGACAATGTGGTGACCACATATGGCTCCATGTATCTCTGCCAACAGCTTTTGTCCGTCTTCCCGGTGAATACACTTCAATTTCACACCGTTGAGTCTTCTTCTGTACAGTGCGTTGTCGACAAACTGGTACATACTTGACTATCGGGCTACTCTTTCCGCTTATTCTTGCTCTTCGGGAAGTTCTCCTGTCTGAAGGAAACGGACAATCTGCTGTGCCCATGCTGGATCCTGCGGCTCGACAACAAGGACTAAAGGCACATCTGCTGCTACGGCAACACCCGCTTCTACGGCGAGAACCTGCGGCTCAGCCGGAGCTTGACGTTCCCCGGCAAGCTTGCCGGAGCAAAACTTGTTGGGAGCGTCTGCTTCGACGGAACAAACCCTAGGGTTTGCCGGAGCAGACTGCTCCTCAGCACTCTTGGTGTTGATCTTGGGGACCTTCTTGGCGGCGGTTTCGGGATGCTCTGCCGGAAAATAGTCACCAGAAATCAACTTCCTCTTCTTGCTCTGTCCAGTTGATGGCGTTACAGACGGTTGAGTCAGCTTGAGCACAAAGATCCCTGGTTCCACAGGTAACTTAAGTGTTGCGCACTTTGACAGGCCATCGGCGATGTCGTTCTAAGATCTTGGAACATGTTCCATCTGTAGGCCGACAAAGTGCTCTTCTAGCTTTCTCACTTCATCAACGTAGGCTTCCATCAACGGACTCTGATAACTCTTATTCACTTGGTGGACGACAAGCTGCGAGTCACCCCTAACAATGAGCTTCTTGATCCCAAGGTCTGTCGCGATCCTGAGACCGACAAGCAAACCTTCATATTCTGCAGTATTGTTTGTTGCTTGCTCCTTGGGAAAGTGCATCTGGACTATGTACTTGAGGTGCTCTCCGGTGGGTGTGACAAGCAGCACGCCAGCACCGGCGCCTTGCAGCGAGAAGGCACCATCAAAGTACATTAGCCACTCTTTGCTTGCTTCCTTAACGGGGATGCTCGTTTATGGAATTTCTTCATCTGGTGTTGGCGTCCACTCTGCTATGAATTCTGCCAATGCTCTGCTTTGGATAGTTGAAGTGCTCTCAAACTTGAGGCCAAAGCTCGACAGTTCCACTGCCCACTCAACAATCCTGCCTGTTGCTTCTGGATTCTGCAGTATCATCTTCAGTGGAAAAGGAGTGACAACTGTGATCTCATGTGCTTGGAAATAATGGCGCAGCTTTCTCGAGGCCATGAGAAGGCCGAAAAGCAATTTCTGCACACCAGAGTACCTTGACCTAGCCCGCTGTAGAAGGGAACAGACAATGTAAACTGGACGCTGCACCATTTTCTTCTGTATCTCCTCACGCGCCTGCGTAGACCCATCTTTGTCGGGACCAGAGCTTGTCGGGGAAGCCCCCTGCTTGTCACTGGATGCGCCTGCCGTGGTTGCCAGCTCATCATCTGCTTCCCTCTCCGCTACTAACGCAGCACTAACCACTTGATTGGTTGCCGCCAGATACAGTAGCAACTTCTCCTGTGGCTTAGGTGTGACAAGTATTGGAGTGGAGGACAGGTATCTCTTCAAGTCCTGCAGCGCAGGCTCCACTTCCGGAGTCCATTTCATTGGACCTGCCTTTTTCAATATTTTTAAAAACGACAGGGCGCGCTCAGCAGACTTAGAGATAAACCTGCTGAGAGCTGCCACGCAACCGGCAAGTCTTCGTACATCCTTGACGCACTTTGGTGCTTCAATTTGCTCAATGGCCTTGATCTTGTCGGGATTGGCTTCAATTCCCCGCTGAGACACGAAGAACCCGAGAAGGTTGCCGGAAGGGACTCCAAACACACACTTCTCGGGGTTGAGCTTGAGGCTGATCTTGCGCAGATTTGCAAAAGTCTCGTCTAAATCTTGAATCAGAGTTGTCCTGTCCGTGCTCTTGACCACTATGTCATCCATGTAGGCTTCTACATTTCTGTGTATTTGTGGCTCAAAAGCGGTATGGACTACCCTTGCGAATGTTGAACCAGCATTCTTTATACCGAAAGGCATCCGTATGAAACAGTACGTGCCACATGGAGTGATGAATGCGGTCTTTTCCTCATCCTCTTCTGCCATGAAGATCTGATGGTATCCTGAGTATGCGTCAAGAAATGAAAGCAAATCACATCCGGTTGTGGAGTCAACAATCTGGTCAATGCACGGCAAGGGAAATGGGTCTTTGGGACAAGCTTTATTAACATCGGTAAAGTCGATACAAAGTCTCCATTTCCCGTTTGCCTTGCGCACGACTACAGGATTGGCCAACCACGTAGGATGGAGCACTCCTCTGACAAGGCCTGCTACTTCCATCTTCTTGATCTCTTCTGCGATGAATTCTTGGCGCTCCACTGCTTGCTTCCTGACTTTCTGCTTGACGGGCCGCGCATGAGGACAGACGGCAAGGTGGTGCTCAATTACTTTCCTGGGAACACCGGGGATGTCATACGGTTGCCACGCAAACACGTCGACGTTCGCCCGCGGGAAAGCAATGAGCGCGCTTTCCTATTTAGGGTCGAGAGTGGCACTGATGGTGAAGGTACCACCAGTGTCGTCCTCCTTGACGGGCACCTTCTTGGTCTCTGGCGGAGCTGCCATTGTCTTCTTACACTTGCCGGTGGAGCTCGATGGTGCGTCCTCAACGGTAGCGCAACACTCCGAAGAGGTGCGCTTGCCGGAGTGGGCATCAGAGCTCTTGCTGGACTTGGTCTTCTCCTTCCCCCCGGGAGCTTCAGTGGCAAGTGATTTGCGATCTGTTGCGGCTGTCGCTTCCCTGTAAATCTTGTCGGCACAGATAAGAGCATCCTTCTTGTCGCCAGGGACAGAGATGACGCTTATCAGGCCTGGCATCTTCAGCATGTTATATGCATAGTGAGAGGCGGCCATGAACTTGGCGAGCGCTGGACGGCCGAGAATCCCATTGTAAGGCAATGGAAAATCGGCAACGTCAAAAGTGACCCTCTCAGTTCTGAAGTTCAACTCGCTGCCAAATGTCACCGGCAACGTGATCTTCCCCTTAGGCTTGCTCCTTCCTGGGTTGATTCCTTGGAATGTGCCGGTCTCTTCGAGCTCGCTGTCAGGGACTTGGAGTTTCCTGAGCACAGCGGAGGAGATCAGGTTCAAGCTGGCCCCGCCGTCAACTAGCATCTTAGTGACCTTGAGGTTGCGGATAGTTGGTGAAACCAACATCGGCAAGCACCCGACCGCAGTTGTGCGATTAGGGTGGTCCTCAATATCGAAGATGATAGGCGTGCTGGACCATTTCAGAAGCTTGTGTGACTCGATGGGTGGTTCTGCCGCATTGACTTCCCGCACCCACTGCTTGAGTTGGCGGTGTGAAGTATGCAGAGAAGCACCACCGTCAACGCACAAGACCTCTGTGGCTTTCTGGAACTCCTGCTCACTGGTCTCATCATCATCCATGTCTTCGTCGTCGTCGTCATCTTCGTCCTTGTCGCGGCCGCGAGGAGGTCTGTCTCCTTGCAGCTGCTTGGCCTTGCCGCGGCGTCCTCCCCGGCCGGGGCGCTTCGTGCCGGATCCTCCAGCACCTCCTTGGGCTTTCTCCTTGTCGCGTCGCTCGTATTCGGCCTTTTGCAGCTCGACAAGCTGCTCGACCTTCTTGCAGCTCTGGAGGTCATGGCCCTTGGTGCGGTGGATCTTGCAGTACTGCTTGTTTGTGCCGTCCTGCTTGTCGGCGATCGCTACAGCCTGGCAGTTGGCGCATGCGGCAACCTCCTTGCCGGAGCTACCAGCCTTGGCTTTCTTGGCACCACCTTCGTTGCCGGACTGCTCAACAACTAGCACATCTTTGCCTTTCCTCTTTCTGTTGTTCCGCCGCCGGCTTTTCTTTGCCGGGGCAACATCCTCGCTGTCAGATCCTCCTGCTCCTGTATCCTCTCCGGGGAGTTTCCTCCCTTCCTCAGCACGTGCACACTTGTCGGCCAGGGCATACAGCTCACTGACGTCTCTTATCTTGCACATCGCCATCTCCTCCCGCATCCTGCGGTTACGCACGTTCTGGTGAAACGCACTGATGACCGCAGCAGGCTGGACGTCTGGGATGTTGCGTTGCACCTGGCTGAATCTCTGGATTTACTTGCATAGAGGCTCCCCTTCCTTCTGGGCAAGCAGGTGAAGATCACTCTCCTGGCCATGAGGTTTGTGGCCGCCTGTAAAGGCGTCGACAAACTGATGGCATAGGTCCGCCCAGGAAGATATGGAGTTTTCTGGCAAGTGCATGAGCCAGGACCTGACGTTGGGCTTGAGCACCAGAGGGAAGTAATTGGCGAGGATCTTGTCGTCTCGCCCCCCGGCAGCCTGCACCGCGATGGTGTAGATGCTGAGGAACTCCGACGGATGCGACTTGCCGTCGTACTTCTTTGGTACGTCTGGCTTGAAGTTCTTTGTGCTGGGCCACTGGACTTGCCGTAGCTCACGGGTAAACGCAGGGCAGCCTACCATGTACGGAAAGTCGTCTGGTTCCCCTGGTGCATGCATGTCGACAGAGGGCCCAGCGCGCTGATCTGATTGACGCCGCGCTTCCCTTCAGCGCTCGATGCAAGTACGAGCGTCTTATTGCTGTCGTTCACGAAGAACTTGGCGCTGATCGCAGCGAGCTCGCGGATCTGATAACGCGGTGGAGTCGCTGTCGAGGTGGATCCGGCGAGGCGGCGATCTCGGCCTTCGCGGCGGAGAGTGCGCAGTGGTCGCACCCCCACCGGTTTTGTCGCCATCGGCCCGTGCCTGGCTGACTCGCCGCGGCTGCGATGTACTCGGCTGCCGCGGAGTGTCGGCGTTGGCAAAGCCGATGAGACTCTGAATGGTGGCCCTCCAGTCGTCGATCTTGTCCGCCGTTGGAGGGTAGTCTAGGAGCAGTTGAGCTCGCGCCAAAGCTTCTGCTGGAGTGGCAGGTAGCGGTGGAGAACGGTGTGTGGAGCGGGATATGCTCGAACTTCTAACTATGTTAGAAGGAGCAGTATCCCGTCCAGGCGACCGTGCCTCGCTCGTGCCAGCGTGTTGGCGTGCATGCTGGCCTTGAGCATCCCGAGATCCACCAGCTCGATCTAGGTCCAACGAGCGTATGGTACCGTGAGTACCATGACGCTGCGGTTCCGCGCCTCCTGAGATGAGCGCGATGGATGTGCGGACGCCGAGGTCTGCGCAGGCTTGTCCTTGGACCTGGCGGCACCGTGAGCTCCCTCGTCGACGCCCGTTCTCCCACCGGCGTCTTCCCCACCAGCCGTTTGCTCCGGCGGTGGTGGGTTTGTCGCGGACGGAGCAGCCGCCTCCGAAGCCTTCTTCTTCGGCGGCATGTTGATGAAGATGATGAAGATCTAGCTCGTGTGAACGCCGGATCAGGTTCACACTACCTCGACGCCCCCTACCTGGCGCGCCAAAGATGTCGGGGAAAACTGATCCACGAGCACCTATGGGGACCGAGCCCCTTTCGGTTCGGCGGGGGGCGGAGGTCGCACGAAGAGCAGATCGAGGCGAGGCACACGAGTTGTTTACCCAGATTCAGAGCACTCGGAGAGTTAATACTCCTACTGCTGCTTTGTGGTTTGTATTGAGTTCTTGCTCGGGAGCGCTGAGTGCTACAGTACACACCAGCAGCTAACGAGACCGAGCGTGAGTGTTCTACTGTTCGTCCCCCTCCCTACGTTGCGCATAGGCCTCGTTTTATATGCTCAAGGGGTCACCGACAGGTGGCAACGTATACAAGGGTAAAAATGGAAAGGTGCTGCGGTTGGTACAACTACTTGTACAGTGTATCATACCTAACCCTGACGGCAGGGGACAAGGGCATTAAATGCCTGTCTGCGTCGCCCAAACAGTGCAAGAAGGGGACCGTCAGGTACGCCACCGTTCGCCACGATGGCAATCTTGTCAGCGCCGTTTGCCACCGCATACCCCTGGCTGCACAGCCTCCCGCCACGTACGCCTGGGAGAGTCCCAGAGCGACACGTTGGTGGATGTGCTGGAGCGTGGGTACGGAGTGGTAGGTTGCCGCGGCAAACGCATTGCCGCGGTCATTGTCTTGTCGCGTCCGGAAGCTTGTTGCTCACCGGGCTTCGCCGGGACGCGTGGCGCGTCGCGGCGAGTACCTTGAGATGCCTTGGTTGGCCTTCCTAGCAAGCTCCTCTTGCCAGGGTCTTGTGCCTTGAGTGGCCTTCTCGGCAAGCTCCTCTTGTCGGGGCCTTGTCTCCTTGGCTTGAATACTTTGTTCTTCAATGGCTCCAAAGGAACCACGGGGGACCTTGGCGGTCACCCGGCAAGCCTTGCCGCGGGGTGCTGCGACTGCCCGTGCACAAGTTTGGGATACTAGGGTACCCCTACTCTAGTACACTGACACCTGGATTAGGGGGTGTCCGGACAGCCGGACTCTAACCTTTGGCCGGACCGTTGGACTATGAAGATACAAGCTTGAAGACTTCGTCCCGTATCCGGATGGGATTTTCCTTGGCGTGGAATGCAAGCTTGGCAATACGGATATTTAGATCTCCTCCCATTGTAACCGACTCTGTGTAACCCTAGCCCCCTCCGGTGTCTATATAAACCGGAGGGTTTAGTCCATAGGACACAATAATAACAATAATCATACCATAGGCTAGCTTCTAGGGTTTAGCCTCTCTGATCTCGTGGTAGATCTACTATTGTACTACCCATATCATCAATATCAATCAAGCAGGAGTAGGGTTTTACCTCCATCGAGAGGGCCCGAACCTGGGTAAAAACATCGTGTCCCTTGTCTCCTGTTACCATCCGCCTAGACGCACAGTTCGGGACCCCCTACCCGAGATCCGCCGGTTTTGACACCGACATTGGTGCTTTGATTGAGAGTTCCTCTGTGTCATCATCATCAGGCTTGATGGCATCTTTGATCATCGTTAGCGATGCAGTCCAGGGTGAGACTTTTCTCCCAGGACAGATCTTTGTATTCGGCGGCTTTGCACTGCGGGCCATTCGCTTGGCCATCTGAGCAGATTGAAAGCTACGCCCCTGGCCATCAGGTCAGGTTTGGAAGCTTAAACTACACGGCCGATATCCGCGGAGACTTGATCTCCGACGGGTTCGAGCCCCTGCCGTGTGCGTCGCACTGTCACGATGGGCATGATTGAGCTATGCAGCCGAACAGTGCCCCGGAGGCCGCACCCGCATCTGCTCCAACCTTTAATTCGGAGCCAACTACGCCGACCGAGGGCGGGTGGCTAGACCCCGCCGCGGAGGCTGCAGTCTCAACGGCGATCGAACCGAATACCAGCCTTATCCTTCGTGAGGCCCGTGACTCCACATTGCCGGACTCTTCTCCGGACTCTGAACCCTCCGCGCCCCTGCCAATCGAATCTGATTGGGCGCCGATCATGGAGTTCACCGCCGCAGATATCTTTGAACACTCGCCCTTCGGCGACATACTGAATTCACTAAGGTCTCTCTCTTTGTCAGGAGAGTCCTGGCCGGATTATGACCGGCATGATTGGGATGCGATCGACGAAGAAATTCGACGCCCACCCACCACCCACTTCATAGCCACTGTCGATGATTTAACCGACATGCTCGACTTTGACTCCGAAGACATCGACGGTATGGACGGCGATGCAGGAGACGAACAGGAACCAGTGCCTATAGGGCACGGGAAATCCACCTCGTCGTATGACATATATATGGTGGACACACCCAAAAAAGGCAATGGCGACGGATGAGCGGAGGATTACCCCTCCAAGAAGCAACCCAAGCGCCGACGTCGGCGGCGCCGCTCTAAGTCCCGCCAGAGCAAAAACGGTGATTCTGGCACAGGAGATAATAATACTCCGGACAGTGCCGAAGACAACCCCCTCCAGCAAGGTTCAGCGCAGGAGGATGGAGAAGCCAGCCCTCATGAGAGAGCGGCGGACAGAGAGGAAGAGGATGACAATTACATGCCTCCCTACGAAGACGAGGCAAGCCTCGATGACGACGAATTTGTCGTGCCTGAGGATCCCTTTGAGCAAGAGCGCTTCCAACACCGGCTTATAGCCACGGCAAATAGCCTTAAGAAGAAGAAGCAGCTTAGAGCTGATCAAGACTTGCTAGCTGACAGATGGACTGAAGTCCTTACGGCCGAGGAATATGAACTCGGACGTCCCTCCAAGAGCTACCCAAAGCGCAGGGTGCTACCCCGTTTAGAGGAGGAAGCATCCAAACCTACATCTCCAGCGTATGACGTGGCTGACCGGCCACCTCGTGGCCGCGACAGAGAGGCCTCTCGGCCCACAACTCAAGCCGCACCCCAGCGTCACTCAAAAAATACAAAGGCATGAGGAAATGCGTTAGACCTACGAGATATATTGGAGGACAAAGCAAGGCAAACAAGATCGATCTACGGATCGCGTGGGCGCCCCACGACACGAGACGATAACCGTCACGCCGGATACAATAAAAGTAAATCCGGTCGGGCCGAATACAATAGACAAAACTCATTTGAGTTGCGTCGTGATATAGCCCAGTACAGAGGCGCCGCACACCCGCTATGCTTCACAGATGAAGTAATGGATCATCAAATCCCAGAGGGTTTCAAACCCATGAATATTGAATCATACGATGGTACGACAGATCCTATGGTATGGATCGAGGACTATCTCCTTCATATCCACATGGCCCGCGGCGACGATCTACACGCCATCAAATACCTCCCACTCAAGCTTAAAGGACCAGCTCGGCATTGGCTTAACAGCCTGCCAGCAGAATCCATTGGGTGTTGGGAAGACCTGGAAGCCGCATTCCTCGACAACTTCCAGGGCACCTATGTGCAACCACCAGACGCCGATGACCTGAGCCACATAATTCAGCAGCCAGAGGAATCGGCCAGACAATTCCGGAGACGGTTCCTAACCAAGAAAAATCAAATCGTCGACTGTCCGGACGCAGAGGCCCTAGCGTCTTTCAAGCATAATATATGTGATGAGTGGCTAGCCCGGCACCTTGGACAGGAAAAGCCGAAATATATGGCAGCCCTCACGACACTCATGACCCACTTTTGCGCGGGAGAAGACAGCTGGCTGGCTCGTAGCAATAACATGTCAAAGAGCCCTGGTAATTCGGATACCAAGGACAGCAATGGCAGGTCACGTCGCAACAAGCACAAGCGCCACATTAACATCGACAATACGGAGGACACGGCAGTTAATGCCGGATTCAGAGGCTCTAAGCCCGGTCAGCGGAAAAAGCCATTCAGAAGAAGCACTCCGGGCCCATCCAGTTTGGACCGTATACTCGAATCGCTCGTGTCAGATACATGGCACCTCCGAAAGGCCAGCCAACCACACCAACAGGGATTGTTGGGTGTTCAAGTAGGCCGGCAAGTTAAATGCCGAAAACAAGGGCAAGGGGCTACATAGCGATGACGAAGAGGAGCCCCGACCACCGAACAACAGAGGACAGAAGGGTTTCCCCCCACAAATGCGGACGGTGAACATGATATACGCAACCCACATCCCAAAGAGGGAGCGGAAGCGTGCATTAAGGGACGTATACGCGTTAGAGCCAGTCGCCCCAAAGTTCAACCCATGGTCCTCCTGCCCGATCACTTTCGATCGTAGGGACCATCCGCATTGGTTCTAGACCCAATCATAGATGGATGTCACCTCACTCGAGTCCTCATGGATGGCGGCAGCAGCCTGAACCTGCTTTATCAGGACACATTGCGCAAAATGGGCATAGATCGATCCCTCAAGGATTAAACCCACAAATACGACCTTTAAGGTTGTCATACCAGGTGTAGAGGCCCATTGCACAGGCTCAGCCACACTAGAAGTGGTCTTCGGATCCCCGGATAATTTCCGAAGCGAGGAGTTAATCTTCGATATAGTCCCGTTTCGCAGTGGCTATCACGCACTGCTCGGGCGAACTACATTTGCAAAGTTCAATGCAGTGTCGCACTATGCATACCTCAAGCTCAAGATGCCAGGACCTCGGGGAGTCATTACAGTCAATGGAAACATCGAGCGCTCTCTCCGAACAGAGGAGCACACGGCGGCCCTCGCAGCGGAAGTACAAAGCAGCCTCTCAAGGCTATTCTCCAGTCCGGCGATAAAACGTCCGGACACCATCAAGCGCGCCCGGACTAACCTACAACAAGACCACCTGCCACGTCCCGAGCAAGCGTAGCAATGCGGCTCCAACCCCAGCCCTCGCGGAACAGCAAAATCCGTACTACGCGTACATAATTACGCTCTGAAAATACCATGGGCACAGGGGGAGGGGCACGACCACAGGACGCCCAAAACGCGGCTCAACCACACCAGGGGCTGCCGATTTTATCATTTTTTCTTACTTTCAGGACTTTACTCTCCGGAAGACCTGCTCGGCAGTACAATTGCCGAACACACAATACAACAACCAGGGAGGCAGAAAGCTACATCGCAGTATGGAACTCCTAGGTGTTCTCTATAACGAGCAAAATACCTATTTTACATACCATTCTGCAGCTCGCCCCTGGAGGGGACATGTCAAAAAGTCCCATATCCCGCTTATCACAATATTTGTATTGTTCTGCTTTTAATGCACCTTTCTCGAATAAACAATGCTTAGCTTCAGTCTATTATTGCATTCTCTATTCATTCCTTTTTATGTATATATGTTCATTCATGACATTCACCACCCGTACACTTTGGTACAGCTAATACGCCAGGGGCTCAAGAATCCCATAATACGGCGTGAGAAGTCTGAACACTTTCACAAGTGCGGCACTCTGAACTTATAGCATTATATGCATCAGCTCCGAATCATGTCTTTGGTCAATAGTTGGGTTTGCCCGGCTCCCATGTTTTGGTACCTTACGTTCCGCTATATCGGCTAAGGTAGCACTGGGAGAACTACTGCGATTGTGCCCCGGTTCAGCTGGGCTAAGCACCTCAGTAGAAAAAGCTAAAACTGACTGCCATGATAGGGCGAGAGCTGGTCGCCGTTCGAGAGGTTTCGAGTCCTTAAAGACTTATGCCGCTTAGAGCGAGGAGTCGGCTTTGTCCGGCCTAGGCGTGTATAGCACCCCGAACTCGGTCTTCCGAACACTAGGGGCTTTGCCGAAATTTAAAATTATAGTATTCTCTGGCTAAGTGAGAGTGATAACGCATTATAGTCTGATTGCCTTGTTCGTTGTGCTGAGCACCTCCCTCGAAGGACCCATGAATGGGAAAAAGAGTGCTCAGGTTTAATCCTGAACACCCCAGCACTCGTGGCATGGGGGCAGAAGCCGACGACTCGCCATCTCTCAGATTTAATAAACGGCCGCATAGAAGATAATATTTTAAATTAAAACAAGCGTTGCATAGCGCACATGAACAAGTTTTCAGCGTACAGGATCACATGAGCGAGTTTACTCAAATATTACATCTTTTGAACATTCATCCGCCACAAGGCGGGCACCCTTCAGGACGCCTTCATAGTACATCTCAGGGTGGTGATGCTCCTTGCCCTGCGGTGGCCCATCCTTCACCAGCCGCTCCGCGTCCATTTGGCCCCACTGTACTTTCACATGGGCAAGGGCCCTGCGGGCGCCCTCGATGCAGACGGAGCGCTTGATAACTTCAAGCCACGGACAGGCATCCGCCAGCCACCTCACCAGCCCGAAGTAGCTCCCAGGCATGGCCTCTTCAGGCCACAGCCGAACTATGAGACCCTTCATGGCCTGTTCGGCCACCTTATGGAGCTCGACTAGTTGCTTCAGCTGGTCGCTCAAGGGCATCGGGTGTCTGGTCTCAGCATACTGAGACCAGAACACCTTCTCCGTCGAGCTCCCTTCCTCAGCCCGGTAGTAGGTGGCGGCATCGGACACGCTGCGGGGCAAATGTGCGAATGCTCCTGGAGAGCTCCGGACTTGGGTAAGTAACAAGTAATTCACTTTCACATGCTTGCTCTGCATAATGAAGGCCTTACCTGCCGCTATCTTCTTTATCGCCTCAATTTCCTGGAGGGCTTTTTGGGCTTCAGCCTTGGCAGACTTAGCGCTCTCAAGGGCCGCAGCGAGCTCAGACTCGCGAGTCTTCGACTCAAGCTCCAAACTCTCATGCTTTTTCACGAGAGCCTGGAGCTCTTGCTGCACCTCGGCAACCCGCGCCTCTTGCTTCCCCCGCTCGCTGCACTCCGTGGCCGCTTTATCTTCGGCCTCGGATAGTGCTTGCTTCAGGGTCACTACCTCGGTCGTGGCCCCTAGCACATGAATAACGCTCCTATCATTTTTTGCAACTGCATCTTTTTTATATACACACACAGACAAGGCATTACGTACCTTGGTTCTCCTCGAGCTGCTTCTTGGCAAGGCCGAGCTCTTACTCGGACCGCTCGAGGTTCTGCTTCAGTGCATCAACCTCCGCAGTCAGTGCGGCAGAGGTTAGCAATGAAGCCTGTACACGCATATCGACATAATTATGTTAAAATCCTGCGAATATTATTAGATCCTCTATCCGGCTTTTCTTTGTGAACACCGAACAGAGCATCAGGGGCTACTGTCTATGCGGTAATATTTTCACATATTTTTTACATACCTCAAAGCCTATCAGAAGGCTAGCACAAGCTTCAGTCAGCCCGCTTTTGGCAGACTGAACTTTCTGGATCACCGCACTCATAATAGGGTGGTGCTCCTCGTCCGGAAGGTCGCCTTACGGCGCCTCTAGGACCACCTCCCCTTGGCTGGAACCTTTCGGGACAATACCTCGGCATTGTCCGTAGGGAGAGGGGAGGAGGTGGCCGGAAGTGAAAGGCTATTCACATCTGATGAACCCAAGGAGCCGCTCAACGACACGTCGAGCCGGGCTCGGGGCGGACTGCATGATTATATTCGACGTTAGGAGAAGCTGTGCAATAAAGGAACGCTACGAGTCACTCTGGTGTCCGAATACTTACGACTTCGCCAGGGGCTTGTCCTTGGGTGGCCACTCCTCTTCGCTGTTGGTGGCGTTGGTGGAGTAGTCAGGAGGAAGGGTCCTTCCCCTCTTGGACCCTCCGGCCTCCCCAGTTGGGGCGGCCTTACTTTTCTTTTCTCCCCCTTCTGGAGGGGAAGAAGCCTCTTTTTCCTCCTCCTCATCTTCGTGGGAGGAGTGCGCCTCGGAGTCATCGGACGATGAGTCCGACACCACCGGGCGCCGGGAACTCTTTCGGGTTCCCGTGGCCTTCTTCTTGGCCTTCTTCTCTGGCACCACATAAGGTGCCGGAACCAGCAGCTTCGCTAGGCGGGCGTCTGCTGGGCCTTCGGGCAAAGGAGCCGGACGGTCAATCTGTCCGGCCGTCTCCTGCCAGTCCTGTCAAAGGTACGGGAGCTTAGATCCTGCATAGAGTCAAACTATGAAAAACGAGTATCCTGTAAAAGGTAAAATAGCTTACCGCGCTGGCTTGGCGCTTCGCGCAGAATCCGTGATCCTCGGTAGTGGGCGGGGGGGGGGGACCTCGGCGCCCTTGAATAGCACCTTCCAGGCATCCTCGTGTGTTGTGTTGAAGAGCCTGTTCAGAGTTTGGTGCTGGGCTGGGTCGAACTCCCACAAGTTGAAAGCTCGTTGTTGACACGGGAGGATCCGGCGGATGAGCATGACCTAGACTACATTGACGAGTTTGAGCTTCTTGTTCACCAGGTTTTGGACACATGTTTGGAGTCCGTCCAGCTCTCCCAAATTACCCCAGGACAGGCCCTTCTCTTGCCAGGAGGTGAGCCGCGTGGGGATGCCAGATCGGAACTCGAGGGTCGCTGCCCATTCAGGGTCATGCGGCTCGGTGATGTAGAACCACCCCGATTGCCACCCCTTTATGGTCTCCGCGAAGGAGCCCTCGAGCCATGTGACGTTGGGCATCTTGCCCACCATGGCGCCTTCGTACTCCGCCTGACGGCCGCTCACTACCTTCGGCTTGACATTGAAGGTCTTCAGCCATAAGCCGAAGTGGGGCTTGATGCGGAGAAAGGCCTCGCACACGACGATAAACGCCGAGATGTTGACGATGAAGTTTGGGGCCAGATCGTGGAAGTCCAGGCCGTAGTAGAACATGAGCCCCCGGGCGAATGGGTGGACAGGGAAGCCCAGTCTGCGGAGGAAATGGGTGAGGAACACCACCCTCTCATGGGGCCTGGGGGTGGGGATAAGCTGCCCCTCATCTGGGAGCCGGTGCGCGATGTCATCGGGCAGGTATCTGGCTCTCCTTCGCTTTTTGATGTGTCCCTCCGTGACGGAGGAGACCATCCACCTGCCTCCCGCTCCAGACATGGTTGCAGAAGGTTGATGTGGGAAATGCGAACTTGGGCGCTGGAGCTCGAGCGTGCGAAAACAAATGAGCAAAGGAGGAAGAAGGCGTGGATGAAAAGGTGAATCCTTATCCCTTTATATGGGCGGACAAAACTATGCGTCCCCACCAGCCTGGTAAAACTCGCTTATCCCCCAAGGGCCGTAATCAATGGCACGGTTGGGTTACCCATGCCCGTATTGATGAGAATCCCGTGTTAAGGGGACACGATCTCTTCTTTGACAAGACGTGCCAAGGAGATCGCCTCGCAAAACGCGCTGAGGTGGGACAGTAAAAAACGATTCGAATGAAAGCTTGGCAGTGGTGTGATGTCACGCTACAAAATACGTCAGCAGATTAGATTTGTGAAAATGTTACTCTCTCTCTACGGTGGTATGTGGAACTTGTTTTGTAGAGCCGGACACTGTCGGATCACGGGTTCCGGCAGACCCTTGAGGTTCGAACTCTGGGGTGCGCGCGGAGATCGTGCCCTCTACCTCTCCGTCTCGAAAGGATCTAACTACTGCAAGAACAACACAAGAGACACAGGGTTTATACTAGTTCGGGCCACCATTGTGGTGTAATACCCTACTCTAGTTTGTGGTGGGTGGATTGCCTCTTGGGCTGATGATGAAGAATAGTACAAGGAAGAACAGCCTCGTGAGGGTCTGTTCTTGGTTAGAGGATGAACTGCTAGGGGGAGTTCGATTGCCCTTCTCTCTCTCTCTATGAGATGCCGGATTAGATGCCTCTAGATACTGAATCAGGTGCCTCTACCCTGGGGGTGGCTAGTCCTATTTATAGGCAAAGGCCCTGGGCCTCTTCCCAAATATTGAGAGGGAAGGGCGCCAACAATTGGCCAATTTGAAGGGGAACATCTGGTACACTTATCCTGACTAAACTTGGTCTTCACCTGCCAAAGGCCCTGTGGTGACGCCATCCTGGGCTCCATGGTGACCTCCTTCCCACCGTTGGACTGGTCTTGGTCTCGTTGCACCGAAATGGGTGCCTTTGCTTGATCCTCTCGCCTGCGCTCGCCCCCTTTGCACCAAAGAGGAAAGGGAGACGCTGCGCGGGCTCGCGCCCGCCTGGCACCCTTGGTCATCATGGCTTGCGTCATGGGCACCTCGTGAGGTACCCGCCTTGATCTCTCCACCTCCTCGCGAGCCAGCCTAAGGAGGTCGTGCTTGAGGAAGTGCCGCGTCGTCCGCCTCGCGAGGCTTGGCCCCTCGCGAGGGTCTTGAGCCTTGTGTTGATGAAGATGGGCCACGCTGGGCCCCCATTTGAGCCACGCCGCAGGCCGCAGGCAGGCAAGTCTGGGGACCCCCGTTCCCAGAACGCCGACAGTAGCCCCCAGGCCCAAGGCGCGCATGGACTTGGCCGTGCCGAGGGGTGAAAGGGCAAGGGCGAAGCGCCGCGGGCCCTAACAGCCTGCGGCCTTGGGCGCCGCGTGGCGGTTGATTGGACGTGGGCGTCTCCGCTTCCCCACGATGCCTTGGCCACTGCGTGACTTGACTAGTCCCTGCATGCGTAGATACGGGTCATTCTTACCTACGATCGTGGTGCTCGACGGTTGGCCTCTTCCGGCTATAATTGCGAGGCCGCACAAGCTCCGCCAGTCCACCCCTTCCCGCTTCTCTTCTTCTTCCTCTCCTTCGCCGCCGCCGCTCGCATGGCTCCGAAGAGGTTCTCAGCCGCGGTGAAGGGGAAGGCTAGTCGGGCGGGGCCCGACTCCCCTCCGGCCAAGCGCGGCCGAGGTCGTCCCCGCAAGCATCCCGCGGTCCCCGCTGTGGCTCCCCGTGGGCACAGGGGTGGTTCTCCGCGTGGTGGTGAGCGCTCGGCTGCCAAGGGGAGCCAGGCTATGGCTGCGCGGCCCCCCAGGCCGCGCTTTCGCTCGGCGGAGGTGCTGCCGGAGTTCGTCGTGTGGTCGGCGGACCCGACCAACACCTAGCTCCAGCTCCCTTGCTTCTTCATCAGCGAGCTGCCGGCCAGCGCCCGGTGCGGCTTCTGGCTTCAGGCTGACGGTTGCTGCAGTAGGGCCTCCTGGGTTTCGCTCGAGGTCTCCCCTTTTGGGAATGGGGCCCTGACTCACGGCTGGCAAACATTTGCCCGCGCGCGTGGCCTGGGCCAGCGGTGCACCCTGCACTTCAAGTTCGACGGCGACGGCACCCTCTACGTGAGGGTGTTTGGGGAAGATGGTCGCCGCGCAGGATGCTGCCCCGAGGACGACGATGGAGGAGACAGCGCCCACACTGATGGCGACGCCCGATGCTCCCCAAGCTCCACCAACTCTTCTTCGGGCGGCTCCTCCAGTGGTGGCCGCAGCCAGCCCCCTCGCCACCGCGCTTGCTTGGGGGGTGGCTGTTCATCCGCCCGTCGCCGCACCCCGGTGAAGCGCGAGAGGGAGTCCGCCTAAGCTCCGGAGGCATCCGGTGTCGCCTCAGCAGGCCAATGTGAGGCGGGCCGCGCCGGGCTCGCCCTTTCCTTTTCCTTTTGCTCCCTGTGTCAGACAAGACAGCTGCATGGAGCCCCGTGGGGGCGTGTTGAGAATCATTGCCGTTGTAGCCATTACCTTGATTTTGTTGTTGCGCTTCTCAACTATTTGCCCTCGCATAGGTAGTTTGCGGCCCCAGCCGGGGGGCGACCGACCCAGGCCCTGTGTGCATGTCGCGGTGCCCGAGGGGCACGGACCAGAGGGGTGCTCCTGTAGAGAGCCTGGGTCGTGAAACCTTTAAGCGGCTAGAGCAGAAACGCTCGCGAGGGCTTTTGAGTCCCATCCCTCGCGGGGCCTTTCATGAGAGAAAATCAAAACGAGGAGCGAAAATCGACAAACCACAAATCAACAATGGCGATAGTTTTGATAAGACTTCAGATGCAAGTAAAACACGTCAAATGCGGAAAGCAAATGAAAAAGTCGCGTCCGGCACCTAGTCTAGTCTTCGACGTCTTCTCACCAGCGTGGAGCTAAGTGCTGCCACTGGGCGTGGGAGGGAGCCCCAGAGCCTGAGGCCGGCGCTCCTGAGACTCCGGGGCATGTACAGCCCCACTCATTATTACGTGAGAGTGTCACGGGGCGGCGAGCTTCACAGGCATTGGCCTTCTTCACAGGCTCCGGGCCTTTCTCCTTAGAGGTAATAAGCTTCACAGGCATTCGCCTTCTTCGCAGGCTCTGGGCCTTTTCCCTTAGAGGTAATAAGCTTCACAGGCATTGGCCTTCTTCACAGGCTCCGGGCCTTTCTCCTTAGAGGTAATAAGCTTCACAGGCATTCGCCTTCTTCACAGGCTCCGGGCCTTTCTCCTTAGAGGTAATAAGCTTCACAGGCATTCGCCTTCTTCACAGGCTCCGGGCCTTTTCCAAAAAGAGACGATCTTCACAGGCGTTCGCCTTCTTCACAGGCTCAGGGCCTTTTAGGGGTAGAACCTCCGGAGGTGCTGGATGTTCCACGCGTCCTGGATCGGCTCCCCCTCTTGAGTTTCCAAGCGCGCGGAGCCAGGCCTGGAAACATGAACAACCTTGAACGGGCCCTCCCACATGGGAGAGAGCTTGTGCAGCCCTTCCCTGGAGAGGACCCGCCTGAGTACGAGGTCTCCTACCTCGAGGGTCCTGGGGCGGATGTTGCGGCAGTGATATCGTTGTAGCGCCTGTTGGTACCTTGCCGCTCGCAGCGCGGCTTCCCGGCGGCTTTCCTCCCCCAGCACGAGGTCCATCCCCCGCATGGCGTCCTGCTGCGCCTCGTCGAACGCCAGGACCCGCGCGGAGTGACGCCTGACCTCGTGAGGAAGGACTGCTTCGGCTCCATAGACCAGGAAGAACGGGGTTTCCCCGGTTGGTTTGGTCGCAGTTGTGCGGATGGACCACAGCACAGATTGGAGCTCGTCGTACCAACCCCTGCCGCAGGCCTCCAGCTTCTTCTTGAACATTCTGGTCTTGAGGCCTCTCAGGACCTCCGCGTTGGCTCGTTCGGCTTGCCCATTGCTTCGCGGGTGTGCCACCGAAGCGTAGCATATCTGCGTTCCAAGGTTAGCACAATATGTTTTGAAGAGATTACTGGTGAACTACGAACCGTTGTCTGTGATGATGCGGTTCGGCACCCTGAACCGGCTCATGATACCCCTGATGAACTTGACTGCGGAGCCCGCGGGGATGGTACGGACAGCCTCCACCTCTGCCCACTTGGTGAACTTGTCAATGGCGACGTAGAGGTAACGGTAGCCCCCTGGCGCCCGAGGGAACGGGCCCAGAATATCCAACCCCCAAACTGCGAATGGCCACGAGAGGGGTATAGTCTGCAGGCTCCCCGCTGGTTGATGGATCTGCTTGGAATGGAACTGGCAGGCCTCACAAGCCTTTACTAATTCGATTGCGTCGTTGAGCGCGGTGGGCCAATAGAACTCACTACGGAATGCTTTGCCGACGAGGGTCCGTGATGATGAGTGGTGTCCGCAGTCTCCGCCGTGTATGTCCCCCAGTAGTTCCCTTCCTTGCTCCCTGGAGATGCAGCGCAGAGATACGTCGTTGGGTCGCTTCCGGTAGAGTTCTCCGTCTCTGATGCAGTATGACGTGGCCAGCTGCGCCACACGTTCTGCTTCCTCCTCCTTCTCAGGCAGGGCCCCATGTGTCAGGTAATTCCGGAGCTCTGTGATCCAGCATTCCTCCTGAGGTTCCATCGTCAGGAGCAAGCGTGCTCCTGAGGGCGGTCCGCAGGCCGGGGCTCCCGAGGCTGGCGGCCGAGGGAGCTCCTCTCGAGGCTGAGCCGTGCTTGATAGCATTGGCTGCACTGAAGGCTTGAAGAGTCCCTCTTCGAAGACGCCGGGCTCCTGCGGCAGCCGCCTGGACGCCCGTCCGGCTATGTCGTTAGCTTCCTGGTTGGTGCCGCGGGGCACGTGCTTCAGCTCCAGCCCCCAGAACTGCTTTTCAATTCTGCGAACCTCCGCCAGGTAGGCCTCCATATGCTCGTCCTTCGGCTCGTACACCTTATTGGAGAAGTTGACTAGGAGCTGCGAGTCACCATTGACGGTGAGGCGCTTCACCCCCAGGGCCGCTGCGGCCTTCAACCCGACTATCAGTCCCTCATATTCTGCTATGTTGTTGGAGACCTTTTCTCCTTCCTGGAAACAGAGTTGTACTGCATAGTAAAGCTTATCCTGAGTGGGTGATATCAGCACCGCACCAGCCCCCGCGCCGTGCCTGGAGAATGCCCCGTCGAAGTACATGACCCAGCCTTCTGGCGCCTCGCTCCCTGGGGAGAGGGAACGATCCTCGTTGTCCTTGAGGCCTGGCGCCTCCGTCCATTCCGCCACGAAATCCGCCAATGCGGCTCCTTTGATGACCCTAGTTGTGCTGAACTCGAGCTGAAATGCCTGGAATTCTATGTTCCATTCAGCGACCCTTCCGGCCGAGTTAGGGCTCCTGAGCACCCTCTCCAGGGGGTACGATGAGACGACCTTGATCGGTTGAGCTTGGAAGTAGTTATGCAGCTTGCGCGAGGCCACTAGCAGCGCAAGGAGGAGCTTCTGAGGCATCGGGTATCGTACCCTCGCGTCCCGTAGCACCGTGCTAACGAAGTAGACCGGGTGCTCAACAAGGCTGAGAGCATCTTGTGTCGCGGCGCCCTCGGGAGGTGAGGGCACCTCACAGGACAACGTGACCTCGGGAGGTGGACCATCCGGGCGTGCGGCCTCTCCTGCCTCTAGTGCGTTCTTCGGCGGTTGATCCTCCTCATCTGCGGTTTTGGCTTCCTCGGGCTTTCCTTGTTCCCTTTTCGCCTTGCCTCGGGCTGCCGCTGCGGTCTTGACCTGGCGCTCCTCCCTAACCGCCACCAAGGCCGCGCTGGCGGAGTAGGGGGTGGCAGCGAGGTAGAGCATCAGGGGCTCTTGAGGACGCGGAGCCACCATGACTGGGGGACTGGTTAGGTACCTAGATCCCGAACCACCTTATCTGCCTCTTCAGTCCATTCAAAGGGCCCCTTTTTCTTCATCAGCTGAAAGAAAGGCAGCGCTCGTTCCCCCAATTTGGAGATGAAGTGCCCTAGTGCGGTCACACGCCCAGTGAGTTTCTGCATTTGTCTGAGGGTCTTTGGCGGACTCATGTCCTCGACCGCCTTGACCTTCTCGGGGTTGGCCTCGATGCCACGGTGAGATACGAGGAATCCCAAAAGCTTGCCTGAGGGAACGCCAAACACACATTTCTCCGGGTTGAGCTGCAGGTTCACTGCATCGAGGCTCGCGAAGGTCTCCTCCAGGTCTTGTATCAGGGTCCTGGCCTCTCGAGATTTCACCATAATGTCATCAACGTATGCTTCAACATTCTTTCCGAGCTGCGTGCCCAAGGTGATGTGCATCAGCCGCTGAAAAGTTGCCCCTGCGTTGCGCAGTCCAAATGGCATGCATGTATAGCAGTATACCCCGCACGGGGTCAAGAAGGCGGTCTTATCAACGTCTTCTATCGCCATCTTGATCTGGTGATATCCGGAGAAGGGATCCAAAAAGCATAGCAGGTCGCACTCGGCGGTGGAATCGATGATCTGGTCGATGCGAGGGAGCGGGAACGGATCTTGCGGGCATGCCTTGTTGAGGTTGGTGAAGTCGACACACATGCGTTCCTTCCCCCCTTTCTTGGGCACAACGACAGGGTTGGCCAACCAATCTGGGTACCGGACCTCGCGAATGACTCCAGCGGCTTCTAACTTGCGGGTCTCTTGGACGATGAAGGGCTGCTTCTCTGCGGACTGTCGCCTGGCCTTCTGCTTCACGGGGCGCACATTTGGGCATACGTTGAGGTGATGCTCGATGACGTCCCTGGGGATCCCTGCCAACTGATCGGGCTCCCAAGCAAACACTTTCTTGTTTGCACGCAGGAACTTGACCAGGGCCTCCTCCTGCTCAGGCCCCAGGTTGGCGCCAATGGTGAAAGTGGCGCTGGAGGACCCGTCCTCGTCAACGGGTATCTGCTTGGTTTTTGCCTTGTCCTGGGTGAACAACTGCTTCTTCTTAGTAGGCGCAACCCCCTTGGGCTCAGGGGTCCCCGCGTCGGCGGGCTGTGCCGATGCCGCCGTCTTGAAGGCGAGCTTGAGTACTCGCAGGGCGTCCCCGGTGTCTCCGTGCACGGTGAGGGTACCGTTGCTCCCGGGCATCTTCATGAGGTTGGACGCCGGGTGCGTGGCGGCCATGAACTGAGCCAGTGACGGGTAGCCGAGGATGGCGTTGTAAGGGAGGCCGATGGGGGCAATGTCGAAGTCGACCATCTCCGTGCGGAAGTTGTCGTAGGTGCCGAAGGTTACCGGGAGACGGATCTATCCCAAGGAGTCGGATGACCCGCCCCCGACGCTCGAGAAGGATCGGTCGGGTTGCAGCCGCTCCCGGGGTATGCAGAGTAGGTTGAAGGTCTCGATCGAGAGCACGCTGAGGCCCGCGCCACCATCGATGAGGGTTCTGGTGACGGCCATCTGGCAGATGGTGGGGGTGCACAACAGGGGGAGCACGCCCGAGCCGGCCAAGTTAGCGGGGTGGTCCTCCGAGTTGAAGGTCAGACCAACCTCGCACGCCGCCCGGTCCGGGGAGCCCCCTGCCGCACGGAAACGGCGCCGATCTGGCGGGCAAACGGCTTGACGTGGCGGCTCATGGGTGGCGCCGGCGAGCCGCCCAGGAGGGCCGCAACGACCGGGAGCGTCGACGTCGTTGTGCAGCCGCCCTGTCGCATAGGCAGACGCCGGGGTGGTGCTTGCTGCTCGCCTCCCGCCGGGCCGGTGGCGGTGTTGACAGCGGGCGACAGGAAACGGCGAGGACGTCCGCCAACGAGGGCCGCTGGCGTGACGCGAGCTCGACGTGCGCCGTATATGGATGCGGCAGTCGGGGGAGGATGGAGCGGTGGAAGGCAGATTTCGGCGCACCCCTACCTGGCGCGCCAAATGTCGGATCACGGGTTCTGGCAGACCCTTGAGGTTCGAACTCTGGGGTGCGCGCGGAGATCGTGCCCTCTACCTCTCCGTCTCGAAAGGATCTAACTACTGCAAGAACAACACAAGAGACATAGGGTTTATACTAGTTCGGGCCACCATTGTGGTGTAATACCCTACTCTAGTTTGTGGTGGGTGGATTGCCTCTTGGGCTGATGATGAAGAATAGTACAAGGAAGAACAGCCTCGTGAGGGTCTATTCTTGGCTAGAGGATGAACTGCTAGGGGGAGTTCGATCGCCCTTCTCTCTCTCTCTATGAGATGCCGGATTAGATGCCTCTAGATACTGAATCAGGTGCCTCTACCCTGGGGGTGGCTAGTCCTATTTATAGGCAAAGGCCCTGGGCCTCTTCCCAAATATTGAGCGGGAAGGGAGCCAACAATTGGCCAATTTGAAGGGGAACATCTGGTACACTTATCCTGACTAAAGTTGGTCTTCGCCTGCCAAAGGCCCTGTGGTGACGCCGTCCTGGGCTCCATGGTGACCTCCTTCCCACCGTTGGACTGGTCTTGGTCTCGTTGCACCGAAATGGGTGCCTTTGCTTGATCCTCTCGCCTGCGCTCGCCCCCTTTGCACCAAAGAGGAAAGGGAGACGATGCGCGAGCTGGCGCCCGCCTGGCACCCTTGGTCGTCATGGCTTGCGTCATGGGCACCTTGTGAGGTACCCGCCTTGATCTCTCCGCCTCCTCGCGAGCCAGCCTAAGGAGGCCGTGCTTGAGGAAGCACCGCGTCGTCCGCCTCGTGAGGCTTGGCCCCTCACGAGGGTCTTGAGCCTTGTGTTGATGAAGATGGGCCACGCTGGGCCCCCATTTGAGCCACGCCGCAGGCTGCAGGCAGGCAAGTCTGGGGACCCCCGTTCCCAGAACGCCGACAGACACGATCCTTGTGTTCAAAATCTTCTATGAAGTATTCGGAGGAGGAACCCGCCCTGCAATGCCGAAGACAACCTGTGCGCCGGACTCGTCATCATTGAAGCCTGGTTCAGGGGCTACTAAGGGAGTCATGGATTAGGGGGTGTCCGGACAGCCGGACTCTAACCTTTGGCCGGACTGTTGGACTATGAAGATACAAGATTGAAGACTTCGTCCCATATCCGGATGGGACTTTCCTTGGCGTGGAAGGCAAGCTTGGCAATACAGATATTTAGATCTCCTCCCATTGTAACCGACTCTCTGTAACCCTAGCTGAGGGAGTCCTGGATTAGGGGGTGTCCGGATGGCCGGACTATACCTTCAGTCGGACTCCTGGACTACGAAGATACAAGATTGAAGACTTCGTCCCGTGTCCGGAAGGGACTTTCCTTGGCGTGGAAGGCAAGCTTGGCGATGCGGATATTTAGATCTCCTACCATTGTAACTAACTTTGTGTAACCCTAACCCTCTCCGGTGTCTATATAAACCGGAGGGTTTTAGTCCGTAGGACAACACAACATACAACAATCATTCCATAGGCTAGCTTCTTGGGTTTAGCCTCCTTGATCTCGTGGTAGATCTACTCTTGTACTACCCATATCATCAATATTAATCAAGCAGGACGTAGGGTTTTACCTCCATCGAGAGGGCCCGAACCTGGGTAAAACTTCGTGTCCCTTGTCTCCTGTTACCATCCGCCTAGACGCATAGTTCGGGACCCCCTACCCGAGATCCGCCGGTTTTGACACCGACATTGGTGCTTTCATTGAGAGTTCCTTTGCGTCGTCGCTTTTAGGCCCGATGGCTCCTTCGATCATCAACGACGATGCAGTCCAGGGTGAGACTTTTCTCCCCGGACAAATCTTCGTGTTCGGCGGCTTCGTACTATGGGCCATTTCGCTTGGCCATCTGGAGCAGATCGAAAGCTACGCCCCTGGCCATCAGGTTAGATTTGGAAGTTTAAACTACATGGCTGACATCCGCGGGGACTTGATCTTTGATGGATTCGAGCCACAGGTGAGCGCGCCACACTGTCTCGATGGGCATGATCTAGCTCTACCGCCGAACAGTGCCCTGAAGGACGCACACGCTTCGGTTCCGACCCTTAATTCAGAGCCGGCTGCGCCAATCGAGGATGAGCGATTGGACGCCGCCTCGGGGGCCACGATCTCAAAGGCGATCTAGCCGAACACCAGCCCCGCACTCCGCAAGGCCCGTGACTCCGAGGGGCCGGATTCCTCTCCGCACTCCAAGCCCTCCGCGCGCCTACCGATCGAATCCGATTGGGCGCCGATCACGGAGTTCACCGCTGCGGACATCTTCCAGCACTCGCCATTCGGCGACATCCTGAAGTCACTAAAGTCTCTCTCTTTACTAGGAGAGCCCTGGCCGGACTACGGTCAGCAAGGTTGGGATACGGACGATGAAGAAATTCAAAGCCCACCCACCACCCATTTAATAGCCACCGTCGATAATTTAAACGACATGCTCAATTTTGACTCCGAAGACATCGACGGTACGGACGACGATGCAGGAGACGCATATGAACCAACGCCTATAGGGCATTGGACAACCACCTCATCTCATGATGTGTACATGGTGGATACACCTAAAAGAAGCGACAACGAGGAACACAGGGATGCAACGAGGGATCGATCTCTCGAAAAGCAATCAAAGCGGCGGCGTAAACGCCGCCCCAAGCCCCGCCTCGACACAGACCCAGCCATAGAGCAGGGCGAGCCGGCAGACGATGAGCATGCCTTAGAGCAACCGTCCGAACAGGGCAACTCGGATAAATAAACCAAACAACCCGTCCCAACGAAAACGGCATTCCGGACGCCCTTACGTCTAATAAGGCCACGGAGCAGAAGAACCTCCACAAAAGGCTCGTTGCAACCGCACGTAGCCTAAAAAAGCAGAAGCGGAAGCTAAAAACTGCGGAAGATCCACTCAGAATCAGATGGAGCAAAGTAATCAATACCGCAAACAAATACGGTGACAGTCGCCGCACTAAAAGCTATCCGAAGCGAAAGCTACTGCCTAAATTTGACGAAGAGGCCTTAGAGCCCTCGCATTCAAAAAGTAAGAAAGCCACCCGGTCGGATAGACGACCCCATGGCCAGCATAAAATGGCAAGCGGCGCCGCACTCAAGCCGGCATGCGACCCACTCAAGGACTCGCATCAAAAAGATGGCCCACCCAGGTCTATTTATGGGCCAAGAAAGCAAGCTCTCGTAAGCGCAACAAAACCAGTATCCGAAAGCCACGGCACACCCAAATACAGGGGTGCCGCACACCCCCTATGTTTCACCGATGAGGTCCTGGATTATGAATTTCCAGCGGGATTTAAACCCGTAAACATAGAGGCGTACGACAAAACAACAGACCCTGGATTCTGGATCGAGGATTATATCCTCCACATACATATTGCCAGAGGAGATGACCTCCACACCATAAAATACTTACCCCTCAAGCTTAAAGGGCCAGCCCGGCATTGGCTTAAAAGCCTTCCTGAAAACACAATTGGAAGTTGGGAAGAGCTCGAGGACGCTTTCCGAGGAAATTTTCAAGGGACCTATGTCCGCCCTCCGGATGCAGACGATCTCAGTCACATAACTCAACAACCCGGAGAGTCAGCTCGGCAATTCTGGAACATATTTCTTACTAAAAGGAATCAGATAGTCGACTGTCCGGACGCCGAAGCCCTAGCAGCTTTTAGGCATAACGTTCGAGACGAATGGCTAGCCAGACACCTCGGCCAAGAAAAGCCAAGAACAATGGCCGCATTAACAAGCCTCATGACCCGCTTTTGCGCAGGAGAGGACAGCTGGTTGGCAAGATGTAGCACGAGCGACCCAAGTACATCCGAAACTAGGGATGGAAACGGAAAACCGTGACACAACAAGGATCATCACCGGACTAAGGAAAACAGTCCGAAGAGCACGACAGTCAACGCCGGATTCAAAAGCTCACGACAGAATCAGAAAAAGCCGCCCCTCCAGGATAATAGGGACGAGCTATCCAACCTAAACAAAATCTTGGACAGGATATGTCAAATACACAGTACTCCCGGGAAGCCTGCTAACCATACCCACAGAGATTATTGGGTCTTCAAACAATCCGGCAGACTCAACGGCGAACACAAGGGGCTCGACACACCAAGCAAAGACGATGACGAACCCCACAAGCAGAGCACCAGGAAACAAAAGAATTTTCCACAAGAAGTAAAAACAGTAAACTTACTTCACATAACAAAACGTGCGGCGCCCATAAAGATACGCGCCATACGGCCTATCCCAAAGGAGTCCCGCCACTGGCTGACAAAACCGATCGTCTTCGATCATCGGGATTACTCTAGAAGTATCAGGAGCGCAGGCTGGACTGCCTTGGTACTCGATCCAATAATTGGCGGACTCCAGTTTACAAATGTCCTGATGGACGGCGGCAGCGGTCTAAACCTGATATATCAGGACACAATCCGCCACATGGGGATAGAACCAACAAGAATTCGCCACAGTAAAACCTCCTTTCAAGGGGTAGCGCCAGGTCCGGATACCCATTGCATGGGCTTTTTCCGGCTTGAAGTCATATTCGGCTTCCCCGATAACTTCCGCTGCGAAAAGCTAACTTTCCACATCGTCCCATTCTCAAGTCGCTATCAAGCACTGCTGGGACGCGAAGCTTTCACCCGCTTTAACGCAATACGGCATTATGCATCTCTTACGCTCAAGATGCCCGGTCCACGAGGCATCATCTCTTTAAAGGGAAAACATTGAGTGCGCCCCCCGCGGAGGATCGTGCGGCTGCCTTAACAGACCCACAATAATATGGCTCCATCAGCCAAAAACATCCAAACAGGTCGTTAAGACCACGGACATGGCTGGACGAGTCCGGTGTAACCATATCATTAATAAAGGCTTAATAAACCATATACCCCTGTGCTAGGGGCTCGGCGCATGTACAATATGAGACAATCAAGCTCAATTTTACACATTTCAATCTATACTTTGATTATTTAGTATAACTTTTGTTCGGCACGACCCTTTTTTCTTTTTCAACTAATTTCATCTCTTTTACAGATGAACATCGTGCTGCGCCCGTCTAGGATACGGCACAACGGAGACACAGGCGCAGACGTGCAGCAGGGACCCGTTCCAAGGATTCTTTTCAGATTGAGACCCTGCGTAAACCTTTTTTACTGTATCTTGTTGATACACACCCTCCGGTTTTTCGTTATAATCAAGGAGGGGACTGACGTCTTGGCATGTGGCCACGTCAGGAATTTTGCGCGTACCTGGACACTAGGGGCTTATAACCAAGGGTGTTGTCCCGCCCGCACTCATAAAGACCAAATACCTTAGGGAGTGTTCGGCGTCGCGAGTTTGGCCTTATATGCATCAGCTCCGAATTATGTCTTTGGTCAAATGTTGGGTTGCCCGGCTCCTGTGTTTGGCTGCCTTACATTCCGCACTATCGGCTAAAGTGGCACCAGGAGAGCTACTGCGATTGTGCCCCGGTTCGGCCAGGCGAGCACCTCAGTAGAGAAAGCCGAAAACTGACTATCATGATATAGCGTGAGACTGGTCAACCACTCGATGACTCACCGGAATCTATAGGATTCCTCCGCATTAACGAAGGGTCGTTTCCCGGCCAGGCACATGTGCGCCCCGACTTCGGGCGAGCGCGGGCGCCACCAGGGGCTATTTAAGTAGCCTCACTATCAAGCTCCTATGGCTAAGTGAAAGTGTTAAAGCATTATAGTCCGTTTGCCTAGCCCGCTGCGCTATCACCTCCTTTGTAGGACCAAGACGTTGGATTAGGTGTGAAAATGTGCCTTCTGCAAGCACCCCCGCACTATGTGCGTGGGGGCTGAAGCCAACGACTGCCATCTTTCAGATTTTTTCTATATCTTAAACGGCCGCACAGGAGGTGTTTTAAATACTTGAAGGCACAAGTATAAATGGCAACTACAATTTATCAAAACATTGCTTTACAATTAAATATGCTATTAGAACATAGCATCCTTCAAGCACTGCGTCTCTATTACACGAGCGTCTTCAAGAACTTCCTGAAAATAGTGCTCGGAGGGTACTCGGCTTTTGTCCGAATCTCAGGATGCAACAACGGTGGTCTCCATCCCCGCCCAGTATGTCTTGACACGGGCAAGAGCCATCTGTGTGCCCTCTATGCATGCTGACCTCTTCATTGCATTGATACATGGCACCACACCAAGGAATTGCTGCACCAAGCTGAAATAACTCTTCGGCTCCGATCTCCCCGGCAACAGATGACTCATGACGCACTTCATGGAAAGTACGGACAACCTATTCAACTCGGCCCATTCGGCCAGACGATCGGCCACTGACCGTGGATGCTCTGGATTGTGGAACTGCGACCAAAAGAGTTTCTCCACTTCGCGATCCCCTTGATCTCGAAAGTGTTTGGTCGCATCAGCAGCACTTGCCGCCAAATCCAGATAGGTGTCCGTCGTACTCCACAGCCGGTCCAACGGAGCATGCTTAGGATCACAAAACTTCCTCCGTAGTATAAAGGGCTTTCCAGCCGCGATATCTCCGTCTTCACGAAGCTCCTCCCTCACAGCTCTCATCGCAGAGCGAGCATCCTTGGCATCGGCAACGGCCTTCTTCAAGTCCGTCTGTTCTGCCCGATCTTCTTTTTCTAGAAGCTTGCAACGGTCAGCAGCGCTCTTTAGCTTCACGGCCATCTCGGCCACCTCTTTCTTGCTTTGGCCATGAGCAGCCTGTTTGGCTCTCAACTCTTCAAGGGCCTTCCCGGCAGCCGCATCACTTTTTCTGGCTTGTTCCTTAGCTCGGGCAAGTTCCGCCCGAAGACTCTCCACGGCGGTCGCACCATCTGCATCAAGCACACACATTGTAAGATACTGGCATAAAGCTCCTCTTACCAGGTGCCGCACGAGGAATTACATACCTTGAGCCTCATCAAGCCGCTTGTTGACGAGCGCGATGTCGGCATATGCCACGTCAAGTTTCCACTTTAGCTCGGCAAAATCATCAATCTGGCTGGATTCTGGACACTTTGCCACCTACATATAAAGGCGACATTTTAGACCTGGGATTATGATCCTCTGCGCCGTCACTTTTTAACAACGCACAGAGTCTCAGGGGCTACTATCTACACAGGGCACATCTTATTTATGCGCAACTATCAGAAAATGTACAATATTTCACGTACCTCAAAACCTGTCAGTAAACTTCTGACAGCCTCGTGCAATCCGCTTTCTGTGGACGAAATCCTTTCAATCACCGTGCCCATCAACGCACGGTGCTCCTCTAAGATAGAAGCTCGCCCTAGCAGATTCTTCATCTCCTCCGACCGAGCACCGAACGCTGCCGGATTCGTCCTATGGCCTCTTTCGAAGGTCGGACGCGGAGAACCTTGGGAGGGGCCATATGGCTACCTTCCGCCCCTGCCGGATTCAGAGAAGCCCTCCGCGACGATGCCTCAGGGTCGCCCGCCTCGCTAGGTGGTACGGCAGGGGGAGGCGTCCCGCTCTCCATCATCTCCAGAAGAAGGTCCCCCGAAGACGAGCTCTGCTGAAAAGGGCTGAGGTCCGAGCTACATGGTAAAATTTCGGTTAATCTTCTCAGATATAAAGCAAGGATTTCTCTCTCAAAAATATAATCTTTCTCTACTTACGGCTCGCTGGAGGGCTGGCCCCCTTGAGGGCATAGTTCCGCCGAGGTATCCCCCGGCCTAGGACCCTCTGCCAAGGATTTTTTCCCCCCGCTTTGAGGCCATAGTCTCCGGGTTTTCAGAGGCAGTCCTCTTCTTCCGCTGAGGAGAGGAATTTTTGGTTCCTCCCTTCCGAACAGCCTCCTTCGAGGAGACTGTAGTTTCCTTGTCCCCTCCCTCACTTTCCCCCAAAGGCACAATCTTCAGCATCCTGACTAGTATGGGATCCGGCCTGGTCACGGGGAGGGGAGCCGGACACCTGATCAGCTTTGCTTTCGCTATCCACTCCTGTTTAAAAGGACAACTCTTTTAGGGGCAAGTTTATGACAAATATACGGATAACGAGTCCGGGCACAAGGCTACTTACTTGAGTATCCGGGCGATTGCAGCTCAGACCTGCGTCCTCGGTCAAATCCGGACACATTGCTTGTGATCCGAAGAACAGTTTATACATCTCCGCGGGCGTTGCGCCCATAAAATGCTGGAGAGCTCATGGTCCCTCCGGATTAAACTCCCACAAACAAAGGGAGCGACGTTTGTCGGGCAATGTTCGGCAGATCAGCATGACTTGCGTCACTTTAACCAAGCTGAGACCTCTTTCTAACAGATCCCTGATGCGGCCCCGCAACAGAGACACGTCCTGGGGTGGCCCCCAATCTAGGCCTTTACTGACCCACGACCCTAGCTGCTTTGGGGGAACCGAGCGAAAGGCAGGCGGCGCCACCCACTTGGTGCCCCTGGGAGCGGTGATGTAGAACCACTCTCGTTGCCACAATCCGAGCTCCTGTTGAAAAGGGCCCTCGGGCCATGGAGCATCAGCCTTCTTGCTTATAACAGCGCCTCCGCACTCTGCGTGCCGTCCCTCAATCATCTTCGGCTCTACCTTAAAGCTCTTGAGCCATAATCTGAAGTGAGGAGTAACGCGGAGGAATGCTTCGCACATTTCGATGAATGAGGAAACATGGAGGATGGACTCCGGAGCTAAGTCGTGAAATTCCAGCCTATAATAGAACATCAGCCCCCTCACAAAGGGATCCATGGGGAAGCCTAACCCCCGAAGGAAGTGAGACACGAACACCACGCTCTCACCGGGCTGGGGACTGGGAATAGCCTGCCCTTGAGCAGGCAGCCTATGCGAAATTTCGCCGGTCAAGAACTTGGCCTCTCTCAACTTTAGCACGTCCTCCTCCGTGACGAAGGAGGGCATCCATCGGCCTTGATGGTCGGAACCTGTCGGTGTACTAAAGTAGGGGTACTCTAGTATCCCGAACTTGTGCACGGGCAGTCGCAGCACCCCGCTGCAAGGCCCGCCAGGTGATCGCCAAGGCTCTCTATGGTTCCTTTGGAGCCATTCGAGAACAAAGTATTTAAGTCAAGGAGACAAGTCCCCGGCAAGAGGAGCTTGCCGGGAAGGCCATTCAAGGTACAAGACCCCGGTAAGAGGAGCTTGCTGGGAAGCCCAACAAGAGCATCTCAAAGAACCTGCCGCGGCACGCCACGTGTCCCGGCAGGACCCGGCGAGCGACAAGTTCCCGGGCGCGACAAGGCAACGGCCGCGGCAAGGCACTTGCCGCGGCAGGCAGCCACTCTGTACCCGCGCTCCAGCTCACCCACCTACGTGTCGCTTCGGGACCCTTCCCAGCGTACGTCGCGGGAGGCTGTGCAGCCAGGGGTACACAATGGCATGCAGCACTGACAGGATCGCCATCGTGGCGAGCGATAGCGCCCCTGACGGTCCCTTTTTTGCACCGTCTGGGCGACGTAGACGGGCATTTAATGCCTTTGTCCCCTGCCGTCAGGGTTAGGTATGATACACTGTGTAGGTAGCTGTACCTACCGCAGCATATTTACACTTTTACCCTTACCTACATTGCCACCTGTTGGAGACCCCTTGGACATATGAAAGGAGGCCCATGCACAACGTAGGAAGGGATCGATCCTCAGAGAAGCGCTCGGTCTCGTTAGCTGCTCGAGTGTACTATAGCACTCGGCGCTCCCGAGCAAGAACTCAATACAATCCACAAAGCAGCAGTAGGAGTGCTATCTCTCCGGAGAGCTCCGAAGCTGGGTAAAAAACCTTCCCCCGCGTGCCTCGCCTCGATCCGCTCTTCGCGCGACCTCCGCCCCCCCCCCCCCCCCCCCCCGCCGAACCGAGAAAGGGGCTCCGCCCCCATAGGTGCTCGGGGAGCCCAGGAAAACCCCGGCATCTCTAGCGCGCCAGGAATCTTCATCGACTTCATCGACATGCCGCTGAAGAAGAAGGCTTCGGAGGCGGCTGCGCCGTCCGCGTCGAATCCACCGCCGCCGCAGCAAACGGCCGGCGGGGAGAACGCCGGCGGTGGAACGGGCGCCGACCAGGGAGCCCACGGTGCCAATAAGTCCAAGGACAAGACCGCGCTGCCCGCTGGCGGCGTAGTTGGCTCCCCCAACGACCGAGCGTCCATGGACGCACCGCGCCCATCTCAAGAGGCGCGGGACCGACAGCGTCGTGGTACTCACGGTACCATACGCTCGCTGGACCTAAATCGAGCTAGCGGATCCCGGGACGCTCAAGGCCAACATGCACGCCGACGTGCTGGCGCGAGCGAGGCACGGTCGCCCGGACGGAATACTGCTCCTTCCAACATCGTTGGGAGCCCGAGCATATCCCGCTCCTCGCACCGTTCGCCACCGCTACCCGCCACCCCATCAGAAGCTCTAGCGCGAGCTCAACTGCTCCTAGACTTCCCTCCAGCGCCAGACAAGATCGACGACTGGAGGGCCACCATTTAGAGTCTCTTCGGCTTCGCCAACGGCGACACTCCACGGCCAGCGACCACATCGCAGCCGCGGCAGGCCAGACAAGTGCGAGCCGATGGCGACAAAACCGGTGGGGGTGCAACCACCGTGCACTCTCCGCCCCAAAGGCCAAGATCGCCGACTCGCCGGGTCCGCCACGACAGCGACTCCACTGCTTCCTCAGATCCGCGAACTCGTCGCGATCAGCGCCACGTTCTTCACGAACGGCAGCAAGACGCCCGCACCCGCATCGAGCGTCGGAGAGAAACGCGGCGTCAATCAGACCGACGTGCTGGCCCCACTGTCGACATGCAAGCGCCAGGGGAACCAGGCGACCTGCCGTACGCGGTAGGTTGCCCTGCGTTTACCCGTGAGCTGCGGCAAGTCCAGTGGCCCAGCACGAAGAATTTCAAGCCAGACGTACCAGAGAAGTACGACGGCAGGCTGCATCCGTCGGAGTTCCTCAGCATCTACACCATTGCGGTGCAGGCTGCCGGGGGGCGGGACGACAAGATCCTCGCCAATTACTTCCCTCTGGTGCTCAAGCCCAACGTCAGGTCCTGGCTCATGCACTTGCCGGAAAACTCCATATCTTCCTGGGCGGACCTATGCCATCAGTTTGTCGGCGCCTTTACAGGCGGCCACAAACCCCATGGCCAGGAGAGTGATCTTCACCTGCTTGCCCAGAAGGAAGGGGAGCCTCTATGTAAGTACATCCAGAGATTCAGCCAAGTGCAACGCAACATCCCAGACGTCTACCCTGCCGCGGTCATCAGTGCGTTCCATCAGAACGTGCGCAACCGCAGGATGCGGGAGGAGATGGCGATGTGCAAGATCAGAGACGTCAGCGAGCTGTATGCCCTGGCCGACAGATGTGCACGTGCTGAGGAAGGAAGCAAACTCCCCGGAGAGAACGTTGGAACCGCAGGATCTGACAGCGACGACGCCGCCCCAGCAAGCAAAAACAGGCGGCGGAACAACAGGAAGAGGAAAGGCAAAGATGTGCTAGTTGTCGAGCAATCCGGCAATGAAGGTGGCGCCAAGACAGCCAAGACTGATGGCTCCGGCAAGGAGGTTGCCGCATGCGCCAACTGCCAGGCTGTGGCGGCCGCCGACAAGCAGGATGGCACCAACAAGCAGTACTGCAAGATTCACCGCACCAAAGGCCATGACCTCCAGAGCTGCAAGAAGGTCGAGCAGCTCATTGAGCTGCAAAAGGCCGAGTACGAGCGACGCGACAAGGAGAAGGCCCAAGGAGGTGCTGGAGGATCTGGTACGAAGCGCACTGGCCGGGGGGGACGCCACGGCAACACCAAGCAGCGGCAAGGCGACAGACCTCCCCGCGGCCGCGACAAGGATGAAGATGACGACGACGACGAAGACATGGATGACGCCGAGACCAGCGAGCAGGAGTTCCGGAAAGCCATAGAAGTTTTGTGCATTGACGGCGGTGCTTCTCTGCATACTTCACACTGCCAACTCAAACAGTGGGTGCGGGAAGTTAATGCAGCAGAACCACCCGTCGAGTCACGCAAGCTTCTGAAATGGTCTAGCACGCCTATCATCTTTGATATTGAGGACCACCCCGATCACACAACTGCTGTCGGGTGTTTGCCGATGTTGGTCTCACCAACTATCCGCAACCTCAAGGTCACTAAGATGCTAGTTGATGGCGGGGCCGGCTTGAACCTGATCTCCTCCGCTATACTTCGGAGACTCCAAGTCCCTGACAGCGAGCTCGAAGAGACCGGCACATTTCAAGGAATCAACCCGGGAAGGAGCAAGCCGAAGGGGAAGATCACGCTGTCGGTGACATTTGGCAGTGAGTTGAACTTCAGGACTGACAGGATCACTTTCGACGTTGCCGATTTTCCATTGCCTTACAATGGAATTCTCGGCCGTCCAGCGCTCGCCAAGTTCATGGCGGCCTCTCACTACGCGTATAACATGCTGAAGATGCCAGGCCCGATAAGTGTCATCTCTGTACATGGCGACAAGAAAGACGCTCTCATCTGTGCCGACAAGATCTACCGGGAAGCAGCAGCCGCCGCGGATCGTGAGACACTCGCCGCTGAAGCTCCCGGGGGGAAGAAGAAGACCAAGTCCGGCAAGATCTCTGATGCCCACTCCGGCAAGCGCACCTCTTCGAAGTGCTGCGCTACCGTCGAGGACGCACCATCGAGCTCCACCGGCAAGTGTAAGAAGACAATGGCAGCTCCGCCAGCAACCAAGAAGGTGTCCGCCAAGGAGGACGGCACTGGTGGTACCTTCACCATCAGTGCCACTCTCGACCCTTAATAGGAAAGCGCGCTCGTTGCTTTCCTGCAGGCGAATGTCAACGTGTTTGCGTGGCAACCGTCTGACATTCCCGGCGTTCCCAGGAAAGTAATCGAGCACCACCTCGCCGTCTGTCCTCACGCGCGACCCGTCAAGCAGAGAGTCAGGAAACCAGCGGTGGTGCGCCAAGAGTTCATCGCCGAAGAGATCAAGAAGTTGGAAGCAGCAGGCCTCGTCAGAGGAGTGCTCCATCCTACGTGGTTGGCCAATCCTGTAGTCATGCGCAAGGCGAACGAGAAATGGAGACTTTGCATCGAGTTCACCGATGTCAACAAAGCTTGTCCCAAAGACCCATTTCCCTTGCCGCGCATTGACCAGATTGTCGACTCCACAGCCGGATGCGACTTGCTTTCGTTTCTTGACGCGTACTCAGGATACCATCAGATCTTGATGGCAGAAGAGGATGAGGAGAAAACCGCGTTCATCACTCCATGTGGCACGTACTGTTTTGTACGGATGCCTTTCGGTTTGAAGAATGCTGGTTCAACATTTGCAAGGGTCGTCCATACTGCTTTTGAGCCGCAAATACACAGAAATGTGGAAGCCTACATGGATGATATAGTGGTCAAAAGCAGGGACAAGTCAACTCTGATTCAAGATCTAGAAGAAACTTTTGCAAATCTGCGTAAGATCAGCCTCAAGCTCAACCCCGAGAAGTGCGTGTTTGGAGTCCCTTCCGGCAAGCTTCTCGGGTTCTTTGTGTCATTGAAGCCAATCCCGACAAGATCAAGGCCATTGAGCAGATCGAAGCACCGAAGCGCGTCAAGGATGTACGAAAACTTGCCGGCTGCATGGCGGCTCTCAACAGGTTTATCTCTAAGTCTGCTGAGCGTGCCCTGCCGTTTTTCAAAATCTTGAAAAAGGCACGTCCAATGAAATGGACTCCGGAAGCGGAGGTTGCGCTGCAGGACTTGAAGAGATACCTGTCCTCCACTCCAATACTTGTCGCATCTAAACCACAAGAGAAGTTGCCACTATATCTGGCGGCAACCAATCAAGTGGTTAGTGCTGCGTTAGTAGCGGAGAGAGAGGCAGATGATGAGCCAGCAACCGCGGCAAGCGCATCCAGCGACAAGCAAGGGGCTTCCCCGATGAGCTCTGGTCCCGACGAAGATAGATCTGCGCAGATGTGCGAAGGGATACAGAAGAAAATGGTGCAGCGCCCAGTCTACTTTGTAAGTTCCCTTCGGCAGGGGGCTAGGTCGAGGTACTCTGGTGTACAGAAGTTGCTTTTCTGCCTTCTTATGGCCTCGAGAAAGCTGCGCCATTACTTCCAAGCACATGAGATCATAGTTGTCACTCGCTTTCCGCTGAAGAGGATACTGTAGAATCCAGAAGCAACAGGCAGGATTGTTGAGTGGGCATTGGAACTATCGAGCGTTGGCCTCAAGTTTGAGAGCACTTCAACTATTCAAAGCAGAGCATTGGCAGAATTCATAGCAGAGTGGACGCCAACGCCTGACGAAGAAACCCCAGAGACGAGCATCCCCGTCAAGGAAGCAAACAAAGAGTGGCTGATGTACTTTGATGGCGCGTTCTCGCTACAAGGCGCCGGTGCTGGCGTGCTGCTTGTCGCACCCACCGGAGAGCACCTCAAGTACGTGGTCTAGATGCACTTTCCCAAGGAGCAAGCAACAAACAATACTGCAGAGTATGAAGGATTGCTCGCCGGTCTCAGGATCGCGGCAGACCTTGGGATCAAGAAGCTCATTGTCAGGGGTGACTCGCAGCTTGTCGTCCGCCAAGTAAACAAGGATTATCAGAGTCCGTTGATGGAAGCTTACATTGATGAAGTGAGGAAGCTGGAAGAGCGCTTTGTCGGCCTACAGATGGAATATGTTCCTAGAGCTCAGAACGACATTGCTGATGGCCTGTCAAAGTGCGCGGCATTTAAGTTACCTGTGGAACCAGGGATCTTTGTGCTCAAGCTGACTCAACCATCCGTGACGCCACCAACTGGACAGAGCAGGAAGAGGAAGTTGATTTCTGGTGACTATCTTCCGACTGAGCTTCCCGAAGCCGCCGCCAAGAAGGTCCCCAAGATCAACGCCAAGAGTGCTGAGGAGCAGTCTGCTCCGACAAAGCCCCAAGGTTTGTTTCGTTGAAGCAGACGCTCCCGACAAGTTTCACTCCAGCAAACTTGCCGGGGATCATCAAGCTCCGGCTGAACCGGGGTTCTCGCCGTAGAAGCGGATGTTCCCGCAGCAGCAGATATGCCTTTAGTCCTTGTTGTCGAGCCGCAGGCTCCAGCATGGGCACAATAGATCGTCTGTTTCCTCCAGTCAGGAGAACTTCCCGAAGAGCCAGAAGAAGCGGAAAGAGTAGCCCGGCAGTCTAGTATGTACCAGTTCGTTGACAACGCACTGTACAGAAGAAGGCTCAACGGAGTGAAATTGAAGTGTATTCCCCGGGAAGATGGACAGAAGCTGTTGGCAGAGGTGCATGGAGGCATATGTGGTCATCACATTGGCGCCAGGGCACTTGCCGGCAAAGCGTTCCGGCAAGGTTTCTTTTGGCCGACAGCCCTCCAGGATGCAACTGCACAAGTAACCAAGTGTGAAGCGTGCCAGTTCCATTCCAAGCAGATACACCAACCAGCTCAAGCTCTCCAGACAATCCCTTTATCCTGGCCATTTTCGGACTAGGGGCTCGACATCCTCGGCCCTTTCCCCCGAGCAGTCGGGGGCTTTGAGTACTTGTACGTCGCAATCGACAAGTTCACAAAGTGGCCAGAAGTGGAACCAGTGAGGAAGGTGACAGCACAGTCAGCAGTCAAGTTCTTCAGGTCGATTGTTTGCCGCTTCGGAATCCCTAATAGGATCATCACCGACAACGGTACACAATTCACGAGTCGCAACTTCATGCAGTACGTCCAAGACCTTGGCTCCAAGGTCTGCTTCGCTTCTGTTGCTCACCCCAGGAGCAACGGTCAAGCAGAGAGGGCAAATGCTGAAGTGCTGCATGGACTCAAGACCCGGACTTTCGACAGGCTGCACAAGTGCGGAAGAAACTGGATCAAGGAGCTGCCGGTGGTTCTTTGGTCGATCAGGACGATGCCAAATCGAGCCACTGGCCAGACACCTTTCGCTCTAGTCTATGGAGCAGAGGCAGTTATCCCCACGGAACTCGTATACGGGTCACCTCGAGTGCTCTCTTATGATGAGCTTGAGCAAGAGCAGCTGCGGCGAGATGACGCGCTGCTCCTTGAGGAGGACCGTCTTCAGGCTGTTGTACGAGCTGCTCGATACCAGCAAGCTTTGCGCCGCTACCATAGCCGCAAAGTTAAAGCCAGAAGTCTCGAGGAAGGCGACCTTGTTCTTCGGCGCGTTCATTCCACCAAGAATTCCAACAAGTTGACACCGAAGTGGGAAGGCCCTTACCGGGTGAAACGAGTCACTAGGCCTGGCGCTGTCCGCCTTGAGACCGAGGATGGCTTTCCGGTGAGCAACTCCTGGAACATCGAGCATCTTCGTAAGTTTTACCCGTAAGGCGCGGTTGTCGGACCCTGTTCAGCAACCACCATTTTGTACAAGTCTTGCCGCTGTTGCATGTAATCCTTTGTACAAAGCCAGGCGCAGACCCTGAGCGAAGATAAAGCGCTGGCGCCCTGAGTTTTAGCATGCATGCTGAGTCGAGTCTCGTCCTTGGTTAGGGTTGATAGTGCTTAGTAGTGGCTAACCCCTAACTTAGAGGTCGAGCGTGCGTCCCTTTGTCGTTATTTTGTTTCCCTAGTTCGCAGGACTCACCATATCCTTGCCGGACCACTTGAGGACGAAAAGGAGGAGGAGGACGGACCAACATCTGTACCCCGGCAAGCCAGTGTTGCCGGGGGCTACAAGATCCCGGCAAGCCAGTAACGCCGGGGGCTGCAAGTGCAAGGAATAGCCCACGGCAAACCAGAGTTGCCGGGGGCTACTATCCCAGATAAGTTTTTCATCCCTTGTCATGCATTCTCTTATGGATTGAGGTATGCGAAACCTCGTTTCTTCCTAAAAGCTACCATGCTCCCTTAACTCTAGGCCCTAGGGCTCGTCCCCAGGGCCAGGTAAGGTCGTAGTCGCGGCAGCTAAGGGACGAAGCGAGGAGCCTGATCCCGCCTCCTCCCTGCCTCCGCCAAGAGCGTGAGAAAGGGCGAGCGACGTGGGAAGAAGGCAGGGCCTGCTGCCGGGAAAGAAAGTGTCTATCTTAAAAGATATAAAGGATTCGCTCCTTGACGTGGGTTCCACCCGCGAGACAAGTGACCCGGCAAGCATCCCCTTTTCATTAAAAAGCATTCCACTCAGGTACAGTTCATAAGAGGATGAAGAACATGAATAATGGGATTACAAGTTTTAAACGCAACTAAGGCCCGAGGGCTTACAAACTAAAAAGAGATAAGGTGCCCGTAATCCCTCTCTTGTCCCTATCTTCAGGAGGCGGGTCAAGGAGGCGAAAAGGGCAAAAGGGGCGCCTAGATGAGCTACGGGTGCCAGAAGACACCAACAGGACATCGCGACAGCATGGTGATGGCGACGCCGGAGGCAAAAGCTTGAAGACGAGGCGGCAGGACGTCAGCACGCTGTCGAGGGCGTCGTGCCCTCGTACTCCGAGTTAACGGCCTTGCCGCCAGCATTCTTCCTCTTCCGCAGCCTCCCGACGCCAGCCGCCCCAGGAGACGACCCCGAGAAGCTCCAGGAACCAGCGACGCGGATGATGGGGTCGCCGGCTCCCCGCGGAGCGGTGCCCGACACCTAGTCGGACCCGTCATCCCGCCGCCCGTTACCCTCGTCGCCGCTGTCGCTGTCCTCCTCGTCGCTCCCGCTCGAGGAGGAGACTTCGCTATCGGAGGAGCTCTCCACGCAGCACCGTGCCCGAGTCCCGAAGCACCCGAAGACCTTGACAGAGAGGAGACCACCCTCCATCAGCTTAAAATGGAGGGTGAGGCCCGCCGTCAAGCTGTGGATGCGGGTGAACGTCTTCCACCCTCGACCAAGATACATCACATCAGGGGTCGGGAAGTCGACGCGGACTCGCGTACCGCTGATTCCGCAGCCCCTCATATGCAACCTCCGTGTCTCGGGCGGATCCAACTCCATCACACTCGCAAATGGAGTCGGGAGACGAAGGCGACGACGAGGCGGCCGACGCAGCCTGACGAAGAACTCGCAAGGGTCGTCCCCGATGTGGTCCACCACGGGGAGAGGATCGGTTGGCGGAGGCGAGGCCGGCGAGCTGCCTCGTCCGCCTCTTCCCCGACCGCCTCGGCCTCGCCCTCGACCTCGCCCGCGGCCTCGTCCCCTCCCTCTTCCCCTTGCGGCTGGCTCTGCCGCCACGGGTGCGGAGGGAGGAGGAACACTTTGCCTAGCGGCAACCCTCGTCACTACCGTCGAAGGACCAGGGTTCCCTTTCTCCATGGCGGATGGAAGAAAGAGGAGCAGAAGCTGAAGAAAGGAGGAGATGAGAGAATGCGGGTTTCCGTACCCCCCTATCCCACTCCTTATAAAGGAGAGGGGTGGGGGCTCGGCCGCCCTGCTCGGCCAATCGAGACACAGAAGGCGCAGGGAACTGGGCCTGACCCGCTGCCTCAACCCGTGACGACCCAATTTCCCGCCTCCACCGTTTGCTACTCCAAGCGCATGGAAGCCGCGTGGCGGGAGGGCAGAGTTGAGGCGACGGATGAGGCGACCTCTCCCCACCCCGTGATCGTGGGGGGGTGTACGCCTCGAAGACCATGCCTCCACGCCTCCCTCCGTTTATGAGGAAGATACGAACCACCAGGGGGCGGACGTTCTGCCTTTCCGAGTAAAGGAACCACCCACGACCTCCCCCACGACGCCGCAATCGACGCGTGCCGTTCGGGAGGGCGTGGTGGATGCGGAGCAAGGTACAACGCGACCCAGGCCGTGTGTGCCCGTGCCCTGTTTTGGGCCTGGCCCAACAGCGCTCGGCACCGTGTGTGGCCCAGGCCCGGGGGCTCCTGTCGGTGTACTAAAGTAGGGGTACTCTAGTATCCCGAACTTGTGCACGGGCAGTCGCAGCACCCCGCTGCAAGGCCCGCCAGGTGATCGCCAAGGCTCTCTATGGTTCCTTTGGAGCCATTCGAGAACATAGTATTTAAGTCAAGGAGACAAGTCCCCGGCAAGAGGAGCTTGCCGGGAAGGCCATTCAAGGTACAAGACCCCGGCAAGAGGAGCTTGCCGGGAATCCCAACAAGAGCATCTCGAAGAACCTGCCGCGGCACGCCACGCGTCCCGGCAGGACCCAGCGAGCGACAAGTTCCCGGGCGCGACAAGGCAACTGCCGCGGCAAGGCACTTGCCGCGGCAGGCAGCCACTCTGTACCCGCGCTCCAGCTCACCCACCTATGTGTTGCTTCGGGACCCTTCCCAGCGTACGTGGCGGGAGGCTGTGCAGCCAGGGGTAAACTATGGCATGCAGCGCTGACAGGATCGCCATCGTGGCGAGCGATAGCGCCCCTGACGGTCCCTTTTCTGCACCGTCTGGGCGACGTAGACGGGCATTTAATGCCTTTGTTCCCTGCCGTCAGGGTTAGGTATGATACACTATGTAGGTAGTTGTACCTACCGCAGCATATTTACACTTTTACCCTTACCTACGTTGCCACCTGTTGGAGACCCGTTGGACATATAAAAGGAGGCCCATGCACAACGTAGGAAGGGATCGATCCTTAGAGAAGCGCTCGGTCTCGTTAGCTGCTCGAGTGTATTGTAGCACTCGGCGCTCCCGAGCAAGAACTCAATACAATCCACAAAGCAGCAGTAGGAGTGTTATCTCTCCGGAGAGCTCTGAAGCTGGGTAAAAAACCTTCCCCCGCGTGCCTCGCCTCGATCCGCTCTTCGCGCGACGTCCACCCCCCCCCCTCCGAACCGAGAAAGGGGCTCCGTCCCCATAGGTGCTCGGGGAGCCCAAGAAAACCCCGGCAGAACCGGACATTGTCGAAGGTTCGAAGCGCCTGAAATCTAGAGCCTAAGGTGTTGGAACCCGAGGTGACGGGCGAACTCATTTGAGATTGAAAGAAAGGGGTAAGGACTTGGTCTCTTTATAAGAGGTTGAATACCAAGGGCCCTCCACGTAACCATTTGGGACTCGCCTTTAATCGAGAAAACGTGCTAACGGGCACGATTAGGTTACCCACATCCGTATTGATGAGAATCCCGTCAATAAAGGGGACACGATCTCTGCTTCAACAAGACGTGCCAAGGAAACCGCCTCGCAAAATGCGCTGAGGTGGGGAAGTGAAAACGATTCTGATAAAGGCTTAGCCGTAGTGTGATGTCACACTACGGAATATGTCAGTAGACTAGATTTGTGTAAATATTATTCTCTCTATGGAAATATGTGGAAACTTATTTTGCAGAGCCGGACACTATCCTTAGTGATTAACAATCTTTTATGAAGTACTTGGAGGAGGAACCCGCCTTGCAATGCCGAAGACAATCTGTGCGCCGGACTCGTCGTCATTGAAGCCTGGTTCAGGGTCTACTGAGGGAGTCCTGGATTAGGGGGTGTCCGGATGGCCGGACTATACCTTCAGCCGGACTTCTGGACTATGAAGATACAAGATTGAAGACTTCGTCCCGTGTCCGGATGGGACTTTCCTTAGTGTGGAAGGCAAGCTTGGCGATGCGGATATTTAGATCTCCTACCATTGTAACCGACTTTGTGTAACCCTAACCCTCTCTGGTGTCTATATAAACCGGAGGGTTTTAGTCCATAGGACAACACAACATACAACAATCATACCATAGGCTAGCTTCTAGGGTTTAGCCTCCTTGATCTCGTGGTAGATCTACTCTTGTACTACCCATATCAACAATATTAATCAAGCAGGAGTAGGGTTTTACCTCCATCGAGAGGGCGCGAACCTGGGTAAAACTTCATGTCCCTTGTCTCCTGTTACCATCCGCCTAGACGCACAGTTCGGGACCCCCTACCCGAGATCCGCCGGTTTTGACACCGACACTAGCCCCCTCTAGTGTCTATATAAACTGGAGGGTTTAGTCCGTAGGACACAAGAATAACAACAATCATACAATATGCTAGCTTCTAGGGTTTAGCCTCTCTGATCTCATGGTAGATCTACTCTTGTACTACCCATATCATCAATATTAATCAAGCAGGAGTAGGCTTTTACCTCCATCGAGAGGGCCCGAACCTGGGTAAAAACATCGTGTCCCTTGTCTCCTGTTACCATCTGCCTAGACGCATAGTTCGGGACCCCCTACCCGAGATCCGCCGGTTTTGACACCAACACCGACCATCACTCCGAAAGAAGTTATCACTCCGACTCCGAATATACTCAAGATAATGGTGTTGCCGGTCTACCACTTGTGTCAACCAACTCCTATGACATATTTGAATCACCTAATGAAGGAATTGGAAGATGCTTCATGGCTAAAGGCCCAAAGGTATCACACCCCGAGTATGTTGATTTCAATAGTGATGAAGATGATTTCCTAGGTGATGATGATTTACTTGTTGACAACTCTAGTTATGAAAACTATGATGAACTTGCTATTAATCATGATAATCAAGATAAAATGAATGATGATGATAAGAAGGAGATTGAGCGTCTAACTAAAGAACTAAACACTCTTAAGTTAGCTCATGAAACTACCTTGGAAGATCATCGAGAACTTTTAAAGACTCATGAAAAGGTACGCTTTGAAAAGCTCAACCTTGAGCAAGAGCATGGGTTCTTAAAAGCAATCAATGATGATCTTCGCAAGAAAAGTTCTTCTTACATTGCCAAGCGTTTACTCTTGTCTACCTACATGCCTCAAGTTAAAATCTAGTAACAAGAGTAAGAAAGATTCTTCTTCTAGTAGTAACAACAATCATGTTAAATCCAATGTTGTTGCTTCTAGTAGTTCTCTTGATTCCACTAATGATTCTCTTAGCCATGTTACACTTGAGCAAGAAAAAAGCTTATTGAAGGGAATTATAGAGAAAGGTGTTTACAAGAGCCTTGCCGAGAGTAAGCAATTTGAGGAAATTGTACGCAAGCAAGGAAGACACTAGAAGAATCAAGGTGTTGGTTTTGAACGAAAGTTCAATGACAATGGACTTGAGTGGGAAGAAGATCAATACCCCAAGACGAAGTTTGTTCCTCAACAAGATAAGTATGATCCTACTTCTTTCCAAGGGGCACAAGCTCAAGATGATCTTCCACCACAAGACCACAAGCAAAAAGGCAAGGGCAAGCTTCAAGAGGAGATTGATGCATTTCAAGAAGCTCCTAAGGCCTTGGTCAAGTGGGTCCCAAGACTACATCAATTTCTACTTCATCAAGTACGACTAAAACTCCAAGGATTCCCATCAAGATGATGTGGATCCCTAAGAAGAAGAACTAGAGAGTTCTTGAGGGTGACTCCGCCAACATACTTCACTCATATCATTTTGACGAAGACAAGTGCAAACAACTTTCACATCTTGCACTAGTTCCAGGAGTCACAAACCCTCTTGTTGGTAAGACAAGGGACAAGGCAACCTAATGTATTCATGGACATCATCTTGTGTGTACATCATTCTATGTCTATGGATATCCTTGTTTGTTCCTTGTGGGACTAACCCGTGTAGATATTGAAAGTGCAACTCACCCCAATGGATTGCTCCGAATGATCTACATCAACATTGAGCGTCCACATCTTCCACACCTACATGAAGTCATCATTGACAAAACCCAAGGTTAGTTCATCCCTCTTAGGGGGGATATCACATCTAGGGGGAGCTTTACTCTAATCAATTGAGCTAAAGCAACTCTAATGATGTTAACACAACAATTCTTTATGTAAAAGTGGTAACCCCACTTGTGCTTAAACGATGAGTGACCTATGATCAAATGTTCCCATTTGACTCCTAAGTCAATATACCCATATATAGATGACTTAGTCATCATCAATTGATTGATAGATGCTATAGTGTTTGTGCATGCTTTGTCACATATTTCATTTGCCATTTTATTGTGTGAGCATGCTGATTGCATATTTTACTCATTCGAGGACATCCATTTGTTGCTTTGATTGTTTGGCTTTTTCTCTTTTGCCAAATGGATGGACAAGAATGCCTAAGAACTCCCTCTAACTATCTATGCTTTTCTCGTCTCAAACTCTATTCATGATACATCACAAAGTTTGATCAAGTCAGATTCGAACCACTCTGTGTGAGGAGCACTCGGAGTCCCTGATTCGTCATAGACTTAAACTTCCAAAACCTCTTTGTGCATTTCGGTATGACCGAGTCATCCACTTCGGTCACACCGAGTTCACTAAGTTGATCTAGGTTTTCCATCTCGGTGCAACTGATTTGAACCTTTCGATCACACCGAGTTGCAGTAACCGCTTGCGATTCTGCATCTTGGTGCCACCAAGTTGTTCCACTCGGTCACACCGACAGGGTCGGGATATATATACCCACGGGTGAGATTTTGGAAATTTCTTCAAAAGCTCTCAGCTCGCGCGTATCCTGCTCTGGCTCCTCGGGTCCCCGAAGCGTCTCCTCACCGCCGGCGACCTCCCTCCGCTAGTTTCCGTCGCCGTCAACGGAATTCTGCTCCGCCGTTGTCGCCGTAGCGAACTCCCGCTGAACTAGGGTATGGGTTCGATACTTTGTGCTATTTCCTTACTCCGATTCCTAGCACATTGTTTTGCCATGATCATTGCCACGTATGAAAACAATCTATCCAGAGAAAACATCCTTTAGATTAGGTTTGATTCGAAAATTTAAGGTTAGGTTTCCGCCGAACTCATCTCGGACCGACCGAGTTGTAGAAAGCAGTCTCACCGATTTGTCTTAGGCCATTGCACATGCGTTCTTCGGTCTGACCAAAAATTGCAAATCGGTGTGACCGAGTTCAACTCTCTGTGAAACCCTAGCAATCTCAGAACCACCGAACTGTGACTCGGTCTGATCGAGTTCACTAGTTTAGGTTCCAAAAGTTTCTTCGGTGTCACCGAGTTTAAGAAATCGGTTGCTCCAAAATGCTTTCTGTGGAGAACTAAAACTAAGTTTTTGACTCATCTGTTTTGCAAAAACTCTGCACTTTGTGATGCTCATCTATTCTACCTCATCTATATCTATTCACAGGGTTTGCTGTCAGTTTGCTTGCCAAGATGACTGACCAGAGTGACAGCCAGAACAGAACTGAAGAGCAAGTGCAAATGAGTGAGGGCACTAGTCTCTCAAGCAGTTATGATAGGGCAGAAGGAGCACACCAAGTAACTTGCCCAAAGCAGCCACCAGATCAAGGAAGAAGAAAACCTCAGACTCTGAGGATGAGGATTATGTGGCTACTAAACAAGAAGTGAGCTCCAAGAAGAAAGTCCTGAAGAAGGAATATGGTATTGCTGCTGCAACAAAGCCTGGCTTGAACAAGAAGGCACCTGCCAGAAGGATTCCAATGTCCAAGCCTAGGAAAGTTCCTACAAAGGAAACTATGAAGTTCACCATTGAACAACATAGTGATGATGAGGCAGCTGGAGAAGGGCAGAAGAAGAGGAAGAAAGCAAGGACAACAACTGCGAAGGTGCTTGGATATCCCTCTATGAGAAAATATGATGATGAAGAAGAAGAAGAGGAAGAGGATGTTGCACCAGCACCCAAGTCTCAGAAACTTATGGGAGATGCTATCAACTCAGGGGCTGCTCCATCAAAGCCCAAAACTGCTCCCAAAGCAAGAGCTCAAGCTCAGAAGCCCACTAAGCCAAAGAGAAGCACCAGAAACATTCCTGCAGAAGAGAAGAACAAGGCCCCAGTGCCTTTAGTTGAAGAAGAGGATGATGAAGCCCTAGTACTTAGGAAACTGAAACCAAAGATTCCAGACCACAATGATACTTATCCAGTGGCTGAGGACATGCACATCAGGAAGGATGCAGGGCAGAGGTTGTGGAGATAGTCTGATCCCTATGCTGTGAGGAGGAGGACTATAGTGGACTACAGGTTCCACACCAAAGAACAACAAGATTTATATGAGACTATTCTGCCTGACAAGAAGCCAATTGTCTGTGATATGAAGTGGGTTGATTGGGAATTCATTGATGAGAATGAAGATCACTTCCCAGGTGTACATGAAAGCTTCAAAGCTTGTGGTGTTGACAAGTTTGTTGGACGGAAGCTCGCAAAATGGAATGATGAGCTAATCATGCAAGTTTACTCCACTGCTCATTTCTATCCAGATGGAAGGATAGTGTGGATGTCTGAAGGTACAAGGTACCAGACAAATGTTGAAGAATGGGCCAAGTTAATCAATGACCCAGAAGAGCATGAGGATGATTTTGATGTGTATGCCAAGAAGAAGAAAGACCACAACTCAATGGCAAATTTGTACAAAGAGATCCCAGATAAAGCTTTGGACACACATAAGCTTGGATCTGTACACTATTTGTTGTCTGGTCATCCTACAATAAACACCATCCTGAGGCATACATTGTTACCCAAATCTGGAGATCACAAGATGATTAGAGGACATTCCATCAACTTGCTGCAGATCTTTGATGTTCCTCAAAAATTCAAGGTCATGAGTCTGATTGTGGAGACAATCAAGAGGACAGCTGTTGACTAGATCTTGTGGGTATGCTCCACACATTCAGGTGCTCATCAACTCAAAGATGGGCACAAGCACTTACTTGTTGGACAATGATACGTCTCCGTCGTGTCTACTTTTCCAAAGACTTTTGCCCTTGTTTTGGACTCTAACTTGTATGATTTGAATGGAACTAACCCGGACTGACGTTGTTTTCAGCAAAATTGCCATGGTGTTGTTTTATGTGCAGAAAACAAAAGTTCTCGGAATGACCTGAAACTCCATGGAATATCTTAGAATAAATAATAAAAAATCCTCGCCAAAGATGAAGACCAGGGGGGCCACACCCTGTCCACGAGGGTGGGGGCGCGCCCCTCCCCCCTGGGCGCGCCCCCTACCTCGTGGGCCCCCTGGATGCCGTCCGACGCCAACTCCAACTCTATATATTGGCTTTCGGGGAGAAAAAAATTAGAGAGAAAGTTTCATCGCGTTTTACGATACGAAGCCGCCGCCAAACCCTAATCTCTCTCGGGAGGGCTGATCTGGAGTTCGTTCGGGGCTCCGGAGAGGGGGATTCGTCGCCGTCGTCATCATCAACCATCCTCCATCACCAATTTCATGATGATTACCGCCATGCGTGAGTAATTGCATCGTAGGCTTGCTGGACGGTGATGGGTTGGATGAGATTTATCATGTAATCGAGTTAGTTTTGTTAGGGTTTGATCCCTAGTATCCACTATGTTCTGAGATTGATGTTGCTATGACTTTGCTATGCTTAATGCTTGTCACTAGGGCCCGAGTGCGATGATTTCACATCTGAACCTATTATGTTTTCATGAATATATGTGAGTTCTAGATCCTATCTTGCAAGTCTATAGTCACCTACTATGTGTTATGATCCGGCAACCCCGAAGTGACAATAATCGGGACCACTCCTGATGATGACCATAGTTTGAGGAGTTCATGTATTCATTATGTGACTGGAGCTAGTTCTGTGTCACCCTATGTTATGATTGTTACATGATGAACCACATCCGACATAATTATCCATCATTGATCCGGTGCCTACGAGTTTTCCATACACTGGTTTACGCTTATTTACTTTTCCGTTACTACTGTTACAATCACTACAAAAATACCAAAAACATTACTTTTGTTGTCTTTACTTTTGTTACTGTTACCACCACTATCATATTACTTTGCTACTAAACACTTTGCTGTAGATATTAAGTTTCCAGGTGTGGTTGAATTGACAACTCAGCTGCTAATACTTGAGAATATTGTTTGGCTCCCCTTGTGTTGAATCAACAAATTTGGGTTGAATACTCTACCCTCGAAAACTGTTGCGATCCCCTATACTTGTGGATTATCAAGACCTTTTTCTGGCGCCGTTGCCGGGGAGCATAGCTCTATTCTTTGAGTCACTTGGGATTTATATCCGCTGGACACTATGAAGAACTTGAAAGACGCTAAGACAAAAATTTATCCCTCAACTACGAGGGGAGGTAAGGAACTGCCATCTAGCTCTGCACTTGATTCACCATCTGTTATGAGTAAGCTAGCGACATCTAAACCTACTACTGCTATGAATTCTGATATGTCGCATGTTATTGATGATGCCACTTCTGCTATGCATGATACTTATGATGAAACTACTTCTATGCTTGATACTACTGTGCCACTTGGTGAATTTCTAGATGAGCAAATTTCTAAGTCTAGAGAAAGAGAAATTAGTGAACCTGAACACGATGATGTTAGTGATGATGAACCTATGCCTGTTATTCCTGAGGGTTATCTTTTTAATAATGAATCTTATGAAGCTATTCTTGCTTGTCCGGATAAACCTGAACGTAAGAGGTTACTAATTAAGTGGAGTAAGGAATATTTTAGAGGTAGGATGAGACCTGACCCTGCTTTTGCTACTTCACCTATCTGTGTTCCTGATCAAGATTATTATGATATTACTGTTAATCCAGATATAATTACTTTGGTTGAATCTGATCCTTTTTATGGCTATGAATCTGAAACTGTTGTGGCACATCTTCGTAAGTTAGATGAAATAGCTGCCCTGTTTACTAATAATCTGAGATCGCGCCACTTTTATATACTCAAAATATTTCCGTTCTCATTAAAGGGTGATTCTAAGAAATGGGTTAATTCTCTTGATCCTGCCTGTGTGCAAAGTCCCCAGGATATGATTTATTACTTCTCTGCTAAATATTTCCCTGCTCATAAGAAACAAGCTGCTTTGAGGGAAATATACAATTTTGTGCAAATTGAAGAAGAGAGTCTCCCACAAGCTTGGGGGAGGCTTCTCAAGTTACTTAATGCTTTTCCTGATCATCCTCTTAAGAAACCTGAAATATTTGATATCTTTTATAATGGACTAACTGATGCTTCCAGAGATTACCTGGATAGTTGTGCTAGTTCTCTTTTCAGGGAAAGAACACCGGATGACGCTGAAATTTTATTGAATAATATGTTGGCAAATGAAAATAATTGGGCACCTCCTGAGCCACCTCCCGAGCCAACTCCAGAGCCAGCTCCTGAGCCAATTACTGAGCCTATTCCTAAACCAACTCCGAAGAAGAGAGGTGTTCTATTTCTCAGTCCTGAAGATATGCAAGAGGCAAAGAAATCTATGAAAGAAAAAGGTATTAAAGCTGAAGATGTTAAGAATTGACCTCCTATTGAAGAAATACATGGTCTTAATTTACCGTCTGTTGAAGAAGTATATGATCTCAATTACTTATTTACTGAAGAACCTCCCGATATCCCGACACAGCTAGTAAAGGTAAATTCTCTCTATAGATATGATAAAGTTGAAGTCCCTCCTACTAAAATTGCTAGTCAGTGCTTGGATGAGTTTGATGACTTTATGTTTAAGCAAGATGACTTTAATGCTTATTTTGGTAGACAATTAAAGCAGAATACCTTTATGATTAAACGCTTGAGTGATTATATGGATAATATTAGAGGTGAACTTAAACTTGTTAGCAAACATGCTTTATGGTTACCACTCAAGTAGAACAAGTACTTAAAGCTTAGAAAGAAATGCTTGATGAAATGAATAGTAAGAAGAATGATTATGCTGTTAGAGTGGCTACTAGAACTAGTAGAATGACTCAGGAACCTTTGTATCCTGAAGGCCACCCTAAGAGAATCGATCAAGGTTCTCAAAGAAATAATATTGATGCACCTAGTTCTTCTAAAAGGAAGAAAAAGAAAAATGATAGAACTGTGCAAACTTCTAGTGAACCTATTGCTGAACCACCTGATAATCCAAATGATATCTCTATGTCTGATGCTGAAACACAATCTGGTAATGAACATGAACCTGGTGAAGATGTTAATGATGATGTTTATGATGATGCTCAACCTAGTAATGATAATGATGTAGAAGTTGAACCTGCTGTTGATCTTTGTCAGTGTCAAAACCGGCGGATCTCGGGTAGGGGGTCCCGAACTGTGCGTCAAGGCCGGATGGTAACAGGAGACAAGGGACACGATGTTTTTACCCAGGTTCGGGCCCTCTCGATGGAGGTAATACCCTACTCCTGCTTGATTAATATTGATGATATGGGTAGTACAAGAGTAGATCTACCACGAGATCAAGGAGGCTAAACCCTAGAAGCTAGCCTATGGTATGATTGTGTATGATGATGGTTCGTCCTACGGACTACAACCCTCCGGTTTATATAGACACCGGATAGGGTTAGGGTTACACAGAGTCGGTTACAATGGTAGGAGATCTTGAGTATCCGCATCGCCTAGCTTGCCTTCCACGCCAAGGAAAGTCCCATCCGGACACGGGACGAAGTCTTCAATCTTGTATCTTCATAGTCCAGGAGTCCGGTTGAAGGTATAGTCCGGCTACCCGAACACCCCCTAATCCAGGACTCCCTCAGTAGCCCCTGAACCAGGCTTCAATGACTACGAGTCCGGCGCGCAGATTGTCTTCGGCATTGCAAGGCGGGTTCCTCCTCCAAGTCCTTCATAGAAGATTGTAGACACCAAGAATAGTATCCAGCTCTGCAAAATAAGTTTCCACATATTGCCATAGAGAGAATAATATTAACACAAATCAAATCTGCCGACGTATTCCGCAGTGCGTCATCACACTACGGCCAAGTCCTTTTACGAATTGTCTTTACTTTTTCACCCTCAGCATGTTTTGCGAGGCGGTTTCCTTGGTACGTCTTGTCAAAGAAGAGATTGTGTGCCCCTTTTAACGGGATTCTCATCAGTACGGACGTGGGTAACCCAACCGCGCCATTTACCACGGCGCTTGGGAGGCAAGTGAGTTTTATTAGGTAGGTGGGGACGCATAACCACATCCGCCCATATAAGGGGATAAGGATCCACCTTTTTACCTACGCCTTCTTCCTCCTTTGCCAATCCATCTCTTGTGCACTCAAGCTCCAGCGCCCAAGCCCGCTCTTCCCACCTCAACCTTCTCCAGGAATGTCTGGAGCGGGAGGCAAGTGGATGGTCTCCTCCGTCACGGAGGTTCAAGTAAAAAAGCTAAGGAAGGCCGGATACCTGTCCAAGGACATCCCGCACCGGCTTCCTGAGAAGGGGCCGCTTCTCCCCACCCCAAGGCCCCATGAGAGGGTAGTTTTCCTTCCCCACTTCCTCCGCGGACTGGGTTTTCCACTTCACCCATTCGTCCGGGGACTCATGTTCTACTACGGCCTAGATTTCCACGATCTGGCCCCGAACTTCATCCTCGACATCTCGGCGTTTATCGTCGTGTGTGAGGCCTTCCTCCGCGTCCGCCCCCATTTCAGCCTTTGGCTCAAGACCTTCAACGTCAAGCCCAAGGTGGTGCGCGGCAGCCAAGCGGAGTGCGGAGGCGCCATGGCTGGCAAGATAGCCAACGTCCTCTGGTTCGAGGGCTCCTTTGTGGAGACCCTAAAGGGGTGGCAAGCCGGGTGGTTTTACATCACCGAGTCAGGCGATCAGGAATGGGTCGCAGCCCCCGAGTTTAGATCCGGACCCCCCACGCGGCATATGTCCTGGAAAGAGACGGGCCTGTCGTGGGGCAACAAGGAAGAGGTGAACGGACCGAATACCTGCATCCAGTCCCTGGTAAACAAGCCAATCCGGCTTGTCAATATAGTCCAGGTCATGCTCGTTCGTCTGATCCTCCCGTGCCAACAACGGGATTTCAATTTGTGGGAGTTCGACCCGGCGCAGCACCGAACCCTCAACAGGCTCTTCGACACGTCATATGAAGACGTCTGGAAGGTGCTAATCAAAGGTGCAGAGGCCCCCGAATCCGCTTCCGAGGATCGCGGATACAGCACGCAGCGTCACGCTAGCGAGGTAAGCTATCTATGCCTTTGACAGGATTATTAAGCTCTTTTTCATAGATTAACTCTATGCGGGATCTAAACTCCCTTACCTTTGACAGGCTTGGCAGGCGATATCCGGACCAATTAACTGACCGGCTCCCCTGCCCGAAGACCCAGCCCCAGCTCTCCTAGTGAAGCTGCTGACTCCGGCACCTTATGTGGTGCCGGAGAGGAAGGCCAAGAAGAAGAAGACCACCGGGACTCGAAAGAGTGCCCATAACTTGGTGGTGTCGGACTCGTCATCTGACGAGTCCGAGACGCTCTCCTCTCGTGAAAACGAGGAGGAGGAAGAAGAAAGCTCTCCCCTCCCCAGCGGAGGGAGAAGAGAAGAAGAAGGCCGCCCCATCAGGGGAGGCCGAGGGGTCTAGGAAAAGGAAGACCCCTCCACCGGACTACTCCCATGACGCCGAAGAGAGCGGAGAGGAGTGGCCGAACAGGGCCAAGCGTCCGGCGAAATCATAAGTTCGGACACCAGAGTAACTCATGATGTTCCTTTGTTGCCCAGCTTTCCTTAATGTCGAATGTGAATATGCAGCCCGCCCCAGGCCGAATACAACGAATCGTCGGGCGGCTCCCTGGACTCATCGGACGTGAACTCCGTTCCGCCCGCTGTCTCCCCCCGCACCACGGATGACGCCGAAGTGGTGTCGCGACAAGCTCCAGGGCAGGAAGAGGTGGTCCTGGAGGAGCCGCAAGGCAACCTCCCGGACTCCATGAGTGAAGGGGACAAGACCCCCCAGGGCTCCAAGTCCGGCTTTGTGCCTGACACCGCGCCAGAATCTTCAACGGTTCCGAGCCGCGGTAGGCGAACTCCTTCCAAAAGCAGCAAGCCTTCTAAGCCAGCGACCTCCGTCCAACCGGAGTCGCTGGACCATCTGCTGGAGGTGCTTGACGGCGCCTCCATCGACAAGGGGCACCGTACTATTATGAGTACGGTGATCCAAAAGGTTCAGTCTGCCAAGAGCGGACTGGCTGAAGCTTGCGCCAGCCTTCTGAAAGGCTTCGAGGTAAGTAAGAATATGTCAGAATATTACCACATAGACAGTAGCCCCTGATTCTCTGTTTGGGGTTCGGAAAGAAAAGCCGAATAGAGGATCTATTAATTTTCGCAGGAGTCTAATAATAAAGAGTCGGTATGCGTATGTAGGCTTCGCTGCTATCCACCGCCGCACTGACTGCACAGGTGGATGTCCTAAAAGAGGACCTCGGGCGGACCGAGCAAGAGCTCGGCCTTGCCAAACGGCAGCTCGATGAAAAGGAAGGTAAGAAATACCCTACATAAAAAGGTGCCTATAGAGAGGCGTGATTGCAAAAAATAACAGGATCGTACTGCCTATTGTAGGGGCCACAACTAACATGGCGACCCTCAAGCAGGCGCTGTCTGGGGCCGAAAAGAAAATGGCTGAGGAGCGCACCAAGCGAGAAAGACTTGGGGCTCAGGTTGGCGAGGTGCAGCAAGAGCTGCAGGCTCTCATGAAAAAACATGAGAGCTTGGAGCTTGAGTCAAAAGCGCAAGCATCCGAGCTTGCGTCGGCCCTTGAGACCGCCAAGGGTGCCAAGGCCGAAGCCCAAAAGGCCCTCCAAGAGTTGGAGGAGATGAAAAAGATAGCAGCGGGTAAGCCATTCTTAATGCAAAGTAGAAATATAAAAGTAAACTACTTGTCACTTACCCGAATTCGGAGTTCTCCAGGGGCGTTCGCAGATCTTCCCCGCAGCGTATCCGCCGCCGCCGCATTCTACCGAGCTGAAGAGGGCAGCTCGACGGAGAGTGTGTTCTGGTCTCAGTATTCTGAGGCCGGACACCCTGTGCCCTTGGGCGACCAGCTGAAACAGCTGGTCGAGCTCCACAAGGCGGCCGAACAAGCCATGAAGGGCTTCATAGTTCGGCTGTGGCCCGGAGAGGCCCTGCCTGGGAGCTACTTCGGGCTGGTGCGGCGGCTGGTGGAGGCCTGTCCAAGGCTTGAGGTCATCAAGCGTTCCATCTGCATCGAAGGTGCCCGGAGGGCCCTTGCTCATGCAAAGGTGCACTGGGGTAAGCTTGACGGTGAGAAGCTGGTGAAGGATGGGCCGCCGCAGAGGAAGGAGCATCGCAAGCCCGAGAACTACTACAAGGATGTTCTTGCAGGTGCTCGCCTTATTGCGGATGAATGTAACAAAGATGTAATTTTTGAATGAACTCGCTCGTGTTTTATCCTGTGCACTGAAAACTTGTTCATATGCGCTAAGCAATGCTTATTGAATTTAAAATATTATTTTTTGTGCAGCCGTTTATCAAAAATTGAGAGATGGCCAGTCGTCGGCTTCTGCCCCCATGCCGCTAGTGCTGGGGTGTCCGGGATAAATCTGAGCGCTCTTTTTCCCATGGTTGGGTCCTTCGAGGGAGGCGCTCAGCACAACGAACCAGGCAATCAGACTATAATGCTTGAACACTCTCAATGAAAGCACCAATGTCAGTGTCAAAACCGGCGGATCTCGGGTAGGGGGTCCCGAACTGTGCGTCAAGGCCGGATGGTAACAGGAGACAAGGGACACGATGTTTTTACCCAGGTTCGGGCCCTCTCGATGGAGGTAATACCCTACTCCTGCTTGATTAATATTGATGATATGGTTAGTACAAGAAGAGATCTACCACGAGATCAAGGAGGCTAAACCCTAGAAGCTAGCCTATGGTATGATTGTGTATGATGATGGTTCGTCCTACGGACTACAACCCTCCGGTTTATATAGACACCGGATAGGGTTAGGGTTACACAGATTCGGTTACAATGGTAGGAGATCTTGAGTATCCGCATCGCCTAGCTTGCCTTCCACACCAAGGAAAGTCCCATCCGGACACGGGACGAAGTCTTCAATCTTGTATCTTCATAGTCCAGGAGTCTGGCTGAAGGTATAGTCCGGCTACCCGAACACCCCCTAATCCAGGACTCCCTCAATCTTGATAACCCACAATCAAATAATCAACGTTATGATAAAAGAGACTTCGTTGCTAGGAAACATGGTAAAGAAAGAGAACCATGGGTTCAGAAACCCATGCCTTTTCCTCCGAAACCATCCAAGAAAAAGGATGATGAGGATTTTGAGCGCTTTGCTGAAATGATTAGACCTATCTTTTTGCGTATGCGATTGACTGATGTGCTCAAAATAAATCCTTATGCTAAGTATATGAAGGATATCATTACTAATAAAAGAAAGATACCGGAGGCTGAAATTTCCACCATGCTTGCTAATTACACTTTTAAGGGTGGAATACCAAAGAAACTTGGAGATCCAGGAGTACCTACTATACCATGCTCCATTAAAAGAAATTATGTTAAAACTACTTTATGTGATCTTGGAGCCGGTGTTAGTGTTATGCCTCTCTCTTTATATCATAGACTTGACTTGAATAAGTTGACACCTACTGAAATATCTTTGCAAATGGCTGATAAATCAACTGCTATACCTGTCGGTATTTGTGAGGATGTGCCTATTGTGGTTGCAAACGTTACTATTTTAACGGACTTTGTTATTCTTGATATTCCTGAGGATGATAGTATGTCTATTATTCTTGGAAGACCTTTCCTTAATACTGCAGGGGCTGTTATTGATTGCAACAAAGGCAATGTCACTTTTCATGTTAATGGTAATGAGCATACGGTGCACTTTCCGAGGAAACAACCTCAAGTTTATAGTATCAACTCTATTGGAAAAATTCCATCGATTATATTTGGAGGTTTTGAATTTCCTCTTCCTACTGTCAAAAAGAAATATGATATACTTATTGTTGGGGATGTCCATATCCCCATTGAGGTAACATAGTGTTATTCGAAATTTCTCCGGTTCCATGATTATCGGAATGAGTTTGTTAACAAGACTTGATCAACCTTGTTAGTGGATTCTTTTTGATGAGCATGAGATGGATGAAAATAGAAGCACAACCTTCTGTACCCTCTTTATATTTTCTGTTCTTTAGTAGAAATAAAGTAAAATAGTATTTTTCTGTCTGTTTCCTGACTTATCCGTGCAATATAAAAATATCCCGAAAATAAAAGTCCTCAGAATGCCATGCCAATTTAATATGATTTTTTCGGGAATATTTAAGGATTTTTAGTGCAAAAATTACCGCAGGGGGAGCTGCCACCTGGTCACGAGGGTGGAGGGCGCGCCCCCTGCCTCGTGGGCCCACGGTGGCCCTCCTCCACTTATCCCTGCACCCATCTTCTTCCTCTGCCTCACACAAACCCGAAAAACCAACTCAAGCTCGTGTTCCAGCAACTTTTGCTGCGATTTTCGATCTCTTTGCTCAAAGCACCTCTCGCGAAACTGTTTGGGGAGATTGTTCCTTGGTATGTTACTCCTCCATTGGTCCAATTAGTTTTTGTTCTAGTGCTTTATTCATTGCAAATTTGTGCTGCATAGGTGACCATGTTCTTGAGTTTGCATGTCAAATTTATATGGTTCCAAGTAGTTCTAATGCTTGATATATGCTCTAGGCACTTCTATGAGTAGTTGCTATCAATCTTATTGAAGTTGGTTCACTTTTGTTTGAAGTTACTAAAAATTTCAGATTGTTTCAGAAATAATGAAGAGACTTTTGAGGGGCTCGTCGAGCCGAAGTTCTAAGGAGAAACAAAAGGAAGAAGAACAGAAGCCCAAATTTAATCTGCCTTGTATCGTGGAGGTCCGGCCGTGTGAATGGCCTTCCGATGACTTCTTGAGGAGTGCCAGGATTTATGAAGATTTCTATCTATTGGTTGAGAACGCCGGCCTCACCAACTTTCTCCGCGACCAACGTCATCAGTATCTCTTACTCACAAATACTTTTGTGCAGAACTTCTACTTTTTCCCTAAGAAATCACCTCCAACAGTAGAGTTCCATTTATATGATGTTGATAGGGAGATGACATTAGCTGCATTTTGTGAGGTTTGCAAAATACCTTTCGAGGGTTCTTTAGATGAACCACACCGTAATGAAGTGGAAGCTTATATTGACACTATCACTGTGGGAGAAACCAGGAAGGTTTCTGATGCAAGAATTACTAGCATACATTTCCCTGTTTTACCCTACTTTGCCTTTTGTTGCTAGTCGTTGCTTGATTGGTCGCGGGAACTGTGGGAACCTTAGTATTCCTGGTATTATTATTTTGCTCCATGGTTTATAGCGCAATAACTCTGTTAGTATGGGTGGAATTGTTGCTAGACGATTGAGTATGAACCGTACTAAGGGCCCCATCTTTGGAGGCATTTATGCTTCACGCCTAGCTGAACATTTTGAAATACCTATTAGGCATGAGGAGAAAGAAGAAATAGTGCTGCCCCGTGCTTATTTAGATTATAAGAGTATGGTAGCGCATGATTTTCTTGTTAAGAATCGCGAAGGGGCGCTTAAATATAAATTGTACTTTGATAAACATCACCCTGAGACTATTACTTTGCCTGCTCCCTCTTTGTTTAACTTGTCTGCAGGTACTTACATTGTTCCGTGGGCGGCTGTTCAAGCCTATCGGAATCCTGCACAAGCCTCGGAACCAGAGCCTCCACGAATGTCTGTTTATTCTTGGGATCCTGAGGCGGTTGCCAGCCAGTGGCAGTCAGAGTCCTCTTCATCACATTATGATCCCAACTATTCTTCATCGCAGTACGACCCCAGCTTCACCTACGGATATCAGCCAGGTTATCCCTGGCAATAGACCAACTTAGGCCAAAAGCCTAAGCTTGGGGGAGTACGTATTTCCCACCGACATTACATTCATGTTCACACACACTCATTGCTAGATGTCGGTGCTCATACTCTTTCATTGTAATATCCATGTTAGTTTAAATTTATTTTTCTAGCTTTCTTCTTGTGTGTTTGATAAACCTTAAGAAACAAAAGAAAAAAATTAGTTAGTCTACTTTCCATGCTTGTAGTAGAATTAAAAAGAAAACCCAAAAATATTTCCCGGCCTTCTTTTTGCTTGTTGGGAGCTTTCCCGTGTAAATAGTTTTTATTTTTCTTTTCCTTTCTTTGGGGGTCGAGAAGACTATATTGAAAATGCTTAGTGGCTCTTATATGCATGATTGTTTATTTAACTTAGAGCCCATATTACTTGTCTTCTCTCTTGAGTTGAATGCTTGCAGATTCCAGCTTAGTCCAATGCACGTGCACTCTTATTATTATACACACCGTTCAGTCGTGCAAGTGAAAGGCAATAATGATGATATATGATGGACTCATTGGGATGAGAAAAGCTGGTATGAACTCGACCTCTCTTGTTTTTGTAAATATGACGATTCATCGTTCCTGATTCAGCTATTATGAAGTAAACATATTTGCAATGACATTTAGAGATTATAGTTGCTCGTGCCATGCTTGATTAGCTATGAGTTATAATGGTTAACCTTGCATGCCAACATGCTATTGAGATTATTGTGATTCGGTATGATAGGATGGTATCCTACTTTAAATGAATTGAGTGACTCGACTTGGCACATGTTCACGCATGTAGTTGAATCAAATCAACATAGCCTTCATGATATTTATGTTCATGGTGGATTATATCCTACTCATGCTTATATTCGGTGTGAATTAATTTTAATGCATGTTTACGACTGTTGTCGCTCTCTCAGTTGGTCGCTTCCCAGTCTTTTGCTAGCCTTCATTTGTACTAAGCGGGAATACTGCTTGTGCATCCAAACTCCTTAAACCCCAAAGTTGTTCCATATGAGCCCACTATACCTTCCTATATGCGGTATCTACCTGCCATTCCAAGTAAATTTGTATGTGCCAAACTCCAAACCTTCAAATGAAATTCTGTTTTGTATGCTCAAGCAGCTCATGTGCAACTATGGTTGCCTATATCTTCCATGCTAGGTGGGTTATTCTCAAGAGGAGTGGACTCCGCTCCTCATTCACGAGAAAGGGCCGGTAACCGGGATGCCCAGTCCCATGATCCAAAAAGATCAAAGCAAATCAAAATAATTAAACAAAACTCCCCCTGGGACCCGTTGAATGTTGGAGGCACTCGTTGTTTCGAGCAAGCCATGGATTGATGCTTGTGGAGGAGGGGGAGTATAAACCTTTACCATTTTGTTGGGGAACTTCCTATAATGCATGTAGTATGGAAGATACAGCCATCTCATAGTCGTTGCGTTGACAGTGAAAGTATGCCGCTCAAAATATTATTTATCTCTATTTCAAAAATCGAGCTCTGGCACCTCTACAAATCCCTGCTTCCCTCTGCGAAGGGCCTATCTATTTACTTTTATGTTGAGTCATCACCCTTCTTATTAAAAAGCACCCGCTGGAGAGCACACTGTTGTTTGCATTCATTATGATTGGTTTATATTGGGTATGACTTGACTGGATCTCTTTTACCATGAATTACAATGTTTAGTCAGTCCTTGATCTTTAAAGGTGCTCTGCATTTATGTTTTGCGGTCTCAGAAAGGGCTAGCGAGATACTATTTTGTTATATCATGTTATGATTATTTTGAGAAAGTGTGGTCATCCGAGTTTTATTATTATGGCTCGCTAGCTGATTATGCTATTGATATGAGTAATTATGAGACCTACGTGTTATTGTGAGTATGGTTAGTTCATAATAATTGATGAAACTTGAATGATGGCTTTTCATGTTTACAACAACAAGAGCAAACAGAGTTTGTAGAAGTTTTTCTTCTTCTCTTTCAGTTTGTCAACTGAATTGCTTGAGGACAAGCAAGGGTTTAAGCTTGGGGGAGTTGATACGTGTCCGTCGTATCTACTTTTCCCAAGACTTTTGCCCTTGTTTTGGACTCTAACTTGTATGATTTGAATGGAACTAACCCGGACTGACGTTGTTTTCAGCAAAATTGCCATGGTGTTGTTTTATGTGCAGAAAACAAAAGTTCTCGGAATGACCTAAAACTCCACGGAATATCTTAGAATAAATAATAAAAAATCCTCGCCAAAGATGAAGACCAGGGGGGCCACACCCTGTCCACGAGGGTGGGGGGCGCGCCCCTCCCCCCTGGGCGCGCCCCCTACCTCGTGGGCCCCCTGGATGCCCTCCGACGCCAACTCCAACTCTATATATTGGCTTTCGGGGAGAAAAATTAGAGAGAAAGTTTCATCGTGTTTTACGATACGGAGCCGCCGCCAAACCCTAATCTCTCTCGGGAGGGCTGATCTGGAGTCCGTTCGGGGCTCCGGAGAGGGGGATTCGTCGTCATCATCATCATCAACCATCCTCCATCACCAATTTCATGATGCTCACCGCTGTGCGTGAGTAATTGCATCGTAGGCTTGCTGGACGATGATGGGTTGGATGAGATTTATCATGTAATCGAGTTAGTTTTGTTAGGGTTTGATCCCTAGTATCCACTATGTTCTGAGATTGATGTTGCTATGACTTTGCTATGCTTAATGCTTGTCACTAGGGTCCGAGTGCCATGATTTCAGATCTGAACCTATTATGTTTTCATGAATATATGTGAGTTCTAGATCCTATCTTGCAAGTCTATAGTCACCTACTATGTGTTATGATCCGGCAACCCCGAAGTGACAATAATCGGGACCACTCCCGGTGATGACCATAGTTTGAGGAGTTCATGTATTCACTATGTGTTAATGCTTTGTTCCGGTTCTCTATTAAAAGGAGGCCTCAATATCCCTTAGTTTCCAATAGGACCCCGCTGCCACGGGAGGGTAAGACAAAAGATGTCATGCAAGTTCTTTTCCATAAGCACGTATGACTATATTCGGAATACATGCCTACATTACATTGATGAACTGGAGCTAGTTCTGTGTCACCCTATGTTATGACTGTTACATGATGAACCACATCCGACATAATTATCCATCATTGATCCGGTGCCTACGAGTTTTCCATATACTGGTTTACGCTTATTTACTTTTCCGTTGCTACTGTTACAATCACTACAAAAATACCAAAAACATTACTTTTGCTGTCTTTACTTTTGTTACCTTTACCACCACTATCATATTACTTTGCTACTAAACACTTTGCTGCAGATATTAAGTTTCCAGGTGTGGTTGAATTGACAACTCAGCTGCTAATACTTGAGAATATTCTTTGGCTCCCCTTGTGTCGAATCAACAAATTTGGGTTGAATACTCTACGCTCGAAAACTATTGCGATCCCCTATACTTGTGGGTTACCAGACAAAGAGCATTTACCCTTACACCCAGATTTTGAAGATAACACGGTGGTGATGAATGAGGATGAACCTTCATCAATGCAAGCACAAGAACAGAGAGCTAAGGCAAAGGCAGAGAAAGCTGCAAAGATGCTAAGTATTGAGGAGGCATCTGAAGTGTTCCTAAAGAGCAAACAAGATCAACTAGCCTATCTGATTCAAGCTACATTGAGGATTGAGAAGGGCTTGTCCACCCTGACTCAGAATCTGGAAAAGTTGGAGAGGATCATAGAGACCAAGTTTTATGATCTTGATTTGAAGGTCATTGAGATTCAGACGGCAGTTGAGCAGCTCCAGGAGGAAGCAGAGGAGAAAAGAGGACAAGGTACGACAGATGCTTTTCAGCGAGTGCCAAGAGGTCAGAGGTCAACTGCAGTGCCAGTGCCTGATACAAGAGCTACTTCATCTACACCAGCAGCAACAGCTTCAGTTCCACCTCCAGCAGCCACTCCGCCAACTCCAGCTACATCAACTAATGCCTTCGTCCTTGGAGTTCTCTCTACACCACCTTTCGAAGACCAAGCCTGAGAGACGCATAGAACTATGCATTTTCGAACTTTTTGGTAACTTGTTGCCAAAGGGGGAGAAATGTATAGATCATAGGCTTCGAGAGAGTGTGTTTTGCTTCTTTGTCTCTCTTGCAATTTGGTTTAACTTTATTGTGTGCTTGTTTGATACTATATGTCCTTGTGTGAGATACTTGTATGATCATGTGTTTGATCATATGCTACTTTAATGCTTGCTTGGATGATATTATCTCTCATATCTCATATTTGATCATTCACTTTGCTTGGTGATGAGTGTCTGCTTTTAATTTCTATCATTTTGAGCGCTCCACCAAGATGTATGTGACATGTAAGAGTAACCCATGATCCTAATCGATTGTGCATTTGCATTCAAAAGCAAATTTAAATAATGCACAAATTTAGGGGGAGCTCTTGTTTATCACATACTTCTCAAAGCGACAATGTATTTAAATCTTATTATCGTTTGTCGAGACTTTGATCTATATGTTGTCATCAGTTACCAAAAAAGGGGAGATTGAAAGTGCAACTATCCCTAGGTGGTTTTGGTAATTATTAACAACATATAGCTCATGGAGCTAATGCTATTTCAAGATAAATATTTCAGGAAATCTCAATGATTGGCATGGCATGGATTAGGAATGTGGACCCCTCAAAATGCTAAGGACACATATTGGCTCAAGCTCAAGACTCTACATTGTTTACTTTTAGTGATCCAAGATCACATTGAGTCCATAGGAAAAGCCAATAGTATTAAAAGGGGATGAGGTGTTGCTTAATGGCTTACTTGCTCAAAATGCTTAGTGATATGCTCCAAAAACCCTCAACCAGTTTCTCATATCCACATATGTCCTAAACCAAAAATCAAAATCGGACCAACCGAAATATTCTACCCGGCGCCATCGAGTGCACTTGACATAGCCACTGCCACAAACCCTAGTCACTTCGGTCTCACCGATATGGGATTGCAAACTCTCTGTTTCCCTTCGTAACATTTCGGTCTCACCGAGATGAGTGAATAGGTCCCATCGAGTTTGCCTGACCAACTCTCTGGCTAGCTTATTACCAAAGTTGGTCTCACCGAGTTTGTGTAATTGGTCTCACCGAGATTAAGTTATGCCCTAACCCTAATGAAATCGGTCCCACCGAAAAGCCTAACGTTCACATTTTGAACTGAATCGGTACGACCGAGTTTTCTGATTCCTCCCACCGAGTTTGGTGAATTGTGTGTAACGGTTAGATTTTGTGTGGAGGCTATATATACCCCTCCACCCTTCCTTCATTCGTGAGGAGAGCCATCAGAACATGCCTACACTTCTAGCATACATTTTCTGAGAGAGAGAACCACCTACTCATGTGTTCAGGTCAAGATATTCCATTGCAACCACATGAATCTTGATCTCCAGCCTTCTCCAAGTTGCTTTCCACTGAAATCATCTTTCCACCAAATCCAAATCTGTGAGAGAGAGTTGAGTGTTGTGGAGACTATCACTTAAAGCACAAGAGCAAGGAGTTCATCATCAACACACCATCTATTACCTTTTGGAGAATGGTGTCTCCTAGATTGGTTAGGTGTCGCTTGGGAGCCTCCGTCAAGATTCTGGAGTTGAACCAAGGATTTTGTACGGGCAAGGAGATCGCCTACTTCGTGAAGATCTACCCTAGTGAGGCAAGTCCTTCATGGGCGATGGCCATGGTGGGATAGACAAGGTTGCTTCTTCATGGACCCTTCGTGGGTTGAAGTCTCCATCAACGTGGATGTACGATAGCACCACCTATCGGAACCACGCCAAAAATCTCCGTGTCTACATTGTGTTTGCTCCCTCCAAACTCCTCCCTTTACCTTCATGTGCAATGTTTTACATTCGGCTGCTATACTCTTAGACTTGCGTGTGTAGGTTGATTGCTTGACTTGTGCTAAGTTGTTAAAATCTGCCAAGAATTAAAATTAGGAAAAGGCTAGATTTTTATTTGATCAAGTAGTCTAACCACCCCCCCCCCCCTCTAGACCTACTTTCGATCCTACAGGATCACTGGATAGCGGTCAAGAACATCCTGAAGTACCTGAAAAGGACCAAGGATTTGTTTCTCGTTTATGGAGCTGAAGAAGAGCTCGTCGTAAAAGGTTACGTCGATGCTAGCTTCGACACTGACTAGTTACAAACCGGATACGTATTTACATTGAATGGTTGAGCTGTCGGTTGGTGCAATTCCAAGCAGAGCGTCGTGGCGGGATCTACGTGTGAAGCGGAGTACATAGCTGCTTCGGAAGCAGCGCATGAGGGAGTCTGGATGAAGGAGTTTATATCCAATCTGGGTGTAATACCCAATTCATCGGGTCCATTGAAAATCTTTTGTGACAACACTGGAGCAATTCCCTTAGCGAAGGAATCCAGTTCCACAAGAGAACCAAACACATCAAGAGACGCTTCAACTCCATTCGTGAAAAGTTCAAGGATGGAGACATAGAAATTTGCAAAATATATAGCATACCCGTTGACTAAACCTCTTCTGCGGGAAAAACATGATCAGCACCAAGACTCCATGGTGTTAGATTCATTACTATGTAATCTAGATTATTGACTCTAGTGCAAGTGGGAGGCTGATGGAAATATGCCCTAGAGGCAATAATAAATGTGTTATTATTATATTTCATTATTCATGATAAAGGTTTATTATGCATGCTAGAATTTTATTGATTTTAAACTTAAATACATGTGTGGATACATATACAAATACCGTGTCCCTAGTGAGCCTCTACTAGACTAGCTCGTTGATCAAAGATGTTTAAGATTTCCTAACCATGGACATGTGTTGTCACTTGATAACGAGATCACATCATTAGGAGGATTATGTGATGGACAAGACCCATCCGTTAGGTTAGCATATGATCGTTTAGTTTATTGCTACTCCTTTCTTAATGTCAAATACATAATCCTTCGACCATGAGATCATGCAACTCTCGGATACCGGAGGAATACCTTATGTGCTATCAAACGTCACAACGTAACTGGGTGATCATAAAGATGTTCTACAGGTATCTCCGAAGGTGTTTGTTGAGTTGGCATGGATCGAGATTGGATTTGTCACCCCGTGTATCAGAGAGGTATCTCTGGGCCCTCTCGGTAATACACATCACAAGAAGCTTGCAAGCAAAGTGACTAAGGAGTTATTTATGTGATGATGTATTACGGAACGAGTAAAGAGACTTGCCGGTAACGAGATAGAACTAGGTACAAAGATACCGACGATCGAATCTCGGGCAAGTAACATACCAACAGACAAAGGGAATTACGTATGTTGTCATAAAGGTTTGGCCGATAAAGATCTTTGTAGAATATGTAGGAACCAATATGGGCATCCAGGTCCCGCTATTGGTTATTGACGGGAGAGGCGTCTCGGTCATGTCTAGATCATTCTCAAACCCGTAGGGTCCGCACGCTTAAAGTTAGTTGACGATATAGTATTATATGAGTTGATGACCGAATGTTGTTCGGAGTCCCTGATGAGATCACAGACATGATGAGGAGCTCTGAAATGGTCCGAAGGTAAATATTGATATATAGGGTGATGCTATTTGGTCACCAGAAAGATTTCTTAATGTATCGGGTAGTCGTCGGATCACCGGAAGGGGTTCCGGGAGGCCCCGGGAGGTTATTGGGCCATATGGGCCAAAAGATGGGAGCACACTAGCCCACAAGGGGCTGGCACGCCTCACCTCTAGGCTGTCCGCCCTAAGGGAGGAAAGGGGGAGGGCTAGCCCCTCCTGCCTTCCCCTCCTCATGAGAGAAAGGCAAGGGGGGGCGCCACCCCCTCCTGCCTTCCCCCCGTGCACCAGAGAATGAAGGAGGGGGCGTGGCTAGGGCATGGGCCAAGGGTGGCTGCTGGCCCCCTTGGGGTTGCCCTAGGATTTTTGTTTTACATGCAACATTTCCCCACAGTCCCACTCGGAAAAAAAACCTGATGTACAACTCTTTGTTTTTCGTGAAGCTCTTCACGGGGTGCTCCAAAACTCTTAGTTCAACGAATCCTCGTGGAGTTGGGGAAATATTACCCACCACTGCCACCAGTAAGTGGATAACGCTTTATTTTATATCCCCAAGTTACCCAGTCAAATAGACCCTTCCCACCAAAAATTTCAATCTTGAAACTGGAGCTAGCTGCAAGCCAAACATGATAAACTGCCACTCCCTCCGTTCACAAATATAGTTTTGGATATTTTGTATAGACTACATACAGACTGAAGTGAGTGAACAAACACACTATAACATGCCAATATACATTCGATTCCGAAAATAGTTAGGACATCTTATATTTGTGAACAGAGGAAGCATTTGGATATTTGTGAACAGAGGAAGCATTTGGTAAAGCTGTAATTCCCGGGTGAAACTCCTTCAAAGTGGATTTTCTGGAGTGGTGTAGTCCCAGACCCTAAAAATTCCTTTTTTTTAGTCAGTCTGAGGGAGTCCTCGATTAGGGGGTGTCTGGATAGCCGGACTATAACCTTTGGCCGAACTCTTGGACTATGAAGATACAAGATTGAAGACTTCGTCCCGTGTCCGGATGGGACTTTCCTTGGCGTGGAAGGCAAGCTTGGCGATATGGATATGTAGATCTCCTTCCATTGTAACCGACTCTGTGTAACCCTAGCCCTCTCCGGTGTCTATATAAACCGGAGGGTTTTAGTCCATAGGACGAACAACAATCACACCATAGGCTAGCTTCTAGGGTTTAGCCTCTCTGATCTCGTGGTAGATCTACTCTTGTACTACCCATATCATCAATATTAATCAAGCAGGAGTAGGGTTTTACCTCCATCGAGAGGGCCCGAACCTGGGTAAAAACACTGTGTCCCTTGTCTCCTGTTACCATCCGCCTAGACGCACAGTTCGGGACCCCCTACCCAAGATCCGCCGGTTTTGACACCGACATTGGTGCTTTCATTGAGAGTTCCTCTATGTCGTCGCCATCAGGAAGAATGCCTCATCCCGTCTTTAAAGACAACACTGTTGCTAAGGGAACTTTGGCTGTCGGCCAAACTCTCCGGCTAGGTGGTTTTCTTATGACCACCTGTTCGGCCATTGCGCCGACAATGACTTCTTGGGTCATCAAAAGCAATCTTCACGTCGACTCGGAACTCGTCGAGCAGTTAGATCCAATGGAGCTCTCTTCCTTAAACGAGCTCTTGAATCACATCGCCGCCCTGGGAGTCGCTACAGACTACAATCAGATTGGGCCTAAACCCGATCTGAGAGAGATTAACTCTCCCCAGGTCACCCATCACGTTGTAGTGGTGGAGGAACAATGCGGAGACCCTTCATCTATCTTAAGGACTAGCTATGTCCGGATTCCCGATCCCTCCAAGCCGGATACCCATGGAGGGGAGGATGTCACTCAAGCCCTGAACCTAGAGTCAGGCAGCGGGCTAGATTCATTGGACAACATCCAAGAATCCAAGCTCCTTGGCCCCTGAGTCTCAGATTGGGTGAGGTTTCGGATTCAATTCCGCCCACCCACCCAGACATAAGCGATCTATCCCAAATTAGGCAAGAGCCCGAAGAAACAGTACACCATTACTGGGCCAGATTCCTCCTAGTCATCAACAGGTTAAAGGACTGCCGTGAGGAAGACACAATTTCATTCTTCTGCAATAATTGCACGGACAAGGGAATCCTCAACGCCATAAGTCGCCGTGAAATTACACGCTTCGCCGACTTGGCGTCCATAGTACAAAAGTATTGTGCGATGGAAAGCGCCTGGAAAACCAACATAAAATTTTGGGACAATTCGGCCCTGAATACAAACCCAGTTCGGAATAAAAGGGTGCATTATCGCCAAGCACCCGGGTTAAACACCAAAAAGCAAAAATCCTCTACAGGGCATGGAACCGTACTGGAGGGATGGCTCAATGGACCCTGTAAAATTCATAGTGCAGAAGGCGCCACACCAACTCATAGCCTTAGGGCATGTTGGATACTCCGGCAGGTGGCCAAAAGTGGCGAAGATCTTCTAAAGCTAGAAGCCACAGAGTACCAGCCCTTGGATACCAGTACGGTATTAACAGTCTTCGAGACTTTCGCATCAAACAATATGCGAAAAAGAACACTCTGCAGCCTTGCCGAAGTCTGCCACGTGGCAACAATAAACCCATGGAGTGACACGGCTATTACTTTTAAATGCCAGTGACGAACCTAAATTCCGAACAACCCGAGCACCAGCCGCATTGGTCCTCAGTCCAATAGTGGACGGCTTTCGACTCACCAAGGTACTCATGGATGGTGGCAGCGGATTCAACCTCATTTATGAGGAAACCCTTCAAAAAACTGGAAATAGACTGGAACCGCATTGAGCGAAGCAGCACAACCTTTAGAGGAATAATCCCGAGTTGGGAAGCGCGCTGTATAGGAAAAATCACACTAGATGTGGTGTTCGGCAGGCCGGACAATTATAGGTCCGAAGAGGTCACGTTCCAAGTGGCCCCGTTCAGTAGCGGATACCACGCTCTATTAGGGCGGGAGGCGTTTACAATCTTCCAAGCCATACCCCATTACGGGTACATGAAGCTCAAAATGCCCGGGCCCAACGGAATCATCACTCTCGCTAGTGATCCGAACACAGCACTCCGTGCCGAAAGTAAGACAGCCGCACTAGCCCTCAAGGCACTATCCGAAGCCCTAGTGGCTGAGGAACTGACTGCGCTGCGCTCCACGATGAACAGGGACGACGTGATACTCAATAAAAGATCCAAGTCCACCTCCTTTAAACCAGCGGACGAGATAGTCAAATTCCAAGTCCATCCAACGGACCCTACAAAAACAGCTTCCATCGGGGCACAGTTAAACCCTGATGTAGACGCCGCACTACGAGAGTTCCTACGCAAGAACTGGGACATTTTTGCCTGGCACCCTTCAGACATGCCAGGAATCCCACGCAGGCTGGCCGAGCATAGCCTAAATATTCTAAAAGGATTCAAGCCAGTCAAGAAGGCTCTTCGGCATTTCTCCGAACCTAAGAGACAAGCCATGGGAGAGGAACTAGCTAAGCTATTGGAGGCCGGATTCATCTGAGATATAAAACAGTCGGACTGGCTAGCAAACCTGGTGATGGTACCAAAGAAGGACAAATCCTGGTGCTTATGCGTCGATTTTAAGGACCTCAACAAGGCTTGCCCAAAGGATCCCTTCCCTCTCCCCCGCATCGATCAAATTATCGACGCCATCGCAGGACATGATTCATTGTGCTTCCTCGATGCATACTCCGGCTACCATCAAATTAAGATGGCAGAGCCAGACCAAGCTGCAACAGCATTCATCACACCATACGGCCCCTTCTGCTTCAACACAATGCCCTTCGGGCTCAAAAACGCCGGCGCAACATATCAGCGCATGATTCAGACATGTCTGGCAAACCAGATCGGCAAAACAGTGGAGGCATACGTAGATGATGTGGTCGTCAAAACCAAACATGTCGAATCTCTAGTAGACTTTAGGCTCACGTTCGATAACCTCCGAACATATGACACCAAGCTCAACCCGGAAAAATGCGTCTTCAGCGTACCAGCCGGAAAGCTCTTGGGCTTCATCGTATCCGGCAGAGGAATTGAAGCAAATCCGGCTAAGATCCGAGCTCTATCACAATTGGATATCCCAAACACCTCAAACAAATACAAAAATTGACTAGATGTGTGGCGGCTCTAAGCCGCTTTATCTCCCGCCTGGGAGAAAAGGCATTACCACTTTATCGCCTCCTTAGGCGCACCGAACACTTCGAGTGGACGGATACCTCCACTGCCGGACTGGAAGAAATAAAAACCATATTGGCAACCAACCCAGTCCTGGCCGCGCCAAACATTGGCGAACCAATGCTATTATACATTGCTGCAACTCATCAAGTTGTAAGCGCAGTGCTCGTCGTCGAACGGGAAACGGATGGGCATAAATTCCCCCTTCAAAAGCCGGTTTACTATGTATCCACTGTCCTTACCCCATGCAAATCATGGTACCCGCATTATCAAAAGATAGCGTACACGGTATTCATGGCATCTCGGAAGCTGCGACACTACTTTCAAGAGTGTTCGATAACGGTAGCCTCGGAAGTGCCACTCAATGATATCATAAACAACCGCGACGCGATGGGCCGAATTGCCAAATGGGTCATTGAGCTCCTCCCGTTCGACATAACTTAAAAGCCACGACGAGCTATTAAGTCGCAAGTATTGGCCGACTTCGTCGCAGAATGGACGGAAGCCGAACTCCCTAAAGAGTACGACACATATTCCAACTGGATCATGCACTTCGACGGCTCCAAAATGTTGGCTGGTCTGGGGGCTGGCGTCGTTCTGACGTCCCCAACAGGAGATACATTTCAATACGTACTCCAGATAATGTATACGGACTCCAACAACGCAGCCGAAAACGAAGCCCTTCTACATGGTCTCCGGATGGCAGTATTCATGGGCATTCAACGCCTAGAGGTGCGCGGGGATTCGAACCTCGCGATATCCCAAATAAATGGATAATTTGATGCCAAGGATCCAAAAATGGCAGCTTATCGCAATGTCGTCCTAAAAATGTCAGCTTGGTTCGAAGGGCTCAAATTTCACCATATAGCCCGGGAAAACAATCAGGTGGCAGATGTCCTGGCACGCATCGGGGCTAAACGCGATGCCATCCCCCCAACATCTTCTTGGAGAGGCTGTTCAAGCCATCCGTAGTATGGGAAGGGGAACCCGGAAATAACATACCGAACCCAACCGCACTGCCTGATACCGAACAATCCGACATAATTGGAGGCTCCGCCAACTAAATAACATCTTCAGCCCACGTAGTTATGGTCGTCATCGCCCCGTGGACAGAACCATTCCTAGCCTACCTAACTAGGCAGGAACTCCCCGAGGACCAAAACGAGGCACGCTGCATAATGCGGCGATCTAAAGCTTATGAAGTCCATGAGGGAGAGCTTTATAAGAAAAGCACCACCAGAGTCCTTCAAAGGTGCATCTCCGAAGAGGAAGGGCGGAATCTTCTGGCTGAAATCCATGCCGGACTCGGCGGTCAGCACGCTGCAACCCGGGCGCTTGTAGGCAAGGCCTTCCGTACAGGCTTTTATTGGCCGACGGCCCGGGCAGACGCTCAGGACTTAGTCCAACGCTGCGTTGGTTGCCAGCTTTTTGCAAACCAAAGCCATATGCCACCCACCGCCCTCCAAACTATCCCCATCACCTGGCCCTTCACGGTCTAGGGGCTTGACATGGTTGGACCCCTTAAAGGAGGAACCCATAAGCAAAAATACTTACTGTTCATGGTGGATAAGTTCACCAAATGGATAGAAGCCAAGCCTGTTAAGACGGCCGAATCCGGACCGGTGATAGACTTCATATCCGGGGTCGTACACCGTTACGGCATCCCCCACAGCATCATCACTGATAACGGCACGAACTTTACGGCCGACGAGGTAACACTCTGGTGCAAAAACATGGGCATCAAGCTCAACTATGCTTCAGTCTATCACCCACAAACTAACAGTTAGGTCGAGCGAGCAAATGGTCTAATAATGAGCGGCATCAAACCCAGATTAGTGCGGTCCCTCAAGGAATCTAACACGCACTGGGTAGAGGAGCTCGACTCCGTACTCTGGGGGCTGCGGACCACGCCGAACCGCACTACCGGATACACACCATTCTTCATGGTATACGGCGCAGAGGCAGTTCTGCCCTGTGACATAATTCATGACTCCCCTCGAGTGCGCATGTACGAAGAAAGAGAAGCCGAGCTCGATTGGCAGGACAGTCTGGACGCCTTGGAGGAGGAGCGTGACGTGGCAAAAGCCCGTTCCGCATTCTATCAACAGCAGGCTCGAAGATACCAAAGCAGAGAAGTACGGGCCAAAACTTTCAATGTTGGCGAGTTAGTTCTACGCCTGCCGGATAAGAAAAAGGACCAACTCAAGCCCAAGTGGGAGGGTCCTTTTGTTATTGACCAAGTCCTGACCGGTGGAGCGTACCGTCTGCGGGATGTATCGGATAACCGACTCGAGCCGAACCCATGGAACGCAGCCCGACTCAGAAGATTCTACGCCTAGCGCTGGACTCTGTGTTCGTCCCCTTCCTCTGTCCATTTTTTATACGCTATCTGTCTTATATTTCTCTCCTTCTCCCCTTCTTTTCTTTCACAGCCTTTAAGGGCCCATTTGTGCCTTGTTCGCACATAACTGACGCGCTATCCGCGCTCATTATACCTGGGGGCTTCTTTTACAGAAGCTTATTCATACGGGCTTCATGCCCAACACATGTGTTATACTTCCACATGTACCCTTTATTCACCATTATATGCGTCGGCATGACTTAAGTTTTGGCCAAGCTGGGTTGCCTGGCTCTTGTATTTATGCCCTACGTTCCCGTTAATTCGGCTTGGGCAATAGGGAGCACCTCTGCGATTGTTACTGACGGGTCAGCCGGATGTGTACCTCAGACTGGGTGAAGCCGAAAGCTAGCATTCTTAAGGGAATATTCGGTCGGTGAACTAAAGATGATTTCACACTTTTTACTTATGCGCCCCCAGATGTTTTTTTTTCTGCGTCTCTTTTCGCAGTCCGGACATGCACTTTAGGGCATGCCTCCCAGGGAAAGGAACCCCTAATGGAACTATTCTCCCTCGAAGATGTTTCTTACTAACCATGTAATATAACATAACTAGTTGGGCACTTGTCTGTTCAAGCACTAATGACCCCTACGCCTGGTCTCCATGCATGCCCCGGTTCTTACATAACTGAGAGGGTATTTGGATACACTCTGGACCGTCGGGTCCCGAGGTTGAAGGGAAAAGGTCCGCCACGACAAACGATCTACAATCCGGCTAGAAGGCATTATACATGTCACTTTAAATTACATAGTCAATTTGACTGGTTGAATTCCTCTTCAATACCATCCAACAGGCTGTCTAGTCTACAGTCCTGTTGGGAATACTTTGCAGCCAATTCTACTTGGCCGTATACTAAGCTTACAGGGATCTCCTTCCCATCGGGCCCCACAGGTCCGACCTCGGCCATATGGTTTGGGTTAGCCTTCGTGTACCACGTCTTCACCATGGCCCAGGCTTCCCTGGCACCTTGACGGCAGGCCGATATCTTCCACAATCGGAAGCGCCGCTGTGCTCCCTTCAGCTTCTCCGCAAGAACTCCAAGTCCTTCGGGCACGGAGACGGACGGCCACAAGGCCTGGGCAACGCTTTGCATCACCTGCCGAACTCGTTCTTGCAGTTGTGAGAGCTCGGGAAGAAGGTCACCCGTAGAACCGGGCATTTCCTCTGCAGGACGCCCTGTTAGCATACCTCCAGACATAACTCTGTCAGTCGACTTCCTCGCCAAACTCTTTTTCAAAGTTCGTTCAAGCACTTACTAAAAATGCCGCGTCGAAGCCGCCGATTCTCCTTCACGGAGTCCGACAGCTGGGCACGAACATCCTTTAGTTCCACGCCCAGCTGGGTGTTGGCATCTAGGAGATCATTCTTCTCCCGCCTCACCTTCATAAACACGCTCTCGCCGGCCTTTAGCCGGCGTAGGAGTTGTTGCTTATCCGGATCTACCCCGGCGCCATCTGCAATGTTATTGTCAGATTTGCACACACGCCACACTTTACATGATACTTATCATTTGAAGCATATAGTACCAGAGGGGGTCTCCTTGGGCTCCCCTGCTGCGGCTAGTGCGGCCTCAAGTTGGGCTCTGCACTCTTCCAGCTCATGGGACAGTTGGGTATTCTTTTCTGTAAGAACCCGCATAATAAATGATCCTTAAATCAGTTATTCTAACTGTTTCAAGTCTCAGGGGCTACTGGTATATATAATCACCAAATTTTCTCACCCGTATGCCCTTTACATAATGCTCCACGGCTCTGGTTAGACCATTTGAGCGGCACGGAGGTACGCATCTCCCGAGTTGAAGGCATCCAATGCCTCCTGGGAGAAACAAGCATCGCGAAGAACTGTCCGGCGACGCCTGTGGTTCATGGCACTCTCCACCTCGGAATTTGTGGCAGACAGCTTGTCTGCATCCTCTGTCGGAGGAGCGTCCGGTGCACGCCTCGTGTCCGCCTACGCTTCCGGACCCGACCTTGGAGCCTGGCTGGTGGAGGCGCAATTGGCAACCTCTCCGGATATAGTCCGGCGAGCGCTATTTTTCCTATAGGAGAGCATGGGCGTTAGTATGCCTCTGAGAATAATATCTTGGGATAAGATAGCGCGCCATACCGTTGCGCCGGCGTCTCAATCCGGACCGCACTTCTTTTCAGCCTGCTGGGCCTCGCGGCCCCTTGTTGGCTAGTCACCGCAGGCTCGGTATTCCGCCTTGAGGGCCTCCTCTGCAAAACGTCGCTGGATGGATCCTTTTCAAAGCGCTGGGGCTTCGGTCTCAGTTACCTGCGAGGCTGGAAGTAACGCAGGATAGTCGGCCGTAATGGCCACCAAGGCATTATCGCTACTCAATTGATGAAATACCCCATCAATTAGCTCCACAGATATGTCCGGATCCTCCTGGGAGGCCGGATCGAGGGACCGTTCCGGATCCTCGGGTTGTGGAGGAAGGCTGTTTATCTCCCTCACAGCCTTACGCAGCTCTTGCGCAAGATGAAATACTTAACTATGGGAATATGGAACGGATGGGCGTGAAAAAGTATCAACTTACCCAGTCCGGAGGATTGTACATAGAAAATCCGCCATGTGGATTGACGCGGAGGAACTCCTCCTCTTCTCCCTTGTACAAAGTGGACAAGATCTTTGCTAGAGCAGCAACCGATTCCGGCCCCTTACGGCCGCAGCAGGTGGCGTCGTCCTCCCGTTGAAATCCCACATGGGGTGGCCTCTATATTGAAGCGGCTGCAACCCCCGCATAATGCATATGGCCATGACCTCGATCATGGTTAATCCGGATTGAGCTAGCGACCTTATCCAGCTCATGAGGTAAAAAACGTCCCTATCGTCTTCCTCCTGGGGGCTCCGTGGACGCCAGCTCAAGCGCTTCTTCAAAGGAGCATTGACGAACTCAGGAAGGCCGATCTGAATAGGATCAGGGAGGGGGGCGTCGTCTACATAAAACCATTCGGAAGGCCAGTCTTTGGACGTCTTCTTTGGGGTTCCGGATAGGTATGCGGTCCCGGCGATGCGCCATACTTCGGCTCCGCCCACTCGATATACTGACCCCTTCTGAGAACGGGGCACAAGGCAGAATAACTTCTTCCACAGCGCGAAATGAGCCTCGCAGCCCAAAAACAACTCGCAAAGGGCTACGAAGCCTGCTATATGCAGTATGGAGGTTGGCGTAAGGTTGTGCAGCTGGAGGCCATAGAACTCCAGGAGCCCCTGGAGAAACGGATGGATCGGAAATCCGAGCCCTCTTACCAAATAAGGGACAAGGCATACCCGCTCTCCTTTGGAGGGATTGGGAAGGCTCTCCGCTTGCTCTCCGCCATTATAGGTGGCGAGCCCGGCTCGAACCGGGACCATGTATGCTGGGGGGAGAAATCCCTTGGTCTGAAGCGTCACTAGCTTGCTGTGCGGGACGGAACATCTCTCCCAATCTCCAGGCCGGGGGCTGGGAGGGCGAGAGGAGGAGCTGCGACGACCGGCCATGATGGAATGGACCTCTGTCGAATGCGCTCTGATGAATGCTCGCTAAAGGAAGATGGTGTGATTTGGATCTAAATCCTCGTATCTTTAAATAGGCAGCTCATTTACACAGCTAGGGGGGTAAATGTAAAAAAATGCTGGCTCTTCGCATTCGTTTGACGCATGGAAGATGGCCATTATTGGGCGTGGAAGCCAAGAAGCACAGTATTCACGAGAAGCCGGACACTATTCAACAGGTACACAGAATTTGGAGAAGAACCCGCCTTGCAATGCTGAAGACAATTTGCGCGCCGGACTCATTGTCATTGAAGCCTGGTTCGGGGGCTACTGAGGGAGTCCTGGATTAGGGGGTGTCCGGATAGCCGGACTATAACCTTTGGCCGGACTCTTGGACTATGAAGATACAAGATTGAAGACTTCGTCCCGTGTCCGGATGGGACTTTCCTTGGCGTGGAAGGCAAGCTTGGCGATACGGATATGTAGATCTCCTTCCATTGTAACTGACTCTATGTAACCCTAGCCCTCTCCGGTGTCTATATAAACCAGAGGGTTTTAGTCCATAGGACGAACAACAATCATACCATAGGCTAGCTTCTAGGGTTTAGCCTCTCTGATCTCGTGGTAGATCTACTCTTGTACTACCCATATCATCAATATTAATCAAGCAGGAGTAGGGTTTTACCTCCATCGAGAGGGCCCGAACCTGGGTAAAAACACTGTGTCCCTTGTCTCTTGTTACCATCTGCCTAGACGCACAATTCGGAACCCCCTACCCGAGATCCGCCGGTTTTAACACTGATAGAGTCCCTTACGCGTGCTTCGTGAATTTAGGGCATGGGAATGTGAGAATAAAGAAGAGAGTTGGAGGATCAAACTTGAGAAGTTGCCTTCCCGTACCTCTTCGTTTGTGACTCTCGGGAGCACATGCGATATGGTTTCCTTGCCTCCTGTCAGCGTAGCCTCCTTGACTTCCTCGGCACTACCCCCGTGCCTCGTCTCCTGTAGCCTTAGCGCCATGGATGCGCGGTGGATCCATCCTTGACCGGTGGGAGGACTATATTTTTAAGAGTCCTTTTGAATTTGGTTAGGTTTTGGGTCCTATTTAGGAAGGCGAGGCGACTAGAAAGTTGTAGCGCGTCTAGCATAGTGGGAGTTGTGTATCCGACGGATCACACAAAATTCAGTTGGTGTTTGTCTACGGTGGATCCACTTGAATCCGGTCTTCACTTGTGTCATCGTGTGTCTACAAGTTGGATCCTTTTGATCTACACTTCTTTGCATCGGCGGCGGTTGATGTTTTAGTGAGCTGGTCTTGTTCGGCCTTAGCACAATGATTTTCCGACTGTCTACTGCAATAAGGTTTGTCCGACTTCGATGAGGAAGGGTTGATGACGACGGGTGCCTTCGGCTCGCTCTAGTGCTTGTAATCATCGCTAGGAGGTCAAGAGACTTGGGTGTAATTTTTATCAATTCTGGTGTTTTCTGAACCGCCTTTACAATTTATGCAACAAAAAGAAAAAACCTGAGAAGTTAATTAGCAAGGGACCCGCAGGTGCAAATAAAATATAGTAAAAAATATAAAAAAGATCAGACTTTTTTACAACACACATGTTTGAATGTTTTATTCTCGTGCAAAATTTCGTGGGGAAATAACATTCAATGTGCCAACAAAAAAATATTTTTTTTCTCGAATATGCACGAGCGTGCATATCATATATTAAAGAAGGAAAGGCATAGAAAGCATCCACCGGTCAATTACAAGTGTGATGATTACTCACACATATGTACAACCCTCCTCCACCTAGTACACATGGTACTACTCCTCCCCACTAATCCACCTCGCTAAACCCGCAAGCACAAAGTCAACATTGCCTTTCATAAGTCCCGATCGCGCCCAAGTCCTTCCTTCCGCTTCTATTCGTCGCATGAGCTGGTGAGTCGATGGTAACTCGCCGTCAAACACCACAGCGTTCCGATGCTTCCACAACTCCCACATTACCAGTAGGAAAACAGCATGCAGATCTTTCTTGACCATCGTATTGAGATGCTGCTTCGTACAGAGCCAAGATTGAAGAGTATCTTGCGGGGTTGGCGTCCACTCAGGCTTCCCCAGCGCAGTGCAGACCGCTGCCCAGACTGTCTTGGCGAAGACACATCTTAACAGCACATGGTCTATTGTCTCTTCCTCCAGGTCACAAAGCGGGCACTTCTCTTGATGTGGCAATCCTCTTCGAGCTAGTCGATCAGACGTCCAACATCTGTTGCGTAAAGCCAACCACGTAAAGAATTTGCATTGTGACGGAGCTCGTGATTTCCATGTTAAGTCCGCAGACGGAGACACCTCCCGGCCCCCGAACTTGGCAGCGTATGCTGACCGCACTGTGTACTGCCCCTTTGCTTCCCAGGACCAAGTAAACACATCCGGACCAGACTCCGTGGGTTCCCACGCCTGCACTCTTTGCCAAAGCTCGAAATACTATTGCAGCGCATGCATGCCAAGATCGGGATTAATGCAATCAGCCCAGGAGCCATCCCATCACCACCTGACGAAGCTGACTCGTCCTCCTAACATGGCTCGGGACCATGCTATAAATGGTCGGTGCAACCTCCTGGATCCTCCGTCCGTCAAGCCACCTATCCTCCCAGAAGAGCGTGCCCAAGCCGTCATGTGGCGTGCACCTTGTTGCTGCTTGAAAGATTCGCATCGAGTCATCAGGCACTTTGATTTGGAACTCACTCCATGGCCTCTCCTTATTCGTCCTTTGTAGCCACGGCCACCTCGCTTGCATTGCCACATTCATCCATCTCAGGTTGGGCAGCCCTAGGCCTCCTGGCCATTTGGGTGCACATACCGCATCCTAGGCAACTGCACAGTTCCCACCGTTTGCCTCTCCTTTTCCACACCACAAAAAACCTCGGCACACCTTATTCATGGCAGTCACCATTTTGATAGGAAGATCCAATGCCATCATCGCATGAATGGGCATCGCACATAAAACAGATTGCACCAATGTAAGCCTACCACTTTTAGGCATGAGGGAAGCCTTCCACTTTGGCAGTTGATTCGCCATCTGATCCACCAAATACTGTAACTGAGCTGCCGACTGCTTCCTTATGGACAAAGGCAAACCAAGATAACGCACCGGGAACGCTCCCACTGGACAGCCAAGCTCCTCACTTGCCATAGCAATGCATTGCTCCGAGCACCGAATCGGCAGTGCAACAAATTTCCTCATGTTGACGCGCAAGCCTGACGCCTCACCGAAGATATCAAAGATGCTCTTGCATATTGCAATGTCCATCAGTTCTGGCTTGGTAAACAGGATTACGTCGTTCGCAAAGAACGAGAGCCTTTTCTTCATACCCGTTGTCGCCAACGGCTGCAAGAAACCCCTGCTTGCTGCCCACTCAAATAGTCTTTGTAGGGGTTCCATGGTGAGGATAAATAGCATTGGTGAGATAGGGTCACCCTGCCGCAGCCCCTTGCAGTTATAAATTGTGCGCCCCGGGTCTCCATTCACCATTATCCTGGTAGTGGACGTCGCAAGTATCCCACACACCCAAGACCTCCATCTAGGGCCAAAACCAAGCTTCTCCATAACTTCCAAAAGAAAGGGCCATTGAACCGAGTCAAAAGCTTTTGAAATATCTAGCTTCAAGAGGATAGCGGGGTTCCTCAAGGCATGCAAACGACGAGCCATGCTCTGGACTAACATGAAGTTGTCATGCAACGATCTTCCTTTGACAAAAGCACTTTGATGGTTTCCGACAAGGTTTGGTAGTCCCACCACAAGCCTTGAGGCTAGAACCTTCTCAAAGATCTTAATAGCTCTGTGGACAAGATTGATAGGCCGAAAGTCTCCCACATCCAAAGCCCCATCCTTCTTGGGCAGCAGGGATACAAGGGATTTGTTGATCGCGGCCATACCTCTCACATCTCCATTGTAGAAACACACCATAGCTGCCATGAAATCCTCCCAAATGATGTGCCAACACGTGGCATAAAAACGGCCCGTGAACCCGTCAGGCCCTGGTGCTTTGTCTTGTGGCATGGATTTTATGACCCTTTCCACTTCCTCATCTGTAAACGGCACCTCAAGATGCTCCAGCTCTAGTCGCGGCAGCTGAAGAGCCGCTAGGTTTAGCGCATGCGTCCGTGCATCAGAGGAGCCAAAGGCTTGTCCAAAATAATCATCCACTGCATCCGCCACTTCCTCTTGACCCGTGAACAAATTTCCATTGTGACGCACAACACAGATAGTGTTCTTTCTTTGTCTATGACTTGCTTGTTGATGAAACAATCTTGTGTTGCCATCGCCTTCTCGCAAATGCAGCATGCGAGACCGCTGCCTGGCAATGGTCCGCTCAAGCGAACACAAGCCCAACAACTTCTTTTTCAAACACTTCCTAAGTTCCACCTCCGCAGCCGACAGTGGCCTAGAGTCCATGGCAACATCCAGCCTGTGTATCACTTCAAGCGCTATCCGTATCTGTAGTTTGACGTTGCCAATCCACCGATCACTCCATTTTTGAAGAGACATGGCCGTTGCTTTCAGCTTATTGTGCAGCGTAAGGTAAACATCAGATGCCACGAGCTCCAAGTTCCATGTCGCTTGCACTGTTTCCGTAAAGCCCTCCGCCTTGACCCAGAAAGATTCAAACTTGAAGCGCTTTCGTATGTGTATCTCCATGTTCATATCAAGCATCAATGGGCAGTGATCCGATATAGCCGTCCCCAACGCAGAGAGGAAGCATGATGGGAACGCCTCATCCCACTCATTCGAAACGAAGACGTGATCTATATTTTCAAGAGTTGCATGCTGCCTTTCATTTGACCACGTATATCTCCGACCGTTGAGGTACAACTCTTTCAACTCGAGCGAATTCAGCTTGGTGCGAAATCTGCTCATCATTTTGCGATTAATCCGGTCATTGCTTTTGTCCTCTTGATTTACCAGCAAGTTGAAGTCGCCGGCAACAAGCCACGGCCCCACATGCAAGTCTCTAATCTCCACAAGCTCCTCCAAAAACTCCACCTTCTCCCTTTCCTCCTGAGGGCCATAGACACATGTGAGCCACCACTCTTGATCACTTGATGTTTTGACAATCGCAGTGAGCGTATTATTTGTATAGTGTGGGTTTGACAATTGCGTGATAGAGTCGTCCCATGCCACCAAGATTCCTCAACGAGTACCCACCGTCGGCAAGTAAAAGAACTTCCCAAATTTATTGCCTAAGCATTGTTGTACAACCGCGAGCGAAACATCATGCAGTTTGGTTTCCTGCAGACACACAACAGCGGGATTTGCCAACGAGACCGCTTGGAAAACGGCACTCCTCCTAGCCGGCGCATTCAGACCGCGCACGTTCCACACAATCACTTTAAGGGGCTGAGCATTCATATGGAAATGCCAGCAAGCCACCCTGCTAGGTCACCACCTTCTACGCCAATGCGGCTACGGCCTCCTCTGCCAGGGGAAGAGCAAGCGACTCCCAGCCGAAGAGGGCGAGCACGGCCGCGATGTGAGCATCCGAAAGCGGACGAGAAAATAGGTCCACATACATGCGAAGGGCTTCCTCTGAGATGACCTCGCCCTCGTGTGCCAAGCATAGCTTCCTGATGATTACTTGTTGTTGTTTGGTAGTTGCGTGCTTAGCTATCCTCGCACTCCTCCTGGAAGGAGCCAAGTCCACCTTTCTCTTCTTCACCGGATTTCCCCCTCTGTCCGCTGGAGCCCGGCTCACCGGCCTCGCCAAAATGGGCGTGATTGCAACCCGCATCTCCTCACACAACGCGTCCACATTGGCCTGCACGGGGCAGAACGTAGTCTGAGGCACAGGCGTGCAGGGCACATCTTCCACAAGCTGCACGTCCCTCACGTCTAGCTGTGCATTTCCTTCCTCCGAGCACGGGCCCTCCATCTGCACGGTCTGCACAAAGTGCCCTTGTTCTCCGCTACGCGACGTGCATGGGCTCCTGCATGGGCGCGTCCCGTCCACATGCACGCCCCCATCTCCTGATAGGCTCACACCGAACCAATCCCAGGGCTCAACGCCTCCCACCGTGGGACCTCCAGCGCAGGCCAGTCCGTCCCAATCTGATAAGTCCAAGGTCAGAGACCCCACCTGGACCGACAGCGTGCAGAGCGCCTCACCAACCAGCAACTCCTGTCCACCATCCCGTACTCCTGTAGTGATCCGGTCCGCGCTGCCAAGGCCATCGCATGCCCGCCATCTGGAAAGTTGCACGGACGCAGGGGAGACAGCGAGCCCTGGTGCATGCCGCCTCGGTTGCGGAGCCACAAGCGGACAAGCCCCTGCCAGGCTGCCAGCGTTATCCCTGCAATCGTCCGGACCAGCCTCCACCACCGGTGACACTTGGCCACCCGTTATTGGCCGGTCTTCGTTCTCCTCCACAGTCTGGCTGGACCCACCCATCACCAAACCTGATCCCGTGACCTCAGCCATGCAGCTGTCGCTCGTACGCTGACGGAAGCTGGAGCCCACCTGAGCCCGGACATTTTGAACCGGCCTCTGCCTGCCCGCCGGCGGCGCTGCCGTCGACGAGCCAGCTGTGCTCGCCGCCGGTCCAGCAGCGCCAGAACCACCAGATCCCCCATGGCCACGGGGCCCGCCATCAGCATCCCGGCCCCAACCAGAACGAGGTTGCCGCGCATCATCTCCAGTGGGCGGCGACGGCGGCGGTGGCGGTGGCGGTGGCGTCCCCTCCGAATCCACCAATGTCGGCTCCGCAAGAACAATGATCTCGATAAGGTACCACAGTGTAGCCGCACACCGGCCAGAAGATGCGCGCCGGCCCGGCTCACCTGCCCAAAGCGTTCGCCGTGGTTCGTCAATGTAGAGCAGCCGGCGTCTCGGAATCGAACTTGGGCGATCAGTTCGCAACCATACTCTGAAATCCGCCATGTCGAGGCAGAGCGCCGTGCTGTCATCCACCCCCACCACGAAACCCAGACCACGCAAAATCACCGCCGCCGTCCTTTGGCACCACGCATGAGCCGGAACTCCCCGAAGCGAGACAGGAACCAAGAAAGGCAGATGCGCCGCGGAGGCTTGAGCTTGCCGGAGCCAAGGCCGAAGCTTCAGCTCGAACCAGGAAGCCGACGCCCTGCCGGCGCGCACCATGCGCTCCCGGAGCGCCCCATCCTTGCAGAGCATGAGTAAGTCTTCAGGGTAGTATGCACGAATCGACATGTCCTCCGGGCCTACGCCGAACTCGCGATGAAGCGCCATCGCCGCAGACGCCAAATCCACGGTAGGGCGGGTGCCGGTGACGGTGACAAGCACAGCACGGGTGAGCTCCGCCTCCATCATCCACAAATCCTCCGACGCCTCAAGAAAACATGCCTCCACCAGATCCACATGGGCGCGCAGCGAGTGCTCCGGGGCCATATCAGCCGGGCCAAACGGGACAGAGAACTCCGGCCCCTGAGCATGCCCCGAAGCCGGCGAGTCCCGCGGTGTCAACGCAGACGGCGCCAGCACCACATCCGCCCACAGCCTGACAGCGCCCGGAGGCGGAGGACCTGGAGGAGGGGGCGGCAGAACCGACACAGAACGTCGCGGCCAAGCAGCGGGGGAGACAGCAGCAGGAGTAGGAGATGCCCTGGAGCGAAGGGCCGGCGGGGGACGCGGCGGCTGCTCCACCGGGGATGGGCTTCGGGGGCGGGTGCAGCCCCGCGAGATGTGCCCTTCTCCCCCGCACCGAACGCAGAAGCTGGGGTTTCGGCACTCCGCGGAGATGTGCCCATCATCCTTGCCACAGTTATAGCAACACCCGAAGAGCTCCGCCGGCATCCTTGACTCCGGCGGCGGACGAGGTGCAGCCAAGGTGCGCTGAGCCTGGCGACGGCGCCGAGGGAAGGCATGGCGAGTAGGCGGCCCTCTTGGCCGACGACTCGTCTTGATCTGCCAACCCGTCTCCACCTGCGGCAGACGAGAAGGGCCGGCGGCCCCGCCCTGGACCAGCGGACCGCAGGCCGTGCCCACCACCGGAGTGACGACGATGGATCTGAGCTGAGGACGGGGCGACGGCAAGGCAGGCGGGGCCTGCACCTGAGGCAGCGCCGGCGCAGGAGCCGGGAAAGACAACTCCGACGAGGACGAGGATGAACCCGACAGAGAAACCCTCGAAGCCATGACAAGGCGGCGAGGGAGGGGGGGATGGGGTGTCCGCCGGCCCCGGAGTGGGACGCGACGCGAAGGCGGTGGCCGCCGGAGCCGGAGTGGCTACCGGCGCGGAGCGCGGAGGGAGAGGGGAGTACCTAGAACTCATCTAGATGAGACATAATTTGGTCTCATTCACCTGGAAAACAAGAAGAGATACAACCCACGTCAGCACACACGCATCTTATAGCATCACATCCAATGACTATAAAAGGTGAATGAGACCAAATTAAATCTCATCTAGATGAGTTCTAGCAAAACTGCATTTTTAAAGCAGCAGTTCGAGTTGTCTGTATTGTTTTTTCTATGCAAAGCATCGCAAATGTGATTTCTTCACTAAAGTTTGTACGGGGAAAGACACTCGAGAATGTTTTTCTGCAGCAAAGTTGGATTTTTTTGTAACTTTTCCAAATTTAGTGTTTATCCAGGTGCATTTGCACCTCGGAGCGTACTTGCGATTATTTGGCTGCATTTCTTATCTGGTGTGTGAGTGTGATGGGAGACGCACAACATCCTTGATAGCCGTCCGGCCGAGGATCCGCAAGGAGTCCGCGGGTAGTATTTTTCTTCAGCCGAAACTATCTTACACTTACACAAACCTAGAAAAGTATTTGCATCACATTTGCAAAAAATGAAAAGCAAAACCCCGGCAAAAAAGAGAGAAACATGTACAAGATGGAGCTGAACGGCCGGCCTTTTGCCGGAGCCTGAGCGCCGGCTAGAGCTTCGTGGGCGCTGCGGCGGTGTGGTCGTGCAGGAAGAGGCAGACCGCGGAGCAGTCGTCCACCCGTGAGGACGGGTACTTGGTCTTCCACCTCTGCACCGCGGCCTCCACCACGGCCTTGGACGCGTGCTGCTTCCGCGGCGTGGCGCAGACGATGGACACCACCTCCTCGTTGCTCAGCACGTCCCACACCCCGTCCGTGGCCAGGATGATGAACAGGTCCGCGTCGCTTATCCGGTGCGCCGTCACCTGCGGCGTCGAGATGACGCCGTGGTGCTTCAGCCTCGAGTCCCCCAGCGCGCGCGCCATGGCCAACCCCGGGAGGTTCTCGCCGGGCAGCCACACCCGCATCACGCCCGGCTCCTCCCTCAGCGCGAACACGCGCCCCTCGCACCTCTTGATCCTCTCCGCCTCCTCTGTACGTACGTGATCACATCAAAGCTTAGTTAATTACATCACTGCAATGCAATGGCGGAATGGTCAATGAAAGAATGCAGTGGCCGGAGGTCTCACCAGGCAGGCCGGGCTTCTGGTCAGTGGTGAGCTGCACGGCCTTGAGGTACCCGGCCCCAGACATGGTCGCAAGAACCGCCCTCGAGTCCCCGAGGTTGGCAATGATCAGATCCTTGCCCTGTTACCCATCAAATTCAAGACACGGATTTTCTTTTTTTTTTTGTAAGATGATAAGCTGTTGCTGCTGCTGTTCTCTTTGTGTAATACTCGATCAATTGACTAGTTACCTGCTTGATGGCACACACTGCCGTGCTGCCACTGAAGGCGCAGTCCATATTGGCCTGCAGCTTGAGCTCGTTGTCCATGGCCTTGAACGCATTGCTGCAGGCCTCCCTCCACTCCTCCAGCATCTGCGATGGGTGCGGCGACGAGTTGCCGCTGCTGTCCGCGGAGGACGACGGCGAGGCGTCGCTGAACATGGGGTCGTCGGCGTCCGCGTCCGCGTCCGCCAGGAGCAGCGCGTTCCGGTGGCTCAGGACCATGAAGGGGAGGTAGTCCCTCACCAGCTTGCTCACCAAGTGGCCGCATCTGCCGTGGCCGTCGAACACGCCGCAGAACACGCCGTCCTCCATGCCGAATCCCTGGTGAAAAACAAAACAAAATTCATGAGATTCGGACAAAATTGCACAGTTGATTTGAAGATTCTGAAATATACTACTGTACTGTATTCGGTAGGTAGTTAAAAACTCGAATGGTAGGTGAGGTTAGTGGTGTGCGGTAAAGCAATCTTTGGGAACAATTTGGAATCTTTGGAAACACATGGCTGCTTTGGAACCTTTACAGGATCACATGGTGTCCCTCTTTTCGATGTACTAGATCACATCACATGGTGCAATGATTGCGGGAAAAAAAATAGCTGCCACAACAAAACTAAATCTGAATGATTTCACTCGATTTGGCCGTTTCGAATTTTTTTCACCCTTTTGGTGGAACGACAATGGTTTGCACAACAAAACTACTAGTAGGAGTAGTACAGCACTCTAGCATTCGGCAAAGTTGTAATAATTAGCCCCTCCTGACATTATGAACTTCCTTCACCATCTCTCTAACAAGAATTAGTACAAATGAAAAAGGTTCGACAATTTTTCAATTGAACCTCCTAGTTCCTGGAAACGTTTTAAACACCTAAATAAATAGCTAAAAGTTAGGGGGGGGGGGGGGACTTGGAACGGTAGCCACAGTACTGTACAGTTCGGATTTAGACAGGGCAGAAGCGAAAACTAGGTGGAGTAATTTGACCGCAAAAAAGATTGTACTAGTCCAGTTGTGCTGTTGATGGAAATATCTGTAGAGTGTTGAGCCACCACAGAAGCTTGAAGGAAAAAGATAAACTGCTCTACGGCCACAAAAATCAGCCACTAGCTAGCACCAAGAACACACCTCAAGTTTCAGGCATAAGCATAACCCAGTAATCGAAACCACCCCAGCTAACCCAATAAAGGCACGAATTCCAGCATATATAGGAGTACTAGTAAGGAATCATATAGAAAAAAGAAGAAGATTCACAGATAACTGCAGAACAAATAAAGAGGTTCTTGTGATGAGCCGATAAGCTCATGGAATGGAAGCTCCCTCCCAGCTGGCCTCAAGAACACCCAAAAGCAGAGTAGAGTTAAAACAGGGACAATTGGAGCGCAAAATGGAGGAATTCAACCCAAACCCAACCAACATCAAGCACGGGAAAGTAGATAGTACTACTTCAAGATAGAGGCGGCGAAGAAATTACTACTTGTGTACTACCTGGCAGAGGATGACGGCGTCCTGGTTGGGGCCTTTCTTGCCCTTCTGGGAGAAGAGGGAGGCCACCTTCCTCGGCGACGACGCGCCGCCTCCTCCTTCCTCGTCCATCACATACACGATGCTCTCATCTGCCTCCTGCCCCTGCTGCCCGAGGTGCTCCGAGGACGCGCAGATCCCCATCGGGACCCTAGGACCCTTCAAGATTCTTCCGCGGCGAGAGGGAGGAAGAGCAGGAGCAGCCTCCGGTGTGATGCGCTGTGCTTCCGCGGGTCTGAGTTGTTTAAGAAGCCATGGGTCCACGGATTTGAAGGGGAGGGAGGGGATCGAGGTGGTCAGCGGCCAAGGAAGGAGGACACAGGTTGAGGAAAGGAAGCTGTGGGCGTTTTAAAGCGGGGGCGGGGCGGAGGGATTAGGATCGGGACGCAGCAGGGATTAGGACCGTGATTAGGCAAGTTGTGAGCAATAATGGACGCTAGTCTAGTGGTAGTGGGCTCATGGAGGGAGGGAGGGAGAGAGATGTCATCATGCAGGAGCACGAGGTTTTGGCGCGTTTTTCCCGTCGCGTGAACCCGTCCCGTGGGCCGGCTCCGGACCTGTTTCTTAATGCTGCCTATTTTTACTCGCCAATTTCGTTTTGTACCCGCGGCCGCGCCGCTCTAAAAAGAAAGTGTTTTGTACCCGCCGGCAATCATTGTTTTTGTTCTTTCTCTGACTCTTTTTCTTTTTTTATTAATTAATAATGTCGTCACGTTTGTCATGTACTGCTATGTTAGATCACGCATAACGTGTCCACTCCGCTCACATATCACTTGAATCTAGTGTCTGCAACTGCTACCGCTGCCATACGGAGCTACTACGACAAGTCGAGAATCAAAGTGCTGGAATACCTAACTCCAACGAGAGCTCTCAATCAGCCATAATATCTGTGGCTGGCTTGATCGTAATGGCCATAGGCACACGCCTACAATGTTTGGGAGGAGAATGAACCTCCTAAACTCAATGGCACCAAAAGAATACACCATCAAAATCCCAGCTACTCGTAAAAATATTGGGACATATTGGTAGCACGCACGAAAGCTCACTTGAACCTCACACTTCTAAAAGCATCTCCAGCCGTTCGGCCCCACGGGGCGCCGAAAAAGAGCAGCCCGGGGCGAACCGGCGCTAGATTGGCCCCTGGGCGACCTAGCTCACAGTCACGCCCCCAGGCGCCGTCCTCCAGGACACGACAATTTCAAACTTGGTCGTTCCCGCTCACAAAAGACGCCATAAGTCCGGCGATCACATGCCACAGTTCGGCGATCGGATAAATAGTCCGACGTACAAAAAAAAAGAACGCCACAAGTTTGGACGCGTGCGCAACGCATCACTCGGCGGGGTCGGCCTCCGGCGTCGGTGGAGTCGGCATGCACGGGCTTGGCGGTGTCGGAGCTGCTTCTGTGCTGGGCGGCATCGGCGCGGCTTCGGTGCTGCTGGGCGTCATGGAGGCATCATCGCTCGGGCTTGGCGTCGGCGTCGGCGTGGGCGCGGGAGTTGGCGGCGCCGTCGTCAGCAGCTGGTTCAGGATGAGGTCGCGCTCCGCCGTGTACCACGCCTTGAGCTTCTCGTCGTTGCTATGGAGCATGTCAGCCCTGCGCATCAGAAAAGCCAGGTCGGTGTTCCTCTTCTTCGCGACGATGTTGGTCCAGAGAAGGTCGAGCTTGACGGCGATGTTTGTCAACAACGCCGACCACCGCGCCTCTGTCTTCTCTTCACGCAGGGCGGCCCGGGCCTGTGCGTCGGCGAGGCAATGCTCGATGGACTCATGCACTCGCGCGGTAGCCGCGTCGGCGTGTTTCCCCTTCTTGGCCCCTTTGTTGCCGTCCGGACGCCATTCTGACGCGCCTAGCGTCGGTGCGTCCGGCTTGTAGGTATCCTTGGCCTTGGCGAGGGTGCGCCGGACTTCCACCCACTTCTCGCACTTCTCGATCCACTTGAAGACGTGGAGGTAATTTAATTCTTGGTTGTTGCTATCCTGGCGATACATGGCGAACGTGTGCAGCAGTTGCGCCGAGGAACAAACAGTTGGCGGGCGCACACGGCGAAGAGAAGCGGGAGACCGGCGTGCCATACCTGATCCTTAATGTTGGCGCCGCTCTCCGGGCGAGCCGTGATCTCCTCGACGATCACATGCCATTTGTTGCACGCCGTCTAGATGAGCCCCCAATGGTTCGCCATTGCCTTCGACCCACGCTGTATGTATACGCCTTTGAAGTAGGGCTCGACGAGCTTGCGCTCGTCAAACTCGGCGTTGATGCGCTCCCAGTATGTCTCGATGTTGTGGTTCGTGCCGGTGGTCGGGTCGAGGCAGACGACTTTCCACGCTTCGGCGAGACATTCCTGCTCCTTGGATGCCCACTTGATGCGCCGGTCCTGGCCGCCCCCTTCTTCTTCTTGCGCCTCCTCGCCGGAACAGGCGCCGGCTCCTCCTCCTCCTCCTCCTCCTCCTCCTCATCCTCCTCCTCTTGCTCGCCCGGCTCCTCCTCGCCATACTCGAGCTCGCCGTCCATGCCGCCGCTGAGGTCCACCATGTCGTCCTGGGTAGCGAACCCGGGGACGCGGCGGCCGCGGCCGAGCCTGCCGCGATGATGTCGTCCATGTCGGCGTCGGTCGCGTCGGTGTCGCCGAGGTGCGACGTGGAAGCTTGTGAGAAGGGCAGCGTGCAATGGCGGAGAGAGGGCGTCGGGGAGGACGCGTAGGCCGGCGGCGAGTAGTTGTATGGAGGGTACTACACGCCGGCGAAGGCGGGCGAGGGCGTGCGCTGGGCCGGGTGTCCATGGGGGGAGGTGACGTTGGGGTTGAACCCACCGTGCGCGTCCCCGTCGGCGTAGCCTGGCGACGGCGTGCATCCCCATGGTTGCGACGACGACGAGAAGCTGGCCGGAGAGCCGATGCTTTGCTGGCTCCAGGGCGCGTACTTGGCGTGGCCGCCGGGTGAATTCATCATCCCCACGCGAGCCGCCTCGGCTTGATCCGCCGGAGCCGCACGCGCGGCGCTGTCCCGGGCCTTCTTGGCATTGGCCCTGTTCCGCCGATCGGCGGTGACAGCCTCCCGTCGCTGAACTTCCGCCCTCCAGTCGGCGTTGGACATGGCCGGTGGCTTGGACGGTGGCGCCCTCAGCTTCGTCTGCTTCGGCTGGGCGACGATGGCGGTTGCAGCTGTCGTGGCGCGGGGGATCACGTACTTCTTCGGCGACATGGCGGCCGGCTGGGAGGCGAGCGGGAGGGAGATTGGCGGGAGGAATGGAGAGAATGAGAGGAAAGTGGGGGGAAAGCAGGAAGAGGCTCTCGACTCACCGACAGAGCGGCCCCATGCTTCTTTTCGCTTGTGTCGGCGCCCCCCAGCGCGCTGGGTTCGGCTCGGGTGCGCCCGCTATTATTTCGGCCCAATCCGGCAAAAAACAGACTCGCGCGACTGGGTCAATTTTTGCCGCCGGCGCTAAAAAACGTCTGGGGGGCTATTGGGGACGCCGCTGGATGCTCTAAGACCCCATCGACGAGACAAATTCATTCAAACGAAGAAGAGTTTGAATAGTGCATCTTAGAGGATGAATGTCACCATTCAATTTACATTGATCAACCCAAGCCCACGCCATGTTTGGTGAGAAATTTTTCACTTGCTCGCACCCATCTACTTACCGAGATTCCACCAACCTCTTTTACATTCTCTATCATTCCTTTGTTGTAGTTGGCCGTGTGCACCATGCTCCTTGTCCTCTACGGATATGGACCAAATGTCAGGCGATCCTATGGCCTTATTTGGTTCAGCTTTTATCAATTCCGCTACCACGCAGCAGAATCTGAATCAAAGGGCGAACCCAGCAGAATCCGATTTCAGAAATCCGCTGCCAAAATTTGAACCAAAAGCGGAAGCAGTCTAGAACGTGTTTTTCAAAATCTGATTCTGCTGCGGGCCAAAATTTGAAAAAACTGTATCAGCTGGATTGCCAAATGACCTACATCTTTTTCACATCAGATTTTTCACAGTTGTTTTTTCACAGCAGATTTTTTACAGCTACTTTTAGAAATCCATAGCCGAACCAAACAGGGTATATGAGGTGTATCATGGTCTCGCACTGTAATTCCTAATGTCAAATTGTATAACGTCAAAAGTTGTCTCTCTCTCTGTGTGTGTATAAATCTACTATGTGACTAAATTTAGATTTGTACACCTTTTTAGGACCAAGAGCTTCTATTGACCGGCACAAAGTATAATCATGCCAAATATATGAGGTTAAAAAAACCAGAGCCTAGGATGGCCAGGAATTGTCGAGATCAGAGGGGGAGAGTTGTCTGGCAGCAGGTTACCATAAATTCATACCTATGTACTTCTAAGTTTATATGGGCCACATGTTTACCCCCTCCAATACCACTTGTTTGCTCCTAATTTTTGTATGAACACTACATATTTTGATCCAAAATTACACAATCCTACCTCCACCATTCGTCAAACGATCTACGCCTCCCTGCCCAGATTGCTTGCCGTCCTCTCCCACCCCACTCACCCCGCATGAGGCCCACCCGACAAACGTCCGACACACCCAACGCAGAAAACAAACACATTACCCGCCGCCCTCCCCCCGCCCACCATGCACTGGGCCTACCTGACATATGCTAACCAGACGACATCCTCCGCCTCTCCCATCCCTACCCACAGTGCAAGGGGCCTACCTAATATATTCCAAACCGATGGCATCCAAAAGCTGGGTCGACAGGAAGGGATAAAAGCTGCCACAGAATGAGAAAGAAGAGGAACGCTGACCCAACATATGCCAACCCTCTAGCTGGGCAGACAGGAAGGGAGCACCGGAAGAGCTAGGACAGAGAGCACATGTTCGACAGTAAACAAATGAGACCCACTCAGTCAAATGGTCGGCGCTTGCTTTTACCTAGCTGGGGAAACGTATGACGAACCCAATGCATAAAACGTCCATGTAGAGGCGATGTAAAATACACTACACCAATCCCCCCCGCACCGACACGGTGCATGATAATCCCCAAGTGCAGGGAATCATCGTAGCAATTCCCAATGGTGGAAGTGATAAGTATAGAGTGTCGAACCAACAAGGAGCTAAAGGTAAGATCAATATTCTCTCAAGTCGTATATGCCACTGATACGACTCTATGTACACCAAACGTTTGCTTCCAACTAGAAACGAGAAATAAAACTATGTTGTGGGTATGAAGAGGATAACTTTGCATGATATCGGAGAGCTAAAACATAAAAGTAGGTGTTGTTATCATAAAGTTATAATATATTACTAAATATTATAAACAGCGAGTGTGGATCGATGTGCGGAATTGTCCTAGGCAATTGTTAACAAGACCGGTAGTCGTCATTGCAACTTCATATGAGGGAGAGGCATAAGCTAACATACTTTATCTTCTTTGATCATATGCACTTATGATTGGAACTCTAGCAAGCATCCGCAACTACTAAAGATCATTAAGGTAAAACCCAACCATAGCATTAAAGCATCAAGTGCCCTTTATCCCATACGCAACAACTCCCTTACTCGGGTTTATGCTTCTGTCACTCAAGCGGGAATCCCTCACGCTTGCGCGACACGAAGGGCATAATAGGACAGTACCAAAATAAAACATACAACTCATACCAATCTAGATCATCAATCAACCCAAAGACAAAGGATATCTACTCAAAACATCATCGGATGGCAACACATCATTGGATCATAATATGTGGCATAAAGCACCATATTCAAGTAGGGATTACATCGGGGTGCGGGAGAGTGGACCACGTAAAAGAGACGAGGATGGTGATGATGATGGTGATGTTGATGAAGGAGATCACCGCGGCGATGATTCCCCTCCCGATGGCACTCTGGCAGCACCGAGAGAGAGGGGGAGAGGTTCTCCCTCTGGATCTTGGCCTTGAT